>FR997829.1:18750000-20000000 GCA_905475405.1 Schrankia costaestrigalis | reverse complement strand
AAATCATATGGCGCGTGCCTCATGTTAAGGTATCAGATAGAGAAAAAATAAGTTTGTTAAAAATGTTAGAAAAAGATCGACCGCTCCAGATGATATTCAGAAATTGGGACTTGTACGAATATCCCGCATTACCTAAAACCACAAAACATACTTGGTCTATTAAAACTTCGTCACAAATAGAGAAACCACGCTTTGTTATTATTGGACTACAGACTCAAAGAAAAAATAATTCAGGTGCTGACATGTCTCAGTTCGATCATTGTCATATTCGTGATGTTAGAGTGTACCTAAATTCAACATATTTCCCTTATGAAAATCTAAATGTTAACTTTGCTAATAACAGAGTTGCTTTATTATACGAGCAATACACTAGATTTCAACAGTCATATTACGGACGTCGCGCGGAACCCTTATTAAGTGAAAAACAGTTTAAAGACTTAGCACCGTTATTTGTTGTCGACTGTTCTAGACAAGCTGATAATCTAAAAGGAGGCTCTGTCGTAGATGTACGAGTGGAAATTGAAACTGATTCAGATATACCAGATCAAACATCTGCTTACTGTCTCATACTAAACGACTGCATAATTGAGTATAAGCCGTTGAGTAACACCGTTAAGAAAATATCATGAGCCCAGATACTATCATATTAGATGTCCAAGGATTTAAAGACCTTAACAACGATTTTATAGTAAAGGAGTTAGCTTTAGCCACTTCTGAATACACACAAACTTTTTTAATCAAGCCACCTTACTTGTTTAAATATTTAACAAATGACGAAAAAAAGCAAGTTAAATGGTTGGAAAGAAACAGAGGAATTTATTGGAACGAAGGTTTCATAGACTATAGAGAATTTCATCGTGTAATTGTCCAATACCTGGAAAGTAAGGATATTATTGTAAAAGGTCTGGAGAAAATTAATTGGGTTAAGGACTTGTGTGTGAATTGTAATGTCTTAGAACTTGACGAAAAACAATGTCCTAATTTATCTGTGCTACACAAAACATTCAGTGGTGTAAAAAATAATTTTAATTGTAATTATCATTTAAAGCACTGTGCACTAAAAAATGTAATATGTATAAAAAAATATTTAGAAAATAGTAAAAGTTCAAATTGTAATCTATTATTCTAAGGAAATAAAAATACTTTTTACAAATATATAATGCTTTTATTTTATTACAAATATACGTACATTAATATCTAATACACATTAGAGACATAAAATGAATACAATTTATTACATTAAACATAACCTAATCAACTAACTACAATATTAAAAAAAATCAGTAAAAATCATTATCTATTAAAGATTTTGAGATTTTTTTCACCAATGATTCAGTTTCGTCCAGAACAGAATCATTAGCGTCTTTAACAATATATTGCGCGCTTAGTATAACGTTCTCGCAATCACTATCACTATCATAGGTTTCAGGAGTGTTATTACATAGGTCTAGCACTGAAACTTTTATCAATTTAATGCCAGGTCGTTGTGGTCGACTCATTACGTAAGATTTTGAAGATTTCAGTTTCTTCGATCTCTCCTTACGTCGTTGTTTCAACGTCTTATCTTTCGTTACTTGTTTGCAGCATACGGTTTCCTTGCGAAGCATCTCGTTATAGTCTTCATTAGGATCCTGAGCATACTGACTGAACATAATCGTTGAGTCGGAAATCTGAAACAAATTATAATTAAATCATTAACACGTTGTTAAAATAAGTTACTGTTTTATTGAACCCAAAGGTAACCAAAGTTTATTTTATTTTATTAATTAAAAACTTACCATTGACATGATTCTGTAGCACAAGTACACGAGTTAAATAATATTTCGTAATTGAAAAAAATAAAGTATTTTATACAAATTAATTCAATCTATATATTAAAATGCTAATAATGCATATTGTGTCTGCAAGAAGAAATATTTGCACAGTATGTTTGTCAGTTGAAAAAGTCTACTACATGACTACATATAAAAAAATATATATTAAGAATATTGTTATATTCTTAATACAGTTTTTTTTTTAATATTAAAAAAAAAACATTTATATCTAAGCGATGACTGGAGCAATCGCTAGTATATCATTATTGTCTGTATTGCATTTTATAATGTAGGTTGGTTGTATGTAATGTAGGTATATTGGTCTCGTGTTACATCCTGTTCTATATACTTCTATGTTTTTATATTCAACTATAATCCAACTTTATAATAGAAAAAGAACATAATTTGTACAAGGTTTTATTCGTGACTTTGTTCGCTTGAATTAATAATTGGTTAAGTATATAGTTAATTCGATTTCAAATACCAAAATAGTGGAAATGAGCGACAGAAAAATATTTACATAGTTATATAATATTATGCATGTACTTATATAAACTGATGGTCTTATGTATATATCATCATGAATTGATAACAATATAACATTTCATTTTTATATATTTTTCGCTAATATTCATCTAATAAAAACATTTTATTGTTTTTATTTTTTAAAGACAACAACTCTTGCACTAGGTATTACTCGTATGTCGCGGGGACTTTTTACATATATATTTAAACTATTGGGTACAAATCACAGCCAGACTCAGGACAACAATTTGTGGATCATACAAATAATTGTCCTGCATGGGATTCGAACCCACAGCTTCGAGCACGTTAGTCGCTTACGCTACCACCGAGCCATCAAGGAGGGCATTACGAAACGTTGTTCGTAAAACGCTTGCTAAGCGTATGTATTGTCATACGGTTGAAAGTAGGTCATAGCAAACGCATATTTATATAATAATCATAAAAAACTATTTATGGTTGCGACTCTGTTCGCATGGATTATAATGGTTATATTTATAAATTAAATAAAACAAGTAAATGTAGTCAACATTTTATTTTTACATAAACAAAAGCAGTACTTAACCCTACTAAGTAGGTAGATATTTAGATGGAACTTAAATATATTTTTAATATTTTCATTTATTAATATATTTACATATACAATCGATACTTAAATCTAATACCTTAATACTAAAATAAAGTAGTAATTTACTTATACACTTTCACAGCAAAGAAAGCTTAGTCTAAACCTCATCTTTAGTTTTAAGCATATATGAATGACCCCAAGCTTGTGTTGATATTTTATCCAAAGATATCGCTCGTTTATCATCGTTGTTAGATAATACAATTTTGTTGATAGACTGCGTAAATATTTCGTGTTTTATTGATTTAAACATTGGATTTTTTCTATGGATAACTCCACCATTAAATAAAATATTTTCATAATCTGTAATACTTAAATCTCTTACTACACATGACTTTATTCCCTTTGCTTTTTTAGTGATTTTTTTTTGAGTTTTTAAAGAGTACAATTTAGATCTTAAACCAACAAAATCGGAGATATATTCTCCTCCCATTTCATCTTTGAATAAACCAGGAACTTTTTTATTGATAAGCGGTATCTTAAAATAGTTCATAGCTTCATAGTTGCTGGTGTCAAAATATTGTAAAAACTGATACTTTAAATCATAGTAAAAGTCATTAGTATATATTTCGTACACAAAAGAGTCCGTGTCTGTATAACACAACTGTACTCGCTCTTTGTAATAAGGCTTTACAATATTGTAATGAAAATTATACATGTGTGACTTAGAAAGTTCTAATACAGTGAATCCTATATAAATCGGTTTATCTAAAATAATTTGGTCTGGCCTCATTTGTATTGCAACTAAGTTTTCAGATAGAATTGAAGCACTATGGAAATAAGGATTGGATACAAGCCTTTCAGCGGATATGGACTTTTTGGTACGATTATTTTGATCGCTCCATTGATTAACTAAATGTACGCTTACTCTTTTTTCAGTATTTTCTAATGTTTTACCAAAAACACTGTTATTCAGTAACTTAAAAAAATCTTGTTCGAAGGCACTTTGTGCCTTCTGTCGTAATTGTGTGTTCAATTCTATATATTGCTTTAAGTAAGGACTCTGTCTAAAAGTTATAGCTCTATGTATTTTACGTAGTATTAAACCATGTTCTATACATTTTTTTAAATGTACATAATGTATGACATAGTTATACTTATTATATAAATTAGCAATTAGTTTATTAGATTTACCGCCTGGGGGAATGCATTTCTCTGGACAAAAAGGCAAATCGTTATGGTAATCGTGTAAATGTTCAGGATATAAAAGATCAACTTCTAATATAAATCCCCACTCAGCATTATCTGTAATATTTTCTACGTGTAAATTATACAATTCGCGTTCACTAAGAAACCTAAAACCTGAATATGGTAGATACTGGCACATGCTATAACCGTAAAGATTATTACAGTCAAGGTATACTATGAAACTAGAAGATTTAGATGTATTATAGTCAGACATGTATTTATGGTTAGCCTTAGCATACCGACGGGAACACATGCATAAGCCTCCCCTAATACCATCTTGAATCATTCTAACGATTGCTAAGTCCGACAGAAGTTCTAATTCAACACCTGTTTTAAGTAACATTGCGTCAAAGGACAAACTAGGTGCTGTTATGTAAAATGCAGGATCGAGGTTGTAATGTTGTTTACATGTTTTCCTAAAATTTTGGAAAATATCTGTCAACAAAAGTACATCTGTTTTTAAATACAAATCCGTATATTCTCCTAAGTTATGTATATTAAATTTATCCCAAACAGTTTTAGCATGATTGTAGTCTTCGTCGCTAATATTTTCGTTAGTTAATGAATTATAAAAATGACACTTTGATGGTAAAGATTTATCCTTATAACATTGCCAATTTGTCATATAATCGTAAGGATATACACCTTTTCGTGTTAATAAATTTAATTGTGTTTTATCAGGAAAATGAAATTTAAGGTTAATAAAATCTTTAACTTGCATTGTTTTAGCAAGTTTGTCAAGGCTTGTTCCTAAAAAGTTAAACGAATCTAAAAATCTTAATTGTATATACTCGTTATTATCAATAGGGATAAACTTTGAAAAGGATATGTATTTTTCCTTGGTCTTTGGTATTATTTTTATCTGACCAGGAATTTCACCTAATTTTTTAATAAATAAATGAGAATCATATCCTGACAAGTTATGGAAAAATATCGGAATGAATTTGGGTAACTTGTGTTGTAAATTACAGTGTCTATGTGCTGCACCCCGATATCGCCCAGTAATGTGACAGTGATCTCTTACTTTATCTCCCCACAATAAATGTTCACAAATGTGGCACTTAATAGCACTAGTGAAACTAACAGCATCGTTTTCTGTGAATATCATAGTTTCATTTTTAGTCAAATATTTATGATATATTTTCTTAACATCTTCAGTAAGAAAATGTACAAATTTTGTTACACAATCCTTACCTCGATAACTTCTGTAACCTTTAAAATGTTCAGTGAATGATGATACTATATTATATGCAAACGCAGCAGGCACGTGTACTTGTGAGTATGACGTATTACCGGTGTTCAATTCGTCGCCGGAAATCGGTTTGAGTAAAGTTTCGAAATCAGCATATATGACGAATGGAATATTTTGTTTTCTATTATAATTTTTAAATTTTAAAAATGAACCTTTTTCAGGTAAAACTGTAACAACTCCTCCACATAAATGTGATTCAAATTTACTTGAATTCGGAAAAAATAATAAGCATGTTTCACAGAAGTACAATTTACCATGATGTTTAGTTATTTGATTTCTAACCAAACGTGGCAAATCTTTAATTAGACAGTAATGGGAATGTGTATTATTTTCTAAAAACAAAAGGTGTATACTCTTTGATTTTTTACTATTATTAGATTTATACAAAGGTCCAATAATTGTTCTATCATTTTTCAATCCATAAACGAAAATATTCAGAGAGGGGTTATTTTTTTCAAAAACATTGATGTCCGAAAATGTAATTGGAAATAATAAATTATTAATATTTAAAACATCTCGAAAATGAGGATACGACGATACTCTGTCAGGATGTTGTATTGTGGGATACAAGGCAGCTACAATACACCACAAGAAGCAATAACTATCATTATTTCTAATATTTAACACAGCTTTTTTATTTATTATAAATTTTGGTAAAGCTATAAATTTGGATCCGCCGAGAGGCTGATATTTATTTATATTGATTTCTAAATGAGAATTTTTTAAAAATGTCCATCCACTATCTCTTTCCTGAAACTCTTCAATTTTCTTTAATAAATTTAAAAGTATAGTTTTGTAAATTGATTCGAAATCATAATTTAAATGAATAACATAATTTTTTGTGGTGAACGATTTAATTTCTTGGTGTTCGTTTTTATACATAAGAAAAACAGAGAAAAGTTCAAAATTAATTTTAATTGATGTATGTCTTTGTAACGATTGATCGATTAGGTTCTTAATTTGTTTTTGGTTATTATGGAGAAACATCTCAGGCAATATATTTAACTGTTTTTCGGTGGCAAGAATTCTGTAAGTTATAATACGAGATTTAAAGGAAGAATTAATGATTTCAACGTTATCATACAATGGGGTCGTGCTATTGTTTTTATGATTATTACTTCGTAAGTGACCAGACCATCGTCGATTATCTACAAATATTTTACAAACTGTGCAATGAGGCATTATTAGAGAGTAGTTAAAGTTAAGTACCTACTTCAATATTTTTAACAATATTTTTTATACAATATTAAGTTTAGTTTATAAAATATGATGTTAATAATGTATAATTTATAAGATATATGATGATGATATGAAATGACTCTTATCGTAAATACCTACTTTAAAAAATAATTATCTTACTTAAACTATTATTTTGTAAGTATCTTGAATTTCAGCTTAATATTGATACAGGATTGAGCGATTCAGTTCTATTTTGACCATTTAGCTAGCTAATTAGTTTTCACTCTGAAAAAAAAAAAAAATATATATATATAATAGGTACCTAGGTGACATAATTGAACACCTTTGAACTTTTAGCCTGTGGACAGTATTATGAAATAGTTATATTTAAGTCATAGTCATAATGTATTTCAAAACAAAAAAACTATTTAAGAGGTATAATTACTTAAGAAAAGTTAAAAACGAAAGAAACATACAATATATATTTCTTTTACCTTGTTTCATTGTGTACCTAAGAAGTACAATGATTTCAGCTGGAACACTTCAGTCTCTAACTATCTATGTATCTTTAATTTTAGTTTATGTTGATACAGGAATCAACTGTTCTCTTTCGATCATTTATATAGCAAATTAGTTTTTCATCCTGAAAAAAAAAAAAACTGCATTTAATATAAATAGGTATATATTATTATAACAAGAGGTAGATATTATTACTTATTTAAAGTTCAAAAAGAGCAAAACATAGGTACAATAAATCTGTAACATAAAATAAATATTTTCCTGTTAGATTACCTGCCAATGTGCAAGTGGGTACAATGATTTCAGCTCGTACACTTCTATGTCTAATTCAAAATGTGTATTTAGTTGATTTTGATTCATCGATATCACTTCTCGATTATTTTTTCTAATTTAATATTCTGTAAAAAAAGAAATATATAAAAAGAAAGAAGTATATAATATATGTAAGTATACATACTTCTATCAAACAGCTTCCTTATGTATTTAACTTAATAAACATAATAGTTATTACCTTTTTAAGTCGTGGAGTATTTTGTATTCACATATTAAGTACTTAAATTTCTGCTGTATTTAAATACACGTCTGCTGAATGCAAGTAATTCGTTAAAATTAATTAATATAAGTAATCTTAGAATTTTGTATTATAAAAATATTTATTCGATTTATTAGATAGCTAGGTAGGTATTTAATTCAGCAATTTAATATTAACACAAATAATTATTACCAGTTATTGGAAACGCTTGAAATTTGCTAATATGTAACTAAATACGTGCGCTCAACCTACTTTTTATTAGGGTACAGTAGATCTAAATCGGTATAAATAATTATTATGGATTTACGATAATATTCTATTAACAAAAATATCAATGATTATAAATTTACAAATAGCATTATTATTATTGTTTAGCTCCCTTTATTATAGTTAATTTCGTACCATATATAGATATTGTATATGTCAACGTAAGATTGTAAGAACAGCCAGTTTATTAATTAACTAATCAGTTTATACACTGTCGATTATTTGTAAACGCGTACTGAGATGACTTAATCCATTCCATTTATTTCAGTCAGAAACTGACAGTCTTCAACTGTTAGTTACACTAATCTGTGAAACTATAAACTTATAATATAATATGAAATAAAAGCAATAAATTGTACATCTCAGTGCGAGTTTACAATTTATCGACTAACGGTTCTTACAATCTTACGGTAAAATACAAATTACTTGTGTTTATCACATAAAAATAAGTCATAATATTATAAAAATTAACAATTCCAATTAAAATTTAAATAGGTACTTACCGCATAGCATTTATTTTGATTTAAAATAAATACATAATTATACGGAACCATAGAACTTGATATGACGTAGTCAGGCTACTTGCACTATATTTTTATTTTATAGTCAGCAATTTTGTTCGATTTTATTCAAAATTCCTTAGACATCATTTTTGACCAAGTATAATCCGTACAAGAAAAAAAGTCAATTGATACACCAATAACATGTCTGTTTAATATTTTTTTAAATTAACATTGTTTTACATGTTTCTTGATTTATAAGCTAAACATTATTTCACTACCGTACATTAAACGAAACTAAGTCTGCAAGTGTGGAAGTAATCATCAAGAAGTATACAAAGAACCGCTGCGCTTCAAACTGCCTGACGACACCTGCCTGCTGTACCTATCATCATCAGCACCATAACATTTATAATGTAAGTACATAAGTATACTATCTAATCTATGTACCGTATTCAATTGATTTTCTTCTTAATTACTAGCTAAATGTTTCATTATGTATCTTTAGTAATTACATAAGAAGAAAGAAAGCGTTAAGTTCAACTTTGATTTTATGATTTTAACTTTACTCAACTTGTAATCTTGGCTTGAGCATGATGTTATTGTCTGTCTATACATTTACTCAAGTAAAATTACATTTAAGTACCTAACGTTTTAGAATAACTTTGGGTAGGGTGTAAAAATAATGATAGAGTACCCTACTAATAATTATGTTGTGCTATTTCAGGTCCGGATCAGAGAGCGAGTACAGCTATCAGGAGGTCGCAGACGAAGGCAGAGCTAAATCGAAACATTTTGCAGACAGCAATGGAAAAAGGAAACGTAAAACTCCATCGACTAATTCGATTCGTAAAAGGTACGTAATTAAACTTTTATTAAATATGTACAATCAACGTCAAATCTAATTATTAATACCATTTTATTCTGACCTCTTATTGTATGGAAAGACTATACAATGTGTGATCAGGTTATATTGGATGTTAATATATTTTATTTAACGTTCTGTACACAATCGTTTGCAATAATATAAATTATTATATTTATAAATTAGTAATGCAATATATTCTAATTCTTTGATAAAAAGGTTTTAAGTAAGTTGTGAGTGTGAAACAACTATGTGTATAACGTACTGTACTACACTAGATAAACACAGCTGGTGAATTAAAGTTGCTGGGTTCGATCCCCAACAGTGTATTTACTTAGTATTTTTCCTTTCTAGAGATAGTCTGAATTTAGATCGGTAAATAAAAGTATTCACGAAAATATAGACTCTAATATTATTTTTATAAAAGTAGGTTGCTGTGTATGTTAATATTAATTTTCAGGACTCTATCATACTAACAAACAACCACTCGGTTATACTAACAACAAACAGAATTTTATTTACCTAACTGTTTACTAAAAACTACTTATTGTTTCAGTAAGAAAACCGAACCCGTTGACATTTTCGGTATAAGGAAATGCAAAACTCCTTCAGAATTTAAAGAAGATTCTAAGTTAGCATCATATTTAATAAACAAGGTCGCCAACGGTAACGAGCGGCGATACGCTACTACTGAAGGAGAGTACTACATTGACTTCAAAATTTACAAGACGAACGATGTCCATGGGACAGACTCGCTAGAACTGTGGAAAAAAGCCCTTCTCCGCTTGAAAGCTCAAGTGAATAGTGATTCTCCTCAGTGGCGCAAGCTGCAAGAATTTATACGCTCGATCGACACATTATTTACTGAGGAACCGAAAATGTTTAGTGATAAATAAATTATTTATTTAAGATGTACCCAATCGTTGTTTTACTAATTATAAACACAATGAGTGTACCGTGCTTGTTATAAACCTAATATCAAGTACGGTACACTGAATAAATACAGTATAGATAACAAATAGGTCTGGTAAAGGTTACAAGTGTGGTATAGCTAACAGGTAAGTACTTATGGTTAATTTTTTTATATTAGGCAATCTGGACTAATTTAGAACTTGTTTCACCGAGAGACACGTCAACCCACACAACTAGTCACAGGTGAGTTCTAACATCTATAGTTGTTTTTTTTGTTTTGCTACATTTGTCGGTTCGCAAACAATGTTGGTATCGTTATTAACGTTAGATAATAATATCCATGCTATGACGAACACAAGAAATAGGGAAAACATCGCAGGCGTGCGTAGTGTGACTGTTTTACAATCAATGAGCGTTTACCGTTTTGTGAACTAACTAAAATGTTACCGTTAATCGATCGGATATTATTGGGCGTTCTGGACCACGAGTCCTGAGCGAGAGCGAAACTTGTTTCGCGGAGCGACTGGACGAAAGTGGTACAGAATGCCCAATAATACCCTACTTATATCATTTGAAAGATCTCAGCGAGTGCTATGTTTTATTGTATGGGCATAACTCCGTATCTCGTGCAGGGAAACTGTTATAGGGTTTTAAAAAAATAAAAAAAATATTAAAAATGTCTTAACTAATTGGTCTTTTAATAACTACTACTAAAGAGATTTAAAGGTAGAGCCTACTTTGACCCAGCACCCTCTCTGCCACCATTGTAAGCGCAGCGTTGAGAAGATTGCAGACATGTAAAATGTGATTTACGGCGGTCCTTCTGGGTAGAAGAGTTCTCAAGCTTTCAGAAACGTTTGCGCAATTACATGGACAAAGAAAAAACAGCTCCCTATGCTCACCGCCATTTTGTTCCAAATATGACATCTGCTCAGTCAGTTGCAACAACTTCAGGTCGGTCAAATAAGTTTGCGCTTAGTGTAGATGCCATTATTAACTTACTGGTATAGTGTTGCAGTCTCTCTAACGATCCCAAGTACACCAACGATATTTCATAATACTGCAGTGCTTAAGTATACGGAAACGCCATTATGTTGGTTTGTCTCGAGGATGGATTATCAAGAACTATGAATTTGCAGCGAGGTATAAGACAAGGTGATTAAATATCTCCGAAACTGTTTACCGCTGCAAAGGAAGATGCTTTTAGGCTCTTAGACTGAACAAAACGGAAATGGCATCAATATTTTATGGCGAGTATATCATGCACGCACCTTCATTTGCTAACGAAAATGGTGTCATGTCATCGACCAAGGAGGACCTCAATATAATGCTCCATGACCCTAATAGTATCTCTCAATAAGTGGGTCTTAAAATGGACACGGACAAGACTAAGATCATGGCAAATGTTCATGTTGCACCCACTTCAATCACGGTTGGAGGCGCTACACTCAAAGTTGTCCATGAATATATTTACCTGGGACAATCAGGCCAGATAAATCAAACTTCGAGAAGGGGTTCACTCGTCAAATCACAAGGCTTTTGGTCATCTACAGGGGAATGGAGAGAGCTTTATTGGGAGTTGACCTGCGTAATTGAATCAGAAGTGAGATAATCCGCAGGAGAACTAAAGTGACCGATAGAGCACTCAGGATTGCCCGTTAAAGGGGCGACATAGCACGAAGAACTTACAAATGACGATGAGGCAGAAAAGTTTTCGAAAAGCGACCGCGTATATCGCGTGATATCGGGGTGGCACCAAGTGATAAGGTAGTCACAGGATCGGCAAAGTAAAGATATTTGTAGGAGGCCCATCTCCAGCAATGGACGCCTATTGGCTGAGGGCTGGAAGCACAATTGCTGAGCTGTACTTTCGTGTTTTCAATATATTTTGAAAGATATGTGAATAAAACAGGTCTATTTAAAGGAGTTGTATAAATTACAGTCATTATAATTATGACAACCTTATCAACATCAACAGCTATGTAGAGAAAAATGCGATGAGGATTTTTATTTTCTCAACCTCAACTCTATAACGTATCTATACATTTACGTAAGAGATTTATTAAGCAATAACTTTATCATTTTCATTTGTATATTTTTAACTGTGTACTTATTAATAACGGTCTAAACTAACGATTACTGTCTTTAAATTGTCTACAGTTATTATAAGTGGAATAAGTATAATGTGTTTCCGTGTCACAAAATGTAAAAAAGTACGATTAAATAGTTATTTGATACAAAAATTATTTTATCATTAACAGCTCAGTACATTTGACCTGCACACAATTTAAATGAAAAAAATATATATTTATAGAAAAAAAATCTAGGTGAACATGTTTATAATAATAATAATAATATAACCTTTATTTCAGGCTGCATAGGCCCATAGAAATATACCTTATAGACTAACATACATTATAACAATATAATATATACCTTAATGACTAACATAAATAAAATAAAATAACTTCCGGTTACTTCTTTGCCTCTTGTGGAATTTGTCCGCGGAAGCGACGGAACACCACGTTCTGCGGCCAGAAGTTGGAGTCCATGACGTCATGCAGGTAGCAGTTCGCTATTCGCAACACGAACGCTTTGAAGTTCACGCTACGGTGAGACTCCAATAACTGCACCCTCGGCCTGTACTTCAACTTCTTGTAGACGTACTCCACGATGTCATCTACCTCCGTGGTGTAATGGAGGCGAGATATATACACCGGAGTATTCGGATGGGCGGCTCTCAGCGTCACCGTCGGTGCCGTTCCGCAACTGTTCTTATTAGTCTTCGGGCGGCAGCGCTTCTTGTTTCTCACCGTAGTAAAACCATCAGTCGGTGCCTTTTCAAGCACAGGCTTCTCTACGGGAGTCTTAGGCGTGCTCGCTGAAATCAGCTGACCCGATGACTTGCTTACACGTGCCACGGTACGAGGAGGAACCGCGGGGGCAGGGGCAAGGTTGTGCGCCGTGTCGTCTGCACGTTTTGCAGTTTCAGCGATCGTCGGCGTTGGCGACAAAACTGCTGACGCGTAGCTTGCAGTCGATGTGTCGAGGCGACATGCACCTCGGCGTGTGTTTATGTTAACACAGGTCGGTGACCTAGTTGCTATAGTTGTATTGTTGCGCAACTCGTCGAACTCTTCTCGCATGTTTGCCACGGTTGCTTCGGATGTCTCCAGCTTCCGTTGCACATCAGCTAAGCTTGCCTTCAGAGAGATGATGTCCTTCAGGAGGCTCGTAACGTCGACCGACAGGAGGCTCGTAACGTCGACGTGGTCGAAGGTGACGGGAGGCAACTTGTTTAGGTCCTTCGCCACAAACGTCGGCACGTCGTCAGGATCTGTTTCTTTCAGTAGCGTGATTATGTCTTGAAGACTTTTCTTTGTCCCGTCACGCCGGCGGGACACCATCTGGTCACGTTTATTTAAAACCGTAAACAACTGCAGCTTGGATGCAGCAATATCTTCTTCGCTGAAGTTGGTCGCGCAGATTTGAATGGCGGATACTTCATCCATCACATCCAGTTTCTGCTGCAAGAACGACAGCAGCTCGTTCGGCACAAGTATGTCACTCATGACGTAAAATAGCGAGCGTCGGCTTACGCCGCGCTAAACACTAATTGTATTATTAATTATAAACGCACACGTCCGACTCGGAATGTTACCTATCGACGTAATGTTTTTGTTTATGTTTATGCTAGTCGCAACATGTTACAAAGGTTGGGACGCAGAGAGCAGATGTCATATTTGGAACAAAATGGCGGGGAGCATAGGGAGCTGTTTTTTCTTTGTCCATGTAATTGCGCAAACGTTTCTGAAACCTTGAGAACCCTTCTACCCAGAAGGATCGCCGTAAATCACATTTTACATGTCTGCAATCTTTTCAAAGCTGCGCTTACAATGGTGGCAGAGAGGGTTTTGGGTCAAAGTAGGCTCTACCTTTAAATCTCTTTAGTAGTAGTTATTAAAAGACCAATTAGTTAAGACATTTTTAATATTTTTTTTATTTTTTTTAAAACCCTTTAACAGTTTCCCTGCACGAGATACGGAGTTATGCCCATACAATAAAACATAGCACTCGCTGAGATCTTTCAAATGATATAAGTCACAAAGTGTTACAACACATGGGACGCACCCCATATAAAACTGCCCATTCTTCTTTGAATTATGATAGAATTTTTTGTCAAAACTGATAAAGCCATTTCGTTTTCGGGTATACATACGTAGAGTGAAAATTGCCGCTATGAATTGTACAGGCGTATACTTAAAATATTTCCAACCGGTTAATGTCTACAGTTGATATAATTATATGTAACTGACAATAGACACTGTGCAATGATTTAAAACTAAGCAAAGAACAGACAAAACTGGCTTTCGAAATAGAAATAAGGAGATCTGAAGGATAATCAAAGTGACCGACACAGGCTTAGGATTGCCCGTTTCAATTATGTGCGTAACGGTATACGGAAGGTAGGAAGATCCTCTTTGTAGGGGACTGAAGACCTAATCAAGGTGGGGCCATATCAGAAGTGGGTGCGGAACGTGTACGAGGTCACGGGTTTGGCTCCTACACAGGACAACTCTTTGTATATACACAAATCATTATCCTGAATCTGATTGTTCTTTGTGTCTATTAAATGAATGTTTATAAAGTCCCGGTAGACAATCAGACACAGGACATTACACTAGTGCAGTCGTTGTCTTTAAAAATAAAACCAATTTATTTATAATATTATTGTTTCAGATCCAAGAACAGCACAATGGTGGGGAGTGGAAAATCCTCTGATTATAATTTCAATAGTTACATCCTATCTATACTTTTGCAAATCACTCGGACCAAGATTAATGGAGAATAGAAAACCATTTGAGTTGAAAACTATTTTATTGTTATACAACATATTTCAAGTGATTTACAGCGCTTTCATAGTTTATGAGGTAAGTTACATTTATATTAGTTTTTTGGTTAGTTTTTTGGTTTTTTACTTCTTACAAGGAAGTATGACTCTTTCAGACATAGTGAAAAGCTTGTAGCAACCAATAGTTGTCATAAAATGTCTTCGTTTTGTTTGGGTCCGCTATCGGTTTGACCACACGTGTGCGCTTGATGTGAAGCTCCTTATCGTCAACCCCAAACAAAATGAAGATGCTTTTCACTTAAAGTACGGTGGTCATTTTTGACCCATGAAACGTTCGTAGACGTCAAAAGTTGAAAAATGGACGTAAGGTGTCAAAATGTAAAATTTTTATGACCTATACTGTAGTCTAAGCAGCTTTACTTATTTAGAAGTCTGTTTGAATTAATTAGGTACATAAAAAACAAGATAAAATTGATATTAGCAGACTTAATCCATTTTTTACAGTTAGCTTTCTGTCATTTTTTTATTTATCCAGAAGTATTTCTGGATAAATAAAAAAGTAATATTTTTATAATATTAGCTTTACTTTGTACAAGTTTATAATTGATTTTGGACTAAAAATAGCAGATCTTAAATCAAAATTCTACTAACAAAACTGTGTACATGATTAGTTTGTATACTCGTAGTATAATATTTTCAACTATATGTTTAGTGACTTAATCACGACTATTATTATAAACGAATGTAATGTATGTTATGTCCAAATATTATTAAAAAAAAAATAATATTCAAAATCTATTTTTACAGGGTTATGTGCATATGTTCCATAAGGATTACAGCCTTGCTTGTGAACTAACTGACTACTCAAATTCGCCTCGGGGACTTAGGGTAAGCTTGTTCTTCTATTTATTATTCAATTATCAAAGACTACTCCTGCACTAGGGATTTTGCCCTGTATCGCGGGGACTTTTTACAAACATCAACTTAACGGGCACAAAAAACCATCCAAAATTGGAACAATAAATTTGTGGATTCCACAAAGCATTGTCCTGCGTGAGATTTGAATTCGTACCAGCAGTTGCTATCGGGACCGCTACGCCACACCCGAGATCAACTTTTATAGACTTAGGGATTCAAGTTTTTAGGTGTCGATTTTTTGCCAAAAATTGGTTCTATTAGCTGGTGGTAATTGGTTTAGACTGTTTGTATTTCGTGCATAAGAGATGATGCTCTACGAAGCCGAAATTGGCCGATGGTCTCTTTACAAAAGTCGTTGTGCACTATTTACGGCCGAGTACTGTAATTATTTATTATACCTTTTATACCATCGGCTTTTCATTATCCTAACCATTAAATAATGATTTTATTTAATTATGTTACAGACAGCTGCAGGAACTTGGTACTACTTTTTTGGAAAAATAACGGAACTATTAGATACGATCTTCTTTGTATTAAGAAAAAAATACAATCAAGTATCATTTCTTCATGTCTACCATCACTCAATGATGTCCTTTGTCGTTTGGCTCTCAGTAAAATATTTTCCAGGTTAGTTTATATTCATGTTAATTTAATCTTTTGCAGACATAGGTTAGTACAGTATGGAGACATTGAATATGATTGGCTTTTAAAGAAAGACAGCAAATCAATGAGTAATTGCAGCATAAGTTAGCATAAGTTTTGAAAATTATCACATTAAAATGTATCTTATGTCGTTCGGCATAAGGTTGAAATTATAAAAGATTGATTCCCTACTTACTTCTATTTGACATTGTATGTTTCATGTTGTTTGTCGTGTTTGGCACTGGTGACACTGGTGACGAAAACATTGCATTTCGATAAAAAGTCGTTGCAGTGCAACAAAATATAGCACTTATTATTAACATTATAAAATACAATTTCAAAATCATCAATAAATTATAATCTTAATAATCTTAATCAATCTTTATAATCTTAATAATCTTTCTCGCTTCCTCATTGTCTTTCTTTAAAAACCAATCATATTATCAATGTCCCCATACTGTACATTGGTGATTTAAGTATAAATAAGTCCTCCATGTTTTGCCATTACATGAGCATGCAATATAGTGCTTTTATATGAAACAAATTAGATTATTTAATGTTCTATTTTATAATATTTCAACATAAGAAAAAACCTTTTACAGGATGCCTAACATTTTTTAAGGATACATAACTTTTAATTACATAATATCACAAAACCTTATTACTTATTTATTCGCCAAACTGCGTAATAGTTTATCAACAGAAAACAGCTAACTTCCCAGTTTACCGAATACTACTATATTTTTCAAGGCAGTAAAAAGGTTTAGATGAATATTTTAAAGTTGAATACTCACATAAATACAATACTTACTTAAATCTTCCATCAAATACGGGTTTTGGTATTAGGTCTTTTTTACACTTATGAAAAGTTGTAATGAATTAGAGCAAAACAAAAATTATTGTAGATAAGTTGCGAGTACTATGTAGAGAGAGAGCCATCTATTCTTACTCAGTTGGTGTGGCAACTTGCCACACCAACTGATTAAGAATATGTTGTCTGAACAAACTTTTACAGCAGTGAATTAGCGAGCCCAATAATAGGCCTGTGCGTTCCTCGAACGTGTGGTAATAAGACATCGCTGATTGCGATTCTTGGCACTTTCTTGTGGTACTCCGCTCGCAGTTAAAGAAAAGGGTATGCTCTCCTTATCTGTATACATCGTGTTTTTGATGGATCCCATGTGCTCGTGTTCTGGACGATCGTACTGCTCAGCTTATCAGTAATTAATTAAATAAATAAATAAAATAATTCTTTTACTTCAGGATAACCCATACATTACATTTTATACATTAGATTACTTACATTATTCAATTAAAGTAATATTATATTAAATCATTTAAATTATATTACATATATGAAATCATTAAAACTATATTATATTAAATTATTAAAATTATATTATATTGAAAATTATATTATATTAAATCATGAAAATTATAACTAAATTATTAACTGAACTATATATTCATACTAAATTATATGATAGGTATGCAAGTTTTATGCAATTAATGCAACAAGTTATAACATTTCAACTTAAAAGATATCGTACTCTGTAATTCCTGATTACTCATTTAAAAAACATGTATTTGGTTTTTATGTATTGAGGACCTGTGTGGCGCAGTCGGTATATTACATGGCTGCTACGCAGAGGTCTCGGGTTCGATTCCCACTCAATGGAAATATTTGTGTGCATGAACATGATTGTTTGCATTGGTCTGAGTGTTTTCTATGTATAATATGTATGTATTTACAAAAAAAAGTATTTAAGTATGTTTATCCATTCCTTTCGAGAACACTGAGTAAACAACACGCTTGTTATTGTTAATCGAAGTGCGAATATAATTGTTTTTATATCAATTAAACCGGTCCCGTCGAGCTCGGGTCACCGGCTACCTGAGATTACACGATCAATCTATAATGAACTTTATTCCTAATGGATAATAACTCAATTTCGAGTGAAGATGAACAACACATGGACGAAAGTAATTATGATGAATCTGTAGAAAACAACGTGGAACGACAAGTAGAAGACTTAACACAATTAGAAGAACAGACTGACACAAATCGAAAAAGAAAAAGAATGGATGCGCAAGAAGAATGGACATTGGTTAAAAGAAACGAGAAAAAGACCAAAGAAGATCAAATAGAAGTCTACATAAATTGCAAAGAAACGCTTCCCAAACAGTTTGCATTGGCTAAACTACTACACAAAGAAGGAATATGTGACATAAACAAAATTAAGTACATAAATGCACATAAAATAGTGTTACATTTTAATAACACAGCGAGCTCTGAGAAACTTATAACGTGTCAAACATTTAAGGACAAGGGGTGGATGTTTTCAAAACCATACGAAGTTATTTCATCATACGGCGTGATCCGTGACGTGGAGCTAGAATTGCCAGAAAACGAAATTAT
Source organism: Schrankia costaestrigalis (assembly GCA_905475405.1). Taxonomy (NCBI): domain Eukaryota; kingdom Metazoa; phylum Arthropoda; class Insecta; order Lepidoptera; family Erebidae; genus Schrankia; species Schrankia costaestrigalis. Next base: position 19,980,994 of record FR997829.1, on the reverse strand, counting down.
TCCTTTGATTACAAGTACAGTGGAGATTATAAGTGCTACGCGACTTAAAAGACAGACAACAAGTGACAGCGGATGGGTTGAAAGTGAGACTGTCAGACTTGGATTCAAAGGATCAAAACTCCCCGAGTATATTTATATCTACGGAGTACGTGTAAAGGTATCTCCTTATGTATTTCCAGTTACACAATGCTCCCGCTGTTGGAAATTTGGTCATACACGCAAGGTTTGTCCTTCTAAATCTATTGTTTGCCCAAAATGTAGTAAAGACCATGAAAACTGCGATACAAAGTACTTCTTTTGCGTTAACTGCCGTGGGCGACATATGCCAAATTCTAGAGCCTGTCCAATGTTTCAGAAAGAAAAAAAAATACGTGAAATAATGTCACAGTTCAACTGCTCTTACAGAAAAGCCTTACATATATACGTCCCTCCTGTAACGCCGAATACACGACTAGAACAATTACAACGTACTGTTTCTCCTATTCCGGGACCGCCTATTACCACATCTAAGACTTTTAGCTACGCAGAAGCAATAAAAACTATACCTATAACTAATAAACAACAAAGAGAAAATAAAAGTAATACACAACCATGTCATAGTAAGAAGGATAACAAACAAAGAAGAAAGTCATTCAATAATTCCAACTTTTGGAGCTCGTGTGAATCGGACATCGATGCAGAAATCCCTGAACCTGTGCGGACAGAACCTCTAGAAGACAGAAACAAAAAGAGACAATCAACATTTCGTCGTTTATTTGAGAAGATTAAAAATGTTCTACTTTATGAAGATACATTAATTAACAAAATAAAGTGTTCACTCAAGATTATTGTTGACTGGATATTAACGTGGTTAGCAGATAATATAAGCGAAGGTATGTTTTTTAATAAATTATTTAATGGATAAGCGATCAAATTTAAAAAATTTCCAGTGGAATTCCAATAGCCTTAAACACAAGATGTTAGATTTTGAGCTTTTACTTTCTCGAGAAATGATTCATATTGCCGTTGTAAGTGAGACTTGGTTAAATAGTGACTGCAATATAAGGGCCAGCGGTTATAATATTTTTAGAGCCGACAGGTTAGACTCCTATGGTGGTGTAGCTATTTTTTCACATATTTCTATTAAATGTCAGATGTGTACGGTACAAAGTCGTAACCCAGGTATTGAATTAATTCACTTAAAATTGTTTAACTGCTTAGGAATAGAAAATATTATCGCTTTATACTGCCCTCCTTCTGTGCGAACAACACAAGAAGATTGGGATTTTGTTTTTAATATCGCTGGTACTAAAGTTTTGTATTTAGGAGATTTTAATGCTCACCACTCTAACTGGTCTAACAAAATAAACCAACGAGGAAATCAGATTTTAGATAGTTTAATTGATCAACATATGGTAACTTTAAACAACGGTGATTCAACCAGAATTAAATTAGTTAATGGTCTTCTACAGAAGTCCTCGCCAGACATATTATTTATAGCATCCACCGACTTAGCCCACCGGTTTGATTGGAAAGTAACTAATGAGTCACTGGGCAGCGATCATCTTATTATAAAATTATCAATACCATTTAATTGTACTAGTAGATTCATTAGAAACAGAAATTTTAAAAGAGCGGACTGGCAAGCATATACAGAGTATGTAGACAATAAAATAAAACAAGTACATTTTCCATCAGATATTCAAGAAAGGTATAATATGTTTTTAAATGTAATTAATGAGGCAGCAGACACTCATATACCTTATTATAAGTATAACCAAGACCCTTCTTCGTCATTTACCCCTAAAAGTTACTGGTCCCCAGAATTATCTAAAGTGGTAGCTGAGAGGAGGCTTGCTCTAGCCAAATTTAGAAAAAACCCCACCCCCTTAAATTATAGTTTTCTAAAGGATAAAATTAGAATTGCCCAAAGGTTGATAAGGAACGCTAAAAATAAATCTTGGCATCTGTTTACCTCATCTATAGACACCACCACATCAACCTCAGATATGTGGCGTAAGATGAAGTGGTTTAAAGGAATCAGGACTCCGAGACCTCATGTGGACAATACTCTGATTAAACCTTTATTACATAAACTTGCACCTGATTATGTATGTCCTAGTGAACCTTCCTTTCAATCAGAAAACTCCAAGTTAGAAATGCCAATTACAATTCAAAAACTTAATAACGCTATCAAACCTAAAGACACAAGTCCTGGAATAGATAACATATCCTTTTCTATGATAAAAAACCTCCCTCTATCTGGTAAAAATATTCTCCTTAATGTATATAACTCTTCCTTAGAACATAATTTCATCCCCTACCAATGGCGCAACATTTCTATTATTCCAATCCCAAAACAAAATTCAAACTCTTCTTCGTCTGGGTCACTACGACCAATAGCTCTAATGTCTTGTCTGTGCAAAATACTTCATAGCATAATTAATAGTAGATTAGAGTGGTTCCTCGAGCAAAATACTATTTTATCCCCGGAAACTACAGGATTTAGAAAAGGTAAATCGTGTTATGACAACCTTAGTTCGTTAGTGACTAGAATACAAACTGGTTTACCTAAAAATCTTATAACGATGGGGTGCTTTATAGATATTGACAATGCGTACAATAATGTTGACATAAAGGTTCTTCTTCTAAATTTAGATAAACTTAACGTGGGATCGAGAATTTGTAAATACCTTTGGAAGTTCCTCTGTCAAAGAATACTTACAGTAGAGTCAAATACCTCTCAATATACTAGAACAACTTCCTTGGGTCTGGCCCAAGGTGACCCTTTATCGCCATTGCTATTTAATATAGCCACAACTAACATATGTAAAATAATAAAAGGGGTATTTATTACTCAGTTTGCCGACGATTTCGTTTTGTATGTTTCTGCCAAAAATATTACATCAGCCTCAATTCAAATACAAGAATCCCTTGACTTAGCTAATAACTATTTTAAAGACCTAGGTTTAAGTATATCTGGTAGTAAAAGTAAAGTATGTATATTTACAAAGGGAGTACGTAGATTACATCCCCCAATAAACATATCGGTTAATGGTAACACACTGGAAACAGTGGATTGTGTGAAATATTTGGGATTATGGTTGGATAGCTCTTTGAAATGGAAGAAACATATAGATGAAACATGTTCAAAGACACTAAAGTTTTTAAATGTATATAAGTGCCTAGCTGGTTCATCGTGGGGCGTACATCCTAAACACCTCCGTCTTTTATATATAAGTATTATACGTAGCCGTATTGATTATGCCAGTTTCCTATACGACACCTGTTCTAAAACCAATTCATACAAACTAGGTAGATAAGGTTCAAAATTCCGCGATGAGAGTTATTGGGTCTTTTATCAAAAGTACTCCAATTCACGTGATGGAGAGTGAACTGTCCTTATGTCCATTATCTCTTAGAAGACGTTACCTAGCTTGCAAATTCTTTTTTAAAATAAAATCTTTCCAAAATGACGTTACAACTAAAATCCTAGAAGAACTTGCCAATACTACTCAATTACCTTACTGGAATAATAAAAGAAAACCTATTTTACTCTCTATTTATATACAGTACAATTCCTTCCCGGTTCACTCTAGTATGATACCAGAAATGTTTTCGATGGCCGTTTGGGTTAAATATATTGATTTGTCTAAGGTTATAAAAACTACGATAATAGGTATTGACAAACCCAAACATTTATACAAGTCAGGCGAGTTAAAAGATATTTGTAACAGATTTATCGAATTAAAATACTCAAATTATGTAAAAATTTATTCGGATGGTTTTAGAGAAGAAAATAATTTCGGTGCTGCTTTCTACGATTCTGAAACAGGAATCGCTTCAAAATTCAAAATTAACTCATTAGTTTCAGTTATGTTTGTCGAATTGTTTGCTATTTTAGAATCACTTAGTTATATAGAATCTATTGAATACGATAAATTTGTCATATTGTCGGACTCGAAAAGTGCCATCCAACATGTAGCTCGGTGTACCTCGAATCGTCGAGGAATATTGATAGCTTACAATATATTAAGATTAGTTTTAAAATTGCAAACTGAAAATAAACAAATAGTTATACAGTGGATCCCTTCACATATTGGTATTACCGGGAATGAGGTAGCAGACTCCCTAGCTAAAAGTGCAGTTATGGATGGAATACCATGTTCTATTACACCCTCATATTTAGATAACTTTCGTCTAGCAAAGAATCACTACTTTTTAGAATGGAAGGAGTACTTTGATAAAAGATCCAAAGAAAAAGGTATCTGGTACAAAACCATCCAGCCCTTTCCACTAAACACTCCATGGTTTGATAGTGAGACGCTTAATAGAGAGGAAACTGTTATGGCCATGCGCTTGCGTTCCGGACACATACCTAGCAATAAATTTACATTTTTAATGGGTAAGGTGGATTCTCCTAATTGCTCACTTTGTGGTAAAGTAGAAGATATACATCACATACTTATGGAATGTGTTCGCACTTCCCACATTAGACAAACTTTAAGACTAATTGATTCCCACAACACTGGAACTTGTAACACCTTGTTGGCTTATCCCTTATCTAAGAACTGCAAGAACTTATGTAAAATGATAAAACCACTGTTAGTATCCAGGTAGATAATTAAATTGTTGTCCAAATTAAGGCGACATAATCATTGTCATGATTAAGCCTTCTAATAAAGAAAAAAAAAAAACAAGTATGTTTATCCGTTGTCTAGTACCCATAGTAAAAGCTTGCTTAGTTTGGGACTAGGTGGCGATGTGTAAATGTGTGAGGATTATTTATTTAATAATCAGTTGTTTTGTTTTTTGGTTTGCAGGAGGCCATGTGATCCTTATGGGAGTGTTAAACTCATTGGTCCACGTTATTATGTATACTTACTACCTTATATCCAGTTTTGGACCTGAGTACCAGAAGTATGTGTGGTGGAAGAAGCATGTCACTATAATACAATTGGTTAGTATATTTTAATACCTGAATATTAATGAAACATCAAGAGAAAAATAGCATAAGCAAGATTTTTTCGGCTCACAATTAATACATACACCTAAATAAAGATTGAACGGGGTTAGTTCCTGAATCGGTTAACAAAGCAACTAGAGCTTTTTTGCACATAGACAGTAAATTGTTGTCATTATTGTCACTTTTATATTAGGTACTTATAACAAATGCTGTACAAATCTACCTAGCATTAAAAATTACTATAACTGCAACGACTTACAAATCTTGCAATATTCTGTGAGATGCTATTATGTAATGAACTTATTAATAATTTTGTATATCCATTTATTTTTTTATCTTACTCCTGGCACAGTACAACAAGTAGTCTATCTCGGCCGAATATTTATTATAAATGCCTACGGCTGCGCGGTACGGAAACATGCGATAGGGCTGCCCACCTCCAGCTTTTTTACATTTACCTACTTTCCCGCTCGTTACTGCGGCACAGTCGCGACTATTCACTCCGCAAAGCCACCGCTATCGTGAGCGTGTAGGTATAACTCGCGTTTCGTTAGTTTCTATGAAGTCGAAATACTGTATATATTTGTACTATGCTCCTGGTATAACACGCTTCTTTCATTTAATTTCAGATTCAGTTTTGCATCATCTTGGTCCACAACTCTGCTGTTTTCTTCTATGACTGTAGCTACCCGAAGTTGGTGAATGTGTTGTGTTGCTGCAATTCAGTTATTTTCTTATACCTATTTGGTAGTTTTTATTTAAGAAGTTATAAAAAAAGCTCTAAATCAAAGAAAGCATTAGAAACCAAAAAAGTATCAACACTTACAGACAAAATTAACAAACGTGATGTTAGAAAAGCTAATCTGGAAAAGTCGAGATGATTCTCATTTGTGAAAATAGTAAAATGCTGAAAAGATTAACAAAACTAAATATTTATATGAAACTTTGATAAGTGCAATAGAAGCTTAAATAGATCATACAAACACTTATATGATTTTAAACAAATCTATTATAATATTAATGCATGTAACTCACAGAAAATGAAATTTAGTTCACTGTGATTTTTATGTACTGGTATGTAGAGGGCAGAATATTTAACCGTATTTTTTTACAATGTTTGTAAGCTTTAATTGTAACATCAGCACGTAGTGTAATTAACTATGTAATCAAATTATTTATTATATTATTATTAAGACTGTGATACCAAAAACATTGTTGTTATTTTCCTAAATGAAATAGTTACTGTCACTATATTTGTTAAACTAATACCTATGCATAGCTGTCTTATTGTAAAAAAGATTAATAATGTGTTTCGTTTTTAAAAATCTCAGTAACCTTGTTTTGCAAATTGAAACTCTGTTTTTTTTCAGTTTTGTTATCTTTCAGGTTAACTATTATTGTAAAATCATTGACAGTGGTGTCATTCTTAATTACAAGTAAAATGTATAGTCGTCAAAAATAACTTTTGCAATTTTTTATGTAATTAGGCTTAAACAATTACTGTTCTTGCGTACATGCTATTTACAATACATAAGTGTAAACATTAAATTAATATAGTATTGTTCTTCATTATACTAATTCACCTCGAAATTTTAGCGTCATCTGTAATACATATTTAGGTACTTTATAAATGCCTAACACCGGTTCTTTTCAATTCAGTTTGTGAGTTTTCACCAAACGTCAAACAACAATCTGCGTGATAACTAATATGAATACAATAAATCACCACGGCTAATTATGCATTAGCGGGCTGAAAATCAACTTGGACGAAAATTGCTGCAGCTGAACATTGCAAGAGATTGCAGCCATTAAAAGAATATTAATTAAAGATAAGACCTAATCTTAGCATTCCATGGATTCTCCGTGCGGGTGCCGGGTCCATCGCGTGATAGAGGACGGAACACTTGCATAACAGCGTCTGGGACTTACGACCCAGATGTAGGTTTAAGGAGGCCCTCTTACAACGAGTTAGCGGTCACCTTCACTGTCTGCTATGTATATATCGGGTGCCTAATATTGAATCATATTCACTTCCAGTATCCTAAATTCATCTAATATAACTGACGTCGTCATAATAGAAATTAAGTATCAGCGGCTACGAGTAACTTTATTGTCACTGTATTTATTATACTTTTAAAATATACAAGTATATTAATTGTGTAATTATTATGCACTTAAGTCAACTTATTAACTTTTTTCAATTTTGCAAATCACGCCGTTTGTTAATATTACTTGTTAATGTATACGATACTCAACTATTCAGAATATATTACAGGCATGTTAATGACTTTGCTTGTAACGAAATGGATGCCACTGGAGCAGCCAGTTTAATGTTTAAGTTCATGCGCATAAGTTTTGATTTTAACATTCTGAACCATGGCTGGGTTATTTAATACTGCAGTGGAAAAATATAATTATTATATTCACGAGTTGGCAGGTGAGTTCAATTTAGATATTTTTATTGATTTTAAGTAATTGACTACTAATTAAGGAGATGAATTCAGAGATCTTTTATAAAAAAACGGGAAGGAAATAGGTAAATTTAATAATTTTTTATTTTAGGATGAAAAATTTTCTTGCTCCTCAACTTATGCAAAAGTAGCAAATCACATTTCTCCTAATTTTAAAAGAAATATTTAATTATATTTCTTACTATTAAATAAATTAAGATCAAGCAACAGTACACGTTTTAAGTCAAATTCAAATAGTTTTCAACCGACTTCAAAAAAGAGGAGGTTCTCAATTCGGTTGTATTTTTTTTTTTTTTTTTATTTTTTTTTTTTTTTTTGTGTTTGTTACCTGATTTCTCGAAAACGGCTAGACCGATTTGAAAAATTTTTTTTTTGTTCGTATGGGTATGCTTCCCATTTGGTCCCATTGTCACCAGATCTGGATCTGGATGACGGGATCCCAGAGAAATCGAGGGCATCTCTTGAAAATTGTAGGGACGCATTGTGTAAAATCTTGTCATACATGTGCATCTCTGACGTCACTACCAAATAGTCAAGAGTAAGAACTGGTCAGATCCTGGAGACCAGAGTGAGTCGAGGGAACACCTCAACGGCATATTGCAGCTACCTTGTGTTTGGGCTTATTTTAATTGTATTGATGAAGACTTTACAAAACTTTACACAAACATGATCTGATGATGAAGAAGATTGAGGGTCGAGGCAACTCCTCAACGGTATATAGCAGTTACCGAGTGTTTGGGCTTATTTTATTCGTATTGATGAAAACTTTACACAACTTTACACAAACATGATCTCATGATAAAGACGACTGAGGGTCGAAGAAACTCCTCAACGGCATACAGCAGCTACCTTGTGTTTGGGCTTATTTTAATTGTATTGATGAAAACTTAACATTATGAATGTAATCGCAGGTGTGGTTTAAGACTTGAATGAAATTCTTATTTTAAATTAAAATAGGAATTAATAACGGATTATAAATAGACAAAATTGTTGAATTGCATTTAATTTATTTTAAACTTATTCTTTAGATATAACAAATTGATAATAATAATTATTATATTTATTTGATTTATTTTAATTTTAATTAACTTAATTATTATTACCAATTAACCATGCCGAGACGGTGGCTACGCTTTTCGATGTTCTCCCTATTTAAAACTTTTTGCATGTAGGTCCTCCGTTGTTCACTAGTCTCTTTTGAAATGACATTGGAGGTAGATTTCCTACATTAAAAGGCGTTTATCCCTTTCTTCGTTTGTTTCATTCAATCGGCGCTGTCTCATATAAGCAGCGCGTTTCGTAGGTCTACCCATATTCCGACAAAGTAATGTCCCACTGCAGGGACGGGCCTCCTTCTGTGACGGAGAAATACTTGGCCTACTAATACCACGCTGGCCAGGCGGATTGGTATAGGGTTTAATTTTAAGTTTTCCTTCTTTTTATATCTCAAAGTTAATATTCACGGATAGTCCCTTAGTCGGTTTTTACGACACCCATGGGATGAAATGAGGTGGTGACATATTGTGTTTTCACTCCGTCACCACACGGATTTATAGAATTGGAATTCACTAAAAATTTAGAAATAAAATTAATTTTCACAAAAAAAAAGAACCGACTTCAAAGACAAAAATTGCACTAAAAAGTAATAAATAATTACTTGTATTTTGATTTTACAACAATAAATCAGCCATTATTTCTATTTAATTTTAATTTATAGAATAGGTTCTTTTCATTAAGTATTGTAAAAGTATTGTTAAGGATATTTCTTGAAGAGTCTGTAAATATATTTATTTGTAGATTGTTTAAAAGATAATCAAATTATTACAAATAATGTAATATTATTGTTATTTTTGGAGGCGGTGTCAGCCAACGGAATAAGTACGATAATACCTAAGCAAACGGAATGACGGCCATGAATTACAGATTATAAATGACTTCGACATTATATTTGTTGATTGTGTATGGATTAGTTTAAAAATTAAACAAATATTAAACAACTATTCTTATCATATTTAAATAAATATATTTTAAAATACCAGTATCACATTTAAACGTTTTAATATTATATTTAATAACTGATTAAAGCTTTCCAGAACTTAAAATAGATTAGATTTAAAGAAATAATTCGCGAATAGGATCAATAATGCAAAATGTTGTCTACAAGTTCGTTAGAATAGGCAATAAAGTTTTGTATAACACACTCTCATCACTTTAAATGGTTTCTAATTAGATAAATATTGCATTTAAAACGAAAACGGCCGTTTCATTTTCGAATGTGAATTTTATGTAATTATTAGTCTGTGTATAACACGGCGCCATAATATTTGTTTAAGTTTTCAGTCAGAAATAAAAAATGGTATACTTAATAATAACGATCGTGGCTGACACCGACTCCAAAAATAACAATAATATTACATTATTTGTAATAATTTGATTATCTTTTAAACAATCTACAAATAAATATATTTACAGACTCTTCAAGAAATATCCTTAACAATACTTTTACAATACTTAATGAAAAGAACCTATTCTATAAATTAAAATTAAATAGAAATAATGGCTGATTTATTGTTGTAAAATCAAAATACAAGTAATTATTTATTACTTTTTAGTGCAATTTTTGTCTTTGAAGTCGGTTCTTTTTTTTTGTGAAAATTAATTTTATATTTATTTAGGTTCTGAATGAACTGAAAATAAATTTTATGAACGACAATAGAAAATGCATGAGAACAAAGATGACAAAGTTAAAGACAAAGTTTTAGATGACTGCAAATATAAAAGCTTACCATAAAACGTCTACTAAACGTTATGTTAAAAAAACCTTAAGTAATAATAGCTACGTGACTTATAGTACGGCGGCTAGCGCTTGATTATTGCAAGGAATAGTATCCCGTAATAATTATGTTTCAATCAGTTGTCTAATGTCTGGATATCAGTAAAGTACTCGTAAACGTCACTCGCCGCACTAGCGGTGGAGTCAAGAGATGCTGATGAAGTCTTAAAAATAAACTTTTAAAATCCCCTGAAACTGTATTGAATTGTAGTTTTAATCACGTTGCTAAATGGAATAATCGTCAGCGTACGCAGAAAGTGAGGATTCAGTGCCGGTCAAGTCCATAAACTTTATTTAAAATATGATTTTTCGCCTGACAAAATAATTATGATAGATCTTAATGATTATAATCTGCTATTAAAAATTCATTAGGCGTTAAATATTTTGACTTGAATGTTATGGACTTAACTATCGTTGATTATAAATCTTAATTGTTCACAACTTTCCTTAGTCAGTGTTAAAGAACTTCACTTATAGAAGAAAATACCTTCTAGCAATGCTGCCGTCAATAGCATAGTTACAGTAAGTCGGGTTTTTGTCAAAATTGAGTTAGGTATACAGCCGTGATCACGATAACGAGATCTACAACTGTATCTAACTCATTTATTTGTATCGTTTTTTAATCCAAAGTTAACAATTAGAAATTTGCAGTAAGTCGACCAATTTTTTTACATCACAAAGCATGATTACAGTCTGTATACTTACGGCAAAAGTTTTATTTAGAGTCTCACTGCATAAGAGCAGTATGACATATATACTGCTAATATGTTTGGTCATTAACAGTTTAAAAATAGAATATAGGCCAATCATAAAAACTTTAAGAAGATATACTGTTTTGATCTTAAGCAGCTTCCCAATATTTACTAAGTGTGTATCTAGTCTTACAAACAGTATGCAGCGATACTGCATGTATGCTTAGTAATTGATCCTTAGCGTTGGTTCCTTAATACTTACCACAAGGACAGTATGATACTATATTGAATTTATGTTAAGCAACGTAATCAAATCTAACGTAATGGTTACTTATTATACAGAGAGTATGTAGCCATCCTGTGTTCATGTTTAGACAGCAGGATAGCGATAGCGGACAGATGCACAAATCACGTGGACAGTAAATTAGCTATACTGTACTCATACTAAGCAGAACATACATATAATATGATCTTACTACTAATTATAAGAAGTGTTTGTCTAGGTCTTGCATGTCTACATAGCTGCGATATAATGCCACGTCATGAATATACTGCAGTAAAGTTGCTTCACTGTGAACGTAATATGTTATTGTAACTAAAAGTCGTACAATTTCTCTTTTATTACAAACAGTGAAGTATAATAAATTATATAATAATCTGTTCCCCGAATACCTACATAATTTAATATTACATACACTACTACGATGGCGCGGGGAGGGTGCGGGGTTTTGAGAAAAAGGTGGTTAAAGTTTTGGATCGAAATTTTTACACAAATCTTTTGTTTGCAATCGGATCACAATGGTCACAAACTCCAAATACAATTTGTGCTTCATGTACTTAATAATTATGTTATACATCGCCAAAGCTATACAGACAGCAGAAAGGCTTACAAATTAGATAAGGAAAACGTAAAAGAACATAAATACACTTCTCATAAAAAAAATCGAAACAGTCTGCAAGTTTGTGTTTTGTATGGATTATGAGAAAAATGTGTACCTATATTTAGGAATATGTGTTATATGCCATTTAATAGGGAATTTAATGAGGTTTTCAAATAATAATGTTACTTAACGTTCTAAATTTAAATTTAATTTTCGTAGATTTCGTATTTTGTTTAACAAGTCGTTTTTACCCTGTACGTAGTTTGACGGACATTGATAAAATTACGCACGTTAATGAAAAAAAAGCTAGGAAGCGTTTATTTAATAACCCGTAACTCGCTTCCAGAGTTCCTCGCGCCTCTTATTAATGCATCCATGCGATTTTCACCCGCAAAAACCGCCAAGTGGTGGCATTGCTGAATTCTCGACTTAGTCAGCGTGTAACAGCTGAAAGATTGCATCTAAGCCAGTTATATTTTCATAGAATCTACAAACGCTTTCAAGAGACTCGACGACCTCGACGACTCGACGACCTCGGTGGCGCGCCGGTAGAGCCAGCGGCTGCCGCGCATGAGGTTGTGGGTTCGATCCCCACGCAGGACAATAATTTGTGAGATCCACAAATTATTGTCTTGAGTCTGGGTGTTCTTTGTGTCCGTTAATTGATGTTTGTAAAAGTCCCCGCGACACAGGGCATGATCCATAGTGCGGGAGTTGTCTTTTAAAAAAAAAAAAAAAAAAGACTTGTTTGTTCACGTGCCCTTAGTGATCTGGCAGAAAACAGGTGATTTCTGACTGAAAAGATCGATTTATAGTTACAACTTCAAAATCTACGCATTAATGTCTTTCAACCGCAGCAGCAGCTTCATGATGAACCTATGGTAGCTACATATAAGTGACTCTATAATTAGAAGAAGGTTGAAGGAACGTAAACTGTTACCATACAAGCCAGCAAATATGGAGAATTATCTGCAGATCATCGAAAAGCGTGTCTTAACTTTTCACGCAATTACCTAAAATGGTCATACATCTAGTGGAACAAATTTCTCCTTTCTAAAGAGTGTTAAATTATACTGTATGGTAAGGATGGAAGGACTAAGGTCTACAGAAGAGATAGAGAATACTTTGCACCATGCTGGATTGAAAGAAAAGGTCATCCATGGTGGTGGTTCGTGGACTATTTGGGGAGAAATTAGCGGCGACGACAAGACAGAGTTTGTCTTTGTTTTTGGGTCACGTCTGCCTTTATTTAAGTCATAGGGACATTGAACAGTGTCTTGAAGCTCATGTTATACCCTATGCACATTTTATTGACCGCGGTTTTACATTTACGCACAAGGATGCTAGGGCAAACACAGCGAGCGTCGTATGAGATTATGATTCCGTAGTAGATATCTCTATTATTGATTGGCCAGCAAGAAGCCCGAACATGAATCCGGTTTACCATCTATGCAATAAGTAAAAAAGACGAATTAGTGCAAGAGATCATGCCTTAAAAACACTTAGCCAGCTGTAAAATAAGTATAATCCAAGAGGAATAGAACAGAACGCCACTATATTTTATCGTGACTCTCATCCGATCGATGAAGAACCGTACAGAAGCAGTAATGAGACCTTGGGCAGGGACATAATTGAGTCATTAAATAAACGCTTCCTAGCTTTTTTTTTCATGTATGTGCGTAATTTTATCAATTTCCGTCAAACTACGTACAGGGTAAAAACGACTTGTTAAACAAAACACAAAATATACGAAAATTTAATTTGAATTTAGAACGTTACATTATTATTTGAAAACCTCATTAAATTCCCTATTAAATGTCATATAACACGTATTCCTAAATATACACATTTTTCTCATAATCCATACAAAACACAAACTTGCAGACCGTTTCGATTTTTTTGATGAGAAGTGTATAATGACACCTTTTAAGTGTGTTTAGATCTTCAAAAGGTGGTAATGCTACCTCGCATGGACAGCTACAAAGAATCAATATTCTGTCCTCGAATTATTGCGTTACGTTATGAAACGTTTGCTCCTTTATGTAAATCTAATAAAGAAAATAATCCTTACGCTGTCTTATGGCATGAAGCGATTTCAGGCCGAAATGTTTATGACATTGTGTCAACATTCAGAGCTTTTTTTATACACCATCGGAATAAAAGTCACTTGGTGATTTGGCCAGATAATTGTTCGTCACAAAACAAGAACTAGACACTGTTTTCGTTTGTCAATATTGTAAACAGTGATTTAAGCTCAAGTTTCAAGTTGTACTTGGAGAGTATAATATGCTACATTCTTTATTTTAAATACAATGTTAAAACCATTAACTAGTTGTTTTATTATCACTGCAACCTAATAATATAAAAATTTTGAATCATTATAAGTTTGTATGGTTACTTAGCTTAAATACAGTAAAACACACACTTACTGTATTTAAGCTAAGTAACCCTACAAACTTATAATGAGGCAAAGGTTTGTACTGTACTTATGCTAAGTGTTCCCTATCAAAGAGCCTTTAGGAAATACTTAGCATAACAACAATAATGTGTTTATTTTTTCTTACAATTATTCAGTTTTAGTTTTTTAATAAGTTATAGATAGGTGCTGAAGTCTTCTATAATTTAAGGTATCAACCATCGTGATCCGATTTCAAACAAAGGATTTATTTAGAAAATTCAACCCAAAACTTTAACCGCGTTTTTCTCAAAACTATATAAAGCGTACTTACTGCAACTATGCTATTGACGGCAGAATGGGACTTTAATTTTCTAGTTAGATGAACATTTCTAACTCTTGAAAAGAAATTATAAACTTATTCTAACTTATTTGTATGTCATCACCTATTGCACTTTAAACAATGAACATTGTAAAGGAAAACTACTTACAAAATTTAATATTCAACATTATAAAGGTCAGGAGTCATTGACGGTAAACTTTTACGATAACTGTATTGTTAAACCATATCAGTTTTCATTAATTTCTATTAAAATAATAGTCTTTTCAAAATGTACAACATTTCTTTGCCAAAATATAATTTCATTTTCTCCATCACACTTCGGATAGAAAAAATACAATACCTACCACGTTTACAAAACATACACAAAAAAACAATATCATATATCAACCGAAGCTTTTTTAGCATCGTATCGTTGTTTTGGGCCACTTAACTTAAAAGGGTCAATAAAGTATCTTAGCATTCTAAGTCCAAGGAATGGTATAAAATTTGAAATTATTATTCTTGATACATACATTATCTTGATCTTTAGGAGCAAACCAGGCAGGATTGTAAACAATGAACAGATAAGAAAGAACAATGCTCAAAACGTCCCCAGCTTGTAGCACTTTAAAACCTATGTTAATTGAAAGGCCTTAGTATTTTGATCATTTTATTGTATGACAGCAAATCTCAAATGTGTATCCGAAAAAAGTTACATCGCCTTAAAGAAACCGAAATCAGTCACAATTATGTTACTGTTTATTGTACTTTTTCGAAATGATAGCCCATAAAATACATAATTAACAGTGTAGTATATAAGAAAAATATAAAAGATTATTTATTTATTTATTATTACGCGCCATATATGCCCAACGACCCGATTTTTAATTTTTTGTGGGCACGAGTAAGTAGTTTGTCTCTTGGGACATTTACTGCTTTACGCTGGGTGTGAGGCGGATGGCCCTCAACCTAAGACATTTAAGTGTCATGTCTCAGGGGCATCCCCTGTGGGGCACGAACCTCGGCCTGGACCGTCACCGACTAACAGGATGTGCGGAAGCCACGCCCTCTAGGAGCGAACGCGGCGCGTATTCCTGCCTCGGGGGCGAGGACGGAACCGCGGACGTGTTGATGTGGCTTCGCGAGCCGTATGAGCTCTACGTTGAGCAATCGCGATCCTATCACCCGGCTCTTCGAGAGCAATAAAATGGAGAGATGACTAATACCTTTTGATTAACATATATCTTAAAGTGCTACAAAGTGGGGACGGTGTCCATACATTTTTGAGCATTGTTCTTTGAACATTAGAAATATTTATGAGGTGCCCAAATACAGAAAACCTCTGTAAATACAAAATACAAAAAAAGTCAAGCCTAGCTTAGAGAAGTACGTTACCAAATTTGGAACAAATAGACCTCAATTGGCACCTGTCTGATCTGTTTAAACCTCTATATCTACAGAAATACATACAACTTTAAGCTGAAATTAAAAAAAGTCTCGGATCTCTAAAAACTTCAAGAATCACAAAGACGCACGTGTTACAAAAATCAAAAGACGAAATTATTAAACCATACCGATGACAAAAGTATCAACTCTATATGCAGTAACCTGACGGGATAAAGTCAAATAATTTTCCGTGTGGTGACGGAGTAAGAATACAGTGTGTCTCGCCACCCCATCTCATTCCATGGGTGTCGTCAAAACCGACTACGGGACTATAATCTGTGAATAAAAAGAAGGAAAACTTGAAATTAAACCATATACTTACCAATCCGTTTGGCCAGCATGGTATTAGTAGGCCAAGTATCCCTCCGTCACTGAAGGAGGCCCGTCCCTGCAGTGGGAGATAAATGGGCTGTTATGTTGATGTATTCCAAAACTAACCTAACCTAACTTATTTCGGTATTAATTTTCGCCTTTCAGGGGTTAAAGGGGAAAATTACTACCGAAATAAGTTATGAATGAATTAATAATTCATCTGGACAATGCGCTAATACGCATGCAAAGATTCCTGCAGCTGAAAGAGGGCTGGTTCTGTATCGAGACATTAATGTTATGAAAAACAATATTTAATTGCTAATTATTTTTACATTTAATCCTTCCTTTCTAGATCCCAGAACGCAGCCATGGTGGGGTGTATCAAATCCGTTTGTGATATTATCAATTGTATCATCATACCTTTACTTCTGCACATCGCTTGGTCCTAGATTAATGGCAAAGAGAAAACCGTTTGAACTCAAAACGGTTCTTTTGTTATACAATATATTTCAAGTCGCTTACAGTCTCTTTCTGGTTTATGAGGTAAGCTGTTCAATTTGAAATCTATAGAGTAGTATTAGTTTAAGTAGAGCAAGATGGCACTCGTATAGACCGTCGGGTCTTCCGACTAAAACTTTCACAGTAGCCATACTCAGAGATCATCCGTGTGGTGACGAAGTAAGAATACAATATGTCACCACCCCATCTCATCCCATGGGTGTCGTAAAAACCGGCTAAGGGACTACCTGTGAATATTATCTTTACGAAATAATAAAAAGGAAAACTTGAAATAAAACCCGATACTAATCCGTCTGACCAGCGTGGTATTAGTAGGCCAAGTATCCCTCCGTTACGGGAGGAGGCCCGTCCCCGCAGTGGGACATTAATGGGCTGTTATGATGATAATGATACTCAGAGACATTAGAAAAACCTCTTCATGTAACTTTAATCAACATTTCTCCAAAAATAATTTTAAACAACTGCCTATGATTCATTTACTAATCCCTTGATCCCACTGATCCCTTTATATAGACCATATTGAATGACTGAAGCTGAACTTACAAGACAAAACTTATGATAAGTCAATGAATCTAATTTTTATTAAATTTTATAAAATCTAATTTTCTTTACAGGGCTTTGTGTATATATTTCATAAGGAGTACAACCTTGCCTGTGATACAGTTGATTACTCAAATAAGCCTCGAGCACTCAGAGTAAGTTTACAAACTATTATAAAATTGTACAAAAATATATTTTTATCTACTATTACAATGTTTAAGACACTATTTCAATCCAGAATTAAGACAATCATTTTCGGATAATAAAAATTATTGTGTTACGTAGGATTGGAGATATCTATCCGTGTAGTGACGGAGTTAGAATACAATTGTCACCACCCCATCTCATCCCATGGGTTTCGAAGAAACCGACTAAAAGACTATCTGTGAATATTACCGTTAAATAGAAGTAGGTCAAGTATCCCTCTGTCGCGGGAGGGGCCTCCTCCCGTCACGTCCTCGTGGGCTGTTATGATGAGATTGGAATCCACGACCTCGCGCCCAGCAGCATTGAACACAAAAAAATTGTCATCAAGACAGTTTAATTACAATTTAAGTAATGTACTATTACAGGTAGCTGCAGGAACTTGGTACTATTACATGGCCAAGATAACAGAGCTTTTTGATACAGTTTTCTTCGTATTAAGAAAAAAACATAATCAAGTTTCGTTTCTCCATGTGTATCATCATTCCATGATGTCTCTCGTTGTTTGGTATGGAACCAAATATTATCCAGGTTTGTACTTATTAATTACTCATTTAATGGCGTTTATGGGGCTTACTAGAGCCGCCAATTGAAAAAAAATCATAGTTCGCGAATAGGATCAATAATGCAAAATGTTGTCTACTAAATGTTTAAGGCATTAAAGTATTTGCTTAACACACTCTCTACAGTTTAAAGTTACAACTTAATAGGACCATATTTTTGTACGGCCCTGTGTGGCGGTGGGCAGTGCTCGCAGGGCAAAAAAACTGGTCGCCGTGGAACGACCTATAGTGGAGCGACGACACAGTCCCCGCACAGTGGAACGACGACCTAGTTAGGACTATGGAAAGTGCAATTATTTGGAGGAACGCTATGTGTGGTGGACCTTTATTAGCTGATTTGTTAAAATGCATTTTTTTCTACCAACCGCTAACTGTGGTCACAATTAGTTTAATGTTTTTTTTTCAATAAATTAATATTTACAGACATCTCCAGACTGCGCCATCTGTTCCCAAAGTAAGCTGGGCTTAACCTGCTTGTGTTATGGGTAACAGAACAACGGATATTAGTACCCATATACTTTATTTTGTAAATAGGTTCATACATATTAGAAACACTCAGACCAATGCAAATAATCATGTTCATGCACACAAATATTTGTATCGAACGGGAATCGAACCCAAGACCTCTGCGTAGCAGTTATGTTATATAACCACTACGCCACAGTATTGGCAGAAAAAAAAAACCATTTTGTTCAACAATTCTGTGGTCCCCACACTAGGATTCCCTGTGTTGTGGGGAATTCCCTGTGTTGTGTGTGATTTACTTTGTTAATTACTTTTGTCTTACTTACAGGAGGACATATCATACTGATGGGTGTTTTAAACTCTATGGTTCATGTCATCATGTATACTTACTATCTTATCTCTGGATTTGGACCTGAGTACCAAAAATATGTTTGGTGGAAGAAACATGTCACCATGATACAATTGGTGTGTATTTTTATAATGATCATACTATAACGAGTTTAACTCCTTGTGGTGACGGAGTAAGAATACAATATGTCACCACCCCATCTCATTCCATGGGTGTCGTAAAAACCGACTAAGGGACTTTGCGTGAATACTATCTTTCTGAAAGAAAAAGAAGGGAAATTAAATTAAACCCTATACCAATCCGTCTCGCCAGCGTGGTATTAGTAGGCGAAGTAGCCCTAAGTCACGAGAGGAGGCCCGTCCCTGCTTGGGACATTAGTGAGCTGTTATGATGATAATCAGTTAATGTCTAGATAATACGGGCAGAAGACCGAAAGTAGTAAAGCGATCTAGGGTAGGCCTATGTCCAGCTGTTAACCTGAAATACTTTTTCATGTCTAAGTACAGTTTAGGGTAGCACATAATAATAATATAACGTAACGTAGACGGATAGGCATCGCCTCGACTTTTTCCTCGGTGTCAAACGTCAAAAATCTGATTACGTTACGATTTCGATTAGTGTGCGTTGCAGTAAGGAGTTTCAAATAAAAAAAAGAAATAATACTGAACGGCTCCAGTTGATACGGAGCCGATCCGTTTACGTTACGTCATATGTGTGCTACAACCCTTATTCGTGATACTTCATTTTTATGCATGTTGTGTACATACCTAAATACTTCACAATTTATATTTGTAAGAAATAGCCTGTGTAAAAATAGAAAATGACTTTACTGTACCGGGTCTTAAGATATCTTTCATCAGATGTTAGTTTTTTTGTATCTTATACGTTTGTCTTTTGTCATTTCAGATTCAGTTTTGCATAGTGTTCGTCCACAACGCTGCTGTTTTCTTCTACGAGTGCAACTATCCCAAAATTCTAAACGGACTTTGCTGCCTAAATGCTGTTATTTTCTTGAACATGTTTGGCAGATTTTATCTTAAAAACTATAAAAGTAACCAAGCAAAATCCAAAAATGAATTACAAACGAAAAAGGCTCCGTCACTTACGAATAAAGTAAACAATTTTGATACTAGAAAAAAGGTTCCAGAAAAGCAGCGATGATTAATGAAATTACTTTAGAAAATCTTATTTAATTATTTAATATAAGTTTAAATTGAAGGTTGAGAGATGTCTTAATAATATTATCACACAAATAATAAATATACCTTGTGTTTTATTTTATTGTAATTATGATAGTGTTTATTTTCTTTTTATAAAGACAACTCCTGCACAAGGAACAAAATCGCGAGGACTTTTATCGTGGATAATATACATATTTTAAAACGACTTAATATCTTTTTTTATCAGCATTTAGTAAGAAAGCAGTATTAATTACTTATACTTTTCAAAGCAAATTAATTGAGATTTTTCAAGAGAAACGTTCCCATAAAACTATATTAAAAAGGAGTTATTTGTTATATTTTTTGCCAGTCAACTAGATGCCGATAATAATATTTAGGTCCAAACTAAAAAGAACAGAAACAGTAAAAGAAAAAGAATGTTAATGAGGAAGATCAAACTTTTATTTTCAACATTATTAAAAAATATTAACTACTATAATTGAGGATGACAATATTACAAAAATATTAACAACTATTAAGGATGACATAACGATTAAACCATCAGAGTATAGCTGAAGTGGCTTACTAATATCCTACCAAACTTTAAACTTACAAAGCAGAAACGGCTCTAATACTGTTAAGCCCGATTTACACATCGACAAAATATACAGTAGCGAGTTAACTAGTAAATTGTTGATTAAGTTGATTTGAATAGATCTTCATCCTATTTTTTGGCGAGTTAAGTACGAAGTTAACTCGCTACTGTACTTGTCGATGTGTAAATCGGGCTTTAAGGACATTACACGCCAAAAAAGGCGAACTTACATTGGTTTTGTTTCAAGTATTTTTTTTTCTTAAATGGTCTTGTCATTAAAGATTCTCCATTAGTCAACCTTTGAGACATCAACAAAAAAGTGTCACTTTGTATACTTCATTCGTTACACAGACAACTAATTTGTATAATATTGTCGAATATCCGAGTGAATTTAGGCTACATGATATGTAGCATAAAATTGTAGTTACTGTTACCTATTTAGGGTCGTAGCACATCATATCGTAACATAAACGGATCGGCAACGTATTAACTTGAGCCGTTTAATATTATTTGTATGAAACTCCATACTGCAACGCACACTTATTAGAATCGTTATGTAATCGGATTTTTGACGTTTGACACCGAGGAAAAGGGCGAGGCGGTGCCAATCCGTTTACGTTACGATATGTGCTACGACCCTTAAAAGAAAAACTTGTATTAACCATGTTTATCATAAAACTATTCGATTACTCAGAAAAAAATTCTAGTATTGTAGGTCACCTTTCAGTGGAAATTAGTTATTAAGGATCAGTGTTATCGAAATTGAAATAATTTTTAAAAGATGCCCTTAATAACTGCGTGTTACCACCCCATCTCATCCCATGGTGTCGTAAAAACCGACTGAGGGACTATCCGTGAATATTATCTTAACGAAATAAAAAGAAAGAAAACTTGAAATTAAACCCTATACCAATCCGTCCAGCCATCATGGTATTAGTAGGTTAAGGATCCCTCCGTAATGGGAGGAGGCCCGTCCCTGCAATGGGACATAAATGGGCTGTTATAATGATGATGAGATTCACTTAATGAATATGATCCATGCTGGGTGGACAGACGATTTCAAAAGATTGATCGGACTGCACGCGGAAGGCGGAGGACTGTGTTCTGAAGTAATAAAAAGCCCACAAGCTTTTTAGAAAATAATTTGTATATTTTGTCAGATTGATCGTGTAGCTTACATAATTATTGTTTAATTAATGCCATGGATTACTTAATTCTCGAAACAGATCGTGTTGAGGATGCTAAATAATATTTTGCTTTTCAGAAACGAATGAACTCCTAAAGTTAGAGTATATCATAGAAAAAACACAATAGTTTACTATTACCAATTGCTACCATTCTAGGGCAAGTATTAAGCAATAAAGTATTTCTGGTACTGTGAAGAACTAAAAATACAAAAATTGTCCTTTGTCGTCCAGGTATCGTAAAGTAGATGTCGACTAACGCTAGGTAAATTTGAAAAGCACATCTCTAGGGAAGTATGACTAAAAATAAACCCTTTACTGATCTCTTCATAGAAACGTGGAATCAGAAACCTAAATTTCTCTCCACCCGTGGTAAAGGTAGATTCAGTTTTACTTTTAACATTAGTTAGTTCTTGCAACAGCAAATGCGAAGATTCAAGGAGAGCATCATAACAGCCCATTAATGTCCCACTGGAGGGACGGGCCTCCTCCCGTGATGGAGGAATACTTAGCCTACTACCACGCTGGCCAGACGGATTGGTATAGGGTTTAATAAAATCCAATTGACGGATAGTCTCTTAGTCGGTTTTTACGACACCCATGGGATGAGATGGGGTGGTGACATATTGGATTTTTACTCCGTCACCACACAGAAAAATATACATGGCTTAAATTCTCCAAAAAAGTGTTGACAATTTAAATGTTTCTGTAATAAAATGATGCCGCGGCATCATTTTAAAGCATAGCAATTTATGTCGTATTTCTGTAACAGTACGGTTGAATTTCCATTAGTAAAAATTAAAATCCTTTGCCATGCCGTCCAGGTCTGCGTTAGCCATTAGTCGTCATTTGAATTCTATTTGCCACCTACAAGGAAGCACGTTACTTGATTACCATAAATTCCTTTGCTATCACTAATGACACTAAACTTGCAAATAATTAAAAGGTACTTTATGTTAATTAACTAACATTCTGTTTGATCGATTAAGTCATAAAATATCATTAATTAAAATACAATTATCGACGCCATAAACGTCATTAATAATTATGTAAAAAAACAAATTTTGCTCTATTGCGTTAGCTGTATGCATAGTGACGAGATACTGAACCTTGATTCTTCTGAACTTGACAGTTACAGGAAAATTAAAAAGGAATTTATTTATTTCCTTTGTTGATTTCATTTGAGAACTACATGCCAGTTATGTCTCGGAGTTTTATAGAGAGCTCGGGTGAACAGTGATCAAATGTATTTATTTATTGCTACCCATGCAAAATAAGACTTCAACAGCTTTCTTTCTCCCCTTTTGTCTAAATTTGAACAATGGTTTTATCTTGGAATCTTTTAACGACATGTGTCCTGGATAAAATTATCTGGATATTGTCAAGGATAATGATGGTTATGGGTTCAAAATAGCCAAAATTATATCGATTAATCCTATATCTAGATTGAATATAATTATGTTTGTTTTCAATTATCAAAGTTTTAATAATTACAATGTATGCTTGTCAACACTAGAATATCATTTTCATTAATATATTTAAATTTTGTATTAGATTAACATGACCCAGTAAAATACCTATCACTGTTCATTTGACGTTCATTATTCAATATGAACTGATTTACAATTTTATTTAATAATTAAACTATACAATACATTGCTTGAATATTTTGGCCATTGCCGAATCGGTGATAACGCCATTAGGGCGTTATTATCGCTAATAGTTAAAAATAAGTGTTTTATTGTTTAGCAAAATTAGGTAAACAAAAATGGGTGAGATTATAGAGGAAATAGGCAACTATTATGTCTACATTATGGATGATTTGGGTGGTACGTATTTTTTTATACTTTTAATTTTTTGCGAAATAAATTGAAGGTTTCTTCGCAAGGAAGATTATACAATGACTAGCATAATAATAATAGTTAATAATTGTAATAAACACCGTTAGAACTAAAATAAAGAAAATAAAGTGTACTATTACTTTTTTAATACAAACATTGCAGTTTTGATCAAAATTACAGATATAGTCTTAAATTAACAGTTTAAATCTATTCTAGTCTAGTTTTAGTATATTAAATAATTAAGAATTGTTTTAACTTATTCATTGCATTCAAATCGGTTTGGCAGCATTCCGAAATCTAAAACGTATCTTCTCGTCCATGTTGCCGCGACGACCTTCTTGCCGTTACATGGATATAAAATTATGGAGTTAACACGTGGTTGATTGTGAGTCTTCTCGGAAGGTTTATATCGTCTAGGGTATATAAGGACGAAACAAAAGCACCTAGCAAGCAAGTGCCGCGATCTTGTCGCGATGGTTCAGCCACTTAACCCTTTCACAGTGCCGCCAGCAGACACAATAGTAAAACAATGCACGTGTACCACATAATATGGTACACTGCACTGGGAACGTGTTAATATTATGTGAAATGAATGTATGCCAAAAGACGGTTCTCTTCTGACATCTGACGGTAAACTTTCAGCGATTCATTACTTTCTGCGATAAAGGGGTATTTAAAAATAGATGGTAAATAAAGAGAGCTACGTTGAGAGTTTCTTTACTTGATCAAAACACAAATGAGGAAATCTGGAGACGAACCAAATACAATACATTAGAGTAGACGATTTATTTACAAAAAAAGCAAAAGATTTTCTTGAAGTTTTCGAATGGCGACTGCAAACCGGAAGATATTGAGTGGGGAAACCGAGGAGTTCCCCCCACTCTAGTGGACCAACAACCAACACACGGTGGACCAACGACTTAGTTAAGACGGCGGGACACCAATGGATGAGGGAGGCACATGATCGGGCAAGGTGGAGATATTTAAAGGAGGCCTATATCCGTCTATTGGCTGATGGATGGATGGATGAACTAGGGAACTAAACTAGAACTAAACTAGATGAACTAATGCATTGATCTCAAGCAGACAAGTCATATGGAGCATATTTGGTGGTTGCTCGAGCGTTTTTTGTATATTGAAAAAGTTCTGCACATTTGTAAGTTATGTAAAGTATCGCTGAGAAAAACCTCCTACAAAGAGCATTAGATTCAGACCCTTAGTGTCTATTGTATTTATGTAATTGTTTGGTTGTATAATCTTATACGTAAACACTAGCGTAATAGACAGTATGTGATTATTCTTTTCCTATCTGTCTTCGATTCTGTGCTTTTGCGAAATCACGCTGTTGATTCTAGCGCTGTTGATTCTAGCGCTGTTGAACCGACTCACAGGGGTGAGAATTGCTAATATGATACTCCATAAGTTTGTGTATTTTTGGAAAGTACAATTTTACTGGAAATCGTTTTACGAGTAAAAACAGGCCTTTTTATTTTTATTATTTCTTTTTATTGGTTGGCGGTCATCCACTGGGCGATTTTCGCGAAACTTCCTACCGCGAACAACTGTTTTGTGGAACAAGCTCGCTGCGATATTTCGGGACCGTTACGACTTGGGGAGCTTCAAGAAACGATCGTATTCCCTTTTAAAAATTCGGCAACGCACCTGTGATTCCTCTGGTGTTGCGGGTGTCCATGGGCGGCGGTGATCTCTTACCATCAAGTGACATGCTGGCTCGTTTGCCTCCAATTACATAAAAAAAACATATATTGGTCAATTGCAAATTAAATGAACCTCCTTCCTATTTCAATTATTGCAATCCGTTTGTTTGCTTGTTGGTAATAAATCCTTATAAAGGCTTTCAGCTGATCTCGCCATCTCCTCCTAGGGCGACCCCGTGGTCGCTTCTTGTTGACCCTCGTTGTTAAAAAAAGTATTTAAGTGTGACTATCCGTTGTTTAGCACTCATAGTACAAGCTCTGCATAGTTTGGGACTAGATAGTTTTGGACTAGATAGAATCCGTGACGCACTTTTTAGTCTGTGAAAATAGAACCTATGCAATTATAAGCAGTAACGCACAGGACGCACTAAAAGTCCGGCGCACAAAAGACTCAAACATATGCCAGACTTTTTGTGCGCCGCAGACTAGATCGCACAAAAAGTGTGCCGTCTGCGCAGGGCCTAAAAATACATTACCTAATTCCTAATTTCATTTTTATTGCATTACCCTATTTATTAGAAAAGTTATTTATTTATTTATTTTAAACCAAGGTTTATAAATAAATATTCATAAATTATAAAGTAAGCGATACCGAAATAACAAGTTAATAACAATTGATTTTGTTGTGTCATGATTTGAATGCATTAACTTAAATTTTTATCGATTTGTTTATTTTTTTACCGTTATTTACATAGCTTTTCTTATCAGCGGTGCTGCTAAATTTTAATCTGCTGTTATGGATTCCTATAAAAATCGTTTAGAGTTACTCCATGTTGTGATCACGGAATAAAAATACACTATGTGTTACTATCCCTTATCATCTCTAGGGGGTATTTATTACCCCAATTAACCAAAGAAAATTTCGTAAAAACCAAGAAAATAAGTCTGGCCAGCTTGGTGTTAGCAGGCATACAGTACTTTCCTTTCGTCATTATTAGGCTTCTACAACCTGCTTGTCCAACTATTCCAAGATATTTTGTGTGAGATTGTTTGTGTGTAAACGTATTCTTAATCAGTTTCTTCTTCAACATAGTGTTACAAAATAACAACTTATTGACGTCAGTTAAAATCTAGTTAGTCTAAGTTTACTTTGTCTTAGTTTTTCAAACTTTACCACCGCTACCAAGGACTACGCTAGTAAAGAAGAAACGGCGTACTCTATAGCTGCACTTTTTAGACGGCTCTATAATTTTACAACAATTTTGTAACTGTAATAACAGTTGCAACCATAATTGTATACCATATAAAAACTAAGGAGTGTGTAAAGGATGTATAAATTTTTAATACATATCTTATGCTAGAAAGAATCATAATAATATATTATTATATACTTACTACACGTTTAAAAATTAAAAGGAAATTATTTAACATCATTTTGTATTAGCGTGCACTAACGTGACATTAGTTCGATGTACTTATGACCTGTAGGCGTAATTGTATAATTTAATTTTAAATAAATATTCATATTACTTAAAGTACGTAAGTAATGTCTTTCTTTTATTTATTTGTAGTTTTCAAGTAGGTAATAATATATGTACATTTAGTTTAAGCTAGTAGTACTTTAATGAATATATTAATTTACTTTATATCGGCGAGAATGTAGTGGAAAAAACTGCAAAAACTATTTGTATGAGAACATTTTTCCTTTTTTATTCATTAAATGCATGTTAAATGAATTAAAGGACACACTCCCTGGCTAGGTAGAAAGAAAAAATACCTCCAAAAGGTCGCTGGGTCTGACTGAATGCGTAAGGCGAAGGTCTGGGTGCTATGGCGCGTGTCTGGAGAGACCTATGTCCATCAATGAACAGCAATAAAAGGCTAATTCATCAAAACAGCCCGTTAATGTCCCACTGCAGGGACGGGCTTCCTCCCGTGAAGGAGGGATACATGGCCTTCTAATACCACGCTGGCCAGACGAATTGGTATAGGGTTTAATTTCAAGTTTACCTTCTTTTTACTTCGTAAACATAATATTCGCGGATAGTCTATTAAATAAATAATCTCAAAAGTCATTCTATGTTAAAACGCTTTATTGTATTAAACTTAATGTAGATTTAGGATAAAATATTTAATATTATATATTATTTATAGTGGAAACAAGTACCAGTTAACAGTAAATTGAAGTGGTTTTAGTATTTTTTTTAATTAGAATTTTATTTTTATTTTCAGATCCAAGAACGAAACATTTACCATTAATGTCAAGTCCAATTATAGTGATATTATTATTGGCAGCTTATCTAAAATTTTGTACATCTATAGGACCACGCCTGATGAAGAATAGAAAACCATTTGACTTACGAGATATTTTAGCGTATTATAATGCGTTTCAAGTATTTTTAAGTATATTTTTAACATACGAGGTAAGTGAGAACCTTTATATTATGAACTAGTAGATGGGTGTTTCTCCGAAATTCGATTCTTTGTCTGATTCATATGGGCTAATTTATTTTTCACATTTTGTCTTATAAAACATGTTTTTGTCAAAGATGTTAACCTTATATACAATGTCTGAAAAAGGCACACTTTTTTATGAAAAGGTTTTCGAGATAATTAACTTAAAAATTTTAGAGGTCATATAAATCAGAATTAGGAACAAAAATGAAATAATAGTTAGAAAAATCAGTCATTTATTTATTAAAATCACAATGATTATCACCACACCTAAATCTTGTTATTAGTAGCATTGACAACTTACAATATAAATCATTATCCGTGCCGCTAATGAATTGTTTTATTAACAACATGTGTGAAATTCTGATTAATATAGTATTTTTACCGTATGAATCAGGCACATATAAATCAAAATTATGCCTCTTAACATCGGTAAATCACTACACGTATACAATTAAGGATGATTACTATTGATACATAGGTTTTAAGTCCCCAATTGACTTATATTTCCAGCAGATTCAAGTTTGTAAACCTTTTAAGTTAATTATAACAGCCAACACAGTAATCAGAAACACAGGTGAACCAAAGTAATATGAATCAGATATTTACATTTATATTTCCGCAAGAACATGAACCAGCCACATGTAACGTCACGACCACGTCAGCACAGCCCCTGGCTACCACCAGCACTAGAAGAGATCTCCTGATGTTTCGTACTTAGCTAGCTATGTTCGAGTAAAGCGCGCGAATATGAATCAGACTTTTGTGCCGGACACTCACAATTTATTTTTTCATTAAAAAACTATCGTGAATATTAGTATCATTTTTTTTGTGTAAAGTAACAACTAATATTCTATAGTAATATTTATAGCGCACATCGATTCGTAAATAAGATAAATGTTACTGTTACTAATGTTCAAGAAACTGGGTTACGGACACACCATATTAATCAGAAGAACGCTATTTAATATTTTTTTTCAAATAGATAAAAAAATATGATTAAAAAAAAATAACGTGTGCAGGATAAGTAACTGTCTATACTATGTTTTAAAAATAATTGCAGTTTAGTTGGTCTGTTAGTCACGAAGAAAAACCTCCAGACATCGAAAATATAGGGCTCGAAGAATCACCCAGATACATACTTACTCTGTCTTATATTTGCTGCTTAAAATGAAACTAAAGCCCGATTTACACATCGACAAGTACAGTAGCGAGTTAAGTAGTAAGTTGTTGATTAAGTTGATTTGAATAGATCTCCATCCTTTTTTTTTTGGGCGAGTTAAGTACGAAGTAGCCCGTCTCTCACGTCTCGCCAATTTAACTCGCCGATGATAATAAATTGTCAATGTGTAAATCGGGCTTAAGAGACATCTAGGGATTGTAGCAGGCTCGAAACCAAGCAAGACTCTACCCAAGTAACACATCAAAGCATTATAAGGGCCGAATAAGAGTATTCTTGTATCTTTTTAGCATTTTGAGTTAGTTTTATAATCGCATTATAAACGTTTATAATAATATGGCTACTGTAATAGTTATTTGGGCACAAATTATACAGCTTTATGCCCTATATAGGTTCACAGTAGCTGGTTAATAGCATTACTGGCGCATTATATTAGCATTATTGTGGTCAAGAAAGATGTCATTCGGATTAAAGAAGCATCATTTTGGTCAATAATATTGCCAATCGCATTAGGAAAGCATTAAAATGGTCAATGAGATAGCCTATTGCATTACAGAAGCATTATAATAGCAATATTATTGATAGTGAATATGCCAACGGCATTACAAAAGCATTAGACTAGCATTTAAATGCGCTAAAAGAATTATTGGAGCAATTTAAGTGTTCACACTTAGGAAACTTTATATTATTGCGTGTAAATTATTACAATCAAAAAAAGAATAAGTAAAGAAGGTCAAAATAAAACAGTGAGTGACGCCATATTATAGTTTGCATCAAAACAAATTCATCGGATAAGTTTTTGACTCGTTTGTTATTTCTTGCCTTCAAATATTACTGCGCAGTGTAGTTTACTGTACTTGTTTATATAAGTTTCATTGAAAATTTTCACGCGCCTTCGATATTTTGTGGTTTTCATACAAAATGTTTTATAAAATGATGTGTGTAAAACCAAAACAAATGTGTATTCCTAGTACAGAATAAGTTTTGAATAAATACAATCATAGTTTTGCTTGTACTGTATTAAATTTAGCTATATAAATATTTTAAATGACAATTCCTTTTATAAATAGGTCCAAAAGAAAATATTTTTTGGTTATAAAATATTTACAAAAAGGTGGTCAGCCTTAAGCAGTCCGGTGAGCTCAATTAATGCCACCAGCATTACAACTACTCACGTGTGATTGTTTAAAGAGCTATTAGGTACACAACAGCACTCAGTTCTTCCTTTAAAATGCAAGCATTATATTGATTCACATTTATGCTGTTCAGCAGCATTAAGCTTTTACTTACCCCTTACAAGTGCTTTTACACAGCAAAAGGCACAAAAAACAGCTTAAAGCTAGATATCGGATTTACATGGCATTATAGTGGTTCACGTTAGTGCTGTAAAACAGCTTTAAACACTTATTAACTACTTTAAAATGTCTTTGTAGAACCAAAAGCACTAAAAATAGCTAAAGGCTTTACAAAAGCATTCTGATATGTCATTATCCAACTGTTATACAGCGTAAAGCATTACAATGATTTTCAATTGCCATTATTCAGCTTCAAGACGCTCGGTGAACTTATATAAGAGTTTGTACGGGTCTTAAGCTCTATATAAGTTCACTTGTTGCTTGTTAAAATGCTTTCTGTGTTACTTGGGTATGCTCTCTCCTTTAATAAATATAAAGGACAGATAGTTTAAAACACGTACAACGTAATACGTTTGTATTTCAAATTTACCCAAAAAGATAGAACTTTATTAATAGCAATAATCGGTTAGGTGGGATATTTTCATGTGTTTGCAATATTTTTTTCGAACATCCATCCACTCTTCATGTGGTGGCTCCTTTTTATTCGTAAAGATATTCTATTCACGATTAGTCCCTTACTCGGTTTTTACGACACCCATGGGATAAGATGGGGTGGTGACATATTGTATTCTTACTCCGTCACCACAAAGACAATGTTAAACAAATAAATAGTAAATTAAAGCGCCTAAACTTTTGCCTTGAGCAAATCGCGCTTGTACTACGCTACTTACAAACTTGCTTGTGTACATTAATAATGTATTTATAAGTCTGTCACACAGAGTCTCTCTGTGTGGTGACGGAGTAAGAATACAATATGTCACCACCCCATTTCATCCTATAGGTGTCGTAAAAACCGACTAAGGGACTATCCTTGAATATTATCTTTACGAAGTAAAAAGAAGGAAAACTTGAAATTAAACCCTATACCAATCCGTCTAGTCAGCGAGGTATTAGTAGGCCAAGTATCCCTCCGCCACGGGAGGAGGCCCGTCCCTGCAGTGGGACATTAATGGGCTGTTATGATTGTCTGTCCGTTCTTTAAGTAATGTATGACAAAAATATATATCATAATTTTTATATTTTCAGGGTATTCCATACTTATTTTCAAAAGACCACAGTTTTGTATGTGATCCGATACGAAAGAATACAAACAACTACATTGTAAACAGGGTGAGGAAATTTCTTTTACAGTTCTACATTAAGTATTATAAATTATTATCTTAAGTCAGAATGTTCTTTGTGTTCGTTAATTACATGGTCTAAAAGTCACTAGGGCTTGCCAAGTGCAGGAATCATTTATAAAGGATATAAAATAATCTACGAATAATAAATATCGTTTGCCAGAAAGTTACTTTTTTTCCTTTCTAGTCAATTTCTATCAATTAAACTAGCCTATCGCAGTCAACTGCTGGACATAACTAAGCATCTCAAAATAAAAATAACTTGTGATGTAAGTAAATTAAGAAATTATTTCAAATGTAGTAAGAGTTTTTCTTTTTTAGGTAGCTGTATCATCATGGTGGTATTTCTTTGCAAAGATGACAGAGCTCACAGAAACTGTATTCTTTGTGCTAAGAAAGAAAAATAAACAGGTTTCTACTCTTCATTTATACCATCACACAATGGTCCTTCTTGTTGCTTGGTGCGCAACTAAATTTTTCCCAGGTAACTATACATTACACTTTACAATAAAAACGAAAGCCTTGATCAGTGACCGGTTACAAAACAGCACAAATACAAACCAGTACAAATAAGCACCTAATATTTTTAATGTTTCTTTCTGCCTAAAGGATTATACTTAGTATGTTTATGAATCTTCGTGCCGCTAATCACCTTTACTATTTTAGAGTGAACTATATATATAACTATAATATTATATGAGAGGATGTGCATTAGACATTCCAAAATTTGATTCCCTGACTAAGGAGCAAAAGCTGCACTTATTTCAGCCTTAACAGCAAGAAATACAAATAAAAATGCTTGGATCTGAATTGTCCTGTTTACTAAATAAAATAATATTTGTGAAGTGATCACCAAAAGAGCGATAGGAACCCAGCAGAGTTTCTTGTGGGTGTCTTCTCTGACATGGTCGTGTTCCGAACCCTCAGTAAACTTAGCCGTTAAGTTAGACGAGCATATTATGTGATCACTATAAAACGACCTTCACACGCGGTATTTTTATATCTTACGTGAATAAACTTATTTTTCTTTCTTTCTTTCTTTCTTTCTTACACTTTTTGTTTTGGTTGGGTTAGCAACATCAGCGGATGGCAACAATTTTGATAGATTATAATATAGCCTACTAGCTGATGCCCGCGGCTTCACCTGCGTGGTATATGTTGCCTTAATTTTATTCTACACCCTAAACTACCTACATTCCAAATTTCATCAAAATCCATTTAGTAGTTTTTGCGTGAAAGAGTAACAAACATTAGTCTATCGATCCATGCATCCTCACAAACTTTCGCATCTATAATAGGTATTAGTAAGATAGGATATTAGAAGGATTGTATACTTTCCTATTTTAATATTATTACCTATTCTTTTTTTTTCAGTTGGTCCTATCGTCCTGGTTGGAACCTTAAACTCTTTCGTACATATAATTATGTACTCATACTACTTTGTTGCTGGATTAGGACCTGAATATCAAAAGTATTTGTGGTGGAAAAAACACATAACATTAATACAATTAGTAAGTTTCTTTTGGTATAATTATTATGACTGTATTTTCCCTGAAGATTATTTTCTTAGTTAACAAGAGCTATTTTTATAGAGGATAACTATCCACTTTCAGATCTTATAAAGGATCTAGAAAGGGGTATAGTAGGCAAAGTTATGAGTAGGTACTGGAATAATAGGCAAACCCTCACGCTGTTACTTAACAACGTGACGGTTTGCCTATTATTCCAGGCACTTGCCTACGATTAAAATAACTGATGATTGAAGGCAAACACAAACTCCAGCTGTCGAAACCTTTACACCGCGCCCTTTTTTAGCAGTAGTAGGCTTATTTATTTTATTTTATTTATTTTATTTTTATTAGGAAAACATACAGTGTTACTTAACTAATGTTATAAACTAATTAGAAACTAATCACCATTTAGATGTTTTCGCAGTTAAACATCTATGTTACGTTATAAGAACTATTAGCTAAACTATACTATTAGCTAAAGCAAAAGTTACATAATTATAAAATGTAGTAAACAAAAAAGCATCCATATAAGATATAAGATATCTACACAGTTTGAGAACCAAACCAGGAATTTGTTAGGCTGTTAAGAAAAACATGTGGTTTTGTGTTAAATAAATCAAAGTCACAGTTAAATTGGGTCACTAGCTTGTTGATTTCTATGGCGGATCTAACAAAAAACGCATTCTGCCTGTAGTTTGACGTGCTGTGGGGAACATCTACATAGGTTTGAAGTCTGGTCATCCTGTTAGGTACCCTAAGTGTGACTTTAGATAATAGATCGGGAGAATCAATTTCATTCTGGGCGATTTTAACTAGGCATCCAATATCCGAAAACTTTCTTCTTTCGCACAGTGGTAAGATATGGTGTCTTCGACATCTTGCTTCGTAACAAGGGTCATAGATTTGAGACCTGTATTGCAGGTACCTCATAAACCTACGCTGAATTGACTCAAGTCGGTCGATATAGATTTTGTATTGAGGATTCTATACTTGAGAGCAATAATCGAGGATGGTACGCACTAGAGAACAGTACAGAACAGGTTTAGCGGATAGTTGCTAATGATGTTGTTGTTTTTTTTTAAATTAAAGATCATGTCCATTTATTTTCAGATCCAGTTTGCGATAGTTATCTCCCACAACGTAACCGCACTATTCTATAACTGCAATTATCCTAAATTACTGCATCTCGTCATCATAGTAAATACATCAATGCTAGCATATATGTTTAGTAAATTTTACTACTACAGTTACATTAAACCAAAACCGAAAAAGACAGAAGAACTAAATGGAACAACGAAGCTAAAAGAAGCACTTCAAGTCAAACGAAAGAGTATAACTGTAGGGCAGTAAGCAAAATAGAATATGGACAGTTTGATTTTGAAAAAAAAAAACAACCTCCTTTTTTTGAAGTCGGTTAAAAAGTTTTTAAATAGGTATACCAAAGTCTTTTTGTATAAAATACACTTTTACTTTCGTTAGCTGTCTATGGTACCTCTAAAAGAATTAAAATCAACAATAAAATAACATTTCTCAGTATTACAAAAGGAAAAAAAATTATAGGTTCATACTGAAAATAATTACACAGAAATCAATGATAGATAATGGAGTATTATTGAAAATTGGTAATCAATGTAAATACAACCCTGTATAGCTTGTTTTAGAATTGAAACTGCATCCTAATTATATAGCACAGTCAAAAAATATTTTCGCTGAGACCCCATGAAACTATCGCGGACGGTCACTTAAAATTTGATATTTATTGACTGAAAACATAAAACAATCTATAGAAAAATAAACCGTGTGCGTTCATTGTTTGTGTATTTTTTGGTTATGTTTAAGACCTTAAATTTTAGAACCCTTGTGTTGCGCCGATGAAAAAGCGTAGAGACTCTCAAAGAGACGTTTATAATCAGGTTGGGTAATGATATCTTTTTTTCTTTGTTATTTTTTCTATAAATAAAAGTTATAAATAAAGATAATTAAGTATTTTTGAATTATGTATAGAATTTGGTAGATGAAAAATAAATGTATAATAACTATGGAAATAAATGATACCTTCATCCTTTGTTTAATATCATAAAAACTTAACATAACGTTAATAAGTGAATTAATTATTATTAAATTACAATTATAACCTTCGTTCTATCAGTTTTCTCACAGCTATAACAATTACTTTGGCATAGGTGTTGCTATTTGAACAAAAAGCTTGACGTGTATTAAGCTTTAAAAATAAAACTAAACACTACGATACCAATCCGTCTGGCCAGCGTGGTATTAGTAGGCCAAGTACCTCTCCGTCATGGTAGGACAACAGCCCATTAATGGCCCACTCATTAATGGGCTGTTGTCCTACCATGACGGAGAGGTACTTGGCAGGGACGAGCCTCCTCCCATGACGGAGGGATCCTTGGCCTACTAATACCACGCTGGCCAGACGGATTGGTATAGGGTTAAATTTCAAGTTTTCCTTCTTTCTATGTAAAGATAATATTCACATATAGTCCTTTAGTCAGTTTTTACGACACTCATGGGATGAGATGGGGTGGTGACATATTGTATTCTTACTTCGTCACCACACGGGTCTTTAGCATGTAATAATACAAAAACCTTATCCATGAAGGTTTGTTTTTGTTTAAGTAAATAAACAGAACACCGTAATTCGAAGTAATTTACTTTTATTTGATACCTACATCATATTATCTACCTACCTAATATAATACGAATTTTAAAATAGTTTTTGTAATAGATTCCGTGAGAACAATAAAATCCTATTACAATTAATTTGATTTTGTTAATTACATAACAAAAAAAAATTAAGTACAATTTATAAGGGTCAAGTACCTACTTAATTAATAATTTATTTTTTTCAGATAGCTATTTACTCATCATGGTTTATTTTTGCTGCCTCTTACCTTTGTTGTGTTTTTAAGATATAAATCTCGATAGACCCTACATCGAGATTCATGATGTTCCCAATTCCTGGGTCTAGCGTGGCATGAAAATTATTTTTTATATGGCGTCAAGATGTCAGTATTCGTCATGCCATTATGTTATATTAAGGAAATCTCTTTTACTACTCAAAGACGTGGTTATAGTGTATCTGACTAAACTATAACGATACGTTGGCCAGACTTTATGCTAGATTCATTATCTCTTGATTGTTGTGCCAATGCTTAAATAAGATATAATTAAATTTGACTTTATGTTAACTTAGTTTTTTGCATAATTTCATAAATTTTCTGCATTATGACTTTTTATTACTTACTAGATTTATTTATTTAAAAATTATGTAATCAGTATTTTGGTACAAAAATCTATTTAAAGAAATAGTAATTATTTATTAACTTTATAGTTCTTTAATTAATCCCCGAGCGCTTGTTCATAACTGAGTCTTCTAGTCTTATTAAATAACATAGGTACCTACTTCCTACCCAAATTACTCAACAAAATATCCATCTAAAGGTTACCAGGGAGAAAAACCTTCAACGTTAAGACCTCCATCTCTACTACCTGTTGTTTTTACTTTATATTTACTAATTTTAGGAATAATAAATAGATAAACTTAAAAAGAAATATTACATAAAAATACTTTTTGAATTTTACGGTAAGGCCTTTAGATAAAAGAGAGATTTAAGACTATTTTACTTAATGTAATTTAATTTTGTAACTGTTAAAGAATACGAAGAAAAAATTACTACAATAAATACCAGACGGTATTTCTACTGAATAAGTAAAGATGAAAAAAATATTTTTTTTAATGACTTGGAGAGGTACGAGTAACTCATAAGTATCTGAAGCTGTTTACTCATAAAGGTGGCCTATACAGAAGCTCGAAAGGAATATGAAAATAAAGAAAAGTCTCATTTAAACAATAAAGAGAAATAAAGTAAAAATAAAAAAAAATCACGCCAATACGTCGCTTCCTTTTGCCGTGAAAGAAAGACAAACAAATAAACGTGATTTTTTTAAGTGAAGATAGTTGAAGGGATGGAGAGTAACACAGGCTTTTTTTTTTCTATGTCCAGGAAAGGGGAACAGTGCTACCCTGAATTTAACGCGAGCGAAGCCGCGGGCAAAAGCTAGTTATTAAAACCATAATTTACTTTAGGTATACAAAATGATTATTTATTACAGCCAAATAAACAAAAGGGCAACCTTCAAAGTAAATAAAGGTCACAAAAGATAATGAGTAAATGCGTCCAAATTCGCGGTCAACCACTGTCAAGGTACTTAAGAATGTAAAGTTCATTGTACTTAAACGACCCTTCTACTTTTTCTTTCTTTATTTTGAAATACCGCTAAAAGCTTTGATTAGTTTGCAAATAACTTTTTTTTCTTATTTCCTTGTGATGACAGGCTAAGAATATGGCTATCACCACAAGTCAAGGGTAAACACAGCCGTTGACATGCTGCGAAACGCGACCGGCTCCGTCCGCATGCGTACGGCTACCGGCGAATTCGATTTCCACTGAATGCGCTTGTCTGCACCTAATGCTTAAAACTAAAAAAAAGCGCCGCATCCGATACTGGCCGGTGCGGGCCGTGGTGAGAATGGACCTTTATTCTGACTACACAAATGTGTAGTTTTTTTTTGCAATCCTGTGAAGAGTAATTTGTTAATGCATTGAAGACTGCTGGACACAGGCCTCCTCAAAAGTTTACCACTTTAGGGTGAAGAATTAGGTCCATCAAAATTTCGTGGATTGTGTCTTATGTTTTTGTCTCTAAATCCATTTTAGTTATCTTTTAAAACTTACTGTGACCATTATAATACAGTATGTAATGTTTTATTTAATTACATAGTAGATTAATTAAGCTTAGCAATATTTTAACCTTGTAATAATATTATTATAATTGTTGTGGGAAAAACATGATCCTTGCTATTTTAACATTATTCAACAAACAATGAAGTACTTACTATGACCCACTATTCAAACAAAAAAAACATCTTAACTCACATAATAATTGTTTTTATACAAAAACCAGATCTTCTATTTAAAACGACTTCATGAAATCAAATACTTTATTTGATTAGAGTGGACGGGCCTCCTCCAGTGACGGAGGGATACTTGGCCTACAAATACCACGCTGGCCAAACGGATTGGTATAGGGTTTAATTTCAAGGTTTCCTTCTTTTTATTACGTAAAGATAATATTAACGGATAGTCCCTTAGTCGGTTTTTACGACACCCATGGGATGAGATGGGGTGGTGACACACTGTATTTTTACTCCGTCACCACGCGGAGAAAAAATAGGCTACTCCTGTATAAAAGTAGAAAACACTACGGAGCTATTAAACCATTAAAAGGGTCATATGTAACCTATGTTTGATTTAAGTAACATTTATAGGGGCATAAACCTATAAACACTAGGTAAATCAGTCTAGATTAGACAATACCAGATCAGCATAGTTTGCCAATTAAGATGTAAATTTATATAATTTTCTAACATTATATCACGTTTATATTGCCAAATAATTCACTCCCAAATAATATAATTAGGAGAATAGTCACGTTTTTTTGTTCAAGCATCGTTGAACAAAAAGACAATAGTAAAACTACTAATTGAAATAAAAATAGTTTTCTTAAGAAGTTGCTATGCACGAGTCAGAGCTAGCAAATTGATATTGATATACGTCCAACCATGTCATACGCAACCTATTCGGAACAAATAGAAATTTAAAACAAGTAGGCCCACTTGGATACAAATCTTTAACGAAACAGAGTAAGAATACAATATGTCACCACCCCATCTCATTCTATCTCTATCATTCGGTCTATCATCTTAACGAAATAAATAGAAGGAAACTTGAAATTAAACCCTGTACCAATCCGTCTGGCCAGCGATCCCTCCGGCACGAAAGGAGGGCCGTCCCTGCAGTAGGACATTGATGGGCTGTTATGATGATAGCCATTATATTCTCAGGTTGTTAGCCTTACTATTCAGAGTCATGGCATAATGGTTATAATTTTTTCATAGTTTCCTAGTTTCTACAGTAAAGATGTACTAAAAACTAAATCTCTATGGTCACGGTCTGCTATAACGACGTTTACAAAAGTCAATATTATGTACGTTTGTCTTAAATGTGTACAATTTAGATTTTTTATTTTATAGAAGTATCTAGTTACGTAATTATTATAAAAAGTTAAATAATGTTGTTTAAGACAATTTGTTGTCATTATTCGTCATAAACAAATCGTCATGGTGTCAATGTGTTGTGGATATAAACGATTTTGGATATTTGATTTTTTAGTTTTACAATTAACACTGATTTGATATCTATACCATAATATTATAAAGAGGAGGGAAAGTTTGTGTGTTTGTGACGTTGTAGGGGGTAATCTCTGGATCTACTAAACCGATTTTAAAAATTCTTTCTGTGTTGAATAGTCTATTTATCAGGGAGTGCCATAGGCTATATAATATCACGCTATGACTAATAGGAGTGGAGCAGTAATTAAATATGTTTAAAAAACGGGCGCGTTTTTTTCGCCGCCCAACGAAGTGGGCACGGGTCAGCTAGTTAAATATATTTTAAAAGTTTACTCTCAAAGTAATGTTAGCAATAACTATTTTGAGATACTGTTTATTATTACACTATAGATAATATTTCGGCTTTTTACGAGGGAAATCTGGGAGATATCTACCAAAAGTTTTACCGACATAAGGCAATGGTGTTCTAATCTATTCCGATCGAAATAAACATAACAATATACCGACTCGTAGTCACACCAAGCTTGTCACACCAGTGTGACAAACAGTAATCTTTTTCCTATTAGTCACACTACTGATTTTGACACACCATTTATAATGTATTTATTTCTAAACTAGTGATGTCCAAGTTACAGTACGAAGTTTTTTATATTGAAACCATCAAAGCACTACTGTGTTAAGACAAAACGATTTTTATTCATTAAATTGTATCATCTTCTGCTTTTTTTAAATGATGAACTTACTTACACCAAAGAATAAACCAAACAAATCATTTTTAAACACTTTTTCCGGAATTGCGTTTAGTTTTCGTTGCAAATTCTCCTTTATTCAGTTTCATTTATTCTACTACTATTTAACCTAAGTTTAAATAAGTATTTTAAGTTTTTAAAGCTTTTCTACCGATTACAAAGCGCTAGTACTTAGAGAAGAAGCGGCGTAACATTCTAACTTCAATAAGGTCCAGCAACCATTGTTTACCATAATATATAACCATAAAAACTATGGATTATGCTAAGGAATCAATATACATTTTAAATATCTAAAACTATAAGGAAGAATCCTCTAAGGAATCATAAAAGTGGGAGCACCAAATCACATATTTTATATCAATGTAATTTGAACCGGTCAGTCCTACTACAACCTCGTCTATAACGAGGTTGTAGTAACTTGTACTTATTAATTGTCGGCAAACGATTTTACTATGTAGGCACTGCACTAGCAATTATGTTATACATGATGTTGAAAAATCAGTAGTGTGACTAACAGGAAAAAGATTACTGTTTGTCACACTGGTGTGACAACCTTGGTGTGACTACGAGTCGGTAAGGATTATAAGTACCTAATTCGAAAAAATCTTAATCTTTTTTTATATGATGCAGGGCAAAGTTTTCGCAAGATAAGTCACGCTAGACAAGGAATAAATAGTGGACAATAGGTAAAAAATAAGAATGTTTTAAAATTTTAACTTTAAACAAGGTTTAAAAAAAAATTAAATATATTCAAAAACAAAAAAAAACGAGCGTACTCCCTTTTTAAAGGTCGGCAACGCATCTGTGATTCCTCTGGTGTTGCGGGTGTCCATGGGCGGGGTGATCGGTTACCATCGGGTGACCTGCTGGCTCGTTTGCCTCCCATTACTTATATATAAAAAAAACTCTTCTGATCAAGGGCTTTAGCGAAGGTATGTACTTACTTACTTTAACGGATTCCGAAGTAATCATATAAACATTTCTGGGCATTGGTTAAGTCGAATCTTAGTCTTTTTAGACTTATTTCCCACGATATTTCAAAGCTCAATCAAAAAAATGTTTTCCTGACGTGATACACAATTACAAGTATGCTATTTAAAAATGTAAAATAATGCAAAAAAGTATTTGATAATAAAAAAAATATGCAAGATAATTATGTGCGAAATGCTTTATAGTCATTAATATATGCAATAATATTACGTGTTTAAAATATTTTTGTATGACGTACCTTTAAAACATCCTTCACATGATAATACAATTAACTTTGTTTATGTCAAAAGCACGTAAATGATACGTTTTAAATAAAACTAAGATAGATAACTTAAGACAAGGTGAGATTAAATGACGACCTCTGTGGCGTAGTGATTGTATAACATGACTGCTATGCAGAGGTCTCGGGTTCGATTCCCGCTCAATGCAAATCTTTGTGTGCATGAACATGATCAATCATTGTTTGTATTGGTCTGTGTATTTTCTATGTATAATATGTAGGATTTACAAAAAAAAAAGTATTTATGTATGTATATCCTTTGTCTAGTAACCATAGTACAAGCTCTGCTTAGTTTGGGACTAGATGGCGTGGTGTGAAAGTGTGAGAAATATGTGAGAAAATGAAATGCATCTTGAGTGAAAATTTACATTTGCGAAGTACTAAGTTTTCGTACTAATAAACGTTAAGCACTAACTAGTCGTAAAAACTCTATTGTACAGTATACACCGTACTAATATAATGTACATTAATAATACTTAGGCCGAAATTAAAATATCCTAAAATTTATGTAACTTGTTATTTCGAGAATTTTTGATCTAATTACTAACCGCATAAAGATTGTATGAGAACTCAGTTTATTGATTACTAGCTTTTCCCCGCGGCTTCGTTCGCGTTAAAATGTATTATTATAAATTATGTTTAAACAAAACCGGAACCCTTATGAGATCACTTTGTTGTCCGTCTGTCTGCCTGTATGCCAAAACCATTTTTCTAAGGAATGCGTGGAGTAGCTAAGTCGTAATGTCACAGAATTTTGGAAAGATGATTCTTGACGTCATAGAATTTTTGATAGTTGAGTCGTGACGTCATAGAAATTCTGACAGATAAGACGTGACGTTATAAAATTTTGGCAGGAATTTTTTTGACAGCTCTGTACGTCGTGACGTCATAAAGTTTTGGAGGGAATTTTTTTACAGCTAAGTCGTGACGTCATAGAATTTTTTACAGCTGAGACGTGACGTCTTTGACTGATAATTCCTGACGACATAGAAGTTTTGACAGATAAGACGTGACATAATAAAATTTTAGCGGGTTTTTTTTTGACAACTTTGTCGTTACGTCATAGAATTTTTGGCAGCTGAGACGTGACGTCCCAACAGGGGCTGAATTGATCAAAATCCTATATAAGCGGTCGTCTTCATCATAGTAGCTCTAATCTTTAATTTCAGTTCAATCATTCGAAAATGTAAGATCATTTAAACAAACTTTTATCCTATTTTACTCTTTTAGGGGTAGAATTGATCAAAATTCTTTCTAAGGGGATGCCTACGTCATAGTCACTATTTGCATGCAAAGTTTCAACCCGATCGGTTTAAAATTGACAAAGTTTCATACAAACTTTCGTTCCCTATTTTATCCCTATAGGGGTTGAATTTAATAAAGTCCTCTCTATGGGGATGCCTATGTCATAGTAACTAT
This sequence comes from Schrankia costaestrigalis, assembly GCA_905475405.1. Lineage (NCBI taxonomy): Eukaryota > Metazoa > Arthropoda > Insecta > Lepidoptera > Erebidae > Schrankia > Schrankia costaestrigalis. The sequence continues at coordinate 19,938,346 of FR997829.1, read as the reverse complement.
TTGCATGCAAAGTTTCAACCCGATCGGTATAAAATTGACAAAGTTTCATACAAACTTTTGTTCCCTATTTTATCCCTATAGGGGGTGAATTTAATAAAGTCCTTTCTAAGGGGATGCCTACGTCATAGTAACTATTTGCATGCAAAGTTTCAACCCGATGCGATCGGTTTAAAATTGACAAAGTTTCATACAAACTTTCATCCCCTATTTTATCCCCTTGGGGGTAGAATTAATCAAAATCCTTTCTTAGCGGGTGCCTACGTCATAATATCTACCTGCATGCCAAATTTCAGCCAGATCCCTCCAGTGGTTTGGGCTGTGCGTTGATAGATCACTATGTCAGTCACCTTTGAGTTTTATATAGATATATTTTATATATAGATTTAATTGATAAATCAATTAACAGAAGTTATTAATACTTACAAATCTTAACAAAAATGTAGACTTAAAAACATACAACTGTAGGACATATCAAAACGTAAAGGGATCGGCACCGTATTAACTCGAGCCGTTCAGTATTATTTGTATGAAACTCCTTACTGCAACTCACACTAACCGCAATCGTATTGTAATCGGATTTTCGACGTTTGACATCGAAGAATAAGGCGAGGCGGTGCCGATCCCTCTACATTTTGATATATGTGTTACGACCCTTAATGTTGCGGGGAACTGGGAAGTAACGTATGTGTAAGGTATAGGGTAGAAAAACATTTGGAAAATGATCTTTTGTACTGTATTACAATATACACCATTGCTACACTAAATTCATTAGTCGTTTATAATAAAAACCTGGCATTCCTGATAGGAAATTCGGTAACAATGAATATTACACTGTTTAAATATTAATATAATGATTATATTGTCTAACTTTTTAACCAAAAAAGGTTTGAAAATAGAAAAAAGGTTTTGATATTTTTTTTTACCAAATAAATCAATAAGGAATTTAGTAGTTATAGTTTACCTATTTTAACTGAGGTCGCGATAACAGGAGAAAAAACATGTCAGATTTAAAAACGCGGAAGTACACAAAGGTAATTTCCATCTTAATTATTAATTCACGGACAATGATAAAGTAGCTACGGTACCTGACTTAACAAACATGTAGGCACCAACTGTTCAATTATTATAAGTTTTTAAGTAAAACTGGTCAATAACCTTGTTTGTATTCACGGCCATTGAGGAACATGCACGCTAAGGAAATAACAATTAATTATAAATCATATTCTGATCAGGACTTTTCATATTAAAATATTCTTTAAACGATTATTATAAAACAATTAATTGTCAATATTATTTTTTTCAACTAGTTTTTTAATTGATTATGACTTACCTAATCCAGTCTAAAGTCCACCCATTTTAGACAGTTTAATAGACAATATGAGGAATAATTTCAATTGACCTTGAATTTAGCATGCAGGTTTATTACGGTGTTGAGAATGAAAAATCTACTCATAACATCATAACAGCCCTTTAATGTCCCACTGCAGGGACTTACTTAACTTCCCTTACTTAACTTCCCGTGACGGAGGGATACTTGGCCTACTAATACCACACTGGTCAGACGGATTGGTATAGGGTTTAATTTCAACTTTTCCTTCCTTTTATTTCGTAAAGATAATATTCACCCTTAGTCGGTTTTTGCGACACCCATGGGATTTCCCCCGAGATTCTTACCCCGTCACCATATGGACAAGTATATCGATATCGTGTCGGCTAAATAGTTATAAAGGATCAAAATTAGTAGTTTGCGACCTTTCGAAGGTTCTTGTCTACAAAAAAAGCCTCTTTCATTTAAATCAACCATCTTCAAAGTAGAGCGGTGAGAAAACGACTATTATGACAATGCACTAATTTCCTCACCACCATGGAGGTAGAATGCAAGGCGCGTTTTTTATGCATAAAAGTTTTATCATTCAAGACTAAAAATAACCTAATCTTAGCATTCCATGTATTCTCCGTGCGGGTGCCGGGTCCATCGCGTGATAGAGGATGGAATACCTGCATAACAGCGTCTGGGATTTACGGCCTAGATGTTGGTTTAAGGAGGCCCACTTACAACACGTTAGCGGTCACCTTTACTGTCTGCTATGTTCCGTCCTCTACCTATCCAAATTTGATAGGAACCTAATAAAAGTATTTAAGTATGTTTATCCCTTGTCTAGTACCCATAGCACAAGCTTTGCTTAGTTTGGGACTAGGTGGCGATGTGTGAATGTGTGAGGATTATTTAGTTTTATTTATTTATTTAATGCCGTTTTAGACATTCGTGATAGTAGAGAGCTTAATGAAGTGTTTGGCAGTCCTGGTTATTTTAATAAGTTAATTGAATACTGGAACTATTAGAGCCTTTGTAAATATCTATACGTCTATTAAACTCCCAGTACAGAGATGAACCTCTTCTACTGATGAAAGGGAAATTTAGCCTACTAATACCACGCTGTTATCAAAACTAACGCGATGCATGTAAATAAGAAATCACCGTGAACAGGGCCTTCAGAGAAAAATGACAGTACGTCCAGTGTTCAATTCTATAACTATTATGTCAAGACTAGCATTAATTTAATAAATAATTTTGATGAAAGAGATAGCAAAGCTATTTTTTTTAAGGGTTCTTCTAAGTATACAAATATTATTTATTGTTTTAAATAATCCTGCAATGGTTTAACCCTTTAACTGCGACAAGAAACTTCGTTTTGACCTTCATTGCAAGTTCATTAGGGTTGCTAATTAGGTGGCAATATATCAATAATCACCTCTACCGGTTAACGGGTTAAACCTATTTCATTCACAGAATTTAAAAAAAGCTTTTATTTACCTGATAGGTGACAAGTAGCCTGTGTTTACTCGGTACATAAACACCTGTTTTTAAATCAGACAAATCTTCCCTCGTAATCATAATTATAACACTTATAAGCCAGGATCAGTAGCAAGGCTTCGCAAAAGTACCTGAGCATGACACTTAGGAGAAATTCTGGAAAAAGCTAAAATCTCTAAGAGAACGAATTATTCAGAAGCAAATATAGAGTAGTTAAAAAAAACTTGCCTTCTAAAATTGGGGGGACTTGAATTTAATATACACACATCAAAAAAGTCTAAGCAACATGCATGATATTACAAATTTACCATTTATATTAATTAATTTCTAAGTATTTACTCACTCAAAGTGTATAGGTAAGTAAACTTTTTTGTTATTGATGACATACTGGCTGGTTGTAAAAAAAAAATTTCGATTATGTTTTGTTTTTTTTCATAAAATTCAAATGACTGCGAATTTGTTTGAATTTGAGTGCATGTTAATTGCTACGTTTTAGTCTTGATTTTATAATTTTACCAACCATTTAAATACAGTTGGCGACAAAATTGAATTGTTAGATATTCTTTACGTCATGGAGCGACGTCATTTGACGGCAGATGAAATGCAAAGAGCTGTAGGGATGTTGCAAGCGGGAAGTAATCAATCTCAGGTATCTCGACATTTTGGTATTCATAGAAGTGTTATTTGTCGTCTTTGGCAGCGCTACAATAATACAGGGGAACCCGCTGAACAGCATCCAGGCCGTAAAAGGAGTACAACCACTCGGCAAGACCGGTACATACAACTGACTGCAAGACGCCAGCCGATGTTAACCGCTCGAGAGATAAGTTTGAGGCTACAAAATTCAAGTGGTGTTGATGTAAGTCCCCAAACTGTGCGAAATCGACTGCATGAGTACGGCCTACGAGCTCGACGCCCTATCAGGTGCCCACCGATACGTCACGGGAATCGCGCTCGTCGAAATGAATGGTGTAGAGAACGCATAACATGGACCCAGGAACAATGGGATAAAATTATGTTTTCCGATGAGTCGCGATTCGGGTTTAGGCCTGATACAAGAAGGGTGCGAGTGTACCGTCGACCCGGAAATACTGAAAGACTCAGGTGCGTTCAGGAAGTTCATCCATACAGCGGCTCAACAGTTATGGTATGGGCGGGTATTATGAAGAACAGGCGAACTGAGCTCGTTTTTGTAAATGGAAACATGAACGCTGAAAATTACGTTGAGGATATTCTCAGACCTTATGTCCATCCATTTGCACAAACCTTTGGCTCCGATTTTACGTTAATGCATGACAATGCGCGTTCACATACAGCTCGGCGAACCAGTGAATACTTGGCAACGGAGAACATCCAGGTATTGCCCTGGCCTGCACAATCGCCAGACCTCAACCCCATCGAGCACGCATGGGACATGCTCCAGAGACGTGTTTTGAAGGACTTGGACGGAGTGACAACAACCCAACAGCTGAAGGATTTGCTACAATTCCATTGGGAGCGAATACCGCAAGATGACATAAACAGTCTCATTAATTCAATGAATAATCGTTGCCGACAAGTTCTGAATAGCAGAGGAGGCCATACTTTGTATTAAATTGACCTATTCTTTCACAATAAATTCATTTTCTTAAGAAATTTCAATTTGTAAAAAAAAAGTTTAGTTTCTTATGTACGGTCGGGGTATTTGCCGCTCGACCACCCTTAGGCGAGAATCGCTTGGCACGCGGCGCATGCGATACGTGGCACGCCCACGTATCGCATGCGCCGCGTGCCAAGCGATTCTCGCCTAAGGGTGGTCGAGCGGCAAATACCCCGACTGTACCTGTATATTCTAATATTGTTAATTTCTGTTATTAAAAGAACTTATAAAGAAAACAGCTGTTATTTTTACATCATAGAACCCTAAAAATATTATTTTAAAAATAAAATACAACGTTATAATTAAAATAAATGGTAAAATAAATTAATATAAATGGTAAATTTGTAATATCATGCATGTTGCTTAGACTTTTTTGATGTGTGTATTATTATGGTAGACCTACGTTCACTAATCACAACGTTATTGAATACTTTAGGGGCAAAACATTTCACATAGTTCCAACTTATTGGAATGAAAATAGCTATGATCGTAAAAAACTAAACAACACTTGCCTTTTATTTTTAACCACACTGCACATAATTATATGGCAGCACGTATTAATCAATGAACAAATAAGTATGTGCTCCAATGCACTATATCCATACATGAGCCCTTACATAAATATACATAACAGCACTCATCGATAATGTCTTAATTTAATTACGTGTCAAATATATCTAAATAAAAATAACCGAAGTCGTTTAAAAGAAATTATTAGATGATTTAAACGTGTGATCGTGTTTTATTTCCGATAATAATTAATGTATTTTTTTCCTCATTGACAGCAAGCAATTTGTCATTGACACCAATAGCATCATGTCAATTTATTTATTTATTTATTTTAGTGCTCTACATTTGTAAAACTGAATAGTCTACAGTTGTACCCAGATTAGATATTATTCAATACCTTAGCTGGGTAGTGTGTGCAAGTCAGTGTTACGTCGCAAACACATAAGTTACTAAACCATACAATGCTACCCAGTGTCACCTGTAACGAAAATCCATTCAAGGTCGAATATAGCTATTATTCAAAAATATTATTAAAAAAATGTTGTGTTTAATTAATATTTTTTTTCCTATGTTTTTAATTACTATGATATTGGCTAAAAATCTGTATTTTTATTAGTATTAAATCAGTGTTTGTAAAATATTATAATTAATATTACAATAAATATTTTTTTATAAAAAAAAGTAATAATACAGTAATTATTAAACCTCGTTCGTCGTCGCAGCAGCTGACTGGTGCCAAAATATAAAACTTTATTCATAAAAGAGTTCCGCGTTAGTGACTGACTGACTGTTGATGGGAGCGGCTAAAATCACAGTAAAGTTGGTAAATAATTTATTAAAAGTGAATATATAATTTATTAATTATTAATTTATATTATAAAACGGTGGTTTAAAACAATAACTTAATTAATAATAATTAAATTTAATAAAGAATCATGGCGGTCGTACAGCAAGCAGTGCAAGGTTATCAATATATTTTTGATGAATTATCAGGTAAGCGAATAGTTTATTTATTATAAGATTTAAGTAATTTATTTCATAACTCAATCCCTCACATTCGTCTATAATGATTAAGATTCAAGCTTATCATTTAGCCAAATGCTTTTATCATGGTAAATCATACAGGCCTTACCTAGAATAGTTGAATATTATTTTACATGGATCTCTTCAATCAGTGTGGTGATAGACAAATCAGAACTAACTTTAACGAGTCAGGGGCTTCTACTAAGAATACCTTTTAATTATTTATCTATGAAAAGCGAGAAACCAGAAATAACAACTTTCCATCCACACTCCAATTTTCGAATCTTGAATGATTGTTTAATTACGGTTGATAAACGTTTTCTCTGGTATTAGTTCATTATAAACAAGGATGTATTCCGTGTTCCCGACTAAGGGACTATCCGTGAATATTATCTTTACGAAATAAAAAGAAGGAAAAATTGAAATTAAACCCTATACCAAGCCGTCTGGCCAGCGTGGTATTAGTAGGCCAAGTATCCCTCCGTCACGGGAGGTGGCCCGTCCCTGCAGTGGGATAATGGGCTGTTACGATGATGATGATAGCTTATATGTAAATAATATTTGTTTGGCATAAATATTATTCTGTACAGTGGGGTATTATCAACATTTTAATAATAGCTTACTATACCAAATTCTTACAGATGATTAAATGCAATATTTATCGTGTCCATATGCTATTATTATCTACACTGTGAAATTAGTCACATTATGTATCAGTGAATGTTGTTAAATTCAACTAAGAATAACTTGATAATTATAACAGCCCCTTAAAGTCCCACTGCAGAGATGGGTCTCCTCCCATGACGGAGGAATAATTGGCCTACTAATACCACGCTGGCCAGACGGATTGGTATAGGGTTTAATTTCAAGTTTTTCCTCTTTATATTTACTAACATTAATATTTACGGATAGTCCCTTAGTCGGTTTTTACAACACCCATGGAATGAGATGGGGTGGTGACATATTGTATTCTTACTCCGTCACCACACGGAGAACTTGATAATATATGTATCTACAAAATAAAAGGAACCCATGATATTTTATAATCCAATACCGACGTATCTGACCAGTGGTATAGGCAGCCCTTTTCCATTGATCACTGCAGAGGCCCATCCCTGCAGTGAGACATTTACGTCTATTATAATGTATATTGTATACGTCAATAACCAATAATACAATGATACCTTTACCTTTAACCTTTAAGGAAATTGTAATGCCGAAATTCAAATAATATAATTGTTAATTAATATTAATTACATCAAACGCAATAGTTAACACGAATTTTAATCATTAGTGTCAAGTTACTCGTAGGTAATTTAAACCTACTCATGACGTATTTGCAGGTTAATTATATTATGATTAGAATATAACAACTAACTCCTATAGTAGTTATATGCAAAGTTCAGGCCTCAACTTTCCGTCTCTTTATATAAATTTGGTTCGAGTTTGTGTCATTCCGTGTGGTGACAGAGTAAGAATACAATATGTCACCACCCCATCTGATCCCATGGGTGTCGTAAAAACCGATTATGGGATTATCCGTGAATATTATCTGTACGAAATAAAAAGAAGGAAATCTTGAAATTAAACCCTATACCAATCCGTCTGGCCAGCGTGGTATTAGTTATAGGCCAAGTATCCCTCCATCATGGGAGGAGGACCGTCCCTGCAGTGGAACATTAATGGGCTAAAAACAATTAGGTTAGCAGTAGTCTGTTGTGACGTAGTGGGTTTGTGTAGGGAGATAAATGCAAACAACTCAGTCACGACTATGTAGTATTATTCAGTAAATAAATGAGTGTATACAATATTACAAGTTTTTATAATTTAGAAATCACTACGTTAACAAATAATAGACAAAATAAGCAAGCCGGTCTAAATCAGAAGGATTAGAGAGGATTCGAAAGCACGAGGTTGATGGCTGCCCTATAGAAAGGCAGACACTTATCTTCAATGAGCAGGAACAAAAAAGGGGCCGGGGCCGCGCCCCGCGTCTTCTTATATAATGGCCGCTGTGTAGGCCCCTCCACGACGCGCTCGCGCCATTGACGTGTAGCGAAGTGGAGCGCGCGAAGATGGACGCGCGAAGCGGGACGCGTGAGGCACGTCACACTGTATACTGTATCCTGAAGACAAAATGACCGCGTAAATAAATAATAAATAAATTAAATTGAATTGAATAAAATATAAACATTCACGGACATCTCTAGACATTTGTTCCCAACTTAAGCTAGACTTAACCTGCTTGTGTTATGCGTAACAGAACAACGGACATTATTGCTTTTATACCTTTTTTTTGTAAATACATACATAATTACATAGAAAACACTCAGACCAATGAAAACAATCATGTTCATGCACACAAAGATTTGCATTGAACGGGAATCGAACCTGAGACCTCTGAGTAACAGCCATGTTATATACCAACTGCGCCACAGAGGTCGTCAAGTTAAGGTAAACAGTTTTATTATCGTTAGGAAAACTTTTAACTATTTTATTGCCGACGTATATAACTAATTAGTAACACAGAAAGCATTTTAACAAGCAACAAGTGAACTTATATAGAGCTTAAGACCCGTACAAACTCTTATATAAGTTCACCGAGCGTCTTGAAGCTGAACAATGGCATTTGAAAAGCCTTTAGCTATTTTTAGTGCTTTTGGTTCTACAAAGACATTTTAAAGTAGTTAATAAGTGCTTGAAGCTGTATTACAGCACAAACGTGAACCACTATAATGCCATGTAAATCCGATATCCAGCTTTAAGCTGTTTTTTGTGCCTTTTGCTGTGTAAAAGCACTTGTAAGGGGTAAGTAAAAGCTTAATGCTGCTGAACAGCATAAATGTGAATCAATATAATGCTTGCATTTTAAAGGAAGAACTGAGTGCTGTTGTGTAGCTAATAGCTCTTTAAACAATCACACGTGAGTAGTTGTAATGCTGGTGGCATTAATTGGGCTCACCGGGCTGCTTAAGGCTGACCACCATTTTGTAAATATTTTATAACCAAAAAATATTTTCTTTCGGATCTATTTATAAAAGGAATTGTCATTTAAAATATTTATATAACTTAATTTAATACAGTACAAGCAAAACTATGATTGTATTTATTCAAAACTTATTCTGTACTAGGAATACACATTTGTTTTGGTTTTACACACATCATTTTTATAAAACATTTTGTATGAAAACCACAAAATATCGAAGGCGCGTGAAAATTTTCAATGAAACTTATATAAACAAGTACAGTAAACTACACTGCGCAGTAATATTTGAAGGCAAGAAATAACAAACGAGTCAAAAACTTATCCGATGAATTTGTTTTGATGCAAATTATAATATGGCGTCACTCACTGTTTTATTTTGACCGTCTTTACTTATTCTTTTTTTGAATGTAATAATTTACACGCAATAATATAAAGTTTCTTATGTGTGAACACTTAAATTGCTCCAATAATTCTTTTAGCACATTTAAATGCTAGTCTAATGCTTTTGTAATGCCGTTGGCATCTTCACTATCAATAATTTTGCTATTATAATGCTTCTGTAATGCAATAGGCTATCTCATTGACCATTTTAATGCTTTCTTAATGCGATTGGCAATATTATTGACCAAAATGATGCTTCTTTAATCCGATTGACATCTTTCTTGACCATAATAATGCTAATATAATGCGCCAGTAATGCTATTAACCAGCTACTGTGAACCTATATACGGCATAAAGCTGTATAATTTGTGCCCAAATAAGCATTACAGTAGCCATATAAACGTTTATAATGCGACTATAAAACTAACTCAAAATGCTAAAAGGATACAAGAATACTCTTATTCGGCCCTTATAATGCTTTGATGTGTTACTTGGGATAAGTTTTATATTTAATAGTTTATCTAAGCAGTTGTTGTTTGGCTTAATACGGGATTTAGATTATCTAAATTTAACTAACATGCGATAATCTTTATCCAGCATGTCAATTCTCGTACCTTAAAATCGTTAAAAATTCGGTTAAGTTAACTTTTAGTTGTCAAATTGTCTTACCTATTGTGGTGTGACAATTTGACAACTAAAAATTAACTTAACCAAGCTGGTTAATTTAATCATCGATACTTCTCAAAGGATATTAGGAACTCTGTAACAAAACGATAAGGTTATTGTCTAATACTATTTCACAGAGAGATATTCAATATACAGGGTTACAGGAAAAGTCGTGCTAGATCCGTTAAGGGCGTGGAGTACCCATCATTTCTGACTTATTTTACTATAAAACACCCTACCCTAAACTTAACCCTTTTCGAGATATTCGACTTTTAATTTTTTTATGAAAAATTGCCGATTCTTAGGCTACTAAATTATTTTTTAATTTTTTTGTGTATCTTAATATTATTATTATTGCATTTTTACATGGGTAATAAGATTCTTTAGGACGTCAATAAATAAAATAGTGCATAAGTTAATTGAATGGACCGTAGTAGACAAGTAAAGGTTAAGAAAAACAAGAAAATATTGGAAAGGTTATTTTTCTCTAAGCCATAACTAAAAAAAACATTATGGGAATTGTTCGGCAGATGTTTTTCTAAATATCTACGTTTCATCAGCTATCTAACGAGGTATAACAGTCTAAGGTTTGTATAACATTTCGTGGAAAAAAAGTCGTTTAGACGCTAAAGGTAGCAGGTGTAACGGTCCCGCGTTTATTGTCCTTCAAGTTGAAACCAGACAAAGTAAAGATTTATGTAGGTGCGAATGAAAGAAAAAATATGGGAATACAACAGGGGGTATTGTTTTGGTTGTCAGTCTGCTTTTGTGCTTCGTACATAGTAGATGTGATATCGTTTTGCTCTTTTTCTCGACTTGGCTGTGATTCTGGACTATTTCTTCTGATTTGTGACTACTGTGCGTGTTAACCGGACTCTGAATTGTACCTGTGATACGGAAGTATTGAAGATGACGTCCTACACACCTGAGGAATATGCTGATATGCTTATTTGTTACGGATACTGCCGTTGTGTGCCTGCGCAAGCTCGCAATGAATACATAACTCGCTACCCTGGTCGTAGTACCGGATGTGGCCGTTTTTGACAGAGTTTATCGAGCCGAATCCAGTTTCGTCTGTAGAAGACTTAAGAGAAAGGATTATGGATGCAGCAAACAAAATAAGGATCACGTTGACCACTAGAGTAGTGAAGACTGGTCTCCGTAGAAGGATGCGACAATATGTCAGAAATAGAGGCGGCCATGTCAAGAACATGACCTGTAAACAATAAAAACTTATGAGAAAACCTCAATAAATAACATTTCATGCTCACGTATTGTTTTATTTTACTACACACATCAAAAAAGTCTAAGCAACATGCATGATATTACAAATTTACCATTTATATTAATTAATTTCTAAGTATTTACTCACTCAAAGTGTATAGGTAAGTAAACTTCAAGTGTATAGGTAAAAAAATTTCGATTATGTTTTGTTTTTTTTCATAAAATTCAAATGACTGCGAATTGATGTGAAACTCTAGACAACCTAAGATTAAGACCTCCGCCTTCGAAGATAACGAGAACGCTATTACTTTTATGCTACCCGAAACCTATTCTCGTTGACCAAATACATTGCTTTCTTCGTCCTGCTTACAGCACACCCTTAGGGTCATAGCACATATATCAAAACGTAAAGGGATCGGCACAGCCTCGTCTTTTTCTTCGGTGTCAAATGTCAAAAATCGTTTTACCTTACTATTCCGATTAGTGTGCGTTACAGTAAGGAGTTTCATAAAAATAATACTGAACGGCTCGTGTTGATAACGGTGATACGGTTCTGACCCCTTTACGTTTTGATATTGTGCTACGACAGTTTGCAGTTTAACTCAGACTTGTGTACCTGTAGTGTCTGATTACTTACATTTCAAAAGTATTTTCTCGTTAGATTAAATAAATAATAAATAAATATTCACGGACATCTCTACACAGCGCCTGTTCCCAAAGTAAGCTAGGCTTAACCTGCTTGTGTTATGGGTAACAAAACAACGGATATTCATACTAATATACTTTTTTTTGTAAATACATACATATTATACATACTCAGACCAATGCAAATAATCATGTTTATGCACACAAATTGTTATTGAACGGGAATCGAACCCGAGAGCTCTGCGTAGCAGTCATGTTATATAACCACGACGCCACAGAGGAAATAACCTATGTATTCTGTAATTAACTGTCTATTCGTCTTAATTATCTAACGTTAAATTTTATTTTGCGATTGTTAAGCCCCTATAATCACACACCGTCTTCACAAAAAACTCTTATGTATATTAGTTTTTTCTAGTGTAGAAAAAATGTATGTCATTGTTTTGCTTTTGGCTAATGATTAGCTTTAAACGGGTTATTAGATTTTCATTCATTTTGAGTTTTTTATAAAGTCGTTAAACATGGATGAATTGTCATGCTTTTCAACCATTAAGCATTGTTTAAAAAAATTAACTTATTTGTTATTGGTTTATTTTGATGACTTTGTGTGAAATGTTTTTCTGTCAACAGTTTTAAAATAAGATTTGTGACTTTTGCTATTTTCCATATTGTTTATTTTTTTTTCTAATTAACCCGGTAAGCAAAGCTGGTGATATCTTGCTGAAATAACATCACTCTGAGTTTTTATTGATTTGGTAGGCTTAGGCGTCGGCCACACAGAATAGGCGTAAGACACGGACCCCGGACGCCCGGCATGTTTAATCTACTGTCATACAAAATGTATGCAGCGGTCGCGAAGTTTTATTTTTTTCCTTTTGCGGTGCATAAGTATGTGGTATTTAGTTTCTAAAATGATTTCTCGGTTCTACGGGAATACGAAATAAAACTGAAAAGAAGGGACGCGACATTACACGTCCGCTTCTTACTGAGGGAGTCCGCGACGCGTCCTTGTCTCACGTCTCATCTATGTGTCCCGCGCCTTAGGCTTTCACTTAAATGTATCTAACATAATGTTTTGACAAAATGGTGATTTCTGCACTTTTCTTGCCTATTATAACAAGTTGATTTATTACATTTTACACGCATATGGATAGCATAAATTTACCCTTGAGTATATTATTCGTTTACAATATTGACCGCGTCTCGTCACTTTAAAGTTCAAGTGCGTCATTGGATCACAAAATTTACGCTTTTAAATTTTAAAATACCTATATACCACACCAGAGACTCGAATTTAACACCGCACACAGTTATACATACTTGTTCCCATTTTTAAAAACAAAGGTGATGTCCTGGATTGCAACAATTATAGAGGAATAAAGCTAATGTCACACACTATGAAAGCTTGGGAGAAAGTTGTTGAAAGACGAATAAGAGAGGAGAGTAATGTTACGGAAAACCAATTCGGTTTTATGCCTGGTCGGGGTACGACGGATGCCATTTTTGCTGTACGCCAGCTGTGCGAAAAATATAGAAGTGCACACAAGAACTTGCACATGGTCTTCGTCGATCTCGAGAAGGCATTTGATCGAATACCCCGTGAGGTTGTATGGTGGGCCCTTAAGGAGAAATGTGTGCCTGCAAAATATGTGCAAGTGATCCGAGCAATGTATAGGCGTTGTAGTACTCTAGTCCGAACCACAGTAGGCGATACATGCACTTTCAATGTGGATGTAGGTGTACACCAAGGGTCAGCTCTTAGCCCTTACCTCTTCGTGTTAGTAATGGATGTTTTGACGTCGGATATACAGGAAGAGGCTCCATGGTGTATGCTGTTTGCCGACGACATTGTTTTGATTGCCGAGAGTGCCGTTGAAGTCCAGATCAGATTGAATGTATGGTGGGAAAGATTGGAGAAAGTAGGCATGAAATTGAGCAGAAGCAAGACTGAATACATGTTTTGTGATTTCAGCGGTCTCTCCGATCCCATACCCATAACTCTTGCCGGAACACCCTTACCGATCTGTTCCGATTTCCGGTACCTTGGGTCACTCATTCAAGGAGATGGGGAAATGGATAGAGTAATTACGCGCCGGATCAACTCAGGTTGGATGAAATGGCGACAGGTTACAGGAACAACGTGCGACCCACGGATGCCTCTTAAACTGAAGGGAAAAATATACAAAGCCGTCATAAGACCTGTCGTCTTGTATGGGTCGGAATGTTGGGCCACAAGGAAGGCGGATGAAAGAAGAGTACATGTGGCTGAGATGAGAATGTTAAGGTGGATGTGTGGTGTGACAAGGATGGATAAGGTAAGAAATTAGTATATTCGAGGAAGTATGAAAGTAACGCCAGTAACTGAAAAGATGAAAGGAAACCGTTTATCTTGGTATGGGCATGTAATGAGAAGGGATGAAAACCATGTAACTAGGAGAGTAATGAATATAAATGTTGATGGATGGAAAGGAAGAGGAAGGCCGAAGAAAAGATGGATGGACTGTGTTAGAGAGGATATGAAAGAAAAGGGAGTGAATAATGATATGACGGCTGACAGGAAAGTATGGAAGGAGAAAACCATTTGCGCCGACCCCAAGTAAATGGGATAAGGGCAGGCAAAGAGAGAGACACAGTTATACATACTAAATTACTATACCTATCAGAACTCTTTTTATTGTATTTTTATTTTAATTTACGACAGTATTCTACATCGACAGTGCACCAAATCGATAGTACGCTGCATAGACTACCCTTACTATCGATTTGGTGCCATCTGAATTTAGAATACTGTCGTTTTAGTGTAATGTCGATGTAGCGTACCATCGATTTGGGGTAATTTCGATGTAGCGTACCGTCGATTTAGGCTACTGTCGATACATTAGCCCGTCAATTGAACGTTTGCGATACAGCGCCCATCGATGTCTAGTGACTGTCGATATTATTAACTAGACCCGAAATTACATAACAATAAAATTCTCATCAGGTGTCTAAGGTGTAGGTATACCAAATCTGCGACGGGTTAACTAGATGCCATTTTGTAAACATGCATATTGCAAAAAAAAGTCAATTTGTACCATTACAAACAATATCATGTTTTCTCTCTCCGCGACGCGCCGTACGGTTGATGGATTCGAAAATACCTGTGGTATTAAGTCCACCTTTGTACCTTATGCATAAAAACAAAGAACTTTACTCCCAAAAATAAGGGCTTACCTAAATAAATAAGTATTACTTAAACAGTTAATAAGATAAATTATTAGCTTTGGTATTAACCGTGACCATTGCATGCTTCACGGCACATGACATTACTGAACAATGAAAATTGAAATTCAGTATTTTCTAAATGCTTTAATATTTTAATAAGTTTACCTGAATATACTTAACATAAAGGATCATTATTAAAATCGGTTTCCTATAAAGTTAACTTCAGTTATAGCAAAAATTACTATTAAATACTATTCAATAATAGGTAGTAAAAGCAAATAACGATTACGTACAAAAGTTAGTACTATTAATAAATAAAAATAACCCTAATAGGACTACTATTTTTTTACTATTGATTACTTCTATGGTCCCCAATTTAGTTGAGTTTATTTTTAACTCATTACATTACCTAAGACCCCAGTAATTTCTTGACTAATTAAAAAAAAAATTTTTTTTGTTTGAAAGATTAAAATTGTCTCACGTAGAAATTACCTCGAAATTGTTTAAGTAATTATTACACTAAAGCATAGACCGTAATTGTGTATTATTCTTGTCATTCTATTTTGTCAACACTGCCGTCAATATTTTTTATAATTAAAAATAATATCAGATATTAGTTATAAATAATACTTTATTTTAATTACCTGTCTTTTTTTGTTCTTAAAAAAAGACAACTCCCTCACTGGGGATCATGGTACAAAAAAATATTGTCCTGCATGGGAATTGAACCTTGTGCACGGCAGCCGTACCGTCGCGAAACCGAGGCAGTTTCACGGATAGTTCCTTAGTCGGTTTTTACGACACCCATGGGATGAGATGGGGTGGTGAAAAATGGTTCAAATCTTTATCATTAACATTTACGGTATACTTACCAAATAGAAATCATGAGAAAATGGGCCAATGAACGTCCACTAATAAGACATAGCACTCTACCAAATATTTCCACCAAGCGCAGCCCTGTGCCTTCCTCATACATAGGCTTCTCGCCGTCCAAACTATACTAAAGCCGAGTGAAATCTTTGTCAACAAACCATATTATTATGTCATTGACATGTAAGGTTATCACACCGTTCCAAAATATTTGTATTTAAATATGAGAATTTCATTAGTATTTCCGTTTTTTATGTCATAATTTGGCATTATCTGCTATCAAGGCGACATAAAGTAGCTACGGCGCATGTGATGGGGTTTCGTATTTGTCCAGAAATGGAAATTGAGAATATCTAAGTTTTTTTATAACAACGAACAACTCTACCTTAGTCGTTGGTAACTATCGGTTCTATTTATAGTTTGACAAAATTGTATGCTAATCTCTTTACGCACTGTATTTTAAATTGCAAATAAACTTAATTATTGTTTAAAATATTAGAATTAACAATTGAATTAGACACAACCAATACTATTGTCTATTTGACTTTCAAAAGTGGTTAGAGGTATTTAATGTCAAAGAAGTTCATTTCTCCTAATATGATAAGTTGCTTGTCGGAATGACGAGATTTACCTGCTGGGAGAAAGTCAATGTGCTGAAACCTTGTGAAGAACTTACCATAAGAATGAAACGTTTCATCTACTTTAAATATTTTAAACTATAGCGCCTTAATACTCGTACTTAGCTGTTCTATTAAGAAATGGCAGTCTACCAGCTGAAATCCATGGCCTTGCTTTTCCACCTGTTCGTTGGAGTTAAGTGGGGCTCTGTTATTACTTGATCCGACATCGCGCATTGAGACTTAATGTAAACCCCGAAGTATTTAAGCATCAGTTGCCTAATCCCTATAGTTAAAACATTGCTTAGTTTGCAACTAGGTAGCGTTATGAAAATAAATAAATAAATAATCGTCACACAATCCACCTAGTCCCAAACTAAGCAAAGCTTGTACTATGGGTACTAGACAACGGATAAACATATTAAAATACTTTTTTTTTGTAAATACATACATATTATTCATAGACCAATGCAAACAATCATTGCATTGAGAATTGGGAAAAGGTCAAGTCTAGATTGGGGGTCAAGATTTGTATTGAGCGGGAATCGAACCCGAGACCTCTGCGTAGAAGACATGTAATATACCGACTGCGCCACAGAGGTCGTCAATGTGCGACGATTTTTTAATAATTGTATTATTTCCTTTTTCCAGACCCTCGGACGAAAGACTGGTGGCTCGTATCAGGCCCAGGACCTCTTTTAACAATATTAGCGACTTATTTATATTTTTGTACGAAGGCTGGTCCCAAGTACATGGAAGGGAGGAAACCTTATAATTTAAAGACTATTGTAATGTTGTACAATGTTGGACAGATAGCTTTTAGCGTATATTTTACTTATTTGGTAAGAATTAAATATTGAATCTAATCACAATTATTATTTTTAAATATAAAAAAATAAATATTTTTGCTTTCTGTTGTCTTCCTGGGGATGTAGGGAAAAGCAACGTAGTTTTTTTGTTGAGTAATTATTCTACTCAACACAACAAAAACTACTAAAAAACTACATAGGGTGATGCTACCAATTATCAGCACTTTAAGAGTTAGTCCTACTTTACCATCGTTTATCACAGTGATGACAATGATAACAACTATAACAATATGCTTTCTTGGTTCATTATTTAATAAATAATTGATTTTTGTTATAAAAAATAGTTATTATTCATACACATTTTATTTAGATGAGTCTGACTAAATAATGACCCTGGCGCCAATTATTGGCACTATCATCGCCAATTATTGGCATTGACTGAGCCAATTATCAGCACCTTAAAATTAGACATAAAATTAGGTAGATAAATGAAATAATCCAATGTTTATAGTAAAATCTCTTTTATTTATACCTAGCCTAACAACCGAAGTTTCAGAAAAATAATTACATAAATATAAAAAATTCCAAAAAATAATAAACATTCTTTTGATCATAATATCAACACTATGAAAATAACTAGCAATGTTAGTTTCAGCACCATGCCAGGATATGAAATCCGAAATCATAGAGTACTTTTTCCAAGAATATTGAATTCTAGGCATAAAATAATCACGCTTTACAATAAAATATATGTATTAACAATTTTACATACCACTTTGTCATGTAACAGTACCAGTGCCGATAATTAGCAATTCGCAAAAAAATTTAACCCAGATGTCAGCACCTCATTTATGAACATAAAATCAAGATAACGTTTATTTCCATTGTCAGATAAGCCTTATAAAACATTTTATACATGAATAAAACCTAAAGGTTCAGTAAAAAATATCTAAAAGATCTAAAATAAAGTAAAATAAAAAAACCTGAACTTACCTACGATCATAAGAAACTGTCAAAACAAAGTAATGTGAAGGACATGTTCCCGCGTTTTTAAAAATATCGCTTTTTTTTTCAAAAAGTGTCGTGTTTGTAACAGTTTATAATTCCAAAAGGATCTTATTTTAATGTTTGTTAAATGGTAGCCGAAATTAATTAATAGAAAGCTTATAATTTAAGTTTTTGTTGGGGGTGCTGATAATCTGGTGCAGTGCCAACATTAGGACGCGTGCCCCTAATATGATTTTTTTTTACAAAAATTAATTTTATATATTTCTTAAATATAAATAAAAGTGAATTTTTCATTAATTGTGTAATTATTATAATTTCCAGGGAATTCACTTTGTACTTACGGAAAAGTACACAAATAAATGCTACGCAGTTGATCATTCTAGTAGTCCGATGGCTTTAAAAGTAAGTTTTATTTTTAAAATTTTATTTTAAATATTTTTATTTTCATATTAAATATTTTTTGGAAAAATATACTTTATTGGGATCAGAAGATAAGGTTTTTTCAAATAAGAATTTTCTTCTCGAGCTAATGCAGTACATTTTAATATAATTATAACTAAGTACAAACTTCTTTCATTTCACAAGACAACTAAGTATTTCTAAATTATTAATATTGTACTAATCTCTTAATGAACAAATCCAAATTACCTTATCCCAAAATGTGTCTTCCTTGTCCCGTGAGTGTAAAAGAAATAGATAATTGACTCCAACACTCAGAATATTTACTAGTTTTTTTTTAAATTTCGAGCCAATTAACATTGGTATTGTCCGTTGAAATTTTTTACGATACACTTAATGTTTTACAAAATTATGTTAATTAACATAAGCTAATCAAAATTTTTAGCACGAAATTGTAATTACTTGCGTTGTTTGATTTAGTGTGTATTGTTTTATTAATCAACAAATAAACTTACTCGAATTATAAAAAGTTGCGATGTTTACATTAAGTCTAATTTTATTAGTGTTAGGTAATTAGTTTGTTTTGCTATTTGAATTACTAACAATTTTGATATTACCCCAAGAACTTGTCTTTACTTAAATATATGTAGAGGCGAATGTTTACATATCTATACTAATATTATAAAGAGGTAAAGTTTGTGTGTTTGTGACGTTGTAAGGGGTTATATCTGGATCTACAGAACAGTTTTTAAAAAAAAATCTGTGTCGAATAGTCCATTTATCAGGAAGTGTCATAGGCTATGTAATATCACGCTATGATTAATTGGAGTGGAGCAGTAATGAAATATGTTTAAAAAAGGGACGGTTAATATAACGTTATTTTCGCCGCCCAACTAAGTGGGGACAGGTCAGCTAGTAAGAGATATTTATAGATGATAGATAGAAATGATTTCAATGTAGTTTGAGTCCTGTTTACCGTCTTGAAAATGTCGGAGGAGGGAGGACAACGCCAATGTTTTCCTATTACAGTTTGATGTGATATGAAGGTGATCCATTTAGTTTTAGTTGGACATGTCCATAATACTAAAAGCCCTCAGAGGCGTGAAGTCCTTTGGAATTTGCATAGTTTCATAACAGCCCATTACTGTCCCACTGCAGGGCCGGGCCTCCCCCCGTGACGGAGGGATACTTGGCCTACTAATAGCACGTTGGCCAGACGGATTATATAGGGTTTAATTTCAAGTTTCCTTCTTTTTATTTTGCAAAGATAATATTTACGGTTAGCCCCTTAGTCGGTTTTAACGACACCCATGGGATGAGATGGGGTGGTGACATATTGTATTCTTACTCCGTCACCACACGGCCAGTTACACAGTTTAATTTATTTGGGTAATATGTTTTGATAAGATAAATTTATTCCTTTTCAGTGGGCAACAGGAGTCTGGTGGTTTTATTTCGCCAAGCTGACGGAACTCTTCGACACAGTGTTTTTTGTTCTAAGAAAGAAAGACAGGCAGATATCCTTCCTCCATTTATACCATCACACGATTATGCCCATCGTTGGATTTATAGGCATTAAATATGCGGCAGGTTGGTAATTGGCTTTCTGTTGTATTGTTTGTATAGTGATGGGCCAACGACCTAAGAAGGCCTAGCTGGAAATAACTGAATGAGACGGGCAGGACATCGGAAGGAGTAGCGGGAAATTGGAGAGGCCTACGTCCAAATATGGACTGCCTAGGCCTAAGAGAGTTATTGTATTCTAATTAGAGACATGACTCATTCTCAATAATTTATCAGCATTAACATATCACCATAAACTACTAACTTTTTTTTTTTTTTTTTTTATCTTTTTTTTTAATTTAGGGGCTTTTATTATACAATAATATGTTAGCCCCATCGTAACTTAACCTACTTATACATCAACACTAATTTAAACTATATATAATTTAATTTAAACCTACTTATTAGATTGTAGAAGGTAAAGCTCTCTGGTGTTTAAATATATCATACAAGTCGAGTGCAGCATTAGAGGTAGGATTACTTAAAATGTTGATATAAGTTCCTACTAATGTTAACTACTAATGTTATGATGTATTTATCTTTATCTTGTTAAAAGTAGCAAACTGCCGTGGTTTAATAAACAATAATTATGATTCTTTGAGTTATTAGCAAAACCCTTATAAAGTTATTCAATCAATCAATCAATCAATCAATCAATCAATCAATCAATCAACTAGCCTATTGCAGTCCACTGCTGGACATAGCCTCTCCCAACACGCGCCACAGAACACGGTTCTACGCCTTCCGCATCCAGTCCGACCCAGAGACCTTTTTAAGGTCGTCGGTCGACCTAGCTGGGGGTCGTATAAAGTTATTATGTTTAATTAATCTTATGATATGTTATTAACTAAAATATGTGTACTCGTAGTACACCAAATAACATTTTAAAGTTACCGTCTTTTGTTTTCGTAAAACTAAAATCTGCACAGAAAGAAGTAGAGATGCTTCAGCGTCTTGCTTATTGAAACCTGATGTGGATGTTGTTTCCATTGTAACCAGGCTGCAACAATTAATTACTTCAGTTTAAAATAATGTTCTCAGATACATGAATATTGTATTCTTATGAGAAATAAATGTCTTAAACCATGCGTAATAAGCAAAAGTTTGCACTAAGCCTAATACCAACCAAGCACCTTGGACTCGCCGTTTTAAATACGGGGGGGGAGTACTTTTAGCGGTACGTCGAGAATATACAGCAATAGATTGCCCAGAATGGCGTTGTTAAAACGCCTGTTGAAAAACTATTGCAATACATAAAGCTACGCTAACATCTTTTTTATCTTCGTTAGTCATCATATTAGCCAATCGACGCCCACCGATGGACATAGGCCTTGCCACAAGGTGGCAATACTTGGAGGAGGCACACCTCCAATCACAAAAGTAAACTTACTTTAACTAAACGCATGTTATTTATACAACCTTTCTTCGTATTTCAGGAGGACAATCGGTTCCTGAAGGTTCTATAAACGGCTTTATCCACGTAGTCATGTACACATACTACCTGATCTCTGGACTCGGACCTCAATACCAGAAATACCTCTGGTGGAAGAAGCACCTTACTACAATGCAATTAGTAAGTATATTTAAACCTGAGTTCAACTGCATTCAGTAAGCGAAGAACGCGGTGGCGCTTGTGAGAGATGCCTTTGTTGAGAAGCCATCAGCTGTAATATTTCTTGACGCATACAGATATGTTCATTTGTTTTTTTTTTAAATAACAACTGTTATTTAAACACTTTATAATATTTAGAATAGTCCAGGAAAGTAGCATGGCTACTTCTTTAATAAATGCAGATAGACAGATAGAGATGTTTAACATTAGGTTTTCATTAATGTCCTTGTTTTCTTCGTGTGGTGACGAAGTAAGAATACAATATGTCATCACCCCATCTCATCCCATGGGTGTCGTAAAAACCAACTAAGGGACTTATACGTGAATATTATCTTTACGAAATAAAAAGAAGGAAAACTTGAAATTAAACCCTATACCAATCCGTCTGGCCAGCGTGGTATTAGTAGGCCAAGTATCCCTCCCGCACGGAAGGAAGCCCGTCCCTGTTGGACATTATTGGGCTGTTATGATGATGATGAATGTCCTTGTAAGCCAGCCCAGTCAGATTGTAAAAGGTTTGTATGTTTAGTCTTTGTAAAGATAATATTATTTTCTACAAAATTTCTCTTTGATTATTTTTGAACTTCTATTACCCCAGTTTAATTGGCGACACAACAATTACTTCATGACGTTAATTATTTCAGTTATTTAATATTTTGTTGTTTCTTTTACAGGTTCAGTTTTGCATGGTGGTCTTCTTGAATATCAACAGTTTGTCTTCAAGCACTTGTAACTACCCAAAAGCACTAAGCGTTTTTGTAATGCTTAACTGCTTTGCGTTCTTCTACATGTTCGGCATGTTTTACTACAATAATTACGTAAAATCTAAGAGGAAGAATAATATACCAAAAGCCGTAAATGAAGGTGTTAAAAAAGAATTATAAAGAAGAGAAAAGAATATTAAAATCATTTTCCAAATGAAGAAGAATACTAACGAATTGTTAAATGCATTCATTACGGGTATTTACGTGTTAATATTTAAATGAGTTTATAAATGTATATTTTATAATGATATAGATTTTGATATATTTATAAAATTGATAAAAATATTTTCTATCAATTAATTATATACTTATTTACCCAATTTGTTGACAATTTTATGAAACCTATTTATTGAATTGTACTTACTTTTATAACAATTTGTATTTTTTCAGGTAAATCTTGAATTATGTTAGTTTTTTGATAAATATTTTTATTTTATTTATTTTTGCTAATTATAATTTGATTTCTACTTAAATACATTAGGACCAACGAATTAAAAAATAACAAATTATTATATTAATTATTTAAATATAATTTTTATAATATTGTACTCAATATCAAATGTTACTTTTTGTTGCATCTTACAAAACTAAATTCATTTATAGGGTTAGTACCCAATAAATTAATTTTACTTTTGTAATCAATTGTCTACTTTTAGGTATGGACTAGTACATAATTAGGTAATACCTTTGATTAATAAAATAAAAAATCGTTTTGCCATAGTCACAGTGTAAGTTTTGAGTTTTGGAAAATGATTAACTTTATTATACACACATCAAAAAAGTCTAAGCAACATGCATGATATTACAAATTTACCATTTATATTAATTAATTTCTAAGTATTTACTCACTCAAAGTGTATAGGTAAGTAAACTTTTTTGTTATTGATGACATACAGGCTGGTTGTAAAAAAAAAATTTCGATTATGTTTTGTTTTTTTTCATAAAATTCAAATGACTGCGAATTTGTTTGAATTTGAGTGCATGTTAATTGCTACGTTTTAGTCTTGATTTTATAATTTTACCAACCATTTAAATACAGTTGGCGACAAAATTGAATTGTTAGATATTCTTTACGTCATGGAGCGACGTCATTTGACGGCAGATGAAATGCAAAGAGCTGTAGGGATGTTGCAAGCGGGAAGTAATCAATCTCAGGTATCTCGACATTTTGGTATTCATAGAAGTGTTATTTGTCGTCTTTGGCAGCGCTACAATAATACAGGGGAACCCGCTGAACAGCATCCAGGCCGTAAAAGGAGTACAACCACTCGGCAAGACCGGTACATACAACTGACTGCAAGACGCCAGCCGATGTTAACCGCTCGAGAGATAAGTTTGAGGCTACAAAATTCAAGTGGTGTTGATGTAAGTCCCCAAACTGTGCGAAATCGACTGCATGAGTACGGCCTACGAGCTCGACGCCCTATCAGGTGCCCACCGATACGTCACGGGAATCGCGCTCGTCGAAATGAATGGTGTAGAGAACGCATAACATGGACCCAGGAACAATGGGATAAAATTATGTTTTCCGATGAGTCGCGATTCGGGTTTAGGCCTGATACAAGAAGGGTGCGAGTGTACCGTCGACCCGGAAATACTGAAAGACTCAGGTGCGTTCAGGAAGTTCATCCATACAGCGGCTCAACAGTTATGGTATGGGCGGGTATTATGAAGAACAGGCGAACTGAGCTCGTTTTTGTAAATGGAAACATGAACGCTGAAAATTACGTTGAGGATATTCTCAGACCTTATGTCCATCCATTTGCACAAACCTTTGGCTCCGATTTTACGTTAATGCATGACAATGCGCGTTCACATACAGCTCGGCGAACCAGTGAATACTTGGCAACGGAGAACATCCAGGTATTGCCCTGGCCTGCACAATCGCCAGACCTCAACCCCATCGAGCACGCATGGGACATGCTCCAGAGA
Source organism: Schrankia costaestrigalis (assembly GCA_905475405.1). NCBI lineage: Eukaryota > Metazoa > Arthropoda > Insecta > Lepidoptera > Erebidae > Schrankia > Schrankia costaestrigalis. Next base: position 19,913,679 of record FR997829.1, on the reverse strand, counting down.
CGTGTTTTGAAGGACTTGGACGGAGTGACAACAACCCAACAGCTGAAGGATTCGCTACAATTCCATTGGGAGCGAATACCGCAAGATGACATAAACAGTCTCATTAATTCAATGAATAATCGTTGCCGACAAGTTCTGAATAGCAGAGGAGGCCATACTTTGTATTAAATTGTCCTATTCTTTCACAATAAATTCATTTTCTTAAGAAATTTCAATTTGTAAAAAAAAAGTTTAGTTTCTTATGTACCTGTATATTCTAATATTGTTAATTTCTGTTATTAAAAGAACTTATAAAGAAAACAGCTGTTATTTTTACATCATAGAACCCTAAAAATATTATTTTAAAAATAAAATACAACGTTATAATTAAAATAAATGGTAAAATAAATTAATATAAATGGTAAATTTGTAATATCATGCATGTTGCTTAGACTTTTTTGATGTGTGTATTTAATTTAAAACAAGAACTTAGTTCAAACCTAAGTTCAGATAGGCTTAAGTTGACTTTTAGTCAGAAAACGAAATTCCAGTAATCAATCATAAATAAAAAACATCTCAAAATACATAACTGTAAAAATCTGCTGTGGTGATTGAGTGATATTTTTAGAATAATAGTACTTAGGTTATTTTATTTTGTTTGTCATAATGCAATAAAAAAAATATTTTAGAATGTGTTTATTATTTCGACGTCCCCGGGCAATAACCCAGTAATAGTATATTACTGGAAATTTTTTTTATTTGATATTTAGCATCTGTGGGTTAGAACTCATGTATGTAATTTTTTATAGATTTTTTCTGCGGTTAATTACGAAAATATGATCAATGACAGTTTTATTGCATGGAACTTTCATCGCATTTTTATACGGCAAAAACCAATTAATACAATATAACTTTATAAATTTTCTAACTGTTATTTGGTATTATAGTAATACTGGAAAATAATTCTTGTAAAGTTTTGGTTATCGCGATTACAAGTTTATTGCCGTGAAATATGAGGCAGATGTTTTCGGTAATGGTTGGTAGCAGTATTTATACGAATTGAAATACACGATTAAACGTTTGTACTGGCTCATCACAAACACTTTTTGACCCGTATCGCACATTACGTAGGCGATTTGAAAATTATTTTGATGAAAAATCTTATTATGTTAAACTTTATTAACGATTCTAAAATTGAATTTAAAAAAAAACTATAAGTATACAAAAGATTTACGCGGTATATTGACCCAAGTGGACTGTTTTTTTCGTGTCAAATTTAAGTTATTAAACTTAATTGTTATAAAACAATTTAAGGATTAATTTCGATGAAATGTTATTGTCCACTGCTGGACATAGGCCTCCTCCACTTATTGCCACCTTGTGCGGTCCTGTGCCTCCCTCGTCCATCGGTTTCCCGCCGTCCTAATTAGGTCGTCGGTCTACCGTGTGAGTGGTCTCCCCATCCTGCGCTTTCAGTACGCGGTCGCCACGCCAGAACCTTTCTGCTCCAACAGCTGTGGCCGGGCAATTTTGAGCGCTATGTCGGTCACTTTGATTCTCTTGCGAATCTCCTCATTTCTGATGAAATCACGCAGGTAAACTAACATTGTTCTCTCAATTGCCCTTTGAGTGACCATGAGCCTTCCGAGAAGGCCCATAGTTAGCGACCACGTCTCTGATCCGTAAGGTTTGGCTGATATGATAAAATGTTATTGTGTGCATCAAGCAGCGGCGCTATTTAATCAGAGAGGAAATGTTAAGAGTAGTAGGCTAGGCATGCTCCTGCCTGCGGCTACTGAGCGGAGTATTTATTGCAAAAGAGACGACTATAGTGGGCTCGTAAACATTTGCTCTGGAAAGATAAGCTGTTCTGGTGTGCGGTAATGGTGTTTACAGATGAGTCCTGTTCAATTTTCATTCAGATTCACGTAGAGGACGTGTTTCGCGAGTTCCTAGTCGTGTTAGCTATCTGCAACATCCTCAGGAAGTCTTTATAAACCACGACAGAGGTATAATATTTTGTATAACCTGCCGCAGCGTATGCTTGTGGTATATTATATAGTATAGTTTTTTTACCGAACCGGCTTGTTCGGAAGGCTGGAAGTCATCCAGTCTGCGTTAAAGACCTTTCGTGATAACTTTCAGGTACGATTTGTGACGTTAGGCAGAAGAAAGAGTCATGGGTCTGTAATTCTAATGAGCCTAGATCGAGTTCTGCGCCGGCCTTCAGTAATAAAAGCTTGTCGTCCTTAAGTTGTCGGAGAGTAGGTATTATTAATCTAACGCAAATTGACGACCGTGATTTTGTCAGTAGGGTGTCGAGTTAACTTAACTTTTGGATCGCATCCTAGATAATTAACAGGTGTAAATATCTTCTGACATCTCAAAATTTTCGGCAAATTCGTTCATTTGATATACCCATATTGCAGAAGAGTATAAAAAAACTATTTCGACATGTTAGAATATTTTTCAAATTATTCTCGATGGGATCTTTTATTTGATACCCATAATATGGGTACCCTTTTTACTTATATTATGAGTAAATATAGTATAGAGTACTGCTATGTATGGCATTAGAATGTGGCAAAAAAGGGTGTATAGAAATTGGTAGTTGTTTGTTGTTAAAATAATTAATTACAATATCGAACTACTCTTATGTGTGCTACGGAGAGAATAAAAATAGGTACACAACTGTAGGAATAGTACACCATAACAGAAATCGAGCAATCTGATGATTTAGACATCAGAAAATTAGTTACTCCTATCTATTTGCGTCGGAATTCATATGGAAATGTTATTCGTTGATCTGATTTCATGTACCGCCTACACAACCAGGTAAGATTTATTTTAAATACGATTTTGATAAAGAATGTTTGGAGTTAGACACCTAACACATAACTCTAATTAGACTACGGGGACGAAAATCTAAACCAGGCTCACCGATTGAAAATATTGCGCTAGAACCCGCTTATCATCAACCTTTTCCAATTAGCAATGCACTCCATACAGATTTACATTCCTTGTGCAATAGTGGAGGAATTCCAAGACACTACTATATTTTTTACAAATCATCTGACGTATTCTCAAGATAATATTAGCAACTTACTTACTGAAGAAACGTCGGATAGTGAAGATTGACAACATTCAATTTTAATTTCATATTTTTAATGCCGTATTGTATTTTTTATTTGATTTTACTAACTATAACTAATACAGAAGACTGTTTGTATTTTTATGTTTGATGTGTATTGGTTTTTTTTTTTAAAACTGCCATAATTTTGTGCTTATGTGTAGTTTTGTTTCAAAAAAGACTTGTCAAAATATATCAGTATACATAAGATACAGTTAAAATACAAAAAGTTTATTGCGGTACTAGATATTTACTGTTTAGAGACGCTTTAGATTTCACGGCAATAAGCCAGTAATAGAACGTTACCATTTCTATGTTCATTAAAAAAGTTGATTAGAGAACACAGTAAATAGTCATTATTGTACTATTAAATTTGAAAAAAATACCGTAATAATCTTGTAAGTTGATATTACTGGCTTCATCTTTATTATTTTAAACGGTAAGATACAGTTACTGTTAAAACGTTTCAAAAACATTTTATGTAACAGTTACTTTTATGTATTACATAAACCTTTAAATATATAATGTAACTGTAATACTGCAAATTGATTCTTTAAAAAATTAGCTTTCATTTGATACATTGAACATGGTATAATAATGTTTTGTTAAAGAGATATAGTTAAAAATCACTAAATATTTTTTCCTGTAAAATTTGATTTTTGCGATTACGTGGTTATTGCCCGGGGACGTCGATTTGTGAATTTTAAATAATTGTTTGGAGAATCCCCTTGTTTTCCTGTGTACTCTTGACCTATTCCCTTGAGGGTACAGTGGAAGAATAGTACCTATTACCATCATATTTATGATGGTGATCAATCTTTGTGTACAGTGGAAAAATAGTATTAACCACTATTATACCCTTTTATTCAGTAAAGTCTAAAAAATTATAACTAAGTAAATAAGGTTGCTATAATTAGAAATTGCCATAAAGATATATAATTGTTACAGCCAAAGTAATAAATATGAATATTGTACATAATAACTAGTCATTATGTATAAGGACTACTCAATTTAGATAAAGTGATAAATGTAGCAGAATTAATCACATTAACTAGCCATTATATATGGCAAAAATACAATATTAAGGCAAAAGTCAAAAACAGTTGGTTTGGTTAGGTTAGCATAGTGACCAAAGGACGCACGAGCCGATGCTAGAATATAGTAATACCTACTATATTCTAGTTTTACATAAAAAAATTGTTTCTTGCCGTCCTTTGGTCACTGTACTAACCTAACCTAACCAACTGTTTCTGACTTTTGCCTTAATATTGTATTTTTGCCAGTACTATAACATATAATGGCTAGTTAATGTGATTAATTCTGCGACATTTATCACTTCATCTAAATTGAGTAGCCCTTATACATAATGGCTAGTTATTATGTACACTATTCATATTTATTACTTTGGCTGTAACATATACATAAATCAACCGTCCAAAGTAAATTATATCCGTATAATTACATCCGTAATATCCGTTAAGTAGGATTGTAATATTGTTTGCCAAAAGCGAAGCAATTTTACTTAAACAAAACTGTCTGATGGTCAACATAATCAAATGCTTTAGATTATCCCAATAACACATCCTGCCTAATTTTCGTTAACTAGATTCACTTCGCCGTGCGGTTCCCGGTTAGAATAGGACTGCCCCATATCCTGCCGTGGGTATCGTAAGAGGCGACTAAGGGATACCATGACCCGGTGCATGCCACCTCGCACATCGCGTCAACAACCTGGTGGGGAGTAAACCACCATCAAAAGCATTCCCAAGGAGGGTTGGCGTCATGCAGGCCGCCGGCCGTAAAATATAGCCAAAACTTTTAGCACCATATGAAAGAAGAAAACATGCTGCGCCGACCCCAAAAGAAAGTAAAAAAAAATGAGATAAGGGCAGGAGAATGATGATGATAACTAGATTCACTTCCGCGTCATAGTCGATTTAATGAATGAAGAGTCATATTGTTGGCATTTTATTGAGAATCACACTATTAAAGCTGTTAATCAGGGATGCCTAAACATTAGCCCCCTTACTCATAAACGCCTCTTGAATTTAATTACTGCTTAAGGAGATTTTTATTAGGAAAATCAACCTTATACCAAACAAAACCGTTAACCGTAAACCTATGTAAGTCACCATACTTTACAACTATTGAAGATAATTATGGAAAGATAATTTAAATAAAAATATATATGAACGAAAACTGTTTTAATTAGGTTTAAGTAATTAATTTCTACATTTTAAATGACATCATTTTAAAGTATATATTTTTAATATTACACTGTGGTCGAAAGGTTAGGTTTGGTCAGAATGTCGACCATGCGACAAACGAGATGAGTGTGCCGTGGCAGCACCCGGCGCGTTTAAGAAGCATTTTTTTAAATATTTACTGTTCTGACAATGTGTAGATATACATTAACCCCCTTACTTAAAAACGCCCTGTTAAATTTTAGTCAATTGATTAGCTTAAATTCTTACGGTTTTGTTTAGCATAAGGTTAGTTTTCCTAATAAAAATCTCGCTAAACAGTGATTAAATTTATGAGGCGTTTATGATTAAGGGGGTTAGAATACTTTCACAATGACGTGCAAATTTACGCCAAAAACAATTATCAAGAATAATGTTTCAGAAGAAACCTGTAACATTCTAGTAACTAAAAGTCATACTCGTTTTATTTTTTTAACATTTAAACAGACAACGTGCTCACTAAGGATCAGACTTTACAAACACCAATTTAACGGACACAAAGAACATTCTCCGTGTGGTGACGGAGTAAGAATACAATATCTCACCATCCAATCTTATCCCATGGGTGTCCCAAAACCGACTATGGGACTATTTGTGAATATTATCTTAACAAAATAAAAAGAAGGAAACCTTGAAATTAAACCCTATACTTACCAATCCGTTTGGGCAGCGTGGTATTAGTAGGCCAAGTATCCCTCTGTCACAGGAGGAGCTCCGTCCCTGCAGTGGGAAATTAATGGGCTGCTATGATGGTGGTGATGAAAGAACATCCAGACTCAGAACAGTAATTTGCGAATCGCTAAAATCTTTATCCTCCGCTCCTGCAACCGTCCCGTCACCAACGTAAACAATTTTCTGACGTTCTAAAATTAAAAAGTTAAAATTTTACTTTCAACACTCACTGTGTATTATACATTCGTTGACCCAAAACATTACATCAGCCCCTAAATTCTCCCTAAAGGGGCCTTCGACTTGAATTGGAATGTTCGTTAGTAAAAATACAAACAACTTTTACATTGTTGTAATTTTAATACGCCAATGAAAAAGTTTTCTTGAAATTTTAATAAACTATTATTGTCAAGTCACCGATAGTATAATCACTTGCTTATGGTGGGTTCTTTATAACACTTTGTTTTTTTTTCTGATATAACATTCACATTACATACGTATAATATCCCTCGCACATTTACGCAACGCCATGAAGAAGGAAAACTTGAAATTAAACCCTATACCAATCCGTCTGGCCAGCGTGGTATTAGTAGGCCAAGTATCTCTCCGTCACGTGAGGAGGCCCGTTCCTGCAATGGGACATTAATGGGCTGTTATGATAAATACAGTGTTAAACTAAGTACCTAGATCTTGTACTCTGGATACTTGAGAAAAAACATAATATTTTATATAAACTCTCTTGACCAATGGAAATATTCATGTGCATACCTACAACAGATATTGTACGGTATTAATCTAGAATAGAATCTGAGATATCTGCCTCACAATCATGGATTAAATATGCACTTTGCAATTTTAGATTAAGATATAATCAAAAATAAGTCTCAAGTATTTTGTTTGATAGACCCTTATTATTTTTTACCCTATAATACATTTAAGTTAATCTTGCTTTGAAAATAGTCAAGTCATTATGTTCCTTATGCTTTGATTCAAATTGTTAACGGTCTTTGCAAGACGTTAAACATAAGTAGTACGTAGGCCTAACAGTAGCCTACGTATGTAATGATATCACTGAACAACACCTATTTAAATAATTAAAAAAAAAAACAATGGAACCCTAAGTAATCAAAATGTTAATTCATTTATAACTCTTACCACTGAATTGATTATTGGAATGAATTATGTTCTATCTTAGTAGTTGAGTGGTAGTTTTGGTTCTAGTAAGTCTTTGTTATATTACGATGTAAAGAATAAAATTATACATACATAATTTATTATGAATTTTCGGAGTAGTAAGTGATTATAACTGAAATTTTTAATAAATTAATACGGGAAGTGTAAGTAAAGACAGATAAACGCATACTGCATTTGCTAAGATGGCATTAATATTGCAGAAAGCATGGGAAACTTATTGGGTTGTGTTCGATGATATAGTAGGTGAGTGAAAAACTTTGTTATAAAAAACTTTCACCATAACAGCCCATTAATTTTCCACTGCAGAGACGGCCCTCCCTCCGTGACGGAGGGATACTTGGCCTACTAATACCACGCTGGCAAGACGGATTGGTATAGGGTTTCATTTCAAGTATTCCTTCTTTTACTTCGTAAATATAATAAATATTTACGTTTAGTCCCTTAGTCAGTTTTTACGACACCCATGGGACGAGATGGGATGGTGACATATTGTATTCTTACTCCGTCACCACACGGACATATTAAAAACTTTATTTCAATATTTATAGAATAGAAAAACTTTAGTTGATATTGAATATATTTTTAGATCAACGCACAAAATCATGGCCGTTTGTAGCAAAACCAATCCAAGGACTTGGATTACTTGGATTATATCTTATGTTTGTGTTAAAGTGGGGTCCACAATGGATGAAGAATCGTCAACCATTTAATTTAGATAAGCTTTTAATTGTCTACAATGCGTTTCAAGTTATCGCTTGCGCTTATGTGTTTATCAAAGTAAGTGTATTTCATAACTTCATTTTTATTGTAATAAATTTAATATACATTACACAGCATTATATAAATATTTTCTTACATTATATTACAGGCAATTACATTAGCTTGGGGATGGAAATATAAATGGATATGTGAGCCAGTTGATACATCAAACAGTGAAGAAGCTATGGAAATTGCTACAATGGTTTATTTTTATTATATACTTAAATTACTTGATCTACTAGACACTGTAAGTACTGTTAAACTGTTATTTATACTGCATCATTTAGACGTGTTAAACTGAAATCAGGACCATTGCATGAGGAACAATATTGCCAATCAGAGCCTTTAGTTAGTGCCAAAGTAACCCATAGCACGTTCACATCTCTTCTATACATCATTTTCCAAAAATCTTCATTGCCGTAGATGCAAGATTCGGACTGAGTTCACTTCGATTTTATATACTTAGATCGCAGAACTACTGTGAAAAGTATTTTAGAGTACGATAGAAATACGATTGATTCAAAAAAATATCGCTGTATAAGGAGTCAAGTAGAAGCTGAGTTAATATTTAAAGTGTATCGTCGTCTTTTAGGTTGTTATCGACTTTTGTATTATCGGTTTGATCCATCGCAGTGATAGTGAAAGAGTAATTAATATAAAAAATATTAAGAGTAGCTCATTAAATTTTAGCTGGAATACGTATTCTTAGTTAGTCTTTTCTTTAACCAGGAAGCAAACTATTCAAGGTAAAAAGGTTATTAAATAAATAAAATTAGGTTTTTTTTATTTTATATAATTCTATTTACAACATGTAATGGTATGTAATTTCATTGTAATTAGATACATGACTTAATTAATGTAGTGTCATTGCTTTAATGACATATTAAAGAGAGAAAATAAACAATAGGGCATGTGTCATGGTGGCTTCGCAGTTAAGGTGTTATACTATGTGAGCTCGCCTTATTAACTTTATGTTTACAACTATAAGCTACACTACCAGTTGCAGAAAAACATTGCATTTAAAAAATAATCCTTGAATTGCTTTTCAATTCCATAACCCTGTAATTTCACTAGTTACTGTATGTACTCTTCCACTAAACATCGCACCAAAATGCACAATACTAGTAAAGAGAAAAAATTCCAGAAGAAAGAAGACAAATAGACTGGTCACAAGTTGATAAGTTCCACAAATTTTCCTTTCTTTATAAGACTAAGGTTCGAATAGTAGTTAATTTGTCTTTTCATCAACCTGGGGAAATTTAGCAATGTATTGCCTACGTTTCATGTCCTAAGGCCTTTGTAGTTTTTACTAGCCCAACGTTATGCTTTGTGATTTTAAAAAATTAGCTCCAATAGAAGGAATAGCATTAACACTTTGAAGTTGAGACGCTTACTTTATGTTGTTTAACTAGGATCTTCACCATATCAAAAGAACAAGACATTGTCTAATAGAGAGATCAACACTTTAGTTAAAAATCGACTGTAGTCAAAAACTCAGCAAGCAATTCTGTAACATAGTTACAAGCATACAGTGAAACCTTGAACAATATACATAAAATTAAATGCATGACGTAATTATAGCACAAAATATAGGTGAAGCATAATAATAAGTAAGCGACTTATAAATACTGCTTTTCCTTATAAATTTATAACGTATTCATGCATAGGATACTGATTTCAGTCAAAAGTACAGCCGCGTAATATCTAACGTAAACCATATACTTAAACCTACAAGGTGTGCATTGTCGTTACAATGGCTTTCTTGAGAGGAGACCTTTACCAATATTCATGATTTCTTATATCTCGTGTACTATCCATTCTACTTTCTCTCTAAACTGCCCTCTATTTGACGATTTTATTATTTGTACCTAATAGCCGAGTGTCTATCCGAGAATATTATCTTTACGAAATAAAAGAAGGAAAATTTGAAATTAAACCCTATACCAATTTGTCTGGTCAGCGTGGTATTTGTAGGCCAAGTATCCTTCCGTCACGGGAGGAGGCCCGTCCTTGCAGTGGGACATTAATGGGCTGTTATGATGATGATGAATAGCCGAGTAGGTATGAAAAGGGGAAAAGTTGCTTTCTCTATTTTACCTCCATATAAACAAAATTATTACTTCTGTTCCTACAAGCTGACAGATTACATTCGGACTTATCTATTTACGGGTTTACATCGGAGTACCTAAAATCATTATAGATGTAGAGATTGTCCAGCTAACATTTGGGAGTTCTTTTTTCAACTGGTTTCCCTAACCATTGCAAATCAGACCTAGACAAAGCACACTCGCTTCAGTACTGAACGTCACTGGTGACGTCAGAGAGGTAATAGACGACAAAACAACTCTAGTTTTGCATGACTTTCCCAATGCCTTCGTTACCACTGATCATTTAATCCAATTGTTTTGGGCTTGATCCTCCACCTCTATTTTTTTCTCTAACACTAAGGTCTCTACTCGTCTCTACTCTATGGTGTGCCACTTCAAGGCGATAAAAATAAAGAAAGAAAGAAATTATTTATTTGCACACAACATACACGCTACATTCCACACAAATTGTACATAATTAAAGCTAAACTTAAATTAGACATATTTTTTATTTTATTTTTTTAAATAAAAGCATTTGGAAACAATTTGTGATTTGATAGGCTCGACCAAGTATTGTGCAGCAAAAAGGCAACAGCTCAGCGTAATGCTGCAATTGGTTTTCGCAGCGCTGATTTTCAGCTGAAGCCGTGGGCCCCCAGGAGGCGCTCCACGCATTTCAGAGAATTAAAAAATCAGTGTGGCTGACAATTCCTACTATGTTGACAGCTAGCCCTAGATTAGTGAAATACTTCAAAATACACACAATTACTACTTTTTAATAAGTGTTAATACGATGTATGGATCTAATATCACAGATTGTTTTAGGATGGCATGTCGATTTGACTATTTATTTTGTTAGCAGTAACACATAAACATCCTAGGGTCGCACGGTTCGAATATCAAAGCCTGTTTTAGGATTGCATGTCGATTCGACTATTTGTTAGCATTAACAAATAAAGATCCTAAGTCAGAAAACTACCCGGGTTCTGCTAGGTCTGTACAGTTTTTCTGCGTAAACCAAGACAAGTCTTTCTTTAATTTTATATTTTTATGTAAAATTATTACTGATTTAATTTATTTTTTTATTTAATTTATTCTCTTTTTAATAAATTTGCTTCCACTCAAGATTAGATGCTATCTAATTGTCTTATTTTAAAAGTCAAAGTACAGCAATTGTTTGCTAATAAGTGAGAAAAATATTATTAGTTCTAATATGTACTAACATACATATTTATGACGACGGGTCAGCTAGTAAAATATAAACACATACGTTAAATGTTCCTATGACAATCAAAAATAACTAAAAGTTTGTCGCAAAATAAACAAAGCAGTATAATATCTTTTTGACTGAAACTCATACAACAAATCTGTATATAAATTGTACAACCCACTATTAATAACTTACTAACAAAAACCAATCCGTCCGGCCAGCGTAGTATTAGTAGGCCAAGTATCCCACCGTCATGGGAGAAGGCCCGTCCCTGCCATTAATGTCCCACTGCAGGGACGGGCCTCCTCCTATTAATTGGCCAGACGGATTGGTATAAAGTTAATTTCAAGTTTTCCTTCTTTTTATTTCGTAAAGATAACATTCACGGATAGTCCCTTAGTCGGTTTTTATGACACCCATGGGAGGAGATGGGGTGGTGACAGATTGTATTCTTACTCCGTCACCACACGGACAGTTTAATTTCTTACGGGACTTTAATCTTTAAGGGAATAATTATATATTCAAATTAGTTGATTCACCTTTATGTCAATGTTTAACGCATATTCAATAGCCTTTTTGATCACAATGTCTACACTGTAAAATGACTTTAATAGATAACGCATAAAATGCATATTGACTAAGTAGCAAAATGCCTCAAATCATAACGACTTAGTACTAATAAACCTTTAAATGAAAATGACTTTGTAGTAAAATGACTACGAAGTAACGCGACTTTAAAGGCAAACGTCTTAAGTGAAGATGACTTGAAATCCAAAATACCTAAAATGCAAAACATCTCAGTAGGTGGTTTTATGACCAGAACACGAAAATGCACCCCCTGTGGGGCACGAACCACGTTCTAGACTGTCACTGACTAACAGGACGTGCGGAAGGCACGCCCTCTAGGAGTGAACGCGGCGCGTATTCCGACCTCGACGGCGAGGACGGAACCACCGAACCGTGTTGTTGTGGCGCGCCGTGTGAGCTCTACGTTGAGCGATCGTGATCCTATCATCCGGCTCTTCGAGAGCATGCCTAGGTCTACGAATTTTGGATAATTTAGATGGGATGTACCCGGACGCCTCCGGTTGGGGTGAGTGGCAGCCGTTTCAAAGTAGTGACGGGAACAGAGTTCCATGTGTTGCTGGATAGTCGGCAACTCGAGTTCTATGTGAAGATCCTCGTTACGCATGAACCACGGAGCTCCCGTCGCTTTGCGCCTTAACCTATTCTGAAGCGTTTGTAACCTATGTTTTTTTTTTTTTTTTTTTTTTTTTTTTTTTTTTTTTTTTTTTATATATTTTCTCACCACAATATTGTTGATATTACATTTATAGGTAGGTACATAATTATATAAGCACCAATATCGTGGGAGACTGGTGCCTAAGATAGACTCGGGGTCTGTGTTTCAGGACACCAGGTCTCCTCCCCTTGTAATGTACATTTTAATTTTTATGTAACATACGCAAACAGATTTCTTTTAAACAATATTATTCTTTACTACTTCTAAATAAATTGTTAGTATTGCAAGTGTTTTTAACTTAGATACTTTAGTGAGTTTGTATGTAACACATATAAGTGTGTTTGTTTGTGTGTGTGTGTGTGTGTGTGTGTTTGTGTGTGTGTGTGTGTGTTTGTGTGTGTGTGTGTTGGGTAAGGAGGAGTCTATATGATTATAGGAGTGTTATGACGTACTCTATTCTGGAGCAGTGAGAATCGCCTCAGTGTCATCATAGTTCAACCCAAGTAGCCAATCAGTTATCTTCCCCTTACACATGTTTTTGGTAAGACTGAATATATGTAAGCTTTTATTGACCTTATTATATAGGTAACCACCCAAGTCACAAAAGAACCGCTTTGAAAATTTTTTGGACAGTTTCTTGCGTTGTACAGGATTGTATCTTCTTTTACCTTTGGTTAATGATTGATCATATTTAAGTAATGTATGTTGTTTTATTAAGGTGTTAAGTATAAAAAGCTGGCGGACTGTCAAAACTCTCCAGTCTCTGTACAATAAGTCAGTGGGGTATCGGTAAGGCCTGAATGACGCCACCTTTAGAATAGCTCTTTGTGCTCTCTCCAAGCTAATCAGTGTGGTTTTCGGCGCACCACCCCAAGATGTAATGCAGTAGGTTATTATTGATTGTGCTAGGGCAAAGTATACATTTTTCAATTGCTTAAAATCTAGGACACCTCTTAATGTTTTAAAGATGTATATCAGTTTTCGTAGTCTGGTGTTAATCGCATGTATATGTTCGTCAAATCTGAGATTGCTATCAATCACAACTCCTAAGTACTTAACTGCATCTTTTCTTTGCAATTGCATACAGTCACATGTATCCCTGTGTGGGCCAAGACAAGTGTGAACTTTTATGACTTGAGTTGTTGACTGCAGTGTGTTATTTTTGTGAGAGAACTTGATATACGTAGTTTTATCGCTATTTAAAGTTAGTAGATTGCTTCGTAACCATTTCGACACAATGTTGAAGCCTGATTGTGTGTACTTATATACTTCGTCCCAAGTATCAGCATTGAACAGGAGAGCGGTGTCATCGGCAAAACTTATTATTTTACCTCTGGGAAGAGTGAGCATACCCAAATCGTTGATATAAATAAGAAACAACGTAGGACCAAGCACACTCCCTTGAGGCGTGCCATAACTGAGTGTGCGCTCGTCACTTGTGTATTCAGCTATTTTAACTCTCTGAGTACGCTCACATAAGTAGTCTTTAAAAAGGCTGAGTGAGACCCCTCTAATTCCCAGGTTTTCCATTTTTCGGATTAGCAGAGGTACAGAAACCGTGTCAAATGCCTTCGAAATATCCAGGAACACACCTAAAACCTTCTGCCCCTCATCCATCTTTGTTACTATATGGTTAGTAAGTTCGTGTACTGCATCAGAAGTAGATTTACCTGCACGGAACCCAAATTGCGCTGGTGAAAACAGATTGTTACTCTCCAGAAAGTCAACGAGTCTACTATTCATAATCCGTTCCAGTATTTTTGATAGAGCAGGGAGTACAGCAATCGGTCTATAATTATTGACACTGTTTCTGTCCCCACTCTTATAGATTGGATGTATGACGGCCTCTTTAAATACGTTGGGGAATCTTCCTGTAGAGAGCACAAGGTTACAAATGTAAGTGAACGGAGGCACTATCGTGGTTTCATATCTCTGTAGAAGATTGCTGGATATTTTGTCCCAACCCACAGCACAGTTCGAGCGAAGTGATCTTAAGATAGTGGTAACTTCTGTTTCGTCGGTTGGTAACATAACCATTGATTGTGGGCTTTTATTCTCCATAATGAGCTCAAGTCGCTCACTCTGTGGGCTTAAGTTTTGTTCCGCAAGCTGTTTGCCAATCCTTGAAAAATAATCGTTAACAGCATTTATCGAACACTCCGGTGTGGCCCGGATATTCAACAAATGAGACGATGCACTTTCTGTATTTTTTGTTCTACCTGATATGTTATTTATAACCGACCATATCTGCTTTGGATTATTACCTGCCTTGTTAACGGCATGCCTTTCATAGTCTAATTTGATTGTGTTTAAAAGCTTATTGCAGAAATTTCTGTACCTGGAAAAAGTAATTCTTAAGATATCATTACTTGGGGTGATTTTGAGTTTTTTGTGCAATGCATCTCTATGCCTGATACACCTAAGTAAACCAGCAGTAATCCATGGTTTTATAGTTTGTTTCCGGTTAGATATTTTTACTTTTATCGAATTAGCATCAATCAATTTTTTTATCATATTAATCATTTTCTGAGCGGCGTCATGCGGGTTCTGTGTCCTATAAACTTCACCAAAATCAATATTTCTCATGTCCATATCTAATTTTTCATAATTTATTTTTGTAAAAGTTTTTTTAGGTATATTTTTAACAAGTTTTTTAGCAAGAAATAATAAAACAGTGTCGTGGTCTGTCAAAGCCGAGTGTGCAACCAAGGTTGAGGCCGGTAGCGAGGTTTTAAAATAAAATGATCAAGGCAAGCATTCTGTCTGGTAGGCAAGGAATGAGCAGGCAGTAGGCCATGTGATGCTAAAAGATTTAGATAACTGTCTTTAATTGAATCTGTATGTTGATGGTGAATATTAATATTAATGTCTCCCGTAATTATTATGTTTTTGAAATAAGCAATATTTATTAATATGTCATTTAAAGAGGTCAAAAAGTTAGTTATGTCTCTATAACTAGGTGGTCTATATATGGCTAGCAGTACAGTATTAGGGTCAATCGTTATTTGTAGACAATTGGCATCCAGAAATTTCGGCTCCACTACCGTAACATTTAGAGTCTCGCGCACATAAACGACAACACCCTCATTTTGTGTACGATTATTAATTGTTCTAAAGTTTTTATAGTAAGGTATGTCGGGGATAAAATGTGTATTAAGTAACCAACATTCAGTTAGGCTGATTATATCCCAGTCTATTTTTGTTCTGGCTAATGTGGTAATGAGACCTGATATATTTCTCGTAATACTTCGAATATTTTGATTTAAGACTTTCAATGACTGAGATGGCTTGAAGTTTTGAGGAACACAATGGTCCAAGTCACATGTGGAGGATTCAGACACAGAGACTGAATCTATATTATTAATATTATTTTCTATGAAATCGAATTTTGTTATTATTTATTAGGCTTATACATTTATATAGTGTCATTTTATAGAAGCTTAATGTCTTAACTAGAATCCAAGAATATAAGTAAAGAGATTTGTTATAAAGCATTAAAAATGATAAAAGAAAAAAGAGTACGGTTTTATAAATGGCAATATAAGAATTGTTTTTTTTAAGTATATTATGCAACATAATTTGTAGTAGTGGCAGTATGTGAGTATTTTGTTTTGTATTATGTAATTGTATACATTATATGAGCGTCTCATGTATGTGGTTATAAAATAATGTAAATGTAATGTGTACGTGTATTCTAAAAATAAGTAAATATATAAAATAAATGTATGTGTTAGTTAGTTTAAGTTTATCTATAATAATTAAAAATCTAATAAGTTTATACAATGCTAGAGTAAATAAATAAAGTATAATCATAATCATTGGGAACATAAACAATAGTCACTTTTGTTTTCTAAGTCGTAATAGATCTTCTTCAGACTTTATAAGCCGGCTAGGCATTCCGTCCTTTTGCCTTATGTATACCTTGCCATTGGCTGTCCAGCACTGTTCATATTCACTACTTTTGATAAATTCCCTTGCCAAGTAGTGCAGACGTTTTGACATGGTAGTGAGACTCTCAGAGATAAACAAAGGTTGTTTAACGCCTTTGCCACTCAGGTGATTCGAGTTAAGACGATTTTCTTTATTTTGTTTATTAAACAACTTAGTGGAGACGAGAAACTGTTCTTTAAGATTTTGATTTGTGAATTCGACAATGACTGTACCCAAGGAGTCGGCTTTATTCTTTAAACGAAAGATGTTTTTAATTTCATTGTCTTGTAGTGGCTGTTTAATAATAGCCGAAATTTTTTTTATTGAGTTTATAAGTGTTTCTTTAGTTTCTGGATTTGGGAAAGGTAAGTTTTTTATTTCTAACGACGACGCTTTAATATGTTTTTCTAAGTAATCAACTTTTCCCTCCAGATCTTTTATGGTTTTTCTGTTAAAGCTACATTCTTCTTTTAAACTATTTATTTCCTGGAGAGCATCATCATACTTATCAGAGAGGAATGTAATGGTCTTCTGAATTTCGTTATTTTGTGAGCACAATTCGGCATTCTGAGTTTTTATAATAGCATTTTGAGATCTAATTTCCTCAAGAGCCGAGTGTAAGGAATCCATTTTATCACTATGCTGACTTTGTTTGCTTACCAATTGAGTAAACATACCCTTCATCTCATTCATCATTTCCTCCATTCGTTCCCAATCATCCCCACTACGTTTCCTCTTCCTTTGGGTAATATTAGGGACATCATTATCTTTTCCACCCTTTTCATTCATGCTCTATGTGGCCTAAGGTGGGCGAAAACTACGCACGCATACGTCATGATTGGTCTAATACAAGTCGTATATAACCTAACCTTGTTTCTCCTTCCGGAGGAGCAAGTGCCGCAGTCCCATCACAAACGAGGCCCGCTTGTGAACCATGTTTATGTGGGGACGGAAGGAGAGCTTATCGTCGAGTATGAGACCAAGATATTTGGCTTCCCTCGCCCAAGGGATCAGGGAGGGTTCGGATCTTGACTTTTGGTGTCTCTGCCGAGAGGGTCTTGTGGCTTTGTTTCTTGTGAAACATTACCGCTTGACTCTTTTCGGGGTTGACTGTTATCCTCCATTTCTGGAACCAATCGCTAAGGGCGTTGGACGAAGATTGGAGTCACCTAAATATCGAGGGGGAGGGGGAGGTGCCAGAGGCTTAAATAGTTGTGTCGTCTGCAAAAAGGGCTGTTTGAAAACGGAGTTTATCTACTATTTCATTTATTTGAAGAAACCTGTTACTCGTCTACTTTAGGAAATAAATAAAGATAATAATTAAAGTAACATTTTATTTCGTTAATTGTACAGTCAAATAAGGCTTAATTAGGGGCAAACCTCGGAACGGAAGCGAATAAGCTGTAAACTAGCTTTTTCCCGTGATTTCGCTCGCGTTTATAAATATTATGAAAAATAAGGCTTATTTCAATATATAGTAGCATATGCATGCTTGGTCTCAGCCTAATCGGTTTGAAATTGACAAAGTTACATACAAACTTCCATCCCCTATCTTATCCCTTTAGGGGTAGAATTTATCAAAATCCTTTCTTAGCGGATGCCTACGTTATATCATCTACCTGCATGCCAAAATTCAGCCAGATCTGTCCAGTGGTTTGGGCTGTGCGTGCGTTATTAACGTGGTTTCTCCAGTAGGGATACTCCTACCACATACCTAGTGTTCTATCAACGCACAGCCCAAACCACTGGACAGATCTGGCTGAATATGTAACCTTGTCAATTTCAAACCGATTAGGCTGTGACCAAGCATGCATATGCTACTATATATTGAAATAAGCCTTATTTTTCATAATATTTATAAACGCGAGCGAAATCACGGGAAAAAGCTAGTGTGTGCATATAGTCGAAAATACGACTTTCCTGCGCTCTAAAGTCACGATATCTCGAAAGCGATGCTTTTTAGGAGAAAAGTGTTCAGATATTTTTTGTAGACAATTTTATGATCTACAATATTTATAATGACGTTAAATGCGTATTTCCCATAGAAAACGAGATAATGGGAAAAAACTGATTTTCGTGACCTTTGACCTTGAATAACTTATGACGCAGACACGTGATCATATGAGACTTTTCTACCAGTCATTAGTACACCAAAACAAAGGTTTATGCAAATTTACAGCTTATTCGCTTCCATTCCGAGGTTGAATGCTTATTTTACTGGAGTATAAGTAACATTTATTCACAAATAAAAATAATGATTATTTGATTTATCGTCGTTTTGATTCTTAGTCCTAATGGCGTATTGTGTATTATTTATTTATTTATTTATTTATTTATTTATTTATATATTTGGGAAACAAACAGTTATAACATACAGTCTTATTATCCTTTAAAGTCGTTTTCAATTTTGAGACATTATGCTGCATAGGCAAGAAACAATACAGATGTATTGCAAATTAGTCAAAACACTTTAGAGATATTGATTTGAGGCATTTTGCTTCAAAGTCATTTTACAGTGTAGACATTGTGATCATAAAGGTTCAATAGGCTCAATATACCTGTCTTTGTATTGTACTTTTATGATCTAATCTAAAAGATTTTATAAGCAATTTGAAACAAAAAAATTAACCATCAAAAGCCATAAGTGAGCTTGGGTGTATTTTGTGTCATTTAAATTGATGTTTGCAAAAGTAATTTGACAAAGTGTCTCGGTGTCCGTCGGTGAAGATAATTGTTCGTAAAATAAAAATACTACATTAATTGCGGTAAAGTTTTTGACTCATTGTTCATATTGCAGGGAATGCTGGTCAAATCCTACTTCCTACTAATATTATAAATGCGAAAGTTTGTGAGGATGGATGGATGGATGTTTGTTACTCTTTCACGTAAAAACTACTAAATAGATTTTGATGAAATTTGGAATATACGTAGTTAAGGGTGTAGAATAATATAAAAGCTATCTATACAACGCGGGTGAAGCCGTGAGTTATAATTCTTATTGCTGAGTCTCCTCGAGAGACGGTAGGAATTTTGGCTTGCAACTAATCCCATCCTGGTCAAATGGGTTTCTATAAAGTTTATGTCTGCGACCATGAAATTAGTCGACTATTATGACAGCCAGAAGATCGGAATGGCTGGGGACACCATTATATTCTTACTCCTTTACAATGGCCCTACTTACAATATTGCTAGCAAATAATGAATACTTTGTGTCTAACTCCCGGTTTCCGAATGACTGATCAAGTAAAAATCAACTAATCAAGTGTCAAATTTTAGTTCCTAAAAATAATAGTTGACAAGAGTTTTGACACTTGATTAGTTGATTTTTACTTAATCAGACATTCGGAAACCGGGGGATAAGTCAACCAAATAGTATTATGTATAGAACCAGTTACACGATTAAAACCTTTCCTTATTATTTTTACAGGTGTTTTTCGTATTAAGAAAAAAGAGTAATCAAATATCCTTTCTACACATATATCATCACACTGGAATGGTCATGCTGATATGGGGGGCTATTACATATTTACCAGGTAAATACTTCTTTTTATCTATACTAATATTATAAAGAGGTAAAGTTTGTGAGTTTGTTTGTTTGTGAGTTTGTGACGTTGTAATCTCTGGATCTAATGAACCGATTTTAAAATTTCTTTCTGTATTGAATAGTCAATTTATCGGGGAGCGTCATAGGCTATATAATATCACGCTATAACTAATAGGATTAGAGCAATAATGAAATATGATTTAAAAAGGGACGCTTAATAAGGTTTTTTTCGCCGCTTAACGAAGTGGGCACGGGTCAGCTAGTTTTGTTTATAAAGTCGTATCGCCTGTATTGGTCAAACTTTACCCAAACGTATACTAAGAACATCAATCAAGACCCAGTACCCAGTACTTTTCTAATATGGAGCACTTCGCCCACACGTACCAGCTTGGCGCATAATTCCGATATTATTATTATTAATTAGAAAAACTGTCTAGGTTTGTTCCATGGGCGGCGGTGATCACTTACCATCAGGTGACCTGCTAGCTCGTTTGCCACCTATTACATAAAAAAAACAAAGCTAGACAGTTTTTCCAATTAATAATAATATCTGAATTATGCGCCAAGCTGGTACGTGCGGGCGAAGTGCTGGTAAGTCAAGCTTACCTCCATATTAGAAAAGTACCTATATGCTATATTAATTCCGGTGCAATTAGACAAATAATTCATTTACTAATAACCACTTGAAGCCTCAGTGTGCTACATTACTAATTGCAATTTAAACATAGAAAACAGATTAAATTAACCTAACAGTTTGTGTTTCTTAGTAGCAATCTAATTATTTGCTTTCCTAATTTATATACGTATTCCATATCTGTAGAAAACTTATTGGCCTGAGAGCCTCTTTTGTAGTAATAATTTTGACTGTAGGTGTAAAATGTGCAGGTTTATACAATTTTTGTTTAAGTAAAGCACATTAAAGTTAGGATCGGTTATCCGTATGTTGACGGAGTAAGAACACAATACGTGTATTAAACCTTAACTGACTGTTATGCCAATAACTTTGGCAAAGGCCATTCCGCCTTGGTCTGCATGGTTGGCTAAATTCCTCTTAAAACGGACCAAATCAATTTAAGGGTTAACATGGAAAAACCCCGTCCCTGCAGAGGGACAAGAAAAGGCTGTTAAAAAAATATTTGTGTTGATTCGTGAACAAACATAGTGAATAGCGCCATCTATGAAAGAATGAGCAAATTGCGTACAAAGAGATTAGCTTGAAATGTTGCTTATAAAACCACGAGCAGTATAGTAGAGCTTTTCTGTAAGCAGATCTCTTACCGTTATTAAACATGGAAAAACTATACAAATTTAAGCAGAAACGAATGAATATATTATAGGAGAAATACTCCCTTTTAAGAGAGAATGTGAGATAAATTAGCAGTTCAATTTATGAGACGTAACAATGTATTGAATGTGTGTGAATGTGTTTTTGTGCAATTAATTTGAATTTTTTCCTTCATGTCAATTCTCGTTCCTTAAAATCGTTAAAAATTCGCTTAATTTAAGTTTTAGTTGTCAAATTATCACACAATAATATTCTTGTATTAATAATTTAAAATATTTTTAAAGTAATGTAATCGTAATGTAATCGTACTGTAACTAAGCTAAGAACGGCATTCTTGTAATTTTAAAGTGACAGTTCTCCATGAAAAAACGTCAAACTTGACGTTTAACTTTATTTTAACTTTATTGTAACTTTATATTTAACGAAATGTTTAAGAACGAGAACACCACTTTTGGATTAATTAAAAATTAAATTAAAATAATGTTAAAATTAAGTTGAATTAAATTCTATATAACGAGAATTGACCTGCTTATTAAATCAATTTCAGGTGGTCACGGGACATTAGTCGGTGTAATTAACTCATTTGTTCACACCGTTATGTACAGCTATTACCTTTTGACTGTTGCAAGTCCAACAATTAAAAACGCCCTCTGGGTGAAGAAGTACGTGACTCAAATTCAAATTGTAAGTTTTTTTTATATAATAATGAATATTTTTGTTTTAACTGTTAGAATTTAAATGATAATGTTTTAGATTAATGTGAATCAGCATGTGTATATTAGCCTCCTAAGTCCTACCGTCCTTTAAAAAAAACGATACCCTATTTCAATACCCTAATAAAACAATACAACTATTACCGTAAAATCAATTATTATCAATTTCACTTAAAGTATTATTATATTAGTTTCAGTTAGGAATAAAGGAGATGGAAACTTCTGGGCTAAAGCCTGTACATTACTGTACAGAGTAAGGATATGGCCTAAAAATATTTCTATTTTTAAATAAAATAATAATAAAATTACTCAATTTTTTTAAGATTCGAACTTGAAAAAAATAGAAAAGATTTTTAGGGCATATCCTTACTCTGTACAGTAATATACAGGCTTTAGCCCAGAAGTTTCCAACTCCTTAAAAAAAAATTATCTTGGATTTCAGATTGCCAAAACTAACAAAAGATTTAGCACGAGCCAAAAAGTGTGAAGCTATAAATTGATAATACTCTCATTTCTGTACAATCTTGGCCCAAAACTCTTAGTGAAGGTTTCATTCTCCTTTCGTTGTGTAAATGACTGGGAAACATTATTAAAGACAGCTCTTGTTTTGATTATGATACTATTTCTTTTTTCAGATACAATTCTTTTGGTGTGTAATGCACATGGGTGTCATTGTCTTCAAAACGGACTGCCAATATCCTCGATGGACTGCTGCAATGTTTTTACCTCAAAACCTATTTATGTTAATATTATTTATAGATTTTTATATAAAAACATATATTAGAAAACCTCAAAAAAAACCTTTACAGCATAGTAATGGTATTTATAATAGTAATGAAATTATAAATAATGATATAAATATAGTTAAGAATAACAATGGAGTCACCGATAAATGTGAAATAAATAACAATAATAATGTGAATTCAAATATTAACGACGACAAAAATAACAATAAATTACCATGTGCCAACGGCAAGGGCACCATGAAATTCCATGACAAACAAAAATAATGTTTAAAATAAATTTTGTATCTATTGATAATTATTATAATAATTTATGTACATTTCAATTGATAAGAACAATACAATTGACTATAATAATTCAAAACAAAAATTGATTTAGCATGAATTTCGTTTATTTATTATTTTTAAGTAAGTACTTTATATACAATTACGTAGTTAGGTAGTCTAATATAATTACTGTGTTTGAAATCAGCGTTTTCAATAAATCTCAATTGTACGTTTTTCTGTTTAATTTATCTGAATATTTAAAACATTACAGTTAAGCTTGTATGGACAAATAACTGAGTTTTTCCATAAATAACAATTACTTATATTAAGTAATATTTTCTTAAACTTTTGTCATGATAAATCCTTTTGGACTTGTGTCCTTCATTCATGACATTTCATGTTTTGCAGTTAAATTGTTTTAAAGCAAAACGTGAAATGTGATGACTGTGTTTGTTTTGATGCCTATATTACCAAGACCCTATCTCGTGTATTCGACGATAAAATATCGACATGGTTTTTGGGATTTTTTAAATAAAATTGCTACATCCTTTTTTTTACATTATGTTTGAAGTTACAACTAAATAAGATAATTAAACTATGTAGCAATTATTATTGAAGCAATAATTCCGGGAAATTATGCACGCTTGACTTAAACCAGGGGTCAAAAAAAAAATTCAATTTCTAAGTAGATATCTTAAGTATCCGCAGGTGTCCATGGGCGGCCGTGATCACTTACCAGTCACCTGACCTGCTGGCTTGTTTGCTTCCCACATATTTAAAAAAACCCGCGCATGCAACTGTCAGCCTAGCCTACTGATGTATCCCAATAGTAACCTGGCCCATGACTTCAAAGACAATACAACTTGCATGTAAGTATTTGTCATGTGCAGGCAAGAGTGGAGGTCGCGGTGACGTAACAGCACCACGCCTCCAACGAAAAGGGAGGATCCTCTGACCAGGCGAGGGTAATCGTGCCTGGCGGGCCAACTGCCCAACGGTTGTTCGTTGGACGTTGTATAGTATATGCGGAATCGCTGTGCGAATCTTGATATCGCAATTCAGGATGTATCTGACATCTATTGATTGTGGGGGGTACTGAGATAGTGTAGGTGTTCGCTTGAGTAAGTCGCTAGATGACGCTACAAACTTCAAACTTCAAACTTCAAAATGATTTATTTCATAAAATTTATCACAAATTGTTTGAAATCGTCTTTTAGAATTTACTTGAAATTGAAGCTATAGTTAAAATTATAGATCGACACAGACAAACGCCATAGCACTAAAAAAACCGCGTTGTATTGTCCAATGTAAATTAGAGAAGAAAAATAAAACACACAAGTATAAATTTATATAAATGGTTTTAAACTAATTTTAAAACTGTTTGCTTACAAGACACGGTGTTTCTTTCCGTAAGTTTATGCTCATACCTTAATTAAAGTTTAATTAGGAACTAGCAATTTTAGGGTTTTATCCATTAACCTCGCGGCTTCTGTACACACTTGTGTCTAGTAAAGTCCTGAAGTTTTATGTTACAACTATAATATCACGACATCAGACTAATGTTATTAAGATTAACAGTAATTTTAAGTGTGATGTGAAAACAGAAAACAACAGTTTTTGTTATGTGTTGAGGTTAATTGCTAAAATCCTTATTCTATCCATCCATATCAGCTTATGGATGTCCACTGCTGGACATAGGCCTCCTCCAAATGTTTCCACTCTGCGCGGTCTTGTGCCTCCCTCATCCATGCCGGCTTCCCGCCGGCCTAACCAAGTCGTCGGTCCATTGTGTGAGGGGTCTCCCCACCGTGCGCCTTCCGGTGCGTGGTCGCTATTTCAGAACTTTTCTGCCCCAACGGCTATCGGTTCTCCGCGCTATGTGCTCTGTCTAACAAAATGCTTATTATCATTATAAAATTGTTTGTAATAGTTAATCAAATTGTAATAATTCATAATATAAGATAATTTTATAACTGAAAATTGAAAAAAAGATCTCGATTATTAAATAAGTTATATTACTGGGCAGAGAATGCCTTTCTTCAAGTGTAGGAAACAACTTAGCCTCCTAATACTACGTTAGCTAGGTTTGATGTCAAGTTTTCTTTTTAAACAGACATAACATTTCCATATAATTTCCTTTAGTCCACGCGATAAGGCAGGGCAGTTGTATTTTGTATTCCTACTTTTTAATACCCTAAAATTGTTTTCAAAATCAATGCATGGACAGTGACCATTGGATAGTAGATAAACAAATAAATAAATCAATACAGAATACAACAATATAAAATGCGTTCATGAATCAAATAAACGCTGTTAACACCCCATTTACTTAAAACCAATTGAAACTTGCATAACAAAGCGACTGTCGAAACAAAATCCATCACTATAATGTTGGCTGAGTCACGCTATTTAGGGATGTACAACGCATTAATCTAGATACCTATATACCTTATTCCTTTGTAATAGAATACATTTTTATTAACCTCAAAAAATTTTATCATGCGTTTTGTTTTTTTTATGATGACCAATTTGAAGAAATTATTTACATTTAAAATTAAATTTACAAGTTGGTTCTAGAATTTTCATAGGTTTTTATCCTTTATTTTAAATAATTTTGTAGGTAAAGTTTTGGGACTATATTGAAAATGAAGTTTTTAAAAAAAACAATGTCAAGAATAAAAAAAAAAAAATATGTCAAGAAACCCCTAAGTTGTAAAGTGAACAACATTAAAAACGCCCAACAAATCAAAAGCTTGCTGCTCCCGTGCCAACCCTTAGCTCAATCGTCATGGAGGCGATTCTGGGCATAAACCCTACCCAGGGGTAGTATACTGCGTTGCGAGGAGGCGGCGTTCCTCTCACGCTTGGTCTATGTTGCCTGCTTTTAGAGGATGACGTGCTCGTAGAAGGAGACGACAGCGACGTCTAGCGTCGCGACGAGGTCGTGGCATTGCCTTGCCCACGCTGGGTACTCCACCAGTGTGTGTAGCTCTAAATTCTCGTCACAGGCTCCAAACCGGGAGGCCAGTATCTTGTGTGGGTCTCGAAAATTAATGGAGTCACGAAATGGAGTTAACCCAACTAGCCCTTTCAATATAAAATTCTATATAAAGTAAATTGCATTCTCCGTGTGGTGACGGAATAAGAATACAATATGTCACCACCCCATCTCAACCCATCGGTGTCGTAAAAACTAGGGACTTTCCGTAAATATTATCTTTAGGAAATAAAAGAAGGAAAACTTGAAAATAAACCCTATACTAATCCGTCTGGCCAGCATAGTATTAGTAGGCCAAGTATCCCACCGTTACGGAGGTGGAGAAGGTATTTTGATACACAAAAACAAAACAGAAAACTACTTAAATAGGCCTTCTAAAAATGCCAAACAGTAACCGCTTCCACTTTGTCCGTCCACAGCCATAAATTCCTAAACGCTCTGTGCTTTAAATGACCTACAATTTCTTTACAAACGGAACCATTTCCGTTATAAGAAACGGAATTTCCAATATAGCTTCAACCTGAAGCATCGACCTAGGTTTGAAAGGTCGATAGTTCAAGACCCATAGGCGAGAATGTTGCAACTAGTACTACATTAGATTTTGTAGTAAGTAATTAATTACATGGATGTATGTTTCTTTGGTCGATAACGGAGTGACTTACTACCACGCAAAAAAGGGGCGATTTCGATTCTTGTTTTTAGAACGTTGCTATTTCAGTTAAACTTGAATTGGGTTTTTATGTGTAATAATAAAAAAGTTATATATTATTTTTACCTAGTTAGAACGGCGGGAAGCGGATGGATGAAGGAGGCACAGGACCGCACAAGGTGGCAATACTTGGAGGAGGCCTAAGTCCAGCAGTGGACGTCGTCAATTGGCTGTTACGAGTATGATGATGATGGTATTTTAAGTTTTTCAATTGTCTGGTTTATATGCAGTGATGTCTAAGAATAAATGTAGTCACCACTTTCCGTCGTCACAAATGTCGCGAAAAGTGGCTAAGGAAAGTTCACAGATATTATCAAAAACACATACCTACTGCAATTCATGCAATAAAACCCTTTACTAATGCATCTGGCCAAAAGCCAAGCTATCCTTTATCTTAATCACATTTCTCTTATTTCTCTTATATTTTGTGTCAGTTCATGTCACGAACCTTTGTAAATTACTTATATTTGTTAGAAGAAACCCAAAACGTAGAGGTGGGAGAGGACTATATAATTACACTAAAAGATGGTCCCTCAACTGAATTTTTAGTCCCAGGTAAACGTACTCGACGACTTCAAGCCTAGCTTCCAATACGAGGAGGAGTGATTCACCTTTGATTTATGCGTCTAGGCCAAATGCGATATTACATCTTTACATCGCAACTACTGTATACAGCGCAGAAGTAAACAGACATCCACCTGTCTTAGATCTCGCTACAAGTAGATAGCCCTTGATCAATCATTCTGCAAACGTACTAACATGGTAAATAAATATTCATGGACATCTCTACACAGCGCCATCTGTTCCCAAAGTAAGCTAGGTTTAACCTGCTTGTGTTATGGGTAACAGAACAACGGATATTAATACTTATATACTTTTCTTTTGTAAATACATCCATGGTATAGGTACATAACACTCAGACCAATGCAAACAATCATGTTCATGCACACAAAGATTTGCATTGAGCGGAAATCGAACCCGAGACCTCTGCGTAGTAGCCAAAAAGTAAGACTAAAGTAAGTAAAGTTATGATATAAGCACCTTACTGCACTGGTGATTGATTTGGCCAACCGCACAAATTACAATTAAATTGAAGGGTCTCTTAGTCAACCTATCCCTAACATCAAGGTTGATTATATTCATTGGACTTCTGTTTATCCAGCCGTAGCGTATAATGACGCACTTGCTAAGTCTTTCATATCGTCGTCGCTTATACAACAATACCGCACAAGTAAAATATAACAAGTTTTCAGGAGAGACAAATAACTGTTTATTTTTGATTCTATACTTCATTCACTTGAAGTGAATGATCATTTATTCAAAAATAAACAGTTATTTATCTCTCCTGAAAACTTGTCATATTTTACTTGTGCGGTATTGTTGTATAAACGACGATATCCAGTATTGGATTACAAGTTGAATACTTCACGGAGTAGTGACTTGCCCTGGTGTAGTCCGGATCATAAAGCGCATCAACCTAGTTTATAATTTTCATCCTTGTGTCCATTTGATTTTTTGCGCCCCTATTTCACCGTTTTCATGACTGCTACCGTGATTAGGAATAGCCAAGTGACCGGGAAGCACGAGCCGTTTCGCTGTTTTACTATAAGATGTTTACTTTTGATACATAGAAATGCCCAGATTGTGAAAAATATTGATGTGAAAGTCAGTCAAACATTTCATCAAACCCGATACTTCTGTGTAGGAGCTAGGGATCTAAACAATACGCCACAGAGTTTGTTGAAGGCCTTCAATATATTGTTATACATTTAAGGGTTGGTGGTCTTTAATAAAATAATAAATAAATAATCCTCACACATTCACACAACGCCATAATCTAGTCCCAAACTAGGCAAACCTTGTACTACTGGTACTAGACAACAAAGTACGTATAATGGACCAAAAGAGAGTCCAAATGCTGGAACAAGAGTCCACCATCCACTAGACAACGGGTAAACATACTAAACTACTTTTTTTTTTGTAAAAAACATACAATTATTATACATAGAAAACATTACTTTACATTATTATATTTTATGTTTATGCTTTGTCTAGACCCATAGAACAAACTCTGCTTAGTTTAGGACTATATAGCGTTGCGTAAATGCGTACACTGCTTAGTCTGGTTGTTGTTGAGTTTAATTTCAAATTTTCTTACTCTCACACGGAAAGAGTGGTGACATTGTATTTTTAATCCGTCGCCACAAGAATTTCATTACTATTATAATTTAAATGTTTAAATAATTTAAAAGTATACCCCTTTTTATGGAAATATTATGTTATTATTTAAATTGGAGAAGAAATAACTGAGTTCTGAGGTTACAAACAAAACACAACTAGATATAAGAACTTCGATCCTTTTTAACGTCAGATTTGTGTAGTACGTTGTAAAAAGCTGCATAATATATCTACAACAATTGTTACTAATTTTCTTATTTAACCCTTATTTATAGAACATTTGATATTTAGTAATTTTAATAAAATTTCGCAAAAATCCCACTTTTTCATAAAGAATTTTTTTTTCTATATTCTTATAGTAATATATTTAATTAGCTCAGGTTACAATGAAAACGTAAGTGAACTAGGACGACACAATATCTTAGGGTAACTACTTATGTCTGTTACATCGCGTGCTATGCGCTTATTTTATGTGCGGAGCGGTCGATACGCCGCAGTGCTGTGTAAAGCTTTGAGCTAAACGCACGGTCTGGTAATACTACAGTTTAGTTTAGAGTTCGTGTCGATCGCTGTTGCGTTACAATTTCAGCGGTGAGTAATTTTAAATTTAGAATAATGTGTTCTATTTGATTTGACATAACTTTATTTGACTTTTTTTAGTCATAAGTGTAAATTATTTTGTGCCAGTTACTTAAATATAAAATTATTTTTTTCGAATAGAAAACTTTTTGGATTGTAAGTTTTAAATACAACATACGCTATTGTTTAACGGTAAACAAAAACTTTGTCCATAAAAGTTATTTGTGTTTTTCAGGAAATGTTTATTTTCGGTCTATCTGTAAAGCTGTAAACAGTTTTAATACTTAATTATATAAGTACATAACTGAAGTTCTAAAATAATCTTAGCAGTTTAGATTTGGGAAATATATATTTTATTGCATAAAATCTGCAAATTTATATTTTTTTATTTATTAATTTCAATTATTTAGTTACGAGTACATGCAAGTCAGCACCGAAGCCATAACGGTCCGCTTTGTCTACAGGGTTTTATGCTTATTTACGACACCCAAAAGACGAGAAGGGGTGATGACCTTTAGTATTCTTAGTACTTCTCCACACGGAAAATGGCATGGATATTTGTAATATTGAGCTTACTTTGTTCTAGGTAACTATGTAATAGTCCCCACAGGAGTTCCTTTTTGTCCTTTTTTTAGATTAAAAATTATCATTTATAAAACAATAGCAGTTAGTACATAATTGGAAATGACCTGTCCTAAATAATAAAAAACTAAATGATTGCTTACGTAAAGGAATGGTTACGTAAACGAAAACTAAGACCCTTTTTGTGTTTCACGAATAATAATCAATTAACTGAACTACCAGTATTATGTTGTGATTTCTTACACTAATGCCCGATTTACACATCGACAAGTACAGTAGCGAGTTAAGTAGTATTTTAAAATTAAGTTGATTTAAATAGAGTTACATCCTATTTTTTGGCGAGTTAAGTACGAAGTAGCCCCTTCTCTCGCGTCTCGCCAACTTAACTTGCCAAAAAATAGATTGGAGATCTATTTAAATCAACTTAATCTTAAAATACTACTTAACTCGCTACTGTACTTGTCGATGTGTAAATCGGGCATAATGGAAAAAATCCTACTATCTTATAATCATTACTATGTATAGATTTAATGAAAGATAGGAGTATTTTATAATCCTGATTCGGTAAAAGCTAAATATCTCGCTGTTATTTTGTTTTGTAATAAGATAGCTACGAAATTAGCTGGTGATTATGTTTTTATAATTATTTGGTGAATGTCATCATAACAGCCCATTAATGTCCCACTGCAGGGCCGGGGCTTCTCCCGTGATGGAGAGATACTTGGTCTCACGCTGGCCAAACGGATTGGTATAGGGTTTAATTTCAAGTTTTCCTTCTTTTTATTTGGTAAAGAAAATATTGATGGATAGTTCCTTAGTCGGCTTTTACGACACCCATGGGATAAGATGGGGTGGTGACATATTGTATTCGTACTCCGTCACCACACGGAACAAACAACTTAAAATTTTGGTGAACTAAAGGTTAGTTAGGTAGATAGTTAACATTGAACCTTTAGTTCACCAAATCGTCACTCTTTATTTCATATCATAAAAACTGACTAAGAGAGAGTTTCCAATGACCGAAAATGCCATAGAAAACTGTCTTCTTTCATTGTGCCAGTGGGCTAAGTTTCTCTAAGTTACAGGAGTAGTGTTTGTGTGGAGATGTGTCAAACCATTGCTGAGGCACAGTTATGGGTATTGATTGATGAATTAAAAGTAAATCTAGATTGGGTATTAGCATCTACAAACATTATAAGCAAAATAAGAGCCTACTAACGAAACAGTATACTGTAGGCCTCCTTTTTGACAGCAGACTGTGAAGCAGTACTTCTTTAGTCATCTTTTATGACACATTTTGACGACGTCTGTGGCGTAGTGGTTTTATTACATGTCTGCTAGGCAGAGGTCTCGGGTTCGATTCACGCTCAATGCAAATCTTTGCATGCATGAACATGATTGTTTGCATTGGTCTGAGTGTTTCTATGTATAATTATGTATGTATTTTCAAAAGAAAAATATATAAGTATTAATATCCGTTGTTCTGTTACCCATAACACAAGCAGGTTAAGCCTAGGCGCTGTGTAGATAAGCCCGTGAATATTTATTATTCGATACAAGACTTTATAGTATTGATTGATAACCTGGTAATCCTAGTCCGTCACTACACGGACAAACATAATATATTAAACAACTTGTGATGTATTAAACACACTGATTCTTCACTTTGAATAATAAAACACTAGCCCCCGGTTTCCGAATGTCTGATCAAGTAAAAATCAACTACTTAATCAAGTGTCAAAACTCTTGTCAACTATCATTTTCAGGAACTAAAATTTGACACTTGACACTTGATTAGTTGATTTTTACTTGATCAGACATTCGGAAACTGGGGGTAAGCTTATTAGCACTAATTTATTTGCTGCAGGATTATAAGAAACTCTATATTTAAATAATGAATCCCCTGCACTGCGCTTTTCAACCATAGATTATAAGTATTATATTCTTATCAAAGTAGTAACACTGTTAAATAGTGTTACAACAAACTTTGCTGTCAGCATGTAGTACAGATATTATTGTTGTTTACAAAAATATAAAAAAAATTGCACTATTTTACTTATTTATTAGATTATAAATTTGTAAAAAGATTGAAGAACAATAGTAACATGAAGTAACAAAGTTTTTCTTTTAGACAATTAAAGTCGAAACAATAATTTCTATGTCTCATGCTTATGATGTTTCGGGGGAGAAAACCCATCAAATTAATATTACAGTGGTACTGACATACATCGGTGCATCTTCTTACATTTGGGAGAGGTCTCCCACTGATTTCTACGGGTCTAGTTCATAATATCGACAGTCACTACATCAATGGTCGCTGTATCGCAAACGTTCCATCGACGGGCTAATGTATCGACAGTAGCATAAATCGACGGTACGCTCCATCGACAGTTCCCCCAATCGATGGTATGCTACATCGACAGTACACTAAAACCAAATCGAAAGTACCCGGCATCGACTACCCTTACCCAAGCCAGAATTAAACAAAAACACAAAAGAGTCAAAAAACACCCGAATTTTAATATTATTTTATATTTTTATTTACATTTATCATTTTAATTATAGTTTGAGTCATAAATAATTTAATTAATAGCTTTTTCTTTTTTTTTTCAAAATAAAATAATACGCGTCCGTTTTTTAATCATATGATTACTGCTTCACTCCTATTAGTCGTAGCGTGATACTATATAGCCTATCACACTCCCCGATAAATGGACTATACAAGACAGAAAGAATTTTAACAATCGGTTCATTAGATCCAGAGATTACTTCCTACAACGTCACAAACACACAAACTTTACCTCTTCATAATATTAGTATAGAAAAAGAAGGAAAACTTTAAAATAAATCCTATATCAATCCGTCTGACCACCACCCCATCTCATCCCATGGGTGTAGTAAAAACCGACTATGGGACTATCCGTGAATATTATCTTTACGAAATAAAAAGAAGAAAAACTTTAAATTAAACCCTATACCAATCCGTCTGGCCAGCGTTGTATTAGTAGACCAAGTATCCAAGAAGACCAAGTGGGACATTAATGGGCTGTTATGATTACAACTACTTCTCATCCCAAGGGTATAGTAGGCCAAGTATCCCTCCGTCACGGGAAGAGGCCCGTCCCTGCAGTGGGACATTAATGGGCTGTTATGATGATACAAAATTAAAAAAGTTATTATAATGTAGACGTGTATTATTTACGTATAAGTTATTTGATTATATGCAAAGAAAATCAAATTTATAACTCCTGCGGCTTTGACACTATGATAGACAGTCAGTCGGACATGCAATTCCATATACATACGAGTCTGAAGCTTTTTTATTAGCAATTGATTTAGATTTCAGCTTGTGTAGTAAGTCGTTTTTCAAGTCACGCCAAATAGCATGCGCTTGTATCTCCACTTTAAGGTATATAAAACGTAGAAATCACTATACTACGTCAATTTATTGAAGAGATCAGCTACAAGTTATAGATAAATTGCAATCGCTTTTGGTGTATGTTATTGAAAACTCTGACATTCATCTGCAATATTCGCATTTTATCGTACCTATATACCATTACCAACTAAACGAGTTCTCCATTTTTGAAAATGAGCTAAGACTGCTACAGCTGATTACATGGATACCGTATCCGTGTGATGACGGAGTAAGAATACAGTGTGTTACCACCCCATCTCATCCCATGGGTGTCGTAAAAACCGACTAAGGGACTATCCGTGAATGTTGCCTGTACGAAATAAAAAGAACTAAACTTGAAATTAAACCCTGAAATTAAACGTCTGGCCAGCGTGGTATTAGTAGGCCAAGGCCCATCCCTGCAGTGGGGCATTAATGGGCTGTTATGATTATCATCCTAACATGTTATTAGATTTTAAAGTGTTCGTTTTTTAACGGGATCGGTCGCTGCTACGTAAAGGGTGCAATTTCCGTTCATTCAAATATTGTGTGCATGAACTTGAATGTTTACATTAATCTGGGTATTTTCTTAGTTTAATAAATGTTTATGTTTTAATATAAAAAAGTATACAAGCATGTTTAGTTATCATTTTCATGATAGCTAGGTAGTAGGTACTCCTCCCGTGACGGAGGGATACTTGGTCTACTAATACTAAGCTGGCCAGATGGATTGGTATAGGGTTTAATTTCAACTTTTCCTTCTTTTTACTTCGTTAAGATAATATTTTATTTAGTTAGTCCCTTAGTCAGTTTTTACGACGATTGAATGTTTTAATCAACATAATTAATTAAGCTGACTAATAAAGTCATTAACCTAAAGCTTAACTAAAACATTTCATAACACGATCTACATACAACATCAACTGTTCGACCTGATAACACAATTCCATTGTTCATATCAAATAAAAGAATGTTTCTAATAAAAGCATGATTGTTAGAAACAGATACATTATTAGAAATGCAAAATTTTGTACTTTGTAGAGTATGAGTAAGACAATTATTTTGTAGTAGCTGTGCGTGAGTTCTGATCAAATTGTATTTGTGTGCACTAAGTAGCCATTTTTACACATTTGTATGATTATTATGTTTATTTGTTTTCTATTTCCATGACTTACGGTTAATTTACACAAAATGCTTCTTCCATTAAGCCCCGCCTTTGTACCTTTTTGTACATGAACATATTTT
This sequence comes from Schrankia costaestrigalis, assembly GCA_905475405.1. Classification (NCBI taxonomy): domain Eukaryota; kingdom Metazoa; phylum Arthropoda; class Insecta; order Lepidoptera; family Erebidae; genus Schrankia; species Schrankia costaestrigalis. Next base: position 19,878,995 of record FR997829.1, on the reverse strand, counting down.
TGTTTACCTATTAAATATTTTTTTAAAGTTATTTATAATGGTTATGAATATTATCAATAATAAATTTGGATTCAAAATTTTATGAAAAGTTTTATTATTTGCATTATAATTTTGCTCAATAAATTAATAACTAAGTATAAGTACTTATATGTACTTCGTAGAGAAGAAAGATGGAAAGAACTCCAACCCCAAATTAGTGTTTACCTGGCTCACAACTGGTATCTACAAGTTGTTAGTCTAAAGTGTAAAACGATTCTGTAGAAAAACAATTCCTACTTCAATTAAATCTCAATTCAGTTAAGGGTTCAGCAAGTCAGTTAGTCTGGCAGGCAGCCAACTGTGAAGTACCTATGGTAGGCTTTATACTCGTATGTTTACAACACTCTACCCATTCGCTAGGGTTAAGAGCAATACATTAATTAAGTTTTGATACTACAAGTGTATGAGTTAGTGAGAAAAACTGCGTAATTATTGTTTTATTTTATCTAAAAATGTTTTGTACAAAACTAATTGATAAATCGATCAAAATGTCTGTGCTTAAAACACGATTACAGTAACTGAATACTTAACTACAGTATGGGGACATTGATAATGTGATTGGCTTTTAAAGAAAGACAGCAAATCAATGAGTAAGAAAAGTACATCCGATTACCGAAAATAGCTGAATAATTTTAGCATAAGTTTTAAAAATTATCACATTAAAATGTATCTTATGGCGTTCGGCATAAGGTTGAAATTATAAAAGATTGAATCCCTACTTACTTCTATTTGACATTGTATGTTTCATCATGTCTTACTAAGTGACACTGGTGACGGAAACATTGCACTTCGATAAAAAGTCATTGCAGTGCAACAAAATATAGCACTTATTGTTAACAATTTCAAAATCATCAATAAATTATAATCTCACTTTCTCGCTTCCTCATTGTTGTCTGTCTTTCTTTAAAAACCAATCATATTATCAATGTCCTCATGCTGTACGTTTACTGCGGCTCAAAAAAGTTTACACGAATTTATTATATTTTGCGTAAGTGTCTTACTTGCTAAGCAGTGTTATAATAAACTTTGCCTTAAATAATTAATTTCTTTGTTTATTAATAAAATTAGTCTTTTGTGTATTTACTGTATTTAATTTCTGTACTGATTTATTTTAAAATTAAAGAAATAATGAGTCATTGTAATGGTAGCTTTTTAACAACATACAATCTACATTCTACAAAATACAGCCTATTATTTGATTTACTATTATTAAAAATAAACTAAACCGCTTTACTACAAAGTTAAAAGTGTTGTTCATTCACAGCAAACGTCTGTCATCTGTGCCAAATTGGCAATGCAGTTATTGCTCTCTGAAAAATAACAGCTTTGAGAGTGAATTGATCTTTGAATAATTCAGGAATATTGAGAGGATTTATTTTTCATTCAATATCTGGTTTGAATATTCAACACTTGTTACTTGAATTTCGTAAAGAGTCATGATTTTGAAGACACAATATTCTAAATAAAACTCTAACTATTGTATCAAAATTAATTTACGATGAAAGTGAAAATGAAACACAAAAAAAATTACCAAAACTAACTTAGGCCACTAAGATACATTGAGGCTCTTAATTGATTTCTGAGCTTCTACCCGCGACTTCCTTCTCAAATATTTTATATACAGGTAGAATATTTATGGATCAAAATATAATACATTATTATGATGAAGTTTATTTTATCAGAACATTCTAAAATTCAAAACAATATCTGCCTGTTTAATAGAACTGATTGAACCAAAAAAAGACAACAAGAAAAATGGGTTACAGATTAATTTATGCAGTACTCGATTGATTGTACAAAACCAAAACAAGGGCAACGGTTGTAAAATCCAATACGTTTCTAGCATTGCTCGTTGAATATTGAATCACAAACGGAGAACATTCCGTAGACCCTTCTAGATTATAAATAAGCTTACTTTACAAAGGTTAAATTCTTTGTAAGTTTTCTTGTTGTCTTACGATCAATTTTCTTGTGTAAAACAATCTTTTTTAGTAGTAAAAGTTGCTGACCTAGAAAGACGTGTTTTCTTGTAGTTTACTTAAACAGTTTACCTTTTAGTTTTTATATACAACTAGCTGTAGCCCACGGCTTCGCTCGCGTTCAGAAGTATTATGATTAATTAGGCTTATTTTTTGTTTAGCGTGTGTATAAATAAGGGGCCTACAAAACTTCTTTGTACACATATTCTTAATGAAAATAAATAAAATGATAAAATAACTTGTTTAATCCATACAAAGTTATCATCATCATCATATCAGCCAATCGACGTCAACTGCTGGACATAGGACTTCTCTAAGTATTGCCCCTTATGGGGTCCTGTGCCTCCCTCATCCATAGGCTTCCAGCCATCCACAACAGCACTGTCGCCGGTCGCCATTCCGGAATTTTCTGCCCAAACAGCTGTCGGTTCTCCGCGCTATGTGCCCTGCTTGTCGTACTTCATATTCTCTCTTCTCGCACTCCCGAGCATCGTGTCGTGCTGTGCGTTGTGTAGCTATACTGTGGGATCTGTGAGATCTATGTGTGCGGGTGTAGTGTGACTGAGTCGATGATGTTTACTACCACTAAGTACCTATGATTATTTGTGTAATTTTTTCTTTTCTTATATTTCTGTGAATGTACCGCATGTGTGTGTGCCAAAATAAACGCTTTCTTTCTTTCTTTCTTTACTTTAACCGGTTATGTCGGTTACTTTGGTTCTCTTGCGGATCTTCTCATTTTTGATTCGATCACACAGGAAAACTTCCAACATAGCTCTCTCCAATGTCCCTGAGTGACCATGAGCTTTCTGAGTAGACCCATAGGTCAGGCTACAACATAGCTCTCTCCATTGCCCTTGAGTGACCATGAGCCTTCTGAGTGATCATGAGCCTTCTGAGTAGGCCCATAGGTCAGGCTACAACATAGGTATCTCCATTGCCCTCTGAGTGATCATGATTCTTCTGAGTAGGCTTATAGGTCAGGCTACAACATAGCTCTCTCCATTGCCCTCTGAGTAACCATGAAGCTTCTGAGTAGGTCCTTAGATCAGGCTACAACGTAGCTCTCTCCATTGCCCTCTGAGACACCATAAGCCTTCTGAGTAGGTCCATAGATCAGCCTACAACATAGCTCTCTCCATTGCCCTCTGAGAGACCATGAGCCTTCTGAGCAGGCCCATAGGTCAGGCTACAACATAGCCCTCACCATTGCCCTCTGAGTGACCATGATTCTACTGAGTATACCAATTTTTTTTTTTTATCATATATTGGTGTTATATATAGCCTATAGCCTTCCTCGATAAACGGTCTATCCAAAACTGAAAACTAAATTCAATTCAAAGAAGTAGTTCCTGAGATTAGCGCATTCAAACAAACAAACAAACTCTTCAGCTTTATATAATAGTATAGATATAGATATAGATAATTAATCTGTCATTTGGCGCTAAAACTATTAAGCTATTGAGAGAAATTACTCGTGAGCAAGTAACATAAAACATGCAGTTCATGAGAGAAGCTAAGTTTCATACTAACTGTAATCCCCTATTTTATTCCCTTGGGGGTAGAATTTATCAAAGTCCATTCTAAGGGGGTACCAATGTCATAGTAACTATATGCATGCAAAGTCTCAGCCCGATCGAATTGAAACTGTCAAAGTTTCATACAAACTTTCATCACCTATTTTATCCCCTTGGGGGTAGAATTTATCAAAATCCTTTCTAAGGGGGTGCCAACGTCATAATATCTATATGCATGCAAAGTCTCAGCCCGATCGGATTGAAACTGACAAAGTTTCGTGCTAACAGTAATCCCCTATTTTATCCCCTTGGGGGTATAATTTATCAAAGTCCTTCCTAAGGGGGTGCCAACGTCATAATATCTATATGCATGCAAAGTCTCAGCCCGATCGGTTTGGAACTGACAGAGTTTCATACTAACTTTGATCCCCTATTTTATCCCCTTGGGGATAGAATTTATCAAAGTCCTTTCTAAGGGAGTGCCAACGTCATAATTATCTATATGCATGCAAAGTCTCAGCCCGATTGGTTTGAAACTGACAAAGTTTCATACAAACTTTCATCGCCTATTTTATCCCCTTGGGGGTAGAATTTATCAAAGTCCTTTCTAAGAGGGTGCCTATGTCATAGTAGCTATATGCTTGCAAAGTTACAGCCTGATCGGTTTGAAACTGACAACGTTTCATATTAACTTTTATCCCCTATTTTATACCCTTAGTGGTGGAATTCATCAAAATCCTTTCTTGATGCCTACGTTATTACATCTACCTGCATGCCAAATTTCAGCCATATCTCTCCAGCGGTTTGGGCTGTGCGTTGATAGATCACTATGTCAGTCACCTTTGAGTTTTATATATATAGAAGATATTGTAAACATGTAATATCTATTCTGATTTTCTAAAAAAGATAGTTGATAAATAGAAAAGCTCAATAAAGTCACTCCAAGATACCCTCCACAATGCATTGCTGGTAAATCTTTGAGTGTAGTAGTAATTGCCCCAAATTGGTATTCGATTCTGCGTCAAATTTTGTTCATAATAACAGCACATTAATGTCCAACTGCAGGGACAGGCCTCCTCCTGCGACGGAGGGATACTTGGCCTACAAATACCACGCTGGCCAGACGGATTGGTACAGGGTTTTGTTTCAAGTTTTCCTTCTTTTTATTACGTAAAGGTAATATTTACAGATAGTCCCTTAGTCGGTTTTTACGACACCCATGGGATGAGATGGGGTGGTTGTATTCTTACTCCGTCACCACACGGATAACTTTTTTTATCGTTGAGATATTACTTGAGAAATATTATTTAGTTGGCTATACAATACTCGTGGGATTTATTTGGAAGATGACGATAGGATCACGTTGGCTCTACAGGGAGCACTTTGAATTTGCGCAGCTATATAAAACCTTCTATGATTCTGTCTTCCGTCGAGTTTAGAAGAATTCCTGAAGAAGACACACCACGTTAGTGATAATCCCGACTGAGGTTCTTTCCGCTGAAGCACTTAAATATCTTTTATCATCCACTCAATAGACGTCCACTGCTGGACTTAGACGTTCTCCAAATATCTTTAGTTGAGGATAATTAATCAGTCCACGATAATTTGCTTAAGTAGTATTGTATAGCCAAATACATATTTTATACTATGCTAAGGGTGTTTCTTCGAAATTCGATTCTTTGTCTGATTCATATGGGCAAATTTTTTTTCACATTTTGGCTTATAAAACATGTTTTTGTCAAAGATGATAACCTAATATACAATGTCTGAAAAATGCACACTTTTTTATGAAATGGGTTTTCGAGATAATTAACTTAAAATTTTTTGAGGTCATATAAATCAGAATTAGGAACAAAAATGAAATGCTAGTTATGTTTAGATTTAAGTTTGAAAACCATTTAAGTTAATTATAACAGCCAACATAGTAATCAGAAACACAGGTGAACCAAAGTAATATGAATCAGATATTTACATTTATAACTCCGCAACAACATGAACCAGCCGCATGTAACGTCGTGACCACGTCAGCAGAGTCCCTGGCTACCACCAGCACTAGAAGGGATCTCCTGATGTTTCGTACTTAGCTAGGTACGTTCGAGTAAAGCGCGCGAATATGAATCAGACTTTTGTGCCGGACACTCACAATTTATTTTTTTATTAAAAAACTATCGCAAATATTAGTACTATTTTTTTGTGTAAAGAAACAACTAATATTCTATCGTAATATTTTTTAACGCACATCGATTCGTTAATAAGAAAAAATGTTACTGTTACTAACGTTCAAGAAACTGGGGTACGGACACACCATATTAATCAGAAGAACGCTTTTTAATATTTTTTTTAAATATATAAAAAACTATTATTAAAAAACAATAACGTGTGCAAGATAGGTAACTGTCTATACTATGTTTAAAAAATAATTGCAGTTTGGTTGGTCTGTTAGTTACAAAGAAAAACCTCCAGACATCGAAAATGTTGGGCTCGAAGAATCACCCCTAAGATTTATATTGAATAAGTCGAATTGAACTTATTAACGTACTATTGGCATAATTTAATATGGGGACAGCCAGAAACTCATTAATAATATTATAGTGTTTTTGCAGACATTACAATATTTTTATTTCAATGCTCACTATGAATAATTATGTATACATCAATTACTATTGTAATAATAACAACTACACGAAAAAATAAAGCTGAAATCGATAGTTCATGAGTTCACATAAAATTATGTCCTATAAGCTGTTATAATTGGATCTACTCCTACGACTGCTACGTTAATATTTATTTAATACTAGCTACTGCTCGCGGGTTTGCAATGAAATAAATGTACTGCCTTAGATTTGTATTACCGCTGTGCCTGTTTCCACCTCCAACCAGAACGCAAAAATGTTATAGTCTGAAATTCATAATAACAACCCAGTGCAGAGACGGGGCTCCTCCCGTGACGGAGGGATACTTGGCCTACTAATGCCGCGCTGACCAGAAGGATTACTTTGTAAAGATAATATTTATGGTTAGTCCCTTAGTCAGTATTAACGACACCTATGGGATGAGATGGGGTGGTGACATTATTGTATTCTTACTCCGTCACCACACGGCCACGGTCGGTATGGTCTAAAATTAAAGGCCAAGTGTTAGTAGACTGCTAGTAAATCACAGCATTATTAGACTTAGCAGCTCGTATTTTAGGGTGGCGAATGCCGATTTCCCTTACATCTTATACGGACAATGCTCTAGTTAACCATAAGCCCTGTGGTTTGATGTTGCTTTACCATTTCATATACAAAAATAATAATAAATTGACAAATTTACTTCCTCATTCATAAATAAATATTCCTCACACATTCACTCAACGTCATCTAGTCTTAAACTAAGCAAAGCTTGTACTATGGGGCAAGGGGACCACGGATAAACATACTTAAATACTTACATATTATTATACATAGAAAACACCCAGACTAATGCAACCAATCATGTTCATGCACACAAAGATTTACATTGAACGGGAATCGAACCCGAGACTTGTGCGTAGCAGTCATGTTAAATAATCACTACGCTTGTTGTAGGGTGGTTGTAGGGATAGATCAGGCATATGGATGACAATTTATATTCCTACTCAACAAAAGCTCGCAGACATTTTCTCCAATAATAATCCATCTGACCAGCATGTTATTAGTAGTCCAATTTTCTTTCTGTCACCGAAGGAAGCTCGTACCTTGCACCATATAATCATAACAGCCCATTAATGTCCTAATGACCTACTTGGTCTACTAATACCTGGCGACGAATTGGTATAGGGTTTAATATCAAGTTTTCCTTCTTTTTATTTCGTAAAGATAGTAGTTACGGTTATTCCCTTAGTCGGTTTACGAAAGTAAAGATAATATTCACGGATAGTTTCTTAGTCGGTTTTTACGACACCTATGAGATAAGATGGGGTGGTGAAATTTTGTATTCTTACTCCGTCCCCACACGTAGCATATACACTACATTAATGGGAGATTGGCATTGTACAGTAACCAAAAAAAAATCTCCTTTGCCTTCCAATAGCGAACCAAAAGGTCAGAATTTTCAAAGTAAACTAGGTTATTTCATACACTTTCACTGAATAAATGGCGCATTGCAGGTTGACAAAACAACTTATGCCTGCAGACAGAGGTGGCCCGATATTTTATTTATACGTAATTGCAATGTAGCTTGAACTTTAACTTTGTATATTCAGTAGACATGCCTGGAGCTATGTTTGAATTTATTTTATGTTTTATAATAGAAAAGAAAACAGCTGTTGGGTCACAACGTATACCATATCATGCAGGGTGGGGCGTTATACAGTGGATGGCGAGAAACCAATGGATGAGAATGGCAGGGGACCGCACAGGATGGAAATAAAATAAATATTCCTCACACATTCACACAACGCCATCTAGTCCCAAACTAAGCAAAGTCTATGGTTACTAGACAAGGGATAAACATACTGAAATACTTTGTTTTGTAAATAAATACATACATACATATCAGTGGCGAAGGGTGGATTTTTATAAAAGGGAAGCCGAAGATTCCGTGGACTTTTGTTCTACTTTATATTACTATTATTCTGTAGTTCATAGGTATTCGTGAGAAAATGTTTCGATTTTACCTAGTTGTCCCGAACTCATAAACTTAAAATACGAAAATGTTTCTCTGTTTGGAAGACTTCTTTGATCAATTAGATTAATTGTTTATATTGCTATATCCTAAATGATTCTACATACCTACTTACTTACTTTTAGAATCTGAGAATACTGTCTGTAAGCCACTTACTTATACGTATCGAAATGAGATAATTGTATTAAAATGTTTCGTAAATCCACAGCGCCGGCGTTTCTTATATTTATAATTCAATTTCGAGAATGATGTTTTATCGCACATCACATAATAGGATAGTCAATATAATATAACACTATTAACCTGTCCCTTATAACAACAAACTATTAAATTTGCTGAAAACAATACAAACAAGTACTTACAAAAATATTCCATAGGATCCCAACGCACTACGACAAAAATAAAGTCAACCAATGCACAACACATAATACACAATCATAAATAATTAAACATACAAATTTTACTACTTTAAACAAGAAAGCGAATTTTATAACCTATTTGCAGAAAATAAATACAAATATCTGTTTTTTCTTCAAATGGTCCTATCGTTTACCGATGATTCTGCCAAAGTCAAGACGCAAGCCGTATAAAAATATAAAAACAAATAAATATAATTAAAAACTAAAAATTCAGAAGAAAGGCTGATTTCTATCAGATTTAAATAATTGATAAAAACAAAGGAATGTCAATGGCAAATTAAGTACTTAACGTGAAATGAAATGAAACTTCGTTACAATTGGTCGGTCCACTGGTTGCAATAGTGCTTTCTCGCTCTCGCAATGTTGTAGTTGTATCTTTTATCCTTGTCATAAGCCGATGGCCACCGGCTTATATGGTACCTTAGATCGACGAATACAAAGTGTCACGTGACCGTACGATTTCCGTACAGTCTGTTGTACTGGATTCCTAATTTCGCGACCGGCTTACTGCGCTCCGCGCATGCGCGCTTTAAGTACTCTCTGACTGAACCATAACAAGTTGTTAGTTGACAACCTTTAATTACAAGATGGCGTTATGAGTACGTAAATAATTATATTGAAAATTATTATTACTGTAATTATTATTGCGATTTACGTAAGAGAATACTTTTTTGTTTTATATTATTTTGTATTGAGTGGATGTTGCGTCATTGATTTATAATTGATTAATAGACAATGCTAAGCGGTTTTTGCAAAGGTAAGCCGGTAGGAATCGAGTTATATGGACACTTCGCCACTAATACATATTATACATAGAAAACACCCAGACCAATGCAAACAATCATGTTCATGCACACAAAAATTAGCATTGAGCGGGAATCGAACCCGAGACCTGTGCGTAGCAGTCATGTTATATAACCACTACGCCACATAGGTCGTCAAATATTTTCTGATATGATGATGATGATGAATCTATGTTACTATATACGATGACATATGACATATTAACTTGTTTAGCCAGAACATGAGGATAAAATGTTTTAAGACTGCTCTTTCAAATAATATTAAAACAAATTGTTTGTTCTGACTCCCACGAAGTGTACAGTAATAGAACATTAAACGGTAGGATCATACTATAATGCATCTAAATTACTAGATTGTTTCTGATAAGCGAGACTATTGAGTATATTTATTCTTTAGTATATTATTTCTTTATTAACGCGCGTTAAAAAAACGTCGGACTAGAACAAATGCATTCCTATCTTTCTGTACACACGCCAGCGCTTTTTTAATACGACGCTTTTTTATCGCGCATTAGAAACATAAGATTGCATTTGTTCTATTTCGACGCTTTTTTAACGCGCGTTATAAAAGCGCTTGTGCGAATGGGGCCTAAGAAACGCAAAAATATTCAATAAGTACAATATGCGTCACACGTCCGTAAAATTCTCCGTGTGGTGACGGAGTAAGAATACAATATGTCACCACCCCATCTCATCCCAAGGGTGTCGTAGGAACCGACTAAGGGACTATCTGTTAATATTATCTTTACGAAATAAAAAGAAGGAAAACTTGAAATTAAATCAATCCGCGTGGCCAGCGTAGTATTTGTAGGCCAAGTATCCCTCCATTACGGGAGGAGGTCCTTCACTGCAGTGGGACATTTATTAGCTGGTATGATTCATAAAATACCATGTGGCCCTTAGCTAGGTTCTACATAAATTACTCTGTTATAAAGATGATATACTTGTAAAGGCATTGTCTTATTTACAGACATTTAATTTTAATGTTTTTTTTTCATAGAGTTTAGCCGTAAATACTTTCTTACGATTGATAGTCATGCAAATGTCGTGTAAAAGGTATTATAGGCTCAATGGTTGTATTTAAACAATGACCTACTTTTATACTTATAGCAATTTTATTATTCCTAAGCTGTTGTGTATACATAAATCGGCTATTTTAGAAAGTTATGGCATTCATTTTATTTTATTATGCGTGCGAAAGGTCTAAGGCCTACATTATTTTTTTACGTTTGCAGTTATAAAACAACTTTAAATCTTGACGACCTTAATGGCGTAGTGGTTGTATAACATGACTACTACGCAGAGGTCTCGGGCTCGATTCCCGCTCTATGCAAATCTTTGTGTGCAGGAACATGATTGTTTGCATTGGTCTGGGTGTTTTCTATGTACGAGTATAATAATGTATGTATTTACAAAAAATACGTAATTAAGTATGTTTATCCGTTGTCTAGTACCCACAGTACAAGCTTTGCTTAGTTTGGGACTAGATGGCGTTGTGTGAATGTGTGAGGAATATTTTATTTATCTTTATCTTCCTCGATCGGAGTGTTATTATGTTAGGTTTGAGATGTCGAAGGTTCGTAGTCCAGAATTGACTATTTTTGAGAGTTCCACTCAATGTTTTTCATAGAGCAAAAGTTCATGTAGATAATAATTTAGTTTATTTCTTAACATCTTCCGAAATTTTAAATTAGTTTTATTAATATCATGCGAAATCGTATTAATTAGTCTTGTGATACTATACTATTTGAGTAGATAATAGTGTAATTAATTTATACATAGTATCAAAATAGATGTAAGTAAGTATATGTTTAGTAATTCTACGTCATCACTTTATTTATTAGTTTTTCGTTCAATCATAGGTGTAATTTAAAAGAGCTAAATATATCACTTATAATAGTTGCCGCAATTACACTTTTCCGAATGACGTACCCGATAGATATTTTGGTGTCAAACCATTCAGACCAAACTTTAATAAATAATAGATACAAATAAATCACATAAAAGCTTTATGTACTTGTTAGTTTTAAAACTGGTCAAAGTTTCATGGCCGTGAACTATATTTATACGCGCCGTGCGTAATAAGGCATGGTGTCTATTTATAGGAAATTGATGGTTTGGTAATGGAATCAATACCTAAGTGCTAAGTTTAGGTGGTGTTTTAGCTCAAACGATGGTAGTTACAAACTATTCTAGTTTTCTAAGTATGTTCAAACAACTTATACTTAATTATAATTTATTTTCGAATTATAATTGCCTATCAAGAAAAGATTTAATATTGGCCAATGTACTGTATTCTTGCCTCCCCAACATCTAGGGAGGCTAAACAATTGTACATACACTGTAGTTAAGTAGTATTTAATTTTGATAATCGTAGCTAGTAAGATTATCTAAGCATTATTTAAAATGATATCAAATTGTTATGTTTTGTTTATAAGGGAGGCATAGTCACTGAGTGACTAAACCCTTTTCAATAAAGATTAAAAAAAATTACATGAATTTTGTTTACGAAAAAAATAAATAAATGACACTGCGTCGAATTTTCAGTGTTGAGGATCTAAATAAATAATTATTTCTTTAGGACACGATATACCTGACTAGCCATCTACGTGAAAAAAACCATGCAATGTTAAGAATAGAGTAAAAATAAGCAGTTTATTTTAGTTATACCAACAGGAAAACATAATTATTGTATTTACTACAATATACTTTTAACCTGTGCCGACCACAAGCACTTACAAGTTTATCGAAAAGCTTTTCTCTACAAATCTATTAATAACGAATCAAACAACACATTGTTATAACCCTTTCATATCACGAAGATACAATCATCACTTCAATAACAAGGTCTACCTGTCGACACTTTGATTTTGTTGTATATTAATGTGTCATACGGTACATTACAATGAATAACACAAAGCAGGTATGGATAAGCACGGACGTATACTATATTATACGCTTGACAATGACAGTGATTGTCTGTAAGGAAATGGTTCCACATTTCTAATAAAGATTACTTTATTTCTTCTTATAACTTTAAAATATCATTTAAAAAAAATAATTTATTGCGAGCTTAAGTACCTATACAGAAGGCAAAAATGTATCCTCGGTAACAGAAAAAGGTGAAGGCACTGACAGGCCATTAAAGAGCCAGGGCATTTCCAGCTAGGTAACAGTAGTAAATAAACCTACTACTCTCCGTGTGGTGACGGAGTAAGAATACAATATGTCACCATTCCATATCATGCCATGGGTGTCGTAAAAACCGGCTAAGGGAATCTGTGAATATTATCTTTACGAAATAAAAAGAAGGAAAAATTTAAAATAAAACCCTATACCAATCCGTCTGGCTAGCGTGGTATTAGTAGGCCAAGTATCCCTCTGTCCCGGGAGGAGGCCCATGCCTGCAGTGGGACATTAATTACCTGTTTTGATGAAACCTAATACTGTCAAGCCGGCTATACGTGTTTAAACTAAGTCATTATGTCATGTTTTCCTCCTTAATTTGACATAGCCTGTCAACACGGCCCTCAATTTAGATGTCCACTTCAAATTGATCGTCAGTAAGTTATTTTATAAGCATTGAAAAGGCAACCTGTATCTTCAACAACAATGACCTTAAACGCAAAGCCTGAATAGGCTAACTGACGAGTACATTGACACACATAATATGTGGAACGATAAGAGAGACCTAAAGGGAATTAACCTACAACAGTTCCCATTGTAACAAAAACACTTCAGAGTCACTTTATAACAACAATATAATGACCGGCAAAGAAATAAAGACTTTATGTCCTTTCTTACAAAGCCTAGATTTATAATGTGATTTAAATTTATGCATTACCTAAGTGAAATAGGTGTCACAAAAACACCGTGGAGAGTTGTATGAATGATCATGAATATTTTACTGGCACTGCGGATTTCTGTGCTCGTTGTTGGTACAAGAAGTGTACAAAACTACAGATAGGTACAGAAGTCTATATTGTTAGTTAGTGCTAGCTTTTATCAATCCACAGCTGGGCAAATGCCTCGGAACTAATCTGTGCTAATTTTAGCGCTAACATTTATATTGTAGCGACATTATGCACTAATAACTTTATAATTGTACCTAACAGTTTTATTGTTTTGTCAAATACTAGGTGACCCGTACCCACTTCGTTAGCCGGCGAAAAAAACGCGTCACTTTTTTAAACATATTTTATTACTCCGCTCCGCTTCTATTAGTCATAGCGTGATACTATATAGCCTATGACACTCCCCGGTTTAGTAGATTCAGAGATTACCCTCTACAACGTCACAAACACACAATCACACAAACTTTACCTCTTTATACATAATATTAGTATAGATAAATAAAGGTGCTGCAAGATTGCTTTATAGATAAGCAGGCTGCAAGTACCTATATAAAATATCCGAAATTGCTTAACCAATTTTCTTGAACTTAAACTAATTTATAGTTATAACTTTTCAAACAAATAAATTCAACATTTTTATAATTTAGTTAGGAAATGACTAAGCTCCGTGGTAACAATAATTGAAAATAGAAAGAAAATATCCTCTCCCTGAATTCAATTTACTGCCTTGGTGGTGCAGCGGTCGCAGTAGCATTTCTCGTGAACGAAGGTTCTAATCTCGTATAGGACATCAAGACAATATTAATTTGTACATTCCGAAAATTCTTGTTTTGGGTCTAGATATTAAAATTATGAATGTAAAGTCTCACGAAACAGGGGATAATCCCTATATAGTTACGGCATTTTCTATAACAAAAATATCCAGATTACTACAAATGCCATTGGAAAAATTAACCATTCGGCACGCTAATCTAGTATTAGCCTCCAGAATTCTGAATTCATCTTTGTTTTGTCCTAATATAGAGACATGTTATGACTAAGCACAAAAACCATACCTACATTACACTTGTGATCGTGTCACTGCATAGATAACATAAGAATCGCAGTTACTAACATAAAAGCTTATTGTGTTAAGTCTATTGAAGTTTATGATTAATGTACTGTTACAAATAAGGAATAGCGTAGAATTGATTTTCAAAACTTTTTCTTAAGTTACCGTTAGCCATTTGACAGTATGAACAAGTGATATTGTTTTTAAAGGAAGCGCTTTTTTAAAATACGAATGTTTTTTTTCTCGTTTGTTTTGTGATCAGTTCTGGTGTCGAGATTTGTTTATGTGCCCTCTGAACCACGGAGACCCTCAGTTGACCACTGAATGGACATTCATCGATAGAATAACCTCGATGAAATTGGTAACCAGCATTAATGTCCCTGTGGTGACGGAGTAGAAATACAATATGTCACCACCCCATCACATCCCACGGGTGTCGTAAAAACCGACTAAGGGACTAACCGTAAATATTATCTTTACGAAGTAAAACAAGGAAAACTGGAAATTAAACCCTATACCAGTCCGTCTGGCCAGCGTGCTATTCGGTAGTAGGCCAAGTATCCTTCCGTCACGGGTGGAGGCCCGTCCCTGCAGTGGGACATTAATGGGCTGTAGTGGCGAAGTGTCCATATAACTCGATTCCTACCGGCTTACCTTTGCAAAAACCGCTTAGCATTGTCTATTAATCAATTATAAATCAATGACGCAACATCCACTCAATACAAAATAATATAAAACAAAAAAGTATTCTCTTACGTAAATCGCAATAATAATTACAGTAATAATAATTTTCAATATAATTATTTACGTACTCATAACGCCATCTTGTAATTAAAGGTTGTCAACTAACAACTTGTTATGGTTCAGTCAGAGAGTACTTAAAGCGCGCATGCGCGGAGCGCAGTAAGCCGGTCGCGAAATTAGGAATCCAGTACAACAGACTGTACGGTAGTGGCGAAGTGTCCATATAACTCGATTCCTACCGGCTTACCTTTGCAAAAACCGCTTAGCATTGTCTATTAATCAATTATAAATCAATGACGCAACATCCACTCAATACAAAATAATATAAAACAAAAAAGTATTCTCTTACGTAAATCGCAATAATAATTACAGTAATAATAATTTTCAATATAATTATTTACGTACTCATAACGCCATCTTGTAATTAAAGGTTGTCAACTAACAACTTGTTATGGTTCAGTCAGAGAGTACTTAAAGCGCGCATGCGCGGAGCGCAGTAAGCCGGTCGCGAAATTAGGAATCCAGTACAACAGACTGTACGGAAATCGTACGGTCACGTGACACTTTGTATTCGTCGATCTAAGGTACCATATAAGCCGGTGGCCATCGGCTTATGACAAGGATAAAAGATACAACTACAACATTGCGAGAGCGAGAAAGCACTATTGCAACCAGTGGACCGACCAATTGTAACGAAGTTTCATTTCATTTCACGTTAAGTACTTAATTTGCCATTGACATTCCTTTGTTTTTATCAATTATTTAAATCTGATAGAAATCAGCCTTTCTTCTGAATTTTTAGTTTTTAATTATATTTATTTGTTTTTATATTTTTATACGGCTTGCGTCTTGACTTTGGCAGAATCATCGGTAAACGATAGGACCATTTGAAGAAAAAACAGATATTTGTATTTATTTTCTGCAAATAGGTTATAAAATTCGCTTTCTTGTTTAAAGTAGTAAAATTTGTATGTTTAATTATTTATGATTGTGTATTATGTGTTGTGCATTGGTTGACTTTATTTTTGTCGTAGTGCGTTGGGATCCTATGGAATATTTTTGTAAGTACTTGTTTGTATTGTTTTCAGCAAATTTAATAGTTTGTTGTTATAAGGGACAGGTTAATAGTGTTATATTATATTGACTATCCTATTATGTGATGTGCGATAAAACATCATTCTCGAAATTGAATTATAAATATAAGAAACGCCGGCGCTGTGGATTTACGAAACATTTTAATACAATTATCTCATTTCGATACGTATAAGTAAGTGGCTTACAGACAGTATTCTCAGATTCTAAAAGTAAGTAAGTAGGTATGTAGAATCATTTAGGATATAGCAATATAAACAATTAATCTAATTGATCAAAGAAGTCTTCCAAACAGAGAAACATTTTCGTATTTTAAGTTTATGAGTTCGGGACAACTAGGTAAAATCGAAACATTTTCTCACGAATACCTATGAACTACAGAATAATAGTAATATAAAGTAGAACAAAAGTCCACGGAATCTTCGGCTTCCCTTTTATAAAAATCCACCCTTCGCCACTGCTGTACGGAAATCGTACGGTCACGTGACACTTTGTATTCGTCGATCTAAGGTACCATATAAGCCGGTGGCCATCGGCTTATGACAAGGATAAAAGATACAACTACAACATTGCGAGAGCGAGAAAGCACTATTGCAACCAGTGGACCGACCAATTGTAACGAAGTTTCATTTCATTTCACGTTAAGTACTTAATTTGCCATTGACATTCCTTTGTTTTTATCAATTATTTAAATCTGATAGAAATCAGCCTTTCTTCTGAATTTTTAGTTTTTAATTATATTTATTTGTTTTTATATTTTTATACGGCTTGCGTCTTGACTTTGGCAGAATCATCGGTAAACGATAGGACCATTTGAAGAAAAAACAGATATTTGTATTTATTTTCTGCAAATAGGTTATAAAATTCGCTTTCTTGTTTAAAGTAGTAAAATTTGTATGTTTAATTATTTATGATTGTGTATTATGTGTTGTGCATTGGTTGACTTTATTTTTGTCGTAGTGCGTTGGGATCCTATGGAATATTTTTGTAAGTACTTGTTTGTATTGTTTTCAGCAAATTTAATAGTTTGTTGTTATAAGGGACAGGTTAATAGTGTTATATTATATTGACTATCCTATTATGTGATGTGCGATAAAACATCATTCTCGAAATTGAATTATAAATATAAGAAACGCCGGCGCTGTGGATTTACGAAACATTTTAATACAATTATCTCATTTCGATACGTATAAGTAAGTGGCTTACAGACAGTATTCTCAGATTCTAAAAGTAAGTAAGTAGGTATGTAGAATCATTTAGGATATAGCAATATAAACAATTAATCTAATTGATCAAAGAAGTCTTCCAAACAGAGAAACATTTTCGTATTTTAAGTTTATGAGTTCGGGACAACTAGGTAAAATCGAAACATTTTCTCACGAATACCTATGAACTACAGAATAATAGTAATATAAAGTAGAACAAAAGTCCACGGAATCTTCGGCTTCCCTTTTATAAAAATCCACCCTTCGCCACTGATGGGCTGTTATGATGATTATAGCTTATGAATTAGAGTTTGCAACTGACTGTTAATGCCTAGAGGCCCTCACTGGTGGACCCTAACAGAAGAACCATTAGATAGTGGCTATAAAAAAACGACTATTTTCATTCTAATACTTTTATACGAGTCAAGGTGTGATTTAAATATACTTAGTGTGTTAGTAATATTAATTGCTTACTATAAATAGAGCATATTATTAGAAACTTTAATCAATAGTTCCGACGAGTGTTAGTTATTTTTAATACAGCTCATTAATATAATACTACTATTTACATGAATAATCCTATATAAACACATAAATATTTAAGTTGTTGTAGCAGTAAATACTTATAGTAATATATCATAGCATAATGTGCAAGTCGCAAAATGTGCAGGCTACGTAAAACGTTCAGGTCGCAAAATGTGCAGATCTCAAAATGTGCAGGTCGCAAAATGTGCAGATCTCATAATGTGCAGGTTTCAAAATGCTTATTTATTAACACTTGAATTAGCTTTTTAAAGATAACGGACTATGAAGGACTTCCTGAAAGGTTTTATTTATCGCAGCTTCATCTGCAGAAAACCTGATACGGCGCAAGTATAGTAATTTAGCGGAAAATTATTTGTTTGAGCATTTGAGGTTGAGACTTTAGGTCCAAGTGCTCGTCTTGACTTCAAAGACCTTTCAAAACATCTAATTGACGCTTGTTGTTTTTATTTTATTTGGAACAAAGTCTGGGTTAGGTTCGTAAGGTCTCACTTATAAAATGTGACTTCGTTCACGAAAAAATATTTAGGTCTAGGCATTTTTTTCTGTGGAACCCTATAAAAAAATTAAAAACTGGGACCGGAGCCTTTATGTGCCCTTCGAGCCACGGTCAGATGAAATACCACTGAGTGGTCACCCATCTATGACATTACGTCGCCATCTGCACTTTTTGCGATGTGCACATTTTGCTACCTGTACGTATTACGATTAGCACATTTTACTATCTGCACATTTTGCGACTTGCACTAGTGCACATTTTGCTACTTGCACATAATGCTATGAATCGTAATTTATGAATTATGTAAGTATACCTAATTACTGTTATACAGAAAACTAAAATGGTTGGAATGCAAAAAAAAGACATAGTTTTTTTTCTTCTATATTCTAAAGACAACTTCCGCGCTACAGATGATGCCTTGTGCCTATCCGTGTTCCTTTAACAAACATAGAGAATTCCTAGGTTCTTTATAGTAGTCGCAAAATAATTGCCTTGCATGAGATTTCAATTCAGATTGTTAAGTATTATGTACTTAGAGTACACACACGGCTGCCAAAATCACAACAAACCTTACGGGGTCGTTGTCACCACTCAAGTAGAACTATGCACCGCGTTCATTAAAACGATTTTATATTCGTTTCGTTTGTGATAGGTATTTCCATTATTCTCTCTATCTATTCTCTCCGTGTGGTGACGGAGTAAGAATACAATATGTCACCACCCCATCTCATCCTATGGGTGTCGTAAAAACCGACTAATGGACTAACCGTGAATATTTATCTTTACGAAGTAAAAAGAAGGTAAACTTGAAATTACATCCTATACCAATCCGTCTGGCCAGCGTGGTATTAGTAGGCCAAGTATCCCTCCGTCATGGGAGGAGACCCGTCCCTGCAGTGGAACGTTAATGGGCTGTTATGATATAAATGACAGCTCAACCTTTCGTCATGGCGTCCAGGTAAATTCTCCAAATCATCTTTTATTATGGACTGATATAGTTTTATAACATTATCGTAAACCTTAAAAGTAACCCGTGGTATATATAGTTACGCATCTGCCTTGCATGGCCCTGTATTCACTTGGACAACCATTCCAATCTTAAGCCTAGATTTTATTTGAAAAAATAACAGAAACAAAATAATTTTAGAAAGAAAACAAATCGCCTATTTTTTAGTATTCATTTAAGAGTAATTGTATGTAAATGAATAGTATTGTATGTTAAAAGTGAGTAACCTTTAGAGACATTAGCTGCATAATTTTAATCTACCATTCGTCTAACTGAACTGTGGGGTCTGCTTAGTTAATTAATTGAATAATTATTAAAGTCGCCTGGCAGTGCAATCGGTGTAATACACTTTTTTGTGATATTCAGTTTTTAGTGTAGTTAACACTGGATACTAAAACTCGCGAAGTTTCTACTCAAGTTGGTTTGTGATAACCCAAGAGAACTGCATTGTGCGCAGCTTCGGTATGTAATAGATGTTTTTATCTCCCAATTTAAACCCAAAATCACTATATATGTAGGTGGCAAACAATGGCTTAGCAGTGGATATGCTAATCCTTTTTAAATAAAACCGAAATGACTAATTATTATTATGATAGTGCATTAAAGTGACTGACAAATGTTGCAAAATTTTTAAGCTTAAATAGTATATAAATAAAAGGACGGGTCTCTTGCAAAGGAAGAGAAAAATTAAACCTGCTTATACTTACCAGTTTATTACAGTATTCCGTGTGGTGACGGAGTAAGAATACAATATGTCACTACCCCATCTCATCCCATGGGTGTCGTAAAAACCGACTAAGGCACTATCCGTGAATATTATCTTTACGAAATAAAAGAAGGAAAACTTGAAATTAAACCCTATACCAATCTGTCTGGCCATCGTGGTATTAGTAGGCCAATTATCCCTCCGTCATGGGAGGAGGCCCGTCCCTGCAGTGGGACATCAATGGGCTGTTATGATGAAACTTACCAGCTAAATTTTTATAGAGTTTTATGTAAATTTTACATATTATTTTTGTTGATATAGTATCTGCGAAACTGGTTACGGGCCCTTAGTTGACTTTTACCTCCTCAATAGTATAAAAATTGGTGGAATAGTATTCCGAATCCCCCAAAGAATTTGAATCATCTACCATTAATCACAAACATTTACACCATTTTCATTCCATTATTTCGATCAAGGATAGCAAAAGGTAATTTAGGTCGAATACAATGATGTAACGCTTACGTCTGGCTAGACTGAAGCCTTACTACGCGTCTAGCGGTGACCTGGCCTAACGCGTCTAAACATGTGTGAATGACATGTTTATTTAACCCTGTAATAACTTTACAATAGAATATTAGTAGTTGTGTGGATTACATAGGTATCCTATTTTTGTTTTACTCGCAGTATAGATAGATACACTGGGTTTCATACTTATCTTCGAAAGACATTTTTGCGAAAGCCATTTCTATTACGCCAAATCATCGAAGAGCTATTTAACCGACGGGTTATTTGACCAATGGGCCATTTCACCGAATAGCCACATGTACGAACTCCCATATCACCGATAGTACATTTCATCAAAGCCAATGCTGGACAATGGCCATAGGGAGTCACAAGGCCGCGTAAAATATAAATATTTGAACTATGTTTATGTCCAGCAGTGTACGTCATTACTGTTTTTACTATAATTTAATTAGTTATCTTAATTAGTGTTTTTACTATAATTTAATTAGTTATCTTAATTAGTATTTTACCTTGCGAACGAATTGCCTGATGCCTAGCTTCATGTTTGTCAGTCTGCTGACAAAGTTTAAGCTTATACATAATCAGTATAAGCGAAAGGAAAAATAACTCTTAATCCATAACAAGAGGAGGCCCAAAGCATAAAGGGAAACAGAAAACTTTTTAATTATATCTTTTTTAAGTCATTTCTCAAGATTATAACGTTTTTTTTGTCAATATTGGGATAGCACCCTGTGTTGCAAGGTTGTTAAAAATATCAATTTATTGGACACAAAGAACTTTTAGGCTCAGGAAACACATCCGTTAATTGCACAAACAATTGCCGCGGATAGTATTGAAATACACGTACTCGTGCATGGTAGACGCATAATAATGACACTGAATTTGTTAAAACCTATTTTAGGAATAAGTTGTCTAAGTTTTTTTATATAATAATTATTATATAAAAAAAATTAGGAGGAAATCTCTTAATTAAGAGGAACAATAAACAAATGGAAATACGCGCCATTTGTATCGAAAGAGGTTGACAATATAAGTACGAATACATAAACCTCTTTTGATTAAAAACAAAAGAAAAGCTGGCACATAATAAAATGACGCTTAATTTATTTTTTTAAACATTTTCTATTGGCAGATTCACAAAAGTATTTTTGTTGGAAGATAAATAATTTTTATTTCAATCTATTTTTTGCAGATCCTGTACCTTAATATTGCAAAAATGAGTTATTTAGAGAAGGTGGACAGATACTTTGATTCTCTGAAGGTGGGAAAAAGTAAGTAATTATCTCAAATGTTTTTTTTTACTTTTTATTGTTTCCAAACCAAAGCAACATACCATCCCATTTATGACGACCTGGCGTAGTCGTTAAATTACATTACTGATACGCAAAGGTCTCTGGTTCGATTCCCGCTCAATGCAAATCTTTGTTGGCATGAACATGATTGTTTCCATCGATCAGGGTGTTTTCTATGTATAATATTATGTAGTTACAAAATGTTTTAAAGAAGAAAATGTCATTGAAACATAATTATGTATGCTATTTTCAGGTGCTCTAGTGGACTCATGGTTCATGATGTCGAGTCCCACGCCCATTATATCAGTGGTGATAGCCTATCTTATCATTCTGCGTATTGGACCACGAATTATGAAGAATCGACTACCTATGCAGATGCATAGTTTTATCGCTTACTATAACGCTTCACAAGTTTTACTGGCTACGACTATTTGTTTTAAGGTATAGTACTGCAAAATATTTTTAAATAGCTATAGTAAAAATACAAAGTGCCGCCTCTCCAACTCATCCCGTGAGTGCCGGAAAAGCCGGAGAACCGAGATTTTCCTAACATCTGTACGAATACAAAAGTAGGAAAACCTAATACATAAATCATATACCCATTCAGAGAAAAACTTGATTTATTTATACCACTATCGCGCGATATATAAAGTCCAACAAATCTAATAGGTACGGTATGACAGTTCTGACAAATTGAATAATAAGGTTGGGATAAAAAAATCGATTACTATAATATCCGAAAGTTAAGAGATCGATTACGATAATATCCGATTTTTAAGACACTTTAATAATTAATCTCATTATTAGTAAAGGGTAGAACCTTTTGTAAAAAAAACACCACATATTGCAAATTCTCTAGTTTTTACATCAATCGCACACTTTGATATGGATGAAAATTTCTGCAATAGAAAACACGTAAATTACTTTCATTTAACCACTATCTTTCTTATATTTTAAATATATGTAATTTTTCCAACGTCAAATTTCACCATTTGACATAATTTGTAGATTCTAGAATTTTGTCTTTGATTCCATTTCTCAAAGGCCAAATACTGAAGTCTATAGTCTGTGGTTGACACGACCCCATAGTTGTTTACCTTTATATTCAAGACGTATTAAATAAACAGTAGTATTAGATCTAGTACTTTTAGAGAATAAAAAAAAATTCCAAACATTACTTTTATTTAAATTATAATTAATTAAATAAAAGTAATGTTTAGGATTTTTTTTATTCACTACTAAGACCTTAATAAGTTGCCTCCCGTCACCTTCGACCACGTCGAGTACTAGTTATAAGTAATAGTTAGTTACGTGTCTAACGATAATAACGATTTTTCGTATATGTAAACGATTTTTTTGCATACAAGTGTATCCGAAGAGTCGCAACACTACGAGCAGTAACCTAACTACGTGACTTTGCAATGAGGTCAAGAATAGAACTATTAGATATTATTTACTATGTAAATATGTGTTATTTTGCTTCGTTTGAAAGTTTTCAATTGAATTTATATATTAAGAATTGTACATTTTTAGATACAATAATAAAATCTTTCTAAATTCATGGTTTTACGAAAAAGGTTTTCGAATCTGAATAATGTACGCATGAACAAAGTTGTTTCAGTTTGAAAAATATGAAACGTCATACTGTATCTTTTAGATTTGTTGAACTGTAGTTATTTATAATTTGTTAAGTGTCTACCCGTCACCGTTTTCGCAGTGTAAATGTTTTGACGCTGATTATTTGTTATGGTGGTAACCCCTAAGAAATTATTTTAACCGCTTTTATAGTCTTTTTCCAAAGTCCTAAAACGGAATTATAAAATAACATGTCAGACATACAAAAATACATTTGAGAACAAGATCAAATGTCTCTGAAAAACAAAAGTTGCTTAATCGCGTGAATTTATTTTACTAAATCGTCTAACAATGTTAAACCTTTCAAGTTATGGAATTAGGGCATCGTGATGAAGCGTATATTTCAGTCGCCAGAATTTTGTGTTATGTTAATAAGTAATTATTTTGATACGATACAATTTGCTCGAAATTTTTTTGCAGGCGTTTGTAAAACATATTTTGGGCTATTTAGTTATGGTAAATTACTGTTACGAGTATTTCTGAGAATTGATTTGTTTTTTTTTTATTTTTTTATTATCTTTTTTTATTTAGAGGCTTGTGGTGTAGAATAAAGGTCAAAGAGGAGGTTGTTTTATGCATCTATTTGTTTAATGGAGACATTTTTTTACCACAACCCGATTTTTGGAGCCTTTTAGAAAGAAAACGAAACATAATTTGTATTACAATCTTATTATATTATCATTAATTCAAAATGCCTGACTAAGCTTAGAGAACAAAAGTGTAGCTGGAGCAGTCTTAACATATTCTTACGTTTTAAAATGTTTCTATTTCAGGTATACAAGTTAAACCTATTTAGAGATGGCATTATTTACGCAGGGTGTCGGTATCCGTCCAATACATTAAATCCACAGGTAATAATTTACTTCTTTATTCTCTGTAGTTATTAGTATAAGAATAAAAATAATAATAGATAATATGATCGCTTGTACTCGTAGTCACGGAAGGATATGAGTATAAGCAGTTTGGATTTGTGTGATATGAGTATTGGAAAATTAAATGATATAATAAAATGTTATAGAATATCTTTAAAATGTATAAAATGAAGTGTCATTTGCCATCTGAACGAGTTTTATAACTGTTTTCACCAACAAATACGACAATGATATAGAGGTGTATTGAAGTAGCTACCACCTCTTACAGTAGATAAAATAAGGTTTATAAAGACGCTCCTGTTTAGCTACATTGCTTGTTATAATGTCAATGTAACAAAGGGCGAATCTATTGACTTTTACTGAGCTCGTTCAAAATCCGTGCCGATACTAATAATTGCTTTAAGGGGAAACCCAATTACATTGCTAAGCAGGGAAAAACCATAAAGGCTTTCAACGAAACATTTATGTCAAAGGACTAGAAGCGTAGAATGAAAATAAGAATATTACTAAACTAATTTCATACATACATAATTATATAAATACATACATAAACTCACGCCTTATCCCGTCCGGGGTAGGCAGAGACAACAGAACGCCACTTGTCACGATCCTGGCAAACAGATTCGGCCTTGATTAATTTCATATCCAAAAAATGTTGGTAATTTCATATTTCGTTTAGAAAACAAATAATATTCGAAAGCTTTTTGATACCTTTAAAAGACAATGTAGTGTTTAGACTTGAACTATCAACTTACGATTATAAAAGGGTTGCATACATTGTCCGCCAAAAATTACATAGTTAAAAAAACTACTGGCGTAATATTATATAACAAGCTAAGATTATTGATAGTTTTGACGTTTGTTTTGACATAATTCAAGTACATCAACAATCGTAAATCAAATAAATATATTAATTTTGTTTTCAGCTACTAGACCTGGGCTGGTGGTACTTTTTTGCTAAATTCACTGAACTGTTAGATACAGTGTTCTTCGTGTTGCGAAAGAAAGACAAGCAGGTAAGACTGACAATATTTATTTATGCATATTCCTCTCTAAAACTAATCAAAAACCCCTGCCGCTGGACCGTTAAAAACATAGTTTTGTGCCTCAATGAAAAGTACTTAACCTCGATACCTACAAAAGTGATTTTATATCAAGTTAAGTATACTATTACTTTTCAAAAAAAGTTTTCCCTTAGATGACTTTTAAAACGCCGTTATCAAAAAAGATATTTTATAAGAATAGACCCGTAAGTGCTCTAAGACTCAGAAGATAATGCGATGTCTTTATTTGTATGGAATTAGGTGAATTTGTAATGTATTCCTATTCTGCCACCATGTACTTAAAATTTGCCAAAGTAGAATTTTAAAAGATAATGAATATCAACATTTTAAATTACAGGTAACATTTCTACACGTATATCACCACGTAATAATGGCCCTTTATTCGTGGAGCTACCTCAAGTTTGCTGCTGGAGGAGAAGGTGCCGTGTTGGCACTACTGAACTCTATTGTCCACGTCGTAATGTACTCTTACTACCTACTTTCTGGCTTGGGCCCACGGTTCCAGAAATATTTGTGGTGGAAGAAGTATGTCACGAAGCTACAGTTGGTATGTAATAGCATTTTCTTCTTCAAGATTTGACTCTGATAAGGTCTCTTCTTGTTTGTGTATGTTAAGTATCCGTAATGCCATTGAGTTTACGTAATAATTTATTAAAAAACCATTAAAAAAATCGCTTATACTTAGTGTTATGGCATAGCACTGTATTACTTTTCCTGAAATATTTGGCTTTCTGATAAGAGACTTCCTCTAAACGTTGGATACTTATTTATGCTGCCAAGGAGGATGGGTTTTTATGTCAGGTTTTTTACTCTTGCAAATATTTACAATAGTAATAAAATCTAACTCACTGAGTAAACTTTTACAAAATTTACGCGGCGAAAATAACCACTGCCACACCCACAACCATCAATGAATTGATCGCTTGTACTAATTCTGATATTTCTTTCATTTCAGCTTCAGTTTCTTTTGATGCTTGTTTACTGCGCGTGGACTTACAACTCTCCACGTTGTCAATATGCTACAGGATTCACTTACTTCATCAGCTCCAACATTACAATATTTCTACTTCTATTCCTTAACTTCTACTCAAAGAGCTATAAAAAGAAAAATGTAGTAAAAGAAATTAAAGAAGATTATGAAAAAGAACACAATGGTGTTAAGGCTGCAACAAACGGTGTTCATAAAAATGGCGTAAAACAGAATAAAGAAAATGGAATACATGAGAATGGCTGTAAAACTATTTCTAATATAGAAGATATTGCATATGATTCTAAAGCTGGTGGCGATTTTGTTAAAGATAGAGAAGATTCCACAATTTCAAGACGCACAGCCAAAATATCTTCTGGGGCGGAATATGATTATGATAGTATAATAAAGAAATGATTTTCATCATGAAAGACTACAACTAGCGGTTATATTGAGACTGATGTGTGTGATGACATTGGTATTATTAAAAGCCTAAGAATTTGTGGAGTTTGAGTTAATTAAGTACGCTTAAGTATTTGCTTCACTAGGACTCTGTCAAATCTAAAAGGACCATTTTAAAAGGTAATCTGGTGCTATCATTTGTTAGGGCCTATAATTTTGGAGTGGAGTTGTAAAATAACAGCATATCGTAGTTCGTATTGCAAAATTAATGAATTTAAAAAAAAATGTACCAGTGAGATGACGCTTTAAATTTACAATTAATTGCCAACCGCACAATTGTTAATGTAGAACTTAAGGTTAAGCATTTGCTGTAAATATTATGACTGTCGATTATACTGCATATAATCGTGCACGTTCCTCTTATTATTACTAATGAAGACCTATATAAGTTTAAAATTGAGACCTTTCATACATTTGTGAATGAAGACTTTAGACAGAGTTATTTCTTTTGACCATTTTAAACGTGTTGTTTATGGAAACTCAATATTTATTTTTCCAATATTCAATTCTTTTAAAATGTAACGTAATTTATTGAGTTAGATGTAGTTTATCGATATCTTTTTGTATCATCTTTCCGATATTGAAGTATTTTCTTTTATTATGTTTATTTATCTTGACGAGAATTTAACCGTCCATGTTTAAGAAATGCTAATTTACTACTACTATAAAGTTAACTGTTTATATAATTATATACATTTAAATAATAGTTGCTAATGTTATTATGTACTGAATTACTGCGCAACCAATACGTACGAGTAAGACAAGAACCTTCTTTCATATTGTCCAGTTGTTTTTATTTCATCAATGTTTTTTTTGTCTTTTCCCTTCTGGGGACGAACCTTTTCCACTAATGGATGATTTGCAATTCGGCTTAACATAATGACATTTTGGTAATAGATTATGAGGTTTTCTTTATTGTAGCAATATCTTC
This sequence comes from Schrankia costaestrigalis, assembly GCA_905475405.1. Lineage (NCBI taxonomy): Eukaryota > Metazoa > Arthropoda > Insecta > Lepidoptera > Erebidae > Schrankia > Schrankia costaestrigalis. Next base: position 19,851,143 of record FR997829.1, on the reverse strand, counting down.
TAGCTTTATTTGTCAATTAGTTAATATTTAAGACATCATTGGAATAATATTATTTAACTATAAAATATCCCAGCACAGCTTTATCAGGCATTAATGTCAATTACAATCATCATCGTTTCAGTTTAAAAAAAATGTCAATTATTAAAAGCATCTCCTGTATGTCTATCCACCTATAATCAAGTCATCTGTCTAACGCACTGCACTGCGCTTTACAGTTTTCAGGGTTGAATCTTTCTTGATTGCTCTGGAAACCTTATATAAACTATCTAGGATCCTTTTTCAATCTTCATTTGACCGAATATACAACTGGTTCTCCATTTTTAGGTGTCACCCTCAAGTTTCTAAAGACAGAATTATTCGCTATGCTCTCCATACAAATATGTGATTAAAAAGATCGTAGATGTATATGTATAGACAGAGCTAAGAAATTGCGTGATCATCCATGATGTGCGCTGTCTTTTTCGCACGTTTTGTTGCTCCGATTGCCAACAGTCTTTGCATTGGTTATAGTAAGGATGTTTCGACGTTATGGTCTTAATAGTTAATTTGATACCTTAATTTAATATTTCGCAGAAATGTCTCTTATGGTTGGGTTACAGATCAGTAATACTACTATTTATAATTAAAAGTGAATTAAGTGTTGTATTTTAAGTAAGCTAGCTCTGAGAAAATTATTTTGCATCGAATTATTCAGCTTGATATAGTGCGGGGGACCACATAATTGAATTAAAATGGTAGAAATCTAAGGATGTGATGTTAGATGTATGGAAAGCCTCATGCTAATATTTTAACATTGTTATCTAAAAAGGTGATATGATGTTGCTCTGTATTATTTATTTTGTTAAAGTAAGCTAGGTCTTCAGCTATACCTTTTTTGTCATTTGTATTCCTAAAAATAGGAATGATGAAAAAAGTGCCTAGTTATCTTTTTAAGTTACAACAAAAATTTAAAAGCATTGTTAAGTAAGCAACATAAAATTTTAATTCGAAAATGTGTTTGGCTAGATTTATAATTTATTTAATTAAAAAATAGTATTAATTTGTATCTACGTTTAATGCAATTAACAATAGTACAAAATAACGTTAGTTTTAAGAAACTAATAAAGTTTAAATAAAACCTATTTGTACATGTTGTTTTTAATTTGTTATTAAGAAAACCTTACTGAATTAGTATTTATTTATTTATTTATTATTATTAAATCAGTATCTTAAGGGGAAACAATTCAATCGCAATTCCATACAAACAAAGAAAGTTAATTCCTCCTTCATTAGATAATAAATACTCAAAACTATAGATGATATCGCCGTCCCCAACGAACACTATGGTAATAGCTATAACCATTTTTTTTTATTATTGCATATTCGCTATCCACAGACTGTATTACATTACTCTAATTTTTTTAGGGCCCTGCGATAAATACTTTCTAAGATAATTAAAAAAGTAATGATCTTTAAGTTATTGTTCCAGGAACACTTAGTAGACAATTTGAAACGATTAGGGTTCTTCCTCGTGGTCAAACTATTTTGTCTAACTAGTTTGACCACGAGGAATTTTGACAATTCCTCGTGGTCAAACTTCCTATCTATTTAAAACGAACACCATGTGTCTAGTTTTGAAATGAAATTGTACAGGTATATTCAAAAGCTTTCCCTTCTTACTCATAGTCAAACTAGTTTAGATTGTTTTAAGTCAAACTAGTTTGACTATAAGGAATTGCGTTTTTTCTCCCTTTTATCGCATAAGGACAGATTCTCATATAGACAGATTTTCAAAAAGACAGGACATAAAAGTGAGCCTCGCTGTAATAGAATTAAAGGAACTCTGACAAAACAAATTAACGTCGACTAAACAAAAGATGAATTAAAACAAATTAACGTCGACTAAACAAAAGATGAATTAAAACAAATAGAAATTAATTATAATTTATAATATTTTTTTTTTTTATAAAAAGTTTAGGTAGTTGGTTTTCCAATAACATTTTTTTAACAAATCTGTATTGCGGTCAATCAGTCTTTTACGATGACCCAAAAATGTTTTAATTTTACGAAGGGTCTTTGCCAAATTTTTACCATTTTAAAGTGAATTTTAATTATTTTAATGCGTTGTTTAGGTGTATATATATTTTATTAATGGAATACTTCTCATATCATTCAAATTACAGTTTCAAATATGGTTTTCCTTGTCCTAACTTAACCTATTTTTATTTACAAAATTGGTCTGGCAAGCTGTGTCAGTGTTCCTCTTTTACGCTTTATGAATTTTATGTCCATATTTAATGCAATATACCTAATAAAAACGGGAAAATAATACAAGTGACATGGACATACAATTGTCAATTTATTTTTATTTAGACCTGTACTATTAGATATCATAGCATACAGTATGTTCTGTAAAAAGGTTATGCTAGTTTGACCACGAGGAATTGTCAAAATTCCTCGTGGTCAAACTAGTTAGACAAAATAGTTTGACCACGAGGAAGAACCGATTATTGGGTTAAAGCATATTACCAAATCTTTTGAATCAAAGTTGTAGAGTAAGCTACTATTACCATATTGCTCAAGGGAAAAATGACAACGCCGTGGCCAGTAATCGCCAACAAAATATCGTTCGGATGAGAACTCGCATTCATATTTATCGCAATGTGTTATTGCTCTCTCTCATACCCTACGTGACAGACAGTTTTATTACATTACGATTGAAGGACGAAGCATTAGGCATGCTTCGTCCTTCAATCGTAATGTTGAAGAAAAGAAGCGTTAATAACAATAACAGGTAAAGAGGTAAATCAGAGTAGGTAAATTTGTTTTTATTTTGTTGTTATTTTTGATTTTTAACTAAGTACCGGCACATACCAGACAGTTATTTACTGTTGTTATGGTTTCTACTCTGCTCAAGAAGTTAGTACAATGCAAAAGAGTATGATTAGTATACGTGTTTTAATTTTATATACTAATTATAACGTTTAAACTATGCTAGTAAGTACGCGTTTCATTATTATAAATATTATATAAAAGGGATACTTATTAACGCGCATTTTATTTAACTTGACGTTTCGGCACAGGTTGCCCTGGCCGTGGTCGCAAGCTGACTGGTGATGCGATTAGATTATTATCATCTACCAGAACCATTAAACCAGTAGAACCATTAAAGTAACATCTCAAGATGCGACCATCTTGAGATGTTACTTTAATGGTTCTACACATAACACTGACCGAATAGCTGTTGTGTACGTTACCCGACCGTTCAAAAAAGGGAAGTTTTGTGTTTGAATTCGCGTGCGTTCGCCCAGCAAAAAAGTATCGCTTTACAAGAATTGAATGATACAGATAATTAGACCCTTATCCCGTATAAATGTGCCCCTAAATTAAAAATTCGAGCGTCCAGAGGCTTCAGAGTTATTTGAGGAAAACCAATTCTGCTGCACGAACGTTCGCCCAGCAAAATATTTTTTAGTTAATGGGTCTAGCTGAATATAAAATATGCAGAAATATAGCTTGTATTCGAGCCTAGATGTGCCGTGAAAATAAAATTCGAGCGTCATAAGGTTTCAGAGATTTTACAGTTTTTGCTGGGCGAACGTTCAGGCGATTGCTATATTATCGGAAACGGCTGGACGTGAAATCAAAATTTTTTGTATACGGATAGAGCATAATTCGAGCCTATTTAAGCCGAAATTTACATTAGTATAACTAGCATGGCTCAAGAATTATTACTTGATTACTAAAAAAAATTTAGGAGGCTCTATATCTCGAACGAAGAAAGGTGCGGTTTTCAAGTTTGTGTTGACTGGTACCTGTTATTGAATCACATGATCCTGCAAAGTTTCGCCATGAAAATACCTAATATTGTAGAGTTTTTAATGATTTTCCTCTTATTTTGAGGTTATCTTCAATGAAATTAGTTACAGCCCCGAGACACTAGCTTTCTGTAAGCTGGCATGTTATACGTTTCAACAAAAATTAAAGCGCTTTTTGAAGAATACATATGCATAAAATCAGGTGAATATAGCCATTAATTTAGATGTTATGACTAGAAACCACGATCGACATCTTTTGATAGATTAACCGACCAAATTCGAATGGACATTAAAAAGCGGCCGCACGATACTTCAAGCTATCCTTTCACACTTACTCGTATTATAATGACAGTTCGAGTACAGATGCGAACAGAATTGTAAGTCGGGAAATATTATGTATTAAGGACGGAAAACATGGTGTATAAAAATGTTTATGTTCAATGAATGAGTTTTTTTATACTCATACAGTTAGTAGGGATTAGGGAAATCAGTTTAGGTAGAAAATAAAACAAAATACTTAATATTATATTTTGTAATTTGCCATAAACAGTCTTGGTATATACTTTTGTAGTATCTAAGTTGTACTATCTAAGTTTAAAAACTTGTAGGTCTAATATTGTACCTTACATTTTACTGTTTCTTATACATACTTATTATTTGTATTACCTCGACAAAATAAATAAACTGGCATTGTGTTTTAAATAAATTTACTATGTAAATAATCATACTTAGATCAATTTTTAAGAGTCCTTTTCACAAAATACCGATGCAGTACGTCGTACGTCGCGTTCCCAGAGTCACGTCGCTTTTATCGCCCACGCAGGACAACGCGTTAGATACCTTATACCGTACCGTAAGGAGGCTATCTCTACTCGAGGAGGTACAGATTTGTTTTGATCATGCAAAGAGTAACATTTCTTCGTAACAGAATAAGGAACTGGAACAAAGTGGTATATAAAGATGAAACTTTAAATGTTAAACACACCAAGTTAAAGTCTTGGACGGATAATACTGCGTCCAGTAGCACAGTACTTGTTGGAAAAGGCGGTCGATGAATATTATGTGTACTATACCTCATTTATTAATTACCCTTACACGTATCCCAATCTTAACTTTAAAAGTATGTAAATTAAAAATATCATATTATCAATTCTGTACGCATCTGTACTATTGAATTTTCATTATAATACGAGTAAGTGTGAAAGGATAGCTTGAAGTATCGTGCGGCCGCTTTTTAATGTCCATTCGAATTTGGTCGGTTAATCTATCAAAAGATGTCGATCGTGGTTTCTAGTCATAACATCTAAATTAATGGCTATATTCACCTGATTTTATGCATATGTATTCTTCAAAAAGCGCTTTAATTTTTGTTGAAACGTATAACATGCCAGCTTACAGAAAGCTAGTGTCTCGGGGCTGTAACTAATTTCATTGAAGATAACCTCAAAATAAGAGGAAAATCATTAAAAACTCTACAATATTAGGTATTTTCATGGCGAAACTTTGCAGGATCATGTGATTCAATAACAGGTACCAGTCAACACAAACTTGAAAACCGCACCTTACTTCGTTCGAGAGATAGAGCCTCCTAAAATTTTTTTAGTAATCAAGTAATAACTCTTGAGCCGTGCTAGTTATACTAATGTGAATTTCAGCTCAAAGAGGCTCGAATTATGCTCTATCCAAATACAAAAAATTATGACTTCACGTCCAGCCGTTTCCGATAAATAGCAATCGCCTGAACGTTCGCCCAGCAAAAATTGTAAAATCTCTGAAACCGTATGACGCTCGAATTTTATTTTCACGGCACATCTAGGCTCGAATACAAGCTATATTTCTGCATATTTTATATCCAGCTAGACCCATTAACTAAAAAATATTTTGCTGGGCGAACGTTCGTGCAGCAGAATTTGTTTTTTTTTAATAACTCTGAAGCCTCTGGACGCTCGAATTTTTAATTTAGGGGCACATTTATACGGGATAAGGGTCTATTATCTGTATCATTCAATTCTTGTAAAGCGATACTTTTTTGCTGGGCGAACGCACGCTTTGAATTCACTGGATTCCACATTGCTGACAATTAGAAACCGTCATTCCGATTAAAGCTCATAGGGGACTTTTTGATTTCGATGGCCTCGCGCACAAGTCTTAAGTATAATAGTGGCAATCGGTGGAGATTACCCGAGGTTTATGAAATTCTATCTAGTGAATAGCGCCAGCGTTCACCAGGTGTTCGGCGATTGCTGACTTGTTGGTCTGTCGGTTCTTTGCTTCCGCTTTGTTTGCCCAATAATAGAGCTGCCACAGCTACAGTCAATCTTGTACAATCCAGGACATTGCAAAAGAAGGACATCCTTTACTGAACGTACTATACTACACACATCAAAAAAGTCTAAGCAACATGCATGATATTACAAATTTACCATTTATATTAATTTATTTTACCATTTATTTTAATTATAACGTTGTATTTTATTTTTAAAATAATATTTTTAGGGTTCTATGATGTAAAAATAACAGCTGTTTTCTTTATAAGTTCTTTTAATAACAGAAATTAACTATATTAGAATATACAGGTACATAAGAAACTAAACTTTTTTTTTACAAATTGAAATTTCTTAAGAAAATGAATTTATTGTGAAAGAATAGGACAATTTAATACAAAGTATGGCCTCCTCTGCTATTCAGAACTTGTCGGCAACGATTATTCATTGAATTAATGAGACTGTTTATGTCATCTTGCGGTATTCGCTCCCAATGGAATTGTAGCAAATCCTTCAGCTGTTGGGTTGTTGTCACTCCGTCCAAGTCCTTCAAAACACGTCTCTGGAGCATGTCCCATGCGTGCTCGATGGGGTTGAGGTCTGGCGATTGTGCAGGCCAGGGCAATACCTGGATGTTCTCCGTTGCCAAGTATTCACTGGTTCGCCGAGCTGTATGTGAACGCGCATTGTCATGCATTAACGTAAAATCGGAGCCAAAGGTTTGTGCAAATGGATGGACATAAGGTCTGAGAATATCCTCAACGTAATTTTCAGCGTTCATGTTTCCATTTACAAAAACGAGCTCAGTTCGCCTGTTCTTCATAATACCCGCCCATACCATAACTGTTGAGCCGCTGTATGGATGAACTTCCTGAACGCACCTGAGTCTTTCAGTATTTCCGGGTCGACGGTACACTCGCACCCTTCTTGTATCAGGCCTAAACCCGAATCGCGACTCATCGGAAAACATAATTTTATCCCATTGTTCCTGGGTCCATGTTATGCGTTCTCTACACCATTCATTTCGACGAGCGCGATTCCCGTGACGTATCGGTGGGCACCTGATAGGGCGTCGAGCTCGTAGGCCGTACTCATGCAGTCGATTTCGCACAGTTTGGGGACTTACATCAACACCACTTGAATTTTGTAGCCTCAAACTTATCTCTCGAGCGGTTAACATCGGCTGGCGTCTTGCAGTCAGTTGTATGTACCGGTCTTGCCGAGTGGTTGTACTCCTTTTACGGCCTGGATGCTGTTCAGCGGGTTCCCCTGTATTATTGTAGCGCTGCCAAAGACGACAAATAACACTTCTATGAATACCAAAATGTCAAGATACCTGAGATTGATTACTTCCCGCTTGCAACATCCCTACAGCTCTTTGCATTTCATCTGCCGTCAAATGACGTCGCTCCATGACGTAAAGAATATCTAACAATTCAATTTTGTCGCCAACTGTATTTAAATGGTTGGTAAAATTATAAAATCAAGACTAAAACGTAGCAATTAACATGCACTCAAATTCAAACAAATTCGCAGTCATATGAATTTTATGAAAAAAAACAAAACATAATCGAAATTTTTTTTTTACAACCAGCCAGTATGTCATCAATAACAAAAAAGTTTACTTACCTATACACTTTGAGTGAGTAAATACTTAGAAATTAATTAATATAAATGGTAAATTTGTAATATCATGCATGTTGCTTAGACTTTTTTGATGTGTGTATTAACCTTGGCCTCCGGGGTGAATATAGTGTTTATAGAGAAGTTTCTCAACATGGAGCCAATCTTATCTGTCACGCCTTTCAGAGACGTACGCAGGTCCTGTTCACTCCAGGATGTCTCTCCCTTTTTATTGGTCCCTTTACAATGGATGAATAATGGTAAATAAGCGAGAATAATGATTCTTAAGTGCTATGGTATAGCTCTCGCTATACTATATAGGTGTCGCGGGTGGTGATAAGACGCTGCGTGTAAATACCTGTCCGTGTGTATAGGTTTACTGTAAACACTGTGTGATATGGACCCATATAGTTAGTCTTATGGCTAGTTTGACATCTAAGAAAAACAATGACATGTCCGCCTCCATTTCATACGTTAAAAGCATCTTTAAATGGAGAGTATTAAGATGTGCAATATATTGACCTACCTCCTGCTTGCTTCCTTTACCTATGCTAAAGATGTCATCAACATAACGTTTTCAAAGCCTGATAGTTTTTGGGCCAAGGCTCAGGGCCTTCTCTTCGAAATGTTCCATCCAGAGATTAAGCAGTACCGGGGCTACTGAACTTCCCATTGCGACGTCATCAATCTAGAGGTAGTATTGGAAAGACCGTACCTTGGAAAGAAAGTAGTTGCCATCCAAGCAGTGTTTTAGAAGATTAACATAGTTGTGGGGCATATCATTGTCACTTAGTTTGTCTCTAACTACCTGAACGCATTCTTTGATTGGAATATTGGCGAAAAGAGATTCTACATCAAAACTCACAACCAGTTCGTCAGGTTTCAATCGTAGATTCCTTGTTGACTAGACAAAGGGGCGCGAATCCTTCACAAAAGACGGTGTTTATCACAGGTGGCTGTAATACTAACGTAACGTACTTCGCAAGGTCGTAAGTAGAAGAAGAGATTTGACTTACGAAAGGCTGCAATGGTACGTTAGACTTATGTATTTTAGGTAGCCCATATAACTTAGGTGGCTACTGCGATTTTGGTTTATTTAATCGTTCGTACTCGTCTTCTGTGAAAAAGTCCATGATCTTGGATTAGTGAGCGTATTTTTCGTGGCACTCTGGCCGTGGGATTGTATGATACAAGTTTGTATACCTTATCATCACTTAGTAGTACCCCTATTTTACCGTAATAATCAGTTGTGTTCATCACTACGGTGGCGTTTCCCTCGGCCCTAAAATGTAAGCACTCAAATGACAGAATTTTCCCTGATCTAGATCTTGACGCTAAAAGCTAGAACGATCGCTAAAATACGCTTTGTTTTTTGTTGGGTGTTATCTACTTTGGAGTAGATAATACTGACAAATTATTGGTATAATAATAAATATGGTATAATAAGAATAAATATAATAATTATCCATTGTCTTCCTTTCATTCGCATTTTTTTTTGTATGTAATTAACGCTTACCTTCCTTAACGTCTGAAAAAGGATTATCGAAGAAGCGCGTTATATATCTTTACCGTAATTTTGAGCTCAGTTAAATCATCGAATAAAATTGATAAGACATTTTACGAATACAAAGTACATTTATATTTCCCTTCAACAATATCACAATGCACTATAACTATAGCAAGACCGTTTTGTGATTTCAGTCGAACACTATGGTAAAGTTAGTTTGCGTTAACATTCTCCTTTATATGAGTCGGTAATAGACATTTTCTTACTTTTCTTATAATAAATAAACATTTTTCATAATAAATAACTCATAATCGGATGCATAAAAAAAACACCCAATTTTTGGTATCAGAAAGTTTTTCTTAAGTTTATTAGTTTTTATGATATTTAGTTTTTATGCCCTCCTGTAAAATTGACATTTTCCTATTACGGTTTTGTTCGTTGGGGACGGCGATATCGTTTTGTCTCGTTATTATCTAGTCTTATTGATTAATAAAACAGTAAAAAAAATATTCATTTACAAGTTATGAGGCTTCAAAGTTCATAATTCTATGCACATTTTATGACAACTTTTAGCGTAATAAAATAGGGTTAAACGTTTATAAAGGTAAATTTGGGAACGTGCGTGTGAACTGAGGGACCAAACCGGGAATTCGGAAAATAAATTATTAAGGATTTAGTAGTAGATTAGAAACAATTATAGAACGAATCTTGGAATTTGTACAAAAATGTATCAAAAACTACAGCCCTTTATATGTGGTCCCTCAGTTCTCACAGACCATTTCGCCACCTTTCGGAAATTATCTTTAAAATGAAGATAATGTGATTACACACATTTAGTATGGAATTTGTAAGGTTCATTTACTAAATAACAGGCCACCCAAGCATTAAAGAAAAAACTTAAACAACGTCTAAACTGTGGTCCCTCAGTCAACACTAATTTAATTATATTTCAGTGAAAATTACTGAATCATATCTCTAAATCCATAAATTTTTCAGCTATGGTTATAGAAAAAGTCTTTATACATTTTCTAAAAAAGAAATGGAGCAAAAACATTGGCGCAATTTCAAGATAATGAGTATTAAAACTGGTCCCTCAATCCACACGTCTATTATCATATTGCGTGTGCTAACTGTTTAACCAAAGTAATATCAGAAACTCAAGTGGATGTACCTTTTAGTATAAAGTTTCTACTAAATTATCGAAAACTTAAATTGTATATTAATTACCTTTCAGCTGAGATAATCATTTATTATTAACCCTAAGAAAATACACCGAGTAGTGTGACCAAACGATGAAACAAAATGTATACAGTTTGCAGTTCTTTTATTATACTTCGTATAATATAGCATTAGACAGAACTAAGTAAAGGTTGCATGGTACATTTTTTAATATTGTGATAAATGGAGCAAATGTGTAGGGTGAGGTGGCCAACAGTGAACCATAAAAAATTTAAACGCTCATACATCCACCGTATAAGAACGTAGCAAAGTCCTTTTTTGCTAGACAACTTGTCATTTAATAAATATTGATCTTCTGTATCAATTTCAACTCAAAGTCTAAAGAATTAGAGTTTATTTTACCTTTTTTAAAAAATGGGAAGTGGCTCACTGTGTCCAACTACAGGTACACAGTAAACCAGGGGATAGGTCAACAGTGAACCATTATGTACTCAGTAAATTAGGCTAATGAAATACATAAACTTAATGTATTTTTTAAAGTTTTAGGGAGATTAACAGAAAACTAACAACATTATAATATGTTATAAAAACTACTTTAATCTCAAAAAATCAACATAAAACAGAAACTTAGGTCTTCTTATAGAGAATAATAATTAAGTTGCCTCTAGACAATATTAGTACAGTAAGAATGGTTACACCAGAAGATTTAGCCAGATCAAGAGCGTCTAATGAAAGGTGGCTTTCATGATTGTCAAGTATTAAGGGGGCTGGGTTTTCCATTGACGCTGAGGTGTGCTTTATGAAATGTTTCATGACATCTACGAAAATTTCCGCATTCATCCACCCGGTTTTTGCAGCTAATCCAAGAGTCCCAGTAGGAGCACCGTGTAGCATGTGGCTTTTAAAGTTCTTTCTGGGAAAAACCATAACAGGAGGCAATGCTTGCCCAGCAGCGGAGACAATCAAACATGTTGTTACTAAAAACACCTCTTTCACCACTAGTAACTTTACAGACGTTGCTTCCTTTTGGCGCTAAGACTTTTGGTGGCCGCTGAACTGTCGTCGTTGAGGTTTCATCCAGATTGTAAAGTCGAGTTCCGTCACCAAACCTAGGGTGACGCTGCATAACAACTTTCAAATGTTCGAAAATTTTTTGAACATTCACTTTATTGAATGCTGTGGCGCGTGCCAAACTACATGCTTCAGCTCTTTTTAGGCTTAACTCACTGTGTCTTTTTCTGAATGATCTTAGCCAATCCTTTCCAGCTATTTTGTTCTCTGTCCAGGAAGGAGGAACTTTTAGATTATTGGCAGTCGCCATCTGATAAGCCAATTGCCGTGTTTCTTTTGCAGAAAGTCCATAAAACATAAATGCACATTCGGTGATATAGCCTTTTAAAGATAGTTCCTGGTCAAGAGTGAATACAGCATTTACCGCATAATTTGGTACTAGATTGGCATTGTCATTGCTTTGGTGTTTTTTGACATACCTTCTAAGCGTAGGATATTTTAAATTGCACTCGTCTGCAGCCTTATGGATACTCATTCCATTCTTTACAAGATTTATTGCCCTCTGCATATCTTCTTTGCTATGCCCACCAATTTTTCTTTTGGCTGCCTTAGTTCGGCCCATTCTGAAGCAATAATATTTTAGAGAGTAATCTAATTTTATACGCTATTCATAAGATAATTAAGAATATAAGACTATCGACCGGTACACAGTTAACCGGTTCACTGTGTACTTCACCTGTATGGTTCACTCAGTACCAATCACTCATTTCAACATTTTAGGTTATGTCAAACATTAACGCAAGTAAAACACGTGGTAACTGAAGCTCTAAACGGTACCTATTTTGCTGTTTTACATGTTTAATAAATGTAACATCGTAAAAATGGTATCAAAATTATTTTAGAAAAAAAATTAGTACTTACATTTTATTTATTTTTTCGTCTGCAAACCACAAAAAGTCCCGTGACGCGGGTGTTTACGACGGGAGCTCGCCACCGACTGGGGAGCGGGAGAGGCGGTAAGAAACGTGTTCTTTCATGTACGCGGCTCGAGCTGGCAACATCGCATTTCGGATATACGAGTCCTGGTTCACTGTATACCTTTGGTTCACTGTTGGCCACCTCACCTATTATATAAATCATTGATTAAAATATTTTTATTTAGGTAAAATTTGGATGTAGCTTACTGAATGTAAGAATATTTGTTGGTTTGTACTTTTAATAATTTTCAACCGTAGGTCATCATAGCAAAAGAAACGCTCATTCATGAAACAGTGACATCGGTAATGGCCAAGACCGCCTGGGATTAACGCTGGAACGAATTCAGATGCTCTTATAATTTTGTAGGTTCTGTTCTTTACTGTTATAGTAACAGGGACATTAGTTAGATAATCTTTTTCGATGCCATTTAAATCAAACGATATTATTTTTGGCAAGTCGTAATTATAACTAACTTGGTCATTACACGTAACACAGTTCCTGTTTTCTTCGTCAATGTTAATAGCCTCTTCTAAAATACTAATACCAATGTCAATAAAACTTATATTTAAGGGCAAAAATGCAACGTCTCTTTTGATTTGGTTTAATTGACAGGATGCGTTTAAACACTGTTTTGTGAAAGTTGCACTGGAAAAATATCTCAAAAGTATGTGTTCAAATATGTATGAGATGTTACACTGACAATCATAGATAACATGATTTCCTTTCTCATGTGTTGTTGTTTTCTCATTTTGTTTCATCGTTTGGTCACACTACTCGGTTTATTAGCTTAGGGTTAATAATGAATGATTATCTCAGCTGAAAGGTAATTAATATACAATTTAAGTTTTCGATAATTTAGTAGAAACTTTATACTAAAAGGTACATCCACTTGAGTTTCTGATTTTAGCTCACGCAATATGATAATAGACGTGTGGATTGAGGGACCAGTTTTAATACTCATTATCTTGAAATTGCGCCAATATTTTGCTCCATTTCTTTTTTAGATAAGGTATAAAGACATTTTCTATAACCATAGCTAGAAAATTTACGGATTTAGAGATATGATTCAGTAATTTTCACTGAAATATAATTAAATTAGTGTTGACTGAGGGACCACAGTTTAGACGTTGTTTTAGTTTTTTCTTTAATGCTTGGGTGGCCTGTTATTTAGTAAATGAACCTTACAAATTCTATACTAAATGTGTGTATTCACATTATCTTCATTTTAAAGATAATTTCTGAGAGCTGGCTAAATGGTCTGTGAGAACTGAGGGACCACACATAAAGGGCTGTAGTTTTTGAAACATTTTTGTACAAATTCCAAGATTCGTTCTACAATTGTTTCTAATCTACTACTAAATCCTTAGTAATTTATTTTCCGAATTCCCGCTTTGGTCCCTCAGTTCACACGCACGTAATTTGGGACTAGGAATAGATTATTTATTTGAAAATTCAAATAATTTTATATTGACTAGATACATTCTAAAGTTTGTACGCAATTACCTTTTTCCCAAAACCATTTTAGGAAATTTTACCGTGCTCGTTTCCGCCATCGACATCTTGCATCTCGCTTCCACTTTCTGCACCCCTCGGGTCGGCGGAGGGGAAGTACGACAGCGAGCCGACGCGTCGTCGAATGTTACCGAATATTTTTTTTTAAACTTCAATAAACTTTAATTTATGTCATTTATGACAATTACGTATCGCTTGCCAGTAAGAAGTTTCGTAATTTCTTTTATCAAAGAGATCCAATTATTATCAGATGCATAACCAGTTAAATAAAATACCTACATCGGTGACATTCTTGACTAAAATCAACTGTCAAAATTCACCTATTATTACAATAGTCAAGCATAGCTAAGGCTGTCACATTGCACAAACTGTATTTTTTTTTGTAATTCATTTTGTATTTTTTTTTTAATATTTACGTGACTCACCCCCGCCCCGGTATCTGAATGACTGATCAAGTATCATTTCTTGTCAACTATCATTTCCAGATTTTATGATTATTATTTATTTTTAATAAAAATAATCAAGAGTTAGAACTGGTCAGATCCTGGAGACCACCGAGAGTCGAGGGAACACCTCAACGGCATATAGCAGCTACCTTGTGTTTGGGCTTATTTTAATTGTATTGATGAAAACTTTACACAACTTTACACAAACATGATCTGATGATGAAGACGACTGAGGGTCGAGGAAACTTTTCAACGGTATATAGCAGCTACCTAGTGTTTGGGCTTATTTTATTCGTATTAATGAAAACTTTACACAAACATGATCTTATGATGAAGACAACTGCAGAAATTTATTTATTACTAATCTTAGAAATTGTAATCAGCATGGTTTTTAACCGACTCCTGTTGAAGTCGGTTTTTTAATTAGAAAATTATATGATTTTTCTTCTTTTTTTTTAAATCCAGCTAAAATTAACTTCATGTACTGTATGTGAAGTAAGATATTATTGTGTACTGTATGGAACCCCTATTAACGATGCACTGTCTAAAAAACTGCCTTAGGAATAAACAGCTTTACTTAAAAAAAAAAAAATTATAATGTTTTACGGTGTCATACCTACACCACTTACAAGATAAATTGATGTCTTGCTTGGTGTGTCTTCCGCAACAAAACTTACAATAAAATATTTTTTAAAAACCCATTTTAGTTATCTTTATTTACTCCTGATTTATTACTTTTTGAGTAAGTACCTACAGCTAGTATTAGTGTCAACCCTAACAATCAAGAAGAACAATATTTATATTTTGAACGACATTTTGATTTGTAATAAATACAATCGAGCGCGTGTGCGTGTGCATGTTTATTACTGCTTTTCTATGAGTTGTTCTCTTTCTCACGCGACGTTTGGTGAAACAACAATGTTTTAGGCTTCGCCGACAGCTGAGTTGGTTTTGACAGAATGAGCCTTCTTATTGCTAGTTTACAATCTGAGTCCCACAAAACCATGTAATTGGTTTAACTGTGGGATTTAGTCTCCGTACAATATTCTGCTGTAAGTAATCTTATTCTATATAATCTAATCTAATACTTAAATTATAACTAATCTAAATAATATTTTTTAAGTTTTTTCTTAAATAAATTTATATTTGTTTCCCGCCGAATGTCCTCCGGCAGACTATTTAATAAGTAAGGTAAGCGTTTTTATAATAGTCCTATCTCCATAATAGTTACGTACCCTTGGTACCGTGAACTTGGGCCGTGAAATGGGCCATTTCAGCAGGTTCGTGGTCACTCAAAGGGCAATTCAACCACTTGTTTTTCCGCCAAAATGCAATGACGTCAGAACTCAGCTGTCAAAATATAAATTTTGCACAAAAAGGCGATGACGTCACGACTCTTCTGACAAAGTTCTATGACGTCACGACTCAGCTGTCGAAATTATATGACATCTCGCCGTGCCTATCAATTGTTTTTCCCGCTTAATTCTATGACGTCACGATTCAACTGTCAAAATACTATGACATCACGCCGCGCCTGTCAATTTTTTTTTTCCGCCTAAATTTTATGACGTCACGATTTATCTGCCAAAATACTATGACGTCACTACTCTACTGTTAAAACTTCTTTGACGTTACGACTCAGCTGTTAAAAATTATATGACGTCACAACTCATCTTTCATAACTTTAATAACGTCACGACTCATTTGTCAAAACTTATATAACGTCAGGACTCAGCTGTTAAAATTATATGACATCACGCCTCACCTGTAAAATTTATAAGACATGATATGACTTTGTTATTTCATTTGTTTTTATTATTTGCATAGAGTTCCACCGTGCCGAAGACATGACAAAGTAAAACTGAAGAACCCTATCCGATATTTGAAATCATTTTTCTTATTTTATCTGCCGCGAATTCAATGTCGATTGTTTAAATTAGTCAATACAAGAAGATATCAGTATGACTGATGTTCTTAGATTATTTTTTTTACATTTTTTCCACGCAAAACAATAGTTACAATAAAAAGAATCAACGATGTTAATTATTGTTCCCACAGAATTGTGAACGTATATTGTACTGACAATGTAAATTTTGAAGTTGGGTAGCCAGTGAACGTTAAATAAGAAAAAAATGAATTTATATTTTTTGAATTTAATTTATACAAAAAGCGGGATAAAGGCTCAGATTATAAGTTACCGGTTATGATTGTCACGGAATAAGTCGTATTAGAATATTTTTTTATCACATAATATACATCAATTAGACGTAACCTTACTCCGAGATGTTAGGTAACTTTAATACTTCCGACCTTAAAAACTGGTTTTAGTTCTTCTACACATATAATATAATATCATCACATGTCCCTTGTCAATTCTGAGTTCTACTCATTTATTGACCTACAAGAAAAATCTATTAGGTTACTATAAGTCCTTCTAGAGTATCCAAGCCTTTATTCGCAGTGAATAAAACCAGATGAATATAACCACTTTAAATTATACGTTTCCTTAACTTAAATTTCTTCTTTCATGTCATAAATAATGCAAGTTTGTAATACTTTTAATATTGCGTATTTCACTCATTGTCTCGTTAACAGGCCTTTTAGTAATAAATATTCTCTTGTATTTTGGCCATAAAAATTGTTTTGGCCCGCTCTTAGTAAGGCCCCACCCTATTATTTATTTTAAAATAATATAACATTTTATTCATGATCATTTAATTAGGCACTTTGAAGGTTGTCAGTCAATAGTCTTAAATTTTGATTGTTTTATTTAATAAAAAAATGGATTGCTACAATGAACATGACTGTGGTATACAGAGAAACGACTCGTTTTGGGATTTCAAAGGAAGATGTAAGTATTTAATTATGTATTTTATTTGATGTAAAAAAATATTTGTCTTAAGACAAAACTTAGGATAATATGCTAAGTTTTGCCTTATGATATGATATAACGGACCATATTTATGGTCATATTATATCACTTAAACTATAGACTCCATTTAAAATATATTTTACATTGTTTCCACAATACTGTTCCGATTCTGCAGAGTTTCTGTGACACAGAATCGTCGCAGAAGAAAATGATAAGTATATATATTATGCGATTGTATTTTTTGCAGTACCTAGCTTTTTTTATTTACGTAACATATTAGTAACAAAAGAAATTCAGATTTTGCATAATGTCTCTCATCTGTCATTATCTTGTTCGGAAATCCTAAATTAAAAGAAATTAGGAATCTTTCGAAAGACTGCTGTGAACAGTGTGTCGCGTCTATTAGAAACCTTGGGAGAGCCATAAAATCCGAGAGAGAAAAACAATCCAATAGCCAGAAACTCTAACAGAGGTAATTTCACTACCATTAGTATAAGTAGGGCCTTCAACTAATTCCTTAAATAATTTTAAAGTCTAAGTTAAATATCTTTATTTATTAAGATTTACACATTTACTATACCAAAATATACTAATTTTCATAACAGATAATTATTATTCACTCTTGAAATGGATGCAAGTGACGTTAAGAACGTTAATAAAATATTACAATGCATTATTAAACATATTTCATCATCATCATCATATCAGCCAATCGACGTCCCCTGCTGGACATAGGCCTCCAAGTATTGCCACATATTTAACATATAATTATTTACTTAGAAAAATCAGCGTAATCAAGATGATAACCCAATAACCTTGCTGAAATTTAATGTTAATTTAATTAATTATTACACATAAGACACTTTGACCCTTTGCCATTGACGTAATGTTACACTGCCAATTATGTACGCACGATATTCATGCGACTTTAAGGGCCTTTACGTGGCTCACTAGCGCCGACAATTAAAAAAAAATCGCATATAGGATAAAAGTGTTGAGATTGTGATATACAAATACTTTATTGCCTTTTCTCAAGACTTTGTTATCAACATTTTACATTATTTAGGTATCCTATTTGCGAATTATGATTTTGTTTCTATTGGCGGCTCTAGTGAGCCTAAAGGTAGCCTTTGAAAAAGTTTTCGAATGTCTTGAACATCTAAAAATACTCTTAAAGCTTATTTTTTTCAATTATAAGCATTTAAACTAAATTATTTAATATTTTATAAAATAGGTTTGATAATAAAATAAGCAAACTTTCTAGATTAATAGATTTTTTACTCACTATAGGTACAAACAAGATATTATTCACATACGTAATAACAAAAAGTACTAATGAACCAATAGCTTACAATTATAATACAATTGGTAATGGATTTGGTAAATGAATGACACAATTTAGTAAAGGGATTTCGAAATCACTGACACAAAATTACTTGCTCACTTAATATTCATTACCTACGTTATAAAGAATGATAGTTATTTAACAAACATAAAGTAATTTACAGATATTATCCTACTTCCTACTAATATAATAAATGCGAAAGTTTGTCCTTACAAACTTAACTTACCTTCCATCCTTAGGGATGGATGTTTGTTACTCTTTTACGCAAAAACACGTACCTACTACTACTGCAACTACTGAACGTATTTTGATGAAACTTTATAATTATATAGTTTAAACATCAGACTAAGGCTACAAATATTAAAGACCTTTTACGACAATAAAGTGATGAAAAAGGGACTAAAAATAAAAACTGTCAGAAACCGATCTTATTCAGTCGGTGTCGTTAAAATTTCTTAGGCAACTGTTCAATTTTCTAACAATTTTATCAAAACACCACGCTGGCGAAGCCGCGGGCGGAAACTAGCATATAATAAAAACGTTAAAAAGTTAGCATTGTGTGTATAGCACAGAATAATTTGCAATCTTAGTACGTTACCACAAGGTCGTCTATTATATACAATGCTCATCTTATTAATGTCTAGATGTTTGTTACTAAGCGTATAAACTACTGAAAGGATTTTAATGAAACTTTTACAATATTGTAGTTAATACATAACAATAACACATAGACTACAATTTGTATATGAAGCAATCACTCCTATGAGTATACATTTTTATCATTTATATTCTTTATTAATTTCAGTGGAGGTTGTTGACAACAAGCCCTTTATGTCTACGCCTATACCTGTTCTAACTATTGTTGCTGCATACCTTTTCATTGTTCTAAAACTTGGACCAAGATATATGAAGAATCGTCAAGCGTTTGTATTGAAGAATGTAATTGTTCTTTACAATGCTGTGCAAGTGGTCGTTTCTTCGTATATTGTTTACATAGTAAGTTTGATTGTGTATTTATTCTATGACTATGTTAATAACCGATAGATGAAGTAGGCAGAAGAATAAAATAAAGGTGGAAACATTTGAAGGGGGGTGTCTAGCAGTTTATGTCTTATGGCTGAAATGACGTCAAATGACGTGTTAACAGGGAAGTAAATTACAATTTACTTCCCTGTTAACACGTCATTTGACGTCATTTGTGTTACGACCCATAATTGCAAATATAAGTATATTTGCAATTATGGGTCGTATATACTTATATTTGCAATTATGGGTCGTAACACATATTATTATAACGTAACGTTAACGGATTGGCATCGCCTCGCCTTTTTCCTCGGTGTCAAACGTCAAAAAGCCGATTACGTTACGTTACGTGCTACGACCGTATTTCTTAAGTAGTACTTAATAGTCTATCACTCAGTTAAATACTTCGTACGAGAGATACACTAGCAAGAAGGGGAATTTGTGAAGGTAAGGGAAAAATTGATTGATATTAAAAATGCTGATTTTAAAAATACTTTGTGATGATTTAATTTTATTATATTACACATCACTATGTATTTTGTTAATATCAAAATTTACTTTGCATATAACTTAAGAGATGGTGAGGTATTTTATAATTTAGACCCCACCAAAGATTCTTTCAGCGATGAGCACTGAGATGCATTGGTTAATTAAAATGAGTTAAGCTAACGCAAGGTGGCAGTATTTGGAGGAGGCCTACGAGTATGTCCAGCGGTGGACGTCAATTGGCTGATATGATGATGATGTTAACACAATACAATACATTCAATACAATATCATTTCGACGTTAAAGAATATATTATAACGAATCCTCGAATAAAAAACTATATTTCTAATCATTGAAGTCCAATTTTAAATTATAAAAAAATTACGACTTCAAGCAAATAAGATAAAATATCTTGCAAATGATTTTTATTGTTCGTTAACGTAAAGAAGCTCCTGAAGTTGTTCTTATTACTGAAGCAGCTGTGGAATTAATTTATAGCTTGTTTCAATGGCATGTTTGTTTCTTTTAACTAGGCTGTTAACGTACTTTAGCCCCTTGAGAAGGTAACTTGTACATGAATTTTTACATCTATTCAATGCAACTGAGGACATTAAAGCTATCAGCCTTTGCAGGTCCTTATGCGCCGTTCTTAAAGGCATGCGTGGATCTTTTCACTAACCTGGCCAGTTAAAAAAAATACAGCATAGTTAGCATGAAATTAGTACAAGTTTAAGCTAAGTAATTTGTATTAATAAAAGCTGTTTTGTTTAGTTTAGATCTTAAGACTAAAATATTAAAGAAATAAAAGATATTTAATAGTAAAAAACTATTATTTTTATTAAAACATCAACCATTATGAATGCATACTTAAAAATAATGTTTAATGTTTTCAGGCATGCAAATTAACTTGGTCACAAGGATGGATATCACAGACTTGCGGTTTGGAAAATAAAGAAACAAGAGACGAAGTAATTACTATTCTTTATTTATATTTGCTATCCGTGTGGTGACGGAGTAAGAATACAGTGTGTCACCACCCCATCTCATCCCATGGGTGTCGTAAAAACCGACTATCCGTGAATATTATCTTTACGAAATAAAAAGAAGGAAAACTTGAAATTAAACCTAAGTCTTTGACTAAAAACTTGAAATTAAATTTAAAAAAAGTCTATACCAATCCGTCTGGCCAGCGTGGTATTAGTAGGCCAAGGATCCCTCCGTCATGAGAGGAGGCCCGTTCCTGCAGTGGGACATTAATGGGCTGTTATGATTATTATCTGCATTATAAGTGTAGTTTTTGTAGTCCCTTGGATATTGTAAATGTCCTGGAGAGAGACTTAAGAGTTGTAATAATTATATCGAGAAAATAAGACTCAAAACAAAGCCTTTACTAATCGATTTAGTATTTTAAGAGCTGGGCAAGTTTAAATGAAACAGGAAAGGGGTCATTACTTCTCTTTATAGGTTAACAAAATCAATGACAGCTATTTTTAAAATGGTTTCAGAGGAAACTTCTTGAGATTATTTTATACATTTAAATATTTATTACACAGCTCCTTAAAAAAAGATTATAAAAAAAAATAATATGGTTACAAAGAATACTTGTCAGCTAGTATTGTCTTGGATAGTTTTTATAACGTTACTTGACCAGTAACGTTATAAAAACTATAATGAGCGTAATTAAATTAAAAATAAATTGTATATAAAAAAGAATCGTTATCTACGTTACAATGAGAATTTGATAATATTTAAATGAACAAAAATTTATTGTTATTATTTTAATCTAAACAGTACAAAAACTATTAGGTATGGGTAATTGTCATTAATTGATTTTTATACAATATCTTAATTTCTGATTAATAATACAAAACCTATTATTATATTTTATGCAAAATAAATAATTGTTTGATCCTACCTATTCCTGTTAAAAACAATAATGGGCATACCAAAATCGAACTACAAAGAAATTAAAAAAAAATATACTTTATGTTACTTTTATTTTTTCAGCTCACAAATATTATGTACTACTATTTCCTGGCGAAAGTGAGTGAAGTTCTAGATACGATCTTCTTCGTCTTGCGCAAGAAATACAACCAAGTAACCTTTCTCCATGTGTACCACCACTCCATAATGATAGCCATTAGTTGGGCTATCTTGAAGTATGAACCGACGTACCCGACACTGTTTATAAGGAATATTAACTCATTTGTACACGTTATCATGTACACATACTATGGGCTATCATCGTATCCGAGATTAGCGAAATATCTGTGGTGGAAGAAATATATTACTGCATTGCAATTGGTAAGTTCATGTTGTACGGTCAGTCGGTACCTATTTGTTATTGCTATAACGTTGCAAACAAAGTGGTCTGTCTGGGCCGCACAATGGTAACCGCCAGTCTTAGACAACAGCAACGTAGAGAGGCATCTAGACAAAAGCTGTGTGCTACAGAACTCTTTTACATAATATAATATTTTCACACTAATGCTTGGAGACCTTGTTAGGACGGCGGAAAGCCGATGATTGAGGGAGGCGCAGGACCGCACAACGTGGCAATACTTGGAGGTGGCCTATGTCCAGCAGTGGACGTCAATTGGCTGAGATGATGATGATGAATGCTTGGAGCCAAAATATCGATCCTGATAAAACCGCTTCTAGTAACCAATTGTAATTGGTGATAGTTAAAAGATGAACTAAGAGTACACAATTTGATATTTTATCGGATACAGATAGTGTTTACACTCCCGCTGATTGCAGAAAATAAGTCTTTAAAGTCTTAATACCATTAAACTTGGCTCATGAGATAAGCAAGTGGTGCTGTTGATGATCAGTGCTATCCGCCGCCCATACATAAGCTGTGAAATCTGACTCTAATACTGTTTTTCGAATTACTGAACCTAGAATAACGTTACCACGGAAACATGCAATCACGAATAACGATACCACGAAAACATGCAATCTCAATTTTTTTTGGCACTCGCCTGCTGCTGCAACAGCTCGCTCGCTCGGCTGGTGCGTCGCATTATCAAACCCAACCTTATCTTTCAACAATGTGAAAAACGATGTCAAAATGGAAATTGTATATTGCGTCTATCGTGATTGCATAATTTTCGTGGTAAGTCACGTTATTCCTGATTGCATGTTTTTGTGGTAACGTTATTCTAGGTTCAATTCGAAAATCAGTATGAGAGTAGTCAAATCTAATAAACTATAGGTTTATTAGATTTGACATTAATTATGTATCTTAGTACTAAAACATTTCTTCTGTATGATTCCAGGTACAGTTTTTGTTAATAATTGCACATTTCGCTTTAACATTCGCTAGATCTGCCTGTCCTCCATCTTACCTGTTATGCTTTACTGTGTTTGGAAATACCAGTTTATTCTTCATTCTATTTGGTATCTTTTACCTAAAGACTTATAAGAAAAAGGAACCTACAAAGAAAAAGGGACTTGATAATACAAATAATGATAATGTAAAGAATATTAAAAGTGACCTCAATGGCTCAAATGCTGTTTTGCACCGGAAAACGATTAAAGTTGGCAATTAATGGACAAACCATTGCCTCAGAACACAAAATAACTAGAATTAAGTTTGCTTTAATATTATAATAATGTAAATAAAATATTATGGTTTCATAAGAATAAATAGTAAAACAGTTTTTTTTTATATCTACAAGTATAATTAAAGTTTGCAAAGAATTTGTGTGTTGTTTGTTTTCATAATCATAACAGCAATTTAATAGCATAGTCGTTGTAGTCTTTGGCTGCTACGAAGAAGTCCAGGATTTGAATCCAGCTCAAAACAAATCTTTGTGTTCGTAAAAAGAGTTATATAAGTTTGTTTTTGTTGTCTAGTTTAATGTTCACCTACAATGTACATTGTACAATTACAATGTACTCCGTGTGGTAACGGAGTAAGAATACAATATGTAACCAAAAAGCCGCACGGATAGTCCTTTAACCGACTATCCGTGAATCTTTACGAAATAAAAAGGGGAAAACTTGAAATTAAACCCTATACCAATCCGTCCGGCCAGCGTGGTATTAGTGGGCCAAGTATCCCTCCGTCACGGGAAGAGGCCCGGTCCTGCAGTGGGACATTAATGGGCTGTTATGATGATGACAATGTTCACCTGACGCGCAAGCTTGGCATTCGACAGCCGACGTCGGGTGAACGTTGAGCGGACGCTGGCATGACGACGACGCTCTAAAGACGCTAGTGTGGTCTCTAAGAAAACATATTATCTCTGCCAGAGAAAGATTACTTGACAATTCATCCCTCAGAAGACGGGAGTCGACTCTTTAGCAAAAGGCCTTCAAAAGACAGTACTACCGGTGTGGCCGCTTATAGGTCATCGCACTTTACACTGTCTCGACCTCAACTTCACTTCAAATTAATTTAGAGTATGGCATTGAAATGTAAGCTTAATTTCGTGTTACAAATGAGTCAATTCTTTAACACGTAAGTTTAAATTAGCCCCCCAGCTCGACGATCTCATAAAGGTATCTGGGTCGGACTGGATGCGGAAGGCGCAGGACCGAGTTCTTTGGCGTGTGTTAGGAGAGGCCTATGCCCAGCAGTGGACTGCAATAGGCTAGTTGATTGATTGAAGTTTAAATTCTATCGGCCTTATTACAAAATACGGTCTAACTATAAACCACGATTTATTACGTCACAAAACCACTGTTTTTGAAATTTGTCATTACAAAATCAGTCTTAACGCTAAAGTGTTAAAACTGATTTTGTATTAACAAATTTATGGTTTTGTATTTGTTAATACAATATCAGTTTTAACACTTCAGTGTTAAGACTGATTTCGCAATAACAAATTTCAAAAACAGTGGTTTTGTGACGTAATAAATCGTGGTTTATAGTTAGACCGTATTTTGTAATAAGGCCGTATGTCTCCAAATTATGTCTGTTATTTCGTGATAGCGCCTGCCACTGCGCCCGCGAGTTTACGTGAACAAGCACTGAATCTCGCTTAATCACCCCCAAGATAACAATAGCTATACCCACTCTTTATATCTAGCCGTATAAACGTCCAAAAAAATGGGTTTTTATAATGTCACTTTTATCCGTATACATTAACCTATGGTCACGATTAAGGAACAAAAAACATAATATTATGAAAAAACAATTAATTGTAAACAAAGTAAATAATTTAATAATTGTATTACTACGTTTATATAATTTTAACACTATTTAATCATTTCATTTAATCACCATGTACGGTATATACATCAAGGAATAAAAAGATAGTCGGATTAACTTGTTATAACCCTTTATTGATTCTATCTTAATATTATATGATATGATAAAAGGATGATTGATATGTATCGGTTAACGTGCTTGCTCGGCTAACCGATCGAGTACGGTGATGGACGTGTACTGATCTTAATTAATTATTATTGTTACTAGGAAATAAATCGTCGTCTCGCGTAAAGCGCTGACACGGCGATGTACGGGTTCGAAGTCTGTACATGCTCCCACCCGGGGATGAAATTGATAATGAGAGTGAATGACGTGTGATAAGGGTGATTCTGTTTTATTCTTAATAGTAATGAATGAATACAATTATTTTAATGATAACTATTTCTACACACGATTGTCACTAGTTGTAAATATTGGTTTGCGTAACTCAGGAGACGTATGATTGTCTTGATTACGCACTGCTTTTTTACACTTATTCCCTACACTAATTTATTTTAACTCTACACTTTCACACTGACACTTATCCCTACGAACGTGGATATTGGAAGCTGGGCGAGACGAGCTCTCGGCCCCACGCTGCTCCTCCGTCGACGTAAGTCGTGCGGGCGTCTCCGGAGCCTGAGCTCTAGGACGGCTTGCACGACGTTTGATGCGTTGATATAAAATTATTGTTAACATAACTATTACTATGATCACCACGACATATATGACAGAGTAATGATGAATATCATGATACGTTAAGTCACTTTCGCTGTTGAACTGGCTTTCTTTCATCTCTTCAATCTTCTTATGAATATTTTCTAGGTATTGCTGTTGATTTATTAAATCGGATTCTTCTGTGAGATTCTCTTTGGCCAAAGTGATGTTGAACAGGTGATTAATTGGCGCGATGATGGGTATTTCTATTTCAGGTTTGATATTGATGTTGCTGGTTTGAATGCTGTGGGAATATATAAGGGAGTTCTCTGTTTTTATTATACATCCCGGATCTATACTCAGAATACCTGTTTGCGTCAGTTTTTGTGCGGAAGCTTGATCTTCACATAATATACGTGGTGTACAGTGATCGCAGCAAAAATAAAAATATTTGTTAATTAGATGAAGGTCATGCCACTGGCTTTGACATGGTTCAGTAATAATTCTACATGATTTTGATTTAGTGGATTGACATAAATCCTTATAACTATTGAAATAATTAACAGGTTTTTTTTAAACTACAAATGTATGAATCGGTATCAGCAAAACAGCCGCTTATCTCGTTATGTGTCACTGATATAAACGAGTCCTTTTTCAGGTTGATAGCGGCATCCATAGGTCGCTGGTTCATATCCGGCTCGAAGGACCAAAATGTACGGACTTGTAAGGAACCGTACATATAGGATGATGTTTAAGTATAAACACGTCACAAACTTCAGTAAAGTTTATTAAGTAACGTGGATAGAACCACGGCTATAAATGGTCTACAATTAAAATGCTTATTGTTATCTTATTTATACACAATTATTTGGTTAGTAATTACTATGTTGTATGTTAGTAATGCCTATGTGTGAGTAGGGTGAAATGATGTCACCGACTCAGCATAATAATGTGCGGTGATGAAACCGTACACACCAAGTATTCAATTAATTATTTTTTTCCATTTAAAACTTCGTTCACGAACTAAAAACGGCGTAGAAAATATATTTATTTATTTTATTTTACAGAAGGCTTAAGTACGGACTAATAATAATTTAAGTAGAATCAATATTGTTATACCAAATTGCCAATTACAAACCCTCACATAAAGTGATAATAAAGTGAGGGCTTAAGATCATGACAATCTATACTACCTATTAAAAGTTCTAACTGAGTAATTTGACATCGCTGAATTCTTACGATGCCTCATTGTGTTTTGAAATTTGTGGAAATAATAAAAGTAATAATTATCCGTGTGGTGATGGAGTCCATCTCATGGGTGTCGTAAAACCGACTAAAGGACTATCCGTAAATATTATCTTTACGAAATAAAAAGAAGGAAAACTTGAAATTAAACCCTTTACCAATCCATCTGGCCAGCGTGGTATTATGAGGCCAAGTATCCCTCCGTCCCGGAAGGACGTCCGCCCCTGCAGTGGGACATTAAACGGATGTTATGATGATGTCTCAAATGTCAATGTTTTCATCAGTTAAGGCCGCTGTTTTCGCGATATTAAACTCTTTTTGACAGCTTATTCCGTAGTGTATTTTTCAAACAAATAATTTTGTATTTCTTATTTTCTTACCCGTGTTTTTTTTTGTAACCATTTATTTATTTATTATTAAAATTAAATTTCACGGCATGGTTATTTAGTGATGGACGCTCATAACCATTACCACAATTATGAAACAGTTAACAAATAACCGGTAGAAATAAATGCTATAAATAAACCTACACTCCATGTTTATAAAACGTAATATGATTTTTGGACTATCTATAACCCGCGAATGTGTTACGATAATTTAATTATGTATTTTAAATAATACCTAATTCTCCCGATTGTCCATTCAAAACATGTCATTTTAGCATTTTTACGAAAAATGTTCTCTGCTCAATCTAAGTACTCCAGTAAAATTCCACTAATGTATGAAAGACAAAATAAAGAGACAGCAAATAACAAATAAGAAAGAAAATTTTACGAACGTAAACCCGTCTTAGATGGCTTATGTTTAATATATATTAATTGCATGTATAATTTAAATTAATATTTGTACTAAATTATGTAAGTGTGTGTAAATCGATTAAAAGTTATTCTTAAACAAAATTGATTATGAATTTAAACCGAATCGAAAACGTGTAAGGGCGTCACTAATTTCGAAATTTCTCAATGTGTCAAAAAGAAAATTTATAAACGAATGGACAGGGTTATACTCGTAGTACTGGACTCTTCAATCTATTCTGTTAAGTCGATGTTTTAAAATATTACAAAATGCCTATTTTACTTTTTTTAAATCTTGGATTGTATTTAAAATGTCAATAACAAAATAAGACAAATGTTATGTTTATTATCCATTTATCTATACTTGATTATCTTTGTAAGCAAACACCACATTTTGCAAATTCACTAGTTTTTACATCAATCGCACACTTTGATGTGGATGAAATTTCTGTGAAGTAACATTAGATATCCTATAGAAAACACATAAATTACTTTGGTTTAACCACTTTACCTTTTAATTTAAGTCATATTCAATTAACTGTATGGCATCATTGACAAAGTTGTAAAGCTATTCATAACACTAAATAACGTCATAACGTCGAAAGCGTAATCTTTGAAGACGCAGGTTCAAATCCTGCCTCGAGATAAAGCCTCGTCGCATAGGGTCACATAAGACTTAGCTAGGTACGCCGTTGATTTGATCGCGTACGTCGCATTCGTCGTGTCGCCTAGCGTTCTTCGCGTCACGTCGCGTCGCTTTCGTCGTCCACGCAAGACACTAGGTAAGAATTCTTAATAAAAAGAAGCAATATGAAAACATTACTATTCATTTATTCTTACTTTTAACCCTTAAATGTATTTAAATAAATGCGAATAATTAAAACGAATGTTCATAAAAAGATGTAGAAATAGAAATAGAAATAGAAAAATTATTTATTTGCAGCAAAACATACAAAAAATGAAATACTTAGTAGCTACAATAACTTATATCTAATTTGCCGCAAATCAGACTCAAGTCAGCAAATACTGGCTAAAGATAACCAGCGCTGGTCTTCCCCTGAGACTGGTTGACGAGTGACGTACGGTCTACACATACAATTCTAGAAGTTCTACACATACAATTCTAGAAGTATAAGTGTTCATAAACACATAAGAACTAAAAGGCAAACAAATATGGCGTCTTGTCAACCACAGACCATACTAAGTCTATAGTTAGACTTGGTCTTTGACCTTTGTGAAAAATTTTTAATTAAATAAATAGTAAAATTCAAGAAAAATAGTGGTTAAATCAAAGTACCTAATAATTTATCAAGACAAAATAATTTTGTTATAGCATACCTACATGTCTAAAGCTACTTTACATAAATTTTCATACACATCAAAGTAAAATCAATCAATGCACAAACTAGTGAAATTGTGAAACTGCAAAATGTACCCAGTACATATTTGTTTACAAAAGTAAGATAAATGGATAGCATAAATATTGTTATCTCTTATTTTCAACAAACGATACTTAAACCTATATATATACACGGGGGATTCACAAATACACAAGCACACAGAGGTGAGTACGAATGATGCTGGTTCCCAAAATAAATACATAAACATAATCAATTAATATATTATAAATAAATAAATAATTATAATTATTTGCCAGCGCCTACAAAGCACTGGTGTCATTAACCAGAGCTTCCTCGTTTTTTTGGTGTTTCAATAGAAAAGATCTTATTTGTTTTTTAAACGCATATATGCTTGGCAAGTTCCTGATTGGCGGTGGAATATTATTCCAACACTTTGAAGCAGCATAACGGAAGCTTCCCCTAAAAACAGTTGAACAATGCCGCTGAAGCCCCAACTGTACTGAGCAAGCGCGGGATACACCGTTCCTATGACTCGAGCGCCAGGAAAACTTGTCATATAAATATTTAGGTTCCTTAAACTTAATGACACCGAACAACAGGCATGACAAATGACACTTACGACGGTGCTGCATTTTTAGTAAACCGTATTTATTCAAAAAAGGAGTAACATGAGACCTAAAGGGTATGTTAAAGCAAAAACGCGCGCAGGCATTTTGAACCCTCTGTATAACTTTTTTTGTTTTCGCTAACAATCGTGGGGCAACAACGACATCCATATAATTTAATTTCGACAATACAAGGGTTTCCGCCAACTGTACGCGTAGTTCCTCTCCCAAGAAAGGTCTCATTTTGTAGAGCAGCCTCAGTCTATAAAAACAAGCTCTTACACAACTATCCACATGTTTCTCATACCTCAAGTCACTATCCATAACAAGACCCAAGTTTCTGGCTTCGTACACACGTTCAATAGGATGTCCCATGAGCATAAGCTTTACAGTAGGATTGAGACTAGTCAGCTGCTGCCTGCTACCAAAGACAATGTATTTAGTTTTGGCAGGATTTAGCAACAGGCAGTTTTTGGAGGACCACTCAGCTATCTGGCAAAGATCCTCATTGAGCCTACCGATCGTCTCATCTACATCTTGCGGCTTACACGACAAGTAAATCTGGGTATCATCAGCGTAGATATGGTAATTAGCGTGCCTGATGTGGGAAACTATATCAGCTGAATACAGGGAAAAGAGAATAGGTCCAAGGATAGAACCCTGAGGTACGCCCGATTGCACGGCCATTTTATTTGATACGGCATAGGAACCATCACTACGACGCAACTTCACGTACTGATACCGGTTAGTGGTGTAGCTATCA
The DNA here is from genome assembly GCA_905475405.1 of Schrankia costaestrigalis. NCBI lineage: Eukaryota > Metazoa > Arthropoda > Insecta > Lepidoptera > Erebidae > Schrankia > Schrankia costaestrigalis. Next base: position 19,820,474 of record FR997829.1, on the reverse strand, counting down.
AACCACTTTAAAGATTTCGTGTCAAAGCCATAAAATTTTAGTTTGGACATTAGCAGACCTATATTTATGGAATCAAACGCCCGGGAAAAATCCAATAGCACCAAAACCGTACACATCCCCTTATCACGAGCAACCAGTATATTATCAGTTACATCAAGCAAGGCAGTTGTAGTACTACGTCCCACTCTGAAACCCGATTGCAACTGAGGCAGAATATTGTTATTTTCAAGATACTTATTCAGCTGCAAACAAATAGCCTTCTCCAAAATCTTTGATAGACACGGTAAGATACTAATAGGTCTTAGGTCTTTTAAGTTAGCTGGGCTTGAACATTTGGGTAATGGTCGTACAACTGCCAATTTCCATAACTCGGGAAATGTACTCGTGTTAATAGAAGTGTTCACTAGAACCCGAACACAATCCAAGGATTGAGGGAAAGTCATGAGTAGCATTTCTAGGGTGATACCGTCACAACCCTCAGCATTAGACTTAAGTCCCCTAATTATCGTGATAAGTTGTTCCATACTAATTTCACTCATCTTAAATATGGCATCAGTAAATCTATGGGTGTCATAAAATCCCATTACGTCAGAAATATTACCTGAACTAGGTGGTATGTCAAGAAAATGTCCGTTTATTTTATCTGGGTCGTCAAAGATTGAAGGCAGTGTAAAGTCATCATGCGGTAACAAGGTGTTCTTTATGTTTATCCACAACAATTTAGGTTTATTGATGTTACTGTTGATATTATGCCTATAATATGCATACTTCTCACGATAAAGAGCCTGATTAACAGTGGACTTCAAGCTTTTGTAGTAGTCCTTTTTTGCGTCAGTCTTAGTTTTATTGTAATCAGCTGCCGCCTTATCTCGGAGTCTCATCATTACCCTCACAGTATCAGTGATCCAGGGATATGAGCGATTTCTTAAATTGACAGTTTTAACTGGAGCATAGCAATCAAAAATAGACAACACGAAACAGTTAAATGCATTAACCATGAGATTAACATCGGTACACTGCGATATCTGCTTCCAATCGATAGTATTTAGATCATTGTTATAATCTGTCAAAGTTATGTTTTTTATAGGCCGGTAAGTCATTATCTGTGGAGCTATTTTATCCCGCTTAATGTCAAACTCACAAACAACAAGACAATGACCTGTGATGGTTCCTACAAGCTCCAAAGTTATTTTCTTATGCTTTAAATCAGTGCAGACCACGTCAATCAATGTTTGACTAGTGCTAGTAAAATGAGTTGGCTCAGTGACTAGTTGGTTTAGGTTAAAATGAGAAAGAAAAGCTTGAAATTTCTTCGTGTTATTGTTATTTACATCCAGATAGTTAATATTAAAGTCACCTAGAATAATAATGTTGTCACATCCAGGCATAGAACTCAAAGAATCAGTGATGGCATCAAAAAACAGTTCAATATTTACCCAGTTTGGCCTGTATGCAGTGCCAATCATCAGCCTCCTGCCGTTAACATTAAGACTAAGCCACATTTGTTCGACCACCGTGTGAAGTGGGTCCACGGGATGCTGCCAAGTACGCACAGTGATTCCATGCCTTACAAAGAAACCAACGCCACCACCACGCGTGCGGTGATGTTTTGGTCGTGGCTTGTGTCTAAGTCTATAACCAGGAATAACAGGAGCTCGCCCCTCCTCCCCAGAATGTATCCAAGTTTCATTCAGGGCCAAAACATCAACACCACTGCGAGCAACAGCTGCTATAATACTGTCATGGTTGGTGCCGAGGGAACCTGCATTGTACAGTCCAACTCTAAGACATTTAGGTGCCATTACATTACATACACACATACACACAACATATAACCATCAGACACAAAGACATAATGCTCAGACACAATCAACCAACAATCCCTATCTGATTTTGTTTTAATACTAATAATTACAAAAAATATGCAAAAGGAAAACACAAACCCATCACTCGCACTCACCATGTATGTCCAAACATTAACCAAACTTATTACTATTTTCTTGACAGGGCCTATAAGCAAAAACAAATTAATTAATAACAATCCCTGTTGTTGATAAATTCTTATACAAAAAGAGTAAACTTTGTCACAACACCAAAATAAACACACAAGCTGTCCACCACTGACCACAATCACACAATTATTATTTCTTGGCATGAGATATCTATTTTTCTTATGTTGTAATATTTGTATATAAATGGATGTTAATTTACATAAAACTAAAAGAAAATTGTAATCATAATGTGGGTACTGTAGTGTACAGACTAATTTACATGAGCTATGTTTACAAAAAGTATTATGCCCAGCAGTATAAAGCAATAGTAAATCAACAGCCGCACAATTAACTGATTTTACCAATTTTGTACTTTTATTTCACTTATAGGGTATGACTATAAATATTAATTCACTATAAGTTAAGTGTTTTTGTATTTTATTTACGTTTTTCTTTACAACTTTGATCGTCAACACTAATTTGCTATGAGTCAGTTAACTTTATAACAATAAACACATTTGTTTTTCACTAACTAATTTATTTTAAATTTAAAAACTTTAATAAACACAGAGCGTAACAGCTGTTCTTAACGTCCGTGACGTCACTCCAAGATCCAAGATGTCTCTTAAGAAAGAAATAATTCTCAATAATTAGGCAATATTATTTATTCATTCTTAATTCTGAATTTACGACACGTATGTACTCTACTGTCTATTTTCAACCGACTTCAAAAAAGAGGAGGTTCTCAATTCGGTTTTATTTTTTTTTTTTTTTTTTTTTTTTTTTTCTGTGTTTGTTACCTGATTTCACGAAAACGGCTAGACCGATTTGAAAAATTTTTTTTTGTTCGTATTGGTATGCTTCCCATTTGGTCCCATTGTCACCAGATCTGGATCTAGATGACGGGATCCCAGAGAAATCGAGGGCATCTCTTGAAAATTGTAGGGACGCATTGTGTAAAATCTTGTCATACATGTGCATCTTTGACGTCACTACCAAATAGTCAAGAATTAGAACTGGTCAGATCCTGGAGACCAGAGAGAGTCGAGGGAACACCTCAACGGCATATAGCAGCTACCTTGTGTTTGGGCTTATTTTAATTGTATTGATGAATACTTTACAAAACCTTACACAAACATGATCTGATGATGAAGAAGATTGAGGGTCGAGGTAACTCCTCAACGGTATATAGCAGCTACCTAGTGTTTGGGCTTATTTTATTCGTATTGATGAAAACTTTACAAAACTTGACACAAACATCATCTGATGATGAAGAAGATTGAGGGTCAAGGGAACTTTTTAACAGTATATAGCAGCTACCTAGTGTTTGGGCTTATTTTAGTCGTATTGATGAAAACTTTACACTAACATTATGACTGTAATTGTAGGTATGGTTTAAGACTTAATAATGAAGTTCTTATTTGAATTTAAAATAGGAATTAATACCGGATTATAAATAGACTATAAACAAATTTTTGAATTGCATTTCATTTATTTTAAATTATTCTTTAGGTACAACAAATTGATAATAATAACTATTATATTTATTTGATTTATTTTTATGTCAATTTATTTAAATTATCAATTTAGTGTGCATGTCGCACAATAAATTAATAATTTTTATTACTAATTAACCACGCCGAGACGGTGTGGCTACGCTTTTCGATGTTCTCCCTATTTAAAACTTTTTTCATGTAGGTCCTTTTTTGTGAAAGCTGATTCTTATTTCTTACGTTATTCACTAGTCTCTTTTGAAATGGCATTGGAGGTAGATTTCCTACTTCGAGAATGGCGTTTATTCCTTTCTTCGGTTGTCATCGAATCGAACCCGAGGCGGGCGCGTCAAGTCTTGTGACCTGTGACGCGCACCAATGAACATACCGCGGCGGCGCCCGCGCTGCACTCTCCGCGCGCCCCGCGACCCGACGGTGACCGGTCCGCCCGCTACCGCTCAGTCGCAAGCGACAGTGCGAGACGTAGACCGACGGCGAATGCACGTTCGCCCGCGCTTCATGCGTACGCAATTAACTCGATCTCTAGATTTTAATCTACATCTTGTTTTCTACTCCTATATACTCGTAGTCTAAGCTACGTCTAGCTAATCTACATCTTGTTTTTTATTCTTGTATAACTTAACTTAACTTCAGTGCTGTGAACTTAACTAACTTAATAACTCTGTATTCTCTTTCATTCTGTGTCATTAAGTAAATAGTCTTGTAAATAACCGTCACGTTTTCTTTATCACCTCTACAGTCTCATACAATCAGCGCTGTCTCATGAGCAGCGCGTTTCGTAGGTCTACCCATATTCAGACAAAATAATGTCCCACTGCAGGGACGGGCCTCCTCCACTGACGGAGGGATATTTAGCCTACTAATACCACGCTGGCCAGACGGATTGGTATAGGGTTTAATTTCAAGTTTTCCTTCTTTTTATTTCTCAAAGATAATATTCACGGATAGTCCCTAAGTTGATTTTTACGACACCCATGGGTTGAGATGAGGTGGTGACATGCATTCTCACTCCGTCACCACACGGATTTATAGAATTGGAATTCACTAAAAATTTGACAATAAAATTGATTTTTACAAAAAAAAAAAAACCGACTTCAAAAACACAAATTGCACTAAAAAGTAAAAAATAATTAGTTGTATTTTGGTTTTACAACATTAAAATCAGCCATTCCTTCTACTTAATTTTATTCTAAAGAATAGGTTCTTCTATTTATTGTAAAAAGTATTGTTTAAGATATTTCTTGAAGAGTCTGTAAATATATTGATTTGTAGATTCTTTAAAACATAATCAAATTATTACAAATAATGTAATATTATTGTTATTTTTGGAGTCGGTGTCAGCCAACGCAATAAGTACGATAAAGCTATACAAAACTTTATTGCCTTTTCTAACACACTCGAATCACTTTAAATGGTTTTTAATTAGATAAATATTGCATTTAAAACAAAAACGGCCGTTTCATTTTCTAATGCGAATTTTAAGTAATTGTTAGTCTTTAGCCTGTGTGTAACACGGCGCCATAATGTTTGTTTAAATATTAAGTCAGAAATAAAAAATGGTAGGTATATAAACTATCGTGGCTGACACCGACTCCAAAAATAACAATAATATTACATTATTTGTAATAATTTGATTATCTTTTAAAGAATCTACAAATCAATATATTTACAGACTCTTCAAGAAATATCTTAAACAATACTTTTTACAATAAATAGAAGAACCTATTCTTTAGAATAAAATTAAGTAGAAGGAATGGCTGATTTTAATGTTGTAAAACCAAAATACAACTAATTATTTTTTACTTTTTAGTGCAATTTGTGTTTTTGAAGTCTGTTTTTTTTTTTTGTAAAAATCAATTTTATTCTATACTTGATTATCTTTGTAAACAAATACCACATTTTGCAAATTCACTAGTTTTTACATATTTTTATTTAAATAGAAAAAAAATCTGGAAACTACACACATCAAAAAAGTCTAAGCAACATGCATGATATTACAAATTTACCATTTATATTAATTTATTTTACCATTTATTTTAATTATAACGTTGTATTTTATTTTTAAAATAATATTTTTAGGGTTCTATGATGTAAAAATAACAGCTGTTTTCTTTATAAGTTCTTTTAATAACAGAAATTAACAATATTAGAATATACAGGTACATAAGAAACTAAACTTTTTTTTTACAAATTGAAATTTCTTAAGAAAATGAATTTATTGTGAAAGAATAGGACAATTTAATACAAAGTATGGCCTCCTCTGCTATTCAGAACTTGTCGGCAACGATTATTCATTGAATTAATGAGACTGTTTATGTCATCTTGCGGTATTCGCTCCCAATGGAATTGTAGCAAATCCTTCAGCTGTTGGGTTGTTGTCACTCCGTCCAAGTCCTTCAAAACACGTCTCTGGAGCATGTCCCATGCGTGCTCGATGGGGTTGAGGTCTGGCGATTGTGCAGGCCAGGGCAATACCTGGATGTTCTCCGTTGCCAAGTATTCACTGGTTCGCCGAGCTGTATGTGAACGCGCATTGTCATGCATTAACGTAAAATCGGAGCCAAAGGTTTGTGCAAATGGATGGACATAAGGTCTGAGAATATCCTCAACGTAATTTTCAGCGTTCATGTTTCCATTTACAAAAACGAGCTCAGTTCGCCTGTTCTTCATAATACCCGCCCATACCATAACTGTTGAGCCGCTGTATGGATGAACTTCCTGAACGCACCTGAGTCTTTCAGTATTTCCGGGTCGACGGTACACTCGCACCCTTCTTGTATCAGGCCTAAACCCGAATCGCGACTCATCGGAAAACATAATTTTATCCCATTGTTCCTGGGTCCATGTTATGCGTTCTCTACACCATTCATTGCGACGAGCGCGATTCCCGTGACGTATCGGTGGGCACCTGATAGGGCGTCGAGCTCGTAGGCCGTACTCATGCAGTCGATTTCGCACAGTTTGGGGACTTACATCAACACCACTTGAATTTTGTAGCCTCAAACTTATCTCTCGAGCGGTTAACATCGGCTGGCGTCTTGCAGTCAGTTGTATGTACCGGTCTTGCCGAGTGGTTGTACTCCTTTTACGGCCTGGATGCTGTTCAGCGGGTTCCCCTGTATTATTGTAGCGCTGCCAAAGACGACAAATAACACTTCTATGAATACCAAAATGTCGAGATACCTGAGATTGATTACTTCCCGCTTGCAACATCCCTACAGCTCTTTGCATTTCATCTGCCGTCAAATGACGTCGCTCCATGACGTAAATAATATCTAACAATTCAATTTTGTCGCCAACTGTATTTAAATGGTTGGTAAAATTATAAAATCAAGACTAAAACGTAGCAATTAACATGCACTCAAATTCAAACAAATTCGCAGTCATTTGAATTTTATGAAAAAAAAACAAAACATAATCGAAATTTTTTTTTACAACCAGCCAGTATGTCATCAATAACAAAAAAGTTTACTTACCTATACACTTTGAGTGAGTAAATACTTAGAAATTAATTAATATAAATGGTAAATTTGTAATATCATGCATGTTGCTTAGACTTTTTTGATGTGTGTAGTATTGGACATAGAAAACACATTAATTACGTTGATTTAACCACAATCTTCTTGTAAGATGGGGAAAAGCCACGGAGGAAAAATGCACGGAATGTGGCAAAGAAATTGGTACGGCAAGACACTTATTGGTAGGCTGCAAAGTGCTTTTGGATAGGGGTCATTACTCGCAACGTCACGACAAAGTACTAGGGATTATACGCGAGGCAGTGAGTCTGTCGATTGCCAGAGCTAGAAAAGGACTGACTACGAATGAAAGACTAAAACATCCAATTTGTTAAGGAAGGCACTACTAAAAAGACCACCTACTAGCCTTTTTCGGTCCTGAGTCCGGCGGACGATTGGACTCTACTGGTTGACACGTATGAAACACACTACAAAATTCCGGAGGATATCTGCGTGTCGCCGTTGAGACCAGACATATTCCTCTACTCAAAATTGAAAAAGCGTGTAGTACTTATTGAGCTCACGGTACCGTGGGAAACTAACATCCCTAAAGACCACGCAATTAAGACAAATAAATCCCCCCTCTTCCCCTTGGACCGCGAAAGCGCATAGTCGTGTAATCTGTGCTAATTTTAATTGCAATAAATAATAATTCATTGTAATAATTAGTCAAAATAATAGTAAAATAAATAAGTGAGTTTACGTTAAAGTACCAGGCGGCCATAGCAGCGAAGAGCTTCTAACTGGTAAGCAACGATAACAGCCCTACCATTGGTCAAACCAGATCTTGACCCCGCCCACCAGCCTTGTCTTAAACGCCTAGAGATTATTAATAGCAATTATATAGCAATTGAGTAGCAATTATATTTAAGACACATTGCTCTTTAAGAAACAACAGGAACTACCTTTCCTCACATCTCTCAAAATGAAAAGAACACCTCCTCAAACACCTTCAAGTGCAAACTCTGCAAAGAAGAATAACAATAAGATAACGCCAACTCTAAAACTACCATCCACGAGCTCAAACATCCAAGTCCCAGCTGATATTTTACTGAATAAATCTGCCTCGGATTCGGATCTGACTAATGTTATCTCTCAGGAATTTGCTTCGCAACGAAAGAAAAGATGCAGAGAAGACATGGAAGACTCTTTTGTCAACCAGTTCAGCGAGTTTAAAGAAGAAATGGTAAAACTGATTACCTCTAGTTTTACTTCGCAGGCGAACGAAATAAAAAAAGTTAATAGCACACTACAAGAAATTCAACAGTCTAACATTAATATAGAAAATACAGTCTCATTTCTTGCAGCACAAAATGAAGAATTTGGTCAGAGAATAATAGAATTAGAAAATCAAGCAAAGAAAGACAGGAACTATATTACTATACTGGAGAGCAAAATAGAAGAACTACAAATGGGCAGCCGAAAATCTAGCCTAGAGATCAAAAATGTACCGAAATCTCTTGACGAAAACAAGGAAGACCTCATCCAGATGGTAATAGGCCTTTCCAAATCTGTAGACTGCAACATCAGTAAGGCAGACATAAAGGATATATACCGAGTTAGATCGAAAGGTGATAATAAAAATTTGCCTATTGTAGTGGAGACCAACTCAACGCTTTTGAAGAATGACCTCATGAAAGCAACTAAATCTTATAATGCCAGGTATAAAACTAAGCTGTGCGCCAAACATCTTGAGTTGAAAACGCTAGAAGATACTCCTATTTACGTATCCGAACATTTAACCCCAAAGGGAGCACGTTTATTTTTCTTAGCGCGAGATCTTGCTAAGTCAAAATCATACAAATTTTGCTGGACCGCTTACGGAAAAGTTTTTGTAAGAGAGAACGAACAATCACCAATTATTTTAATTACAAATGAAAATCAAATACAACACCTTATGAATGCACAACGTCATGGATCACAAGTAATCTGACTAAATGGAGGTAACAAATATATAACCTCTTATAAGACTTCTTTATTGCATGTTTTTCATAGATTAATTAATACTTTTCTTGTGATGTATAAATTAAGTTTTATATCCTACCAAAATATTAATTACTTACACACTACAATATACACCTCTCTGTATTGTTTACACATTATTCAGACACCGACAATGTTACACTCATGCTCACAAATAATATCACCACTACAATTCTTGTTTTACAGATTCACTTACTCATACAATAATTATATTTTTTCTACATATTTACTACAATACGCTAATCAACATTCATGCATCATCTTCTTATGGCTTTTTAGGCAAATAGCCTTTTGCTTTACTCCATTACTTTACATGCCAAAATACACAAAAGCAAACTTATTACCACACAAACCACAAGTACAAAAATTATTTACACAAAATAAATTACAATGTAGACTTAAATACCTGCCTCAACTGAATAGGAAAAACATTCTGTTTAAACATATAAATACCTTTCTAACAATTGCACTATTTCTCCCTAAACTAAACATAAATGAATAATACACTACAAACAATAAAAGATTTGGACAATATTGACATAGCACGGAGTTTAGAGTGCGATTGCTCTGAACTATCTAAACATATTAAAGTAAAAACAAATGATCTTACCATTATCTCTCAAAATATCCGCAGTATTTATTGTAATTTTGACGATTTTGTGGTGGCTTTGTCGACTTTCAATTTTGATATGGACATTATAGTCTTAACTGAGTGCAGGCTCAATACAAACAAAACTATTCCGCAACTTAACAATTATATATCTTACTCTACCTCTAGGCAGTTAAATCAAAACGATGGAGTAGTCGTTTACGTTAAAAGTACTTTAAAACATAAAGTAAAAGAGATCGAACTTGTTAATTCGTCTTGTCTTCAACTTGATATTCTCAATTATATAGTCCTTTGCATTTATCGATCCCCTTCTAACACGAATATTAATAACTTTATTAACTCACTTAGCTTGCACATTGAAAGTCTAAGTGATAAGAAAAATCTCATTTTATCAGGAGATATTAATATTAATATTAAACAGTCATGCACAGAGCCTCCACATGAATTTCAGAACAGAATGATCTACCTTAACATGTTATCATCTTACGGAATTCTTCCTGGGCACACTTTACCTACTCGTCAAAAGAATTGCTTAGATCACTTCATGCTTAAATTGAATAAAAAAAAACTATCAGCTACAATCGCTGTTTTACACACCACAATAACTGACCACTTCACAACACTTTTAGTCATTTCCAAATCAAATAATCGTATTACCCCAAACCGCACTTACACAACTGTCAATTTTGAACAAGCTTTAAATTTACTAAAAAAACAAAACTTACATGAATTGCTCTTTTGCGATGATCCACACGCCTTATGTAACTTACTTATAAGTAAAATAGCTGAATCTATAAAAATTAACACTATCACTATAGAAATTCCACATAATAAACGCATAATTAAACCATGGATCACGCCTGGTATTCTGCGCTGCATAAAAAATCGAAATAGACTGCAAAAGGAAGCTCGACGTGATCCACATAATGAAATAATTAAAATTACATATAAACGTTATAGGAATTATTGTAATGGATTAATAAAAAAAATGAAAAGGAAATACGAACGTAACATTATTACTAATTCCGTTAAAAATCAAAAACTACTGTGGCGTAATATTAAATCAATAACCTACACGAACTCGGTCAAAAATTCCAGCTTAGAATTGCTAAACAATAAGTCAGCACCTACCGAAGCAGTCGATGGTGTAAATGAATATTTTGCAAATATTGGCTGTAGGTTAGCCAGGGAGATTCAATGTGGCCTAGGTCCCAGTCTCGTTCAACCTACGAATCTAGCAAGGCAAGTGAATTCTTTTGTACTTCTAGACACAGATGCGGAAGAAGTTCATAGAGTGATTCGGAGCCTTAAAACCGAGTCCGCAGCTGGATGGGATAACATTTCCACAAAGTACATTAAATACGCTAGTAATGAAGTTGTTCCGGTATTAGTCCACCTTTTTAACCTTTGCTTTGCTAGGGGCGTTTTTCCGGAAGCACTTAAGCAATCGATTATTATCCCGATTCATAAAACTGGAGACAGAGACGATATCAACAACTACAGGCCAATTTCTATTCTTCCTTGTATAGCTAAAATTCTTGAAAAAATTATTAATAGTCAATTTCTCTCATATCTCAATAAATTTAAAATTTTATCACACTCACAATTTGGGTTTAGACGTGGCATTTCTACTGAGGATGCGGTTACTGCTCTTACATCTGATGTAACGCAGCATCTTGATAACGGCAGAAAGTGCCTTGCTGTCTTCCTAGACCTAAAAAAAGCTTTTGATACCGTCTCTGTCCCTTTACTCTTGAACAAATTAGAAGGGATAGGGGTTAGGGGAACCACACTCAAACTTTTTAAAAGCTACCTGACGGACAGGAAACAAAAAGTGAAGATAGGAAACTATGTTAGTAAAGATGCATTGATTACTTACGGGGTGCCTCAAGGAAGTGTGATTGGGCCAACTCTCTTCCTTGTTTATATAAACGAGCTCTGCAATATACCTATTAATAATGCTAAGGTCTTCTGCTATGCTGATGACACAGCTCTCGTTTTTCATGGTCAGGATTGGCAAGAAACACGGCGCCGTGCTGAACTGGGTATGTCACAAGTTTCAAATTGGCTGAGAAACAATCTGCTAACCCTTAACACTAATAAAACCAATTTTATTTGTTTTAGTATTTATAAAAACACACAACCTGCCAATGATTTCAACATTAAGGTACATACATGCAATTCACAACCTAATAATAACTGTTCCTGTCCAAGCATCGTTAAAATCACACAAGCCAAGTATTTGGGTGTACTCATAGATCAGAGATTGTCCTGGCACCCACACCTAGAAAATATCTCTAACAGACTGAGAAAATTTACGTGGATCTTTAGATCACTTAGATATGTAGTTCCCAAATGTTACAGTGACGTCACAGGTACACGTAGGCCCAGAAACATTTTAAATGAAATTTATGTATCTCTTGTCCAATCAGTCCTTATATATTGCATCCCTGTCTGGGGTGGAGCTGGTAAGACAAAGTTTCTTGAGGTGGAGAGGGCTCAACGCGCATTATTGAAAGTGATGTATTTTAAGGAAATATCATTTTCCACCATTGAACTTTATCAAATTTGCGATCTCTTATCTGTGAGGAAATTATACATAATACAAACAGTACTGAAAAAACATAAAAATCTACCATACAAACCATCTATACCTTCAAAAAGAAGAAATTATCTTGTCGCTAACACACCCTTTACAAAAACTACTTTCGCAAACAGGCAATATTTTAAACGATCTTCTTATTTGTACAACAAAATAAATAAAAAGCTAACTATACATTCTATGCCACTCTATAAATGTAAAATAGAACTGATTACCTGGATTAAAACACAAACGTATGACGAAACGGAAGAGTTCTTACAGCGTGTCTGTTAATTAAATCTTACACAAACACTGACTCACACACATACACTCTCACACACACTCACACACACATACACTCTCACACACACTCACAAACACACACACATACACACACACTTTACATACTTTTTTTTATATTATTATAAGTATTGTAATAGTTTCTAGATCTACCTAAACTACTTACCTTGTACTATGTTATAGATACTGTAATTTTTTCTATGGAAGAGTGGGGTCTTCTGATACAGGCTATTAACTAGCTTAAAAGGAGGCCTCTGATTCTGATCAATATAATGTAAACCTTAATGTAAATATAAATAAATAAATAAATAAATAAAATACTTTGACTTGACAAACGAGATAACCAGAAATGGCTATAGGGTTACTCTGTATGCCGTGGAAATAGGTGCGAGGGGTACACCAGCTAAATCCCTATACAATCTATTAAAAAAACTAGGACTGCCGAGAACTTCAGTAAGCTCTCTACTATCACGAATGTCCAAAACGGCATTGTTAGGTCCCTACCAAATTTGGATAGGTAGGGGACGGAACATAGCAGACAGTGAAGGTGACCGCTAACGCGTTGTAAGGGGGCCTCCTTAAACCTACATCTGGGTCGTAAGTTCCAGACGCTGTTACGCCAGTGTTCCGTCCTCTATCACGCGATAGACCCGGCACCCGCACGGAGAATCCATGGAATGCTAAGATTAGGTCTTATCTTATTAATATTAATAAAATTTACTTAATTTTTGGCGACAAAAAATTACACAGCTAAAATAATTTTCACCTTTTGACATTTTTGTAAATCATAGATTGCCTTCGATTTTTTTAAGACAGATCCCGCACTAGGGATCATGCCCTGTGTCGCGGGGACTTTTTACAAACATCAATTAACGGACACAAAGAACACCCAGACTAAGGACAATAATTTATGGATCTCACAAATTATTGACCTGTGTGGAGACCGAACCCACAACCTGGTGCACGGCAGCCACTTGCGCTACTGTCGCGCCACCGAGGTCGTCAAATCGTCGATTCTTAGTACTTTTCTCATAATTAGTCTCTAGACAGTGGTTAACACGAAATAAATGGACTAAACGTACGTATATTGAGGTTGGGTGCGATTGGAAGACAATAAATATTTTTATTTAATTTACTGACATCTCCACACAGCAAAGATAACAAATTACATTGGCAAAAAAATCTATTGACAACCTTTTACAGGGACAGACGCCAATGATAGGAAGCTAAAATAAATCGTTAAATTTTATTTGATTGTATTTAATCAAATAAATTTTATTTTTAAAATTTATAATCTGTATTTTTGATATAATAAAAATTGAAATTAAAACCGTACCTATATTTCATTTCATTATCAAAAAACGCCTCTGTCTTCACGCGATTTACTCTTGAGTAACACTAAAAACTAGATCAGAACGGATTTAAACAATTAACTTATTCATAACTTATTCATAAAAATTACAAAATTTGCTTCTAAGTAGATTAATTGAACTCTAACACCCACAGTAAGATTCAACTTGTGTTGTGAGTGTCAGTGCTCTCCATTATGTCTCGTGATTGTATTTACATTATGATTATTGTGCTGTGGATAAAAAGCACGAAAGTTTCAGAAAGTGTTCCTCGAATAGATTTACATTCCATACAAAGATACAAAATCCAAGATACACAATAGATAATGTTCTTGAGAAAGGTTTTCTTATTATAGAGAAAGTTCCTTTTTTGAGAGCTTTAGTAAATCTTACAAAGATACCTAAAAACAGCGTATAACAGTATTGCAGCTCTATAAAAATGCTACTAAATAGTTTTAGACAGTACCTATATCTCTGTCGTTCTATCTTCCTTGAGTAAAAACATCTATTTTACTTTTACTACTTTACTCTTATGTTCATGCTGTTTACCTGGAAAGAGATACGAACGAGAAGGCAACACAGATTTAAACATTTACCCCAGTAATGTTTCTGACCTTTCCTTTGTGAGCTTTATCTAAATTCAATTCAAGGCACTTAAATACATAACTATCGACAACTCATCCTAGACACCATATTGGAGACACAACTCCAGATAGATAACAATTTCGTCTTAAATTTAACTAGAATCCTTCAAAAAATGTGACGATGAATTGTTATAAAAAAAAAAAAAGAAAAAGTAAGCGATGCGATCTAACTTCGACCATGTCTTACAAGCTAGTAGCCTACTGAAAATAGAGAAAAAACCTAAACAGTTCAGGTAAAGTAGATCAGTTTAAAAAAAACTCACTTAATACATTTTGTAAAATCTTAAAAACTATCATTTTTAAAAAACGCCAAGTAAAACCGTGCAAAACGCTATCACTAACACCATACCCCTTCAAAAGTGTATGTTATAAATTAAATTTTAATAATTTTTACGTTATTTGTTGAGTAAAGTTTAGTGAAAGAAGTAGTGATTTAGGATATTAATTTTTAAATAATGGAGGCGTATAACTTATTTGATAAATTTATTGGAAAAAATGTGGCTTTACAAGCAGCTAATGGAGGAAGTAAGTAATAATTATATCTATAGATATCTTTTTTTTCAACTTAGGGAAAAGTGAATATTATCCGTGTAATTATCTTTACGAAATAAAAAGAAGGAAAACTTGAAATTTAACCCTATACCAATTCGTCTGGCCAGCGTGGTATTAGTAGGCCAAGTATCCCTCCGTCACGGGAGGAGGCCCGTCCCTGCAGTGGGACATTAAGGGGCTGTTTTGATGATAGGGGAAATATGCAATAGACGAAGATACCTAGTTAACCGGTACTAGGTATTATTTTTAGAATGTGTGATTCGAAAAAAGGAAGTGGAAAAAAGAAAATGTTTGATTAATCCTTTGAGTGATTTATTGGTAAAAAATTTGTTTACAAATTTTACCAAATCTTGATACTATATCAATATAGTAAATAAATTATTATTACTTAGATGATTAATTCACCTATATTATTATTGTATTAAAAAAAAAAATTACCGATATTAATACATCAAATAACTTCACCCTAATATTGAGTTATTTCCGCTTTTTATTTAGAAAAAGTGGTGAATTTTAGCAAACATACTTTTTTCTAAGGCATGTGTTCAACAGGGAATTGTCAACAGATACAAAAGTAAGATGCATATTAAACACTAATTAAAAACTGCACCCTAAACCATAACATTATCATTAGTTTTAACTTTACCACTGTTTTATCAACGTTTTTTCAGCCATAGTTATAGGCTAGGTTTTGTCAGAATATTTGTTGTAATTTCCATAAACTCTGCAATCAAGAACTAAGCATTTTATTGCCGGTCATTACCCAAATTCGGTTGTTTTTTCACCGTTTTGTGTTTTGTCCTAATTATGTCGGGTAGTCGTAATATCCCGTACGGCGTAATATCAATTTGGTGCACTGTTTAAGATTTTCTAACGGCTCTCTTATGCTCGATCGTTATTCTGTAATCTTGTAATGACTTCTTCCAAAACCGAAGCGGTACGCTTCCAAAACTACCACAAATTGTTATTCAATATGTTTCGTCATCGCATCAATCTAGCCCAAAAGTAGATGATTTATTAATTGTGATAAACATTATGACTGCATTGCATTGTATAATCATCTCTTGTTATCTTGTAGAGTAAAGAAAGTAGAGAAAGGAAGTTATGAATGCACGATATCCTATTAATAATGCATGTTTGCATCAAAACACACTATACAATCCCCGAAGATATTTGGACTTTCCCGCTGAGACCGAACATATTTTATATTACAATAATATTGCTCTTGAAAAAAGCGTAATGTACTAATTGAACTTGGAAAACCGTGGGAAACGACATCGTCAAAACATGAACAAAACATTGATGTAACAAATCACCTAACCAAAAAATCAACATGTTTACTTAAGTCGTGGATGTGTTCTTATGAAGGTTATTTTAGCTAAACCTACTCAAAAAAATATGACTGCTGAGAGCTTCTAGAATCTATACAAGCGATTTTGTGTCTATAATAAATAAATAATTTATTTTCTTTAAAAAGTTTTACATTATTAAGAACTGAGATTGAGATCACCTTTTAAGCAAAAGAATGCCTGTGCCAGGTGATCTCGCTCTTCCATAGCTATTATTGGTTAAGTACATAAAATAATCAATAGCAGCTTTGTTGTGACGATGGAACGTAACGGACTGTGAAAGTAAATCTAGAGATTTATCGGAAATCCTAGTCATGTTTGCAAATACACATTTCTCGATCAAACGTAGTCGGGTCTATAATAATAAGAATTCATGTATTTTCTTACACTAATAGTAATTATTACAATTACAAAGACCCAAAGACACGGAGAATTCATAGCATGCTAATTATCAAGTCTTAGAATTCATAAGTCCATGAGATCAATATAATGCCTTCTATCGGTTCTTAAGTTTGTATCGTTATTGGTGTACGGCAGAGTTTGCATTTAATGGAGCGAATTCTTTATAACTGGCTAATTTGCTACCTCGAATATATTTTTTATACTTGGTTACCTAAATGTATTTAGAAATATAAGCTAAGCTAAAGATAAACAGGGTGAGAACCCTGGCAATTTGGCTGGATATCGCTAAAGCCTTTAAACCGGTCTAGCACAGGATTCTCCTATCAAAACATTTGAGAAATGATTTCTCCGGCCGATTAGTTCAAAGGGTATTCAGTTTTCTGATCAGAGATTGCAAGTCTTACACGACGGAAGTTTT
Source organism: Schrankia costaestrigalis (assembly GCA_905475405.1). Classification (NCBI taxonomy): domain Eukaryota; kingdom Metazoa; phylum Arthropoda; class Insecta; order Lepidoptera; family Erebidae; genus Schrankia; species Schrankia costaestrigalis. Next base: position 19,803,266 of record FR997829.1, on the reverse strand, counting down.
TCACAACAAATACGTGTCTACGCTAGAATACCTAAAGGTTTCACGCGTTCTGCTAATAATTTCTGCTGCATCTCAATAATATGTGAAACCATGTTGAGATAGTTACTACATAGCACAACTGCCCTGCGCCCAGAAGAAACAGAAAGAGATTATAGTCCAGTCTTAAATTTCACTTTTGTAAACGTGTATTTTTAAAATGGTTCGGTATAAAGAAAATAGACAATTTTATTAGCTTTCATTACGTTGTAGACACTTTTTCGATACGACGCATCGTTATAAAAATATTAGCGAAAAAGTAAAAAATGGGAACTTTAATGAGATACAGCCTCGTGACAGACAAACGGACGGACAGCCGAGCCTTAGTAATAGCGTTCCGATTTTACCCTTTGGGTACGGAACCCTAAAAATCATATTCAAATTCAGCATTTCCGCCATTTGTTATTGGTTTACTTTTTTATTACTTTATTGTCCAACCTTATGTAAAATATTTCATTATTATATTAAAGAAAAACAACTTGTAGGTATAGGTATTTATAAAAGCAATAATTAAAGGCTATCTACAAATAGTAAGTTTAACTACAGATATTGCCTTATCACCTGAGTCTTAAAACCATATCATTTCTCTATATCTATCTCGCTTGCACTTACGGGTCTTCTACGAGGGCCACACCGAAATGATCGGTAATGAAATACTTCTGAATGAATTAGACTTAAAATCTTTTTGGTATTTAAAATGTTGTGCTCTTTCAAAATCAATTCTATTTTTGAAATAAAAAAAATTAATAATACAGAAGAGTGGTAGCTATATCAAATTCACGTGTCGGCGTGAAAAAGAGAACTTACGCGGGAACATTTCCGTGCGATAATTTTTCACAACTTTCGCCGAGGTTTATCCCAAGAATTATGTCTCGCCGTGCTTGTTTTTATATGTACTTGAAGTACCTAGTCAAACGACTATTTATACGCTGTTATTCTTAGTTTTGTCGAGGACGGTCTTCTCTTACCACAATATCTTCTACTGGTCGGTCAAAAACAGCGGTAACACAAGTAAACGTTGATGCTGTACATCAATAAATACAAGAAGATAGACATGTGGCATACGAGCAGATACAGGCTTCTCTCAGCATTAATATGACAGCCGTTCAAACAATATTGCACAATAAACTGGGTGTCAGAAACTTAGTTTCCCGCTGGGTGCGCCACCGTTTGACAGAAGAACGAAAGTCGGCTCTAGTTAATTGGAGTCGCTCTGCCCTGCAACGGTTCCATAGAGAGAGCTCAAATGCAGTTTATTATATCGTCTCGAGTAATGAATCGTAGATATACGCCCATATAAGCCCAAAAGAAAACACCAATCGGCTGTTTGAGTCTACGAAGATGAGGTCAAGCCAACAAAAGTTGAGCGCTCTCGTGGCGTGTCTAAAAGAATGGTGGCTTCGTTTGTCTCGAAAACCGAACCTGTGGCTACGATTCTTTTACAGAAACGAAGAACTGTTACTGCTAAGTGGTACACAAAAGTTTGTTTTCCGGAAATCAGAAGAGAACTCCGTAAGAGTAATCCGAATCGTCGCATAATCCTTAACCACGAAAATGCGATCTCCCACACCGCTCGGCAAACGATCGCATTTTTAAATCAGGAAAACATGGAGTTGATGGACCATCCTCCATACAGCCTTAGCCTGAGCCCCAATGATTACTTTACATTCACAAGAACTTAAGATTTGTTACGTGGTCAACAGTTTCAAGGTCCAGAAGAGACAGTCGAAGCTTACAAAACGGCCGTTTTGACTATGTCCACTTCAGACTGAAATACTGTTACAATAAATGCTTTAAACGAATAAAGAGGTGCATCGATTGTCACGGAGAATACTTCGAAAAGCAATGAAAATAAATTTTATTGTAATACCTTTCTAGTTTTTTCTATTCCCGATCATTTCGGTGTGGCCTATGTATTCCCCGCCGGATAACTTCTATATCTTTTTAAAGTACTCAGATAATAAAGTGTTAGCTATAAAATGTAACCAGTAGAGGCATAAAACACGAAACTTTATTGAGATGCTATCTTTTCTTCTTATCTTTATCCGCATTCAGTCTGACACAAAGGCCATTTTGGGCTCGACGGTCCACCTAGCTGGGGGGCGTCATCATCACCGCTCCTTAAACTGCAATCCTGTTAAACGTCATAAATGTTGCTTTACATTGTAACTTAAAAATTTCGTAATTTTGTTTTGTATTTTTTACTTAAACGTATTAAATACAAGCAAAGGTCAAATTACTTTAAATTATTTACGTGAGATGATAATGTAAAAAAGAAATATTCATTTCCAAAAACAATAATTATTCCAAAATTTTAATTTTATTTTATTGTTTTATTTTTCCCATAATATTAATTGTCTTAATGACTCAACAAATTATTAATTAATAAAGTGTACCTAACAATTAATTTTCTTTTGTATAATATTTTAATTGTAACTAAACAACGTGACTACTTTTTTGTGTGATAATAATCTCGTGATTTTAAGATGGAGCTATTGTTATTTGATAACAAAGTCTCATGATTACAAAGAGTTTTTCCGACAAAGCATAGCCATAGCGACTTCAATATATTCAATAATGCAAACTGAGAACTAGACTGAATCATCATAACAGCCCATTTATATCCCACTGCTGAGACGGGCTTCCCTACTAATACCACGCTGGCCAGACGGATTGCTATAGGGTTTAATTTCAAGTTTTCCTTCTTTTTATTTCGTAAAGATAATATTTACGGATAGTCCATTAGTCGGTTTTTACCCCACCCATGGGATGAGATGGGGTGGTGACATATTGTATTCTCACTCCGTCTTTGGCGTCATTTTGTCGAATTGGCATACAAAATTGTTAAATACGTGAAAATACATAATAGCAATACATCTATATTCAGAAACAATACACATCCAATGTTAATTTCCAAATCAAGGTTATTCTAATTAAAATCAAGAATAATTAGTAATTTGTAAAGTCACTTATATTTTATTTATGACTTGTTTCCTCGCATTTGTTATTTACAATTAATTTGGATTAATAATTGAAAAAAAAATGCCATTAGTTTGATATAAAATCTGAATTAGCATATACAATATGCATTAAATGTACGGAAGAAAGCCACAAACGCAATTAAAGAAATAACATTAATTTTTCTGTTTGTACATACATACTTCATAGATAATATTGTACTCGCTACACGATTGAAACCTGTAACACATGCCTATCCTCCCTATCCGAGTGTGTAACGTAAGACAGAAACACGCTTGTACGATACGACTGTCCACAGAAAACATGGCTCATAGAAATCTCTATTCCTAGAAAGTACGTTTCGCCTTTGTTCATAGAAAACATTGTTTTATAATATATTTAAATTTATTTATGGCTCATGAACATAGTTACATATTTGCCAGTGTCTAGTTAGTGAAAAATACATTCAGTAAATAGGAAATATACAGAAATATAAAAATAACATTAAAAAGATGCTCCACTTTTTACTGTTCATTTGTAATATTTAAAAAAATCCAAAACATTACAGAGCATCTTCTTTACATGGAGTTAATTGCAAAAACAAGAGAAAAAAGTAACTGCAAAAACTAACAGGAGTGATGAGTCCAAAGAATAAAATGACTTACATGCGCTAGTTTAGCTAAATATGACGTCATATTTTTTTTTTAAATCTCGTTTATTTAGAACCCATATATCGTATAGATTAAGTCTGCTTACGTCATAATATTAACAAAGAAACATTATTAAAAATAGCTATCTCATCGATTTTGAATACTATTTCCTTACATTGAATTTTAATTAAATATTAAAATTTAGTATTAACAATCATAATTATATACAAATTCTTACAATGTGTGAATAATTTTAAACATTTTAAATAGGTAATAATATTTTGTAGTATTTCATTGAGATTCAAGTACAATGTACTCTTGTGACCCTATTCTACGCGATGGCAACCTCTGTGGCGTAGTGGTTAGATTACATGGCTGCTGCGCAGAGGTCTCGGGTTCGATTTCCGCTCAATCCAAATCTTTGGATGCAATGGACATGATTATTTGCATTGGTATTGTTGAGAGTGAGTGAGTCTAAGTGTTTCTATGTATAATATTTACCTATGTATTTACAAAAAAAGTATATAATATTAATATCCGTTGTTCTGTTGGCCTTAACTTAAGCAGGTTAAGGCTAGCTTACTTTAGGAACCGATGGCGGTGAATATTTAATTATTAATTTATTTATTCATCTCCATTTCGGTACTTCGGTGCAATAAACTTACTGACTTAGCACAAACACATAGTAACATCAAGCTAAGCTCCTATTAGTTTGGGACTAGATGGCGATGTGTGAATGTGTCAGAAATAGTTAAATATTATTTATTTTATCCACGATTTTATCAAACTTCACTTAAATTTAATGGTAAACAAATATGGCGTCGTGTCCACCACAGACTAAAGACTTAGTCTTTGACCTTATGAGAAACACGAACGGTTATAGTACACGTCCGTGATGAGAAATGTATGGGAATCAAAGACAAATTCTAGAATCTATAAAATGTCAAAATGATGAAGTTTATTTCTATCTGTGAAATTTGACGTTGGAAAAATATCAATGGTTGGTATTATACAGTGGTTAAATCAAAGTAATTTATGTGTTTTCTATAGCATACAGACATGTTTAATGTTACTTTACAGATATTTTCATCCACATCAAAGTTTGTGATTTATGTAAAAACTAGTAAATTTGCAAAATGGGGTGTTTGTTTACAAAGATAATCAAATATGCATGCATGGATTATATGGGCACATTTAAACGGAAAAGGTTTAAAGTTCGATGAGTAAAAAAACTAAAACACAACATCTTTTGACATATACCTGTCAATATGAGTAAAGTGTCTCACTGTGATAATTAATATTAAAAACACGACAATAAATATTTATATTTAAGTATTAGCTAAATGTGTTACAAAACAAGTGGTATTTAAATTAATAAGTAGGTACTAATTTTATCAAAACATCAAAGATGTCAAGCGCAAGAGTTTATGCTATTTCATGTAATCTTGAATTCTATAAACATAAAACAATTCAATCACATCATCTTTTTCATTTAGTGGCGAAGAATACATAGTTTTATCTCCCTTGAGTGTCGTAGTAGCAGACTTTCACACATTATCTTGATAAACTATTACCAATATTTTTCATTTAGTGGCGAAGAATAGTTTTATCTCCCATGGGTGTCTTACTAGCAGACTTTCACACATTATCTTGATAAACTATTACCAATATTTTTCATTTAGTGGCGAAGAATACATAGTTTTATCTCCCTTGAGTGTCGTAGTAGCAGACTTTCACACATTATCTTGATAAACTATTACCAATATTTTTCATTTAGTGGCGAAGAATACATAGTTTTATCTCCCTTGAGTGTCGTAGTAGCAGACTTTCACACATTATCTTGATAAACTATTACCAATATTTTTCATTTAGTGGCGAAGAATACATAGTTTTATCTCCCTTGAGTGTCGTAGTAGCAGACTTTCACACATTATCTTGATAAACTATTACCAATATTTTTCATTTAGTGGCGAAGAATACATAGTTTTATCTCCCTTGAGTGTCGTAGTAGCAGGCTTTCACACGTTATCTTGATAAACTATTACCAATATTTTTCATTTAGTGGCGAAGAATAGTTTTATCTCCCATGGGTGTCTTACTAGCAGACTTTCACACATTATCTTGATAAACTATTACCAATATTTTTCATTTAGTGGCGAAGAATACATAGTTTTATCTCCCTTGAGTGTCGTAGTAGCAGGCTTTCACACGTTATCTTGATAAACTATTACCAATATTTTTCATTTAGTGGCGAAGAATACATAGTTTTATCTCCCTTGAGTGTCGTAGTAGCAGGCTTTCACACGTTATCTTGATAAACTATTACCAATATTTTTCATTTAGTGGCGAAGAATAGTTTTATCTCCCATGGGTGTCTTACTAGCAGACTTTCACACATTATCTTGATAAACTATTACCAATATTTTTCATTTAGTGGCGAAGAATAAATAGTTTTATCTCCCTTGAGTGTCGTAGTAGCAGGCTTTCACACGTTATCTTGATAAACTATTACCAATATTTTTCATTTAGTGGCGAAGAATAGTTTTATCTCCCATGGGTGTCTTACTAGCAGACTTTCACACATTATCTTGATAAACTATTACCAATATTTTTCATTTAGTGGCGAAGAATACATAGTTTTATCTCCCTTGAGTGTCGTAGTAGCAGGCTTTCACACGTTATCTTGATAAACTATTACCAATATTTTTCATTTAGTGGCGAAGAATACATAGTTTTATCTCCCTTGAGTGTCGTAGTAGCAGGCTTTCACACGTTATCTTGATAAACTATTACCAATATTTTTCATTTAGTGGCGAAGAATAGTTTTATCTCCCATGGGTGTCTTACTAGCAGACTTTCACACATTATCTTGATAAACTATTACCAATATTTTTCATTTAGTGGCGAAGAATACATAGTTTTATCTCCCTTGAGTGTCGTAGTAGCAGGCTTTCACACGTTATCTTGATAATAAGAAGACTTGGCATAAAACCCTGAACCCAGCCCTTTTGGCTAGTATCACGAAAAGTAATATCATCATAACAGCCCATTAATGTCCCTCCTCCCGTGACGAAGGGATACTTGGCCTACTAATACCACGCTGGCCAGACGGTTTGGTATAGGGTTTAATTTCAAGTTTTCCTTATTTTTATTTCGTAAAGATAATATTTACGGTTAGTTCCTTAGTCGGTTTTTACCACACCCATGGGATGAGATGGAGTACCTAAGTAGTGACATATTGTATTTTTACTCCGTTACCACAGCACAGAATGTAGTTAAGATGATATCTAAGCATTGTAAAATTATTCTTATTTCAAAAAAAACATTTACCCCATTACTCATAAATGCCTCTTAAATTTTAGTCAATTGATTAGCTTAAATTGTAACGTTTTTGTTTGATATAAGGTTGGTTTCCCTAATAAAAATCTCGCTAAACAGTGATTCAATTTAAAGTGTTAGTTTAAAACGGTTTAAATTAAATATACCTTCATGATGTATTTTCTTATTTCAGTGCAATATGTCAACAGTTGGCTGCTAATGAGTACACCGATGACACCAGCATTAATAGTTGGAACTTACCTGATGTTTGTCTTAAAAATAGGACCTAACTACATGAAAGACAGAAAGCCTTACCAACTACAGCAAATCCTTGTTGTATACAACGCCTTACAAGTTTTATTTTCAATGTACATAGTTTATATAGTAAGTACATCTTTATGATCTCCTGAATTTCGACTAAATGTTATGTATGTTAGCCGTGTGGCCACATTGTGTATGATAGATGTACATCGGTTGATACTCAATCGTGATATGCAAGCGGTAACCGTTTGGGAAGCTACCCAGTCGGCCATTAGTTAATCTATTAACAATAAAAATGAAAAACGGTTCATTGACTCGATCGCCTCTTATGACCCCACGGATAAAAAAGGGAAGGCAAGTTGTATTCTAAAGCTATCGCCTGACGTTTCAATAAATAGCGGTGAAAATCTTGACTGGTCGGATAAATGTTTATAATTAATTAAACTTCTAGTCTAAGGACATTTGACTTCGGTCTCTTTAAATAATAAAGAATATTTTGATCTAAAACACTGAACTTAACTTATTCTGACGGTCTGCGGTTTTGTATTATGTTGTAGCTTCGTTCAGACGTAACGTTTTAAATTTGGAAAGCAGCTACTGAATCTGGTTTAAAAACTATAAGTCTTATAATTAGTGAATAGGTTAAGTCTATACTAATATTATAAAGAGGTAAAGTTTGTGTGTTTGTGAGTTTGTGACGATGTAGGGGGTAACCTCTGGATCTAATGAACCGATTTTGAAAACCCCCAACAAAGTGGGCACGGGTCAGCTAGAGGTAGGTATATAAAGTAGTAGTAAGTAAGTAGTAAAGTCGTCAGTCCACCGTGTGAGGGTTCTCCCCGTAGTCATAAAGTAGTATAATGTATACAAAATAACGAAATTTTAAAATCAATTACTATGGATCTCATGATTATGCGATCTCCGTATTTATGCTTGACGACACATATCTCGTTATTAATCCACTGTTGCTTTCGTTGGGTCTAGAGTTAGGAGCTCCCTAAATTCTATAATTAAAAATAGGTTAAAATGTTATTGACAAGCAATCATGAGATGCAAATACCATTATAATTTATACAGTTTTTCTGATTGTTAATTAGCCTATATTTATTTAAGTAGTATTACTGACCTACACGCCCTTTGTATGGTAATTGTATACAAGGAAAGATCAATCTCTTTCGAAGGTAAGTTTCAAAACATAATTTTAAAAATGTTGTTACGTACCGTTGAAATTATTTCTGATTCCTATAAAGATATTGGTTTAAGTAATTTATTTTTTATCCAAAAAATATATAGATTTTTTGTGAATCATTTATAAACTGGTTTTGAAATGGGGTATTTTTATTTAAAAATTGAGTAATTGAGTAACTGTTTTGAAAAATATCCATGTTTTTTCAAAGAAATTTACGTTAAAACTGAAAGCTTCAAGGAAAATCGTATAATATGTTGCCAGGCTGCGGGTGTTCCTGGGCGGCGGTGATCACTTACCATCACGTGACCTGCTGGCTCGGTTGCCTTCCAGATTCTCAAAACTTTCTGATTATGTTTACAAATTAATCACATTTGATTCTCAAAATGTTCTTATGTTTACCTGTTACAGTGCGGTAACATGCTTGCTACACACGGCTTATTTGCTAAGACTTGCGCCATGGATACTGAAGAAAATAGACTGAATGTAAGTATGCACCCACAATAACTTCCTTTGTTATTTTCTCGAATTAACTCTTCTTAAATGAAAAAATATTTATTTCATATAAGACACGTTAGTGACACTTGAAAGTCTGCTTATCTACAAATGGTTGTATACAAATGGATGGATGAGGCCCAATCTGTTTGCCAGGATCGTGACAAATGGTATTCTGTCGTCTCTGCCTACCCCGGACGGGATAAGGCGTGAGTTTATGTATGTAAATAGGACCTTGGGCAGTGTAAATTATTTATATAATGTATGTAATACCAATTCCAATCCCAATTTCATACTGTAGCCATCTTAGCAGACTTGCTGGTTCATTTTCTCTGCATCTCAAGGCTAATAAAATACTTATAGCAATAATGCTATCATGAACATTGCTTTTTATATTTTTGTAGGCGTTTATTATCATTTTCATCTGAAAAACTTACATTTTATATTTAGCCATAATGAATTAAAAATCAGTTATCTTTATTATAATTTATGCGTATACTTTTGTAGTTTTAACACAATGCGAATTATTGTGATAATATTGTTATAAACCATTAAAATCCCAATAAATTATACATATAGGTACCTAGTTGGTAGGTACATGAATCTACGCAAATGAACTGCTAACCTCTTACGTTTGAATAAAATTTGTAAGTCGGTGGTTACAAATTAATTGTAAAATCGTTGCAAAAAAAACCTTGCAAAAATGTTAGAGTATAAATACCTACTAATATTTTAGCGTCAGTTGCACCTTGTTGTCAACGTTTTTAGCTCTTTCAAATGTATTTATAATTGATTTTACTATTTATTTTTCTTTTTGTACTTATGTTTAATTAATTTGAATGTTAATTTTGCTTTAACTATTTACGATTACTTTAACCAATTATTTCTATTTTATTATTCCAGATAGCAACAACTATGCATGTCTACCTATTAGCTAAAGTATCAGAACTTTTAGACACTGTATTCTTCGTGCTTCGTAAGAAGTCTAGTCAGATTAGTTTTCTTCACGTCTATCATCACACCCTGATGCTATGCATGACATGGATCGCGTTGAAATACGAGCCTACAATTCACTTGCAGTTTCTTGGGTTCTTGAATGGCTTTGTTCACGTGATTATGTACTCTTACTACGCGTTATCTGCTTACCCAAGTTTGACAAAGTATCTATGGTGGAAAAAATATATTACTAAGTTACAATTGGTAAGTGACAATTATCATTAAATAAATTTGATATAAAATATAAATATCCGTGTGTTGACGGAGTAAGAATACAATATGTTACTACTCCATCTCGTCCCATGGGTGTCGTAAAAACCGACTAAGGGACTATCCGTGAATATTACCTATCTTTACGAAATAAAAAGAAGGAAAACTTGAAGTTAAACCCTATACCAATCCGTCTGGCCAGCGTGGTATTAGTAGGCCAAGTATCCCTCCGTCATGGGAGGAGGCCCATCCCTGCAGTGGGACATTATTGGGCTGTTAAGATTAGATACCTTACTCTATAACTAAGGTCAGATACCTTACTCTATAATTATTTATAGTTTATTTTGGTTTACTTTTCAGGCTCAATTCATTGCAGTGATGACGCAATTCTTTGTGGCGAGTGCCGTGTCTGAGTGTACACCATCCACTGTTTTGTCTATATCAGTATCTGTTAATGGAGTTCTATTTTTGTACCTATTTGGAAGTTTCTACGTCAGAAGCTACACAAAGAAAAACCATAAAATAAGAGAAAATAACAACCTCGTCAGCAATTCAAAACATCAGATTGATACACAAAATGAACTCAAAAAAGAAACATAATATGAGGAAATTATAGAACTTAATTTAGAAGCTAAAGCCCGATTTACACATCGACAAGTACAGTAGCGAGTTAAGTAGTAAGTTGTTGATTAAGTTGATTTAAATAGATCTCCATCCTATTTTTTGACGAGTTAAGTTGACGAGACGCAAGTGAGGGGGCTACTTCGTACTTAACTCGCCAAAAAATAGGATGGAGATCTATTTAAATCAACTTAATCTTAAAATACTACTTAACTCGCTACTGTACTTGTCGATGTGTAAATCGGGCATAAGAATTTTGTGAAATGTACCTAAGAATTTTTCACTGTTTAACTGGGCAAAAGTTCCCTTTTTTTCGCGAAGGTACTCGTACCTCGCAAAATTTAAATGTTAATAAAAAACCTCTTCATGAGAAGAGGCACCAATATCTTCGCTTTATCTCATGAAGATAACTTTTTTGTATACGTATTGTTATTATACCCTTTCCAGCGTAAGTTTGGTTTTTTGACAGTTCACGTCCATGAAGTTTCATAATACTTCCGCTTATTTTTCGAACAAAGAATATTATATGTCATGGATGTACCCATGTTTTTTTCGGTTACCATGGTTACTTAGTGATGAACACTCATAACGGTTACAACCATTATGAAACAAATTACAAATAATCGGTAGAAATAAATGCTATGAATAAACCTGAACTCTTCTTATTACGTTTATAAAATGTAATATGATATTTTAGACTAGCTATAACCCGCGAATGTGTCACGATAAATTATATATTTTAAATAATACGTAAGCTAACTATAATTATATAATTTTAAGCTATAGGCTAATTCTCTTAACATAGATAAAGAAAGAAACAATAATATAATGTAAAAGATGATGTAAGTTGGTGTAAGATCCAAATGTGTAAAATAAAGCAATTTGGAAAATCGAAAAATCGCTTACAATCGAATGGCATTCGAAATACTTACTGCTGAACGTCACTAACGACAATCTGTCAAATGTTGTTAAATATAGTGGAAGGGGTATAGTAATAGATTGTACTCTACTTAAAACATTATAATAGGTTATCTTTATAATTAATTATTTTTATCGAATAATTCTTAGAATTAATTATTAAAATATATATTTTATAAATTTAAGCTTAATTAGCTAAGCAACATCACTAAGCTCAAGAAAATGTTTATTTTAAACAGTGTGAGAACTGCAGGTCAATTCTCGAAACATACTATTTAATTTAACTTAATTTTTAATTTAATTTTTAATTAATCCAAAGTGGTATTCTTGTCCGGTAAAGTAAAAGTTAAAATTAAGTTAAATGGCAAAAAATAGTTAAATAACAGAGTTGCCAGTTTACGGTATACGATTTAAAAGATTGGAAATTTTAATAGATTTTATAACACTCCATATACAGAAATAAAACATTAATATATAATTCCACTACAGGATAAATCAACTACAATTATCTTCGGTAAATTAATATAGGTATTATAAGTTCCGTAAACTTCTATTCTAAGAAAAAAAAAATTAAAATCAGGGTCTTTAAATGTAATAATGCGATATCCCTAACTTGTGTTTCCCGCTCGTTTCGCTTTCGCTCCTAAAATAAACGCAAAGGTTTGACGTTTCTGACAAGAATACCCATTTTAGCGCGAATTACTACTTTAAAAATGACAGAATGACGTTTTAAGCTTAGTTACAGTACGATTACATTATTTTAAAAAGATTTTAAATTTAAATACAAGAATACCAATTGTGTGACAATTTGACAACTAAAAGTTAAATTAACTTAATTTTTAACGATTTTATGGAACGAGAATTGACATGCTGTACAGCTTTACGTATCTACAAATGCGAAAATATCAATTGTTGCAATTTCAGACTGAGATAAAATAATGTAAAGGCTTTTGTATTGATTTCCGACATACATACATACTATTCCGAACAAAGAATGACGCTTCCACGAATATAATATATGCAATCCCGAATAACTAATCTCGGAAATAACTCTATCACGAATTTTCATGGCTCTATCACGAGTATTCTAACTCTAACCTTTCGACAATATATGATTCGATGCCATGATGAAAGTTATTCGAGGTTGCATGTTGTCGTGAAAACGTTATTCTAGGTTCTGTAATTCGAAAATATTACATCTAATGTAAAAAACAGATTACATATAAAATAACTTAATGAATTTATCTCCGATAGTACTTACTGTATGTCGATAGTATTGCTATTCCGAACAGAGAAGTTTGTCAGTTCACAGATGTTTGTTTTTTTAATGTAATGCATTTATATCAGTGGATATAGTTATTTGTTTTATTTCAGTTTCATTTTAAGTACAGTTTGATTATATTCTATTTTACTTACATTTTCAATCTTTATTTTAATTAAGAAATATAGCTTTTGATGCAACTTTAAGATGTGCACTGTAAAATTCATCAGTATTTTGTTAAAATATCAAACACTGTAAAAAGAATAAGTACACTTTCAAGCTTGAATTACTTTTCTAAGATACACTAAGTCATAATTTTTTATTTTATTTAGACATAATAATTAGGTCTTTACCTATGAAATTGCCGTTTTGTATGAAGATTTTACCAGAAGTTCTTCTCATACTAACGTTTTGTTTTGATTTTTCAATAAATATTAATCAAAATACAATGAAATTTGGTTTAAGTAATGGCGCACATTTAGGCTAACTATTGTGATAAAAACAAAAAAAAAAGTATCAGAGAAGAAGTTACAATTAAACAAATGGGAAAATTCGCTGTTTTAAATTGGACCCACGTTTTGTTCACAGGCATATTAAATAATAAAAATATTATTACAATTATTTTTATTTATTATCTTTTGTTAGATGTTATATCCTATATTTCATAAATAACGAAAATTATATAAACAATGTTTTAAAAGAATATAGAGTCTAAAGACTGCGCAGAAATAAAAAGGCAATTTTATTTGTAAAATTTCATTAAGTCGTCTTTTACGACACACACCTATGGGATGAATTGGATTGGTAGCACCATGTATTCTTACATCACATCCATATTATATTATTAATAATTCTAAATATATTATTATAATTTGTTATAAAATACTTAAACCACGTACGGCTACAATACTCTTAAACTCGTAGCTATAAATTTATAGCAGAAATGAATTCGTGTTCTTTATAAAAATATGTTTCATAAATATGTAAGTCATTCATATGGTATGTTTTATTAAAAATAAACAGACAAAACATACAATTCTTGAAATTATTGCCAGGGATTGAAAACCAAAAACAAAACAGCAGCAATATTGTAATAATTTCCTTAACAAATTATTTAAAAGGATTGTTATTTTTATAAGATTGTATTGTACAGTCAGCCCCAAAAGTCGCTGAACACATTTTAAATTCCAAAACTGCTGAACACTAAAAGTGGCATAAGTCAGTGTCGCAACAAGAGTACAAAATAAGCTAAACGTACAAACCGACCATAACACGCTGCACACGGTTATTCCAAAAGTAGCTGCACACGGGTATTTCAGAAGTATGTTTACTCGTTGGAATAGATACATAATTTCAACACACTTCACTGAGATTCGATAGTCTAGGGTATAGAACACTCGACTTTGATGAAGTAGACATGCGTTCGAAACCGGGTTGTGCCAAGTATTTTTTTTTGGTTTTTTTATTTTTTATTTATTGTATTTTATCTAAAAAAAACAAGTAACTTAAATTCACCGTCACTGTTCACAGGTATTGTAATAAAGTTAAAATATTATTATTAATTGAAAATTAAATAGTAATTTTATTTAGTTTTTAATTTAATGAAGAATGATCATTATGACTTTAAATTGTATGAGAAACATTTTCGGAGATTCGATGATATGAGTTGAAATGTTAAGTAAGAAGAAGCGCTCCCTGTTGTGCGACATTGAACTTAATAGTTTTATGACATGCAACTAAAATTAACTCTAGAGGTGATAAAGCCATTTAATTAATTAATTAATTAAATTATTTAATTTAATTGTCGAATATACATTTTTTTCGTAAACGAAGTCGCGGGTTACAGCTTGTATTGAATAATAATAGTAGAAAACAAAATAAGAAAAAATAAAAAAACACAAAAAGTAATCCGTTCCTCAGGATCGAACCAGAGCTGTTTTCTTTTCACCCAAGCTCTATACAAGCAAAGCTATCGTGTTGACAACTGTTTTGATGAAATTGTTAATGTAGTATTCCGCTTTGAAATTGGCTTGACTTTTGTCTACTGTCAAAATCACTCACTACAACTACACTGTAACTCGACCGCAGATGAGCGACGCAGCGGGCGACGTTGCCGTTCAGTCATGCGCACTTCTGAAATACCCATGTGCAGCTTACCCATGTTCTTGATGTTACGCTACTTTTGGAATTTTGTCAAGATGTTATTTTATTGTTAATTTGAGAAAAGCTATAAGAATGACGAAGAGTTCTTTATTAATATAATCTAACGATACATATAAAATAAAATTTGAGTGTCTGTTTGTAATACGAAATCCACGGCTTTAATATAAGTTTTTTATTAATAATCTTACTTAATTATAATAATAACATGAAAAAATAAAATAAACATTTACAAGCACAAGTTCCAGAATTAATTATCCTTATTAAATTAAAACACAAACATTATTCACGAAACTTAATAAAATAAAACGAAAGCAATTTAAATTAACGTAAAAAAGTATGGTAAATATTAATTAAAATCGCGTGTACCCCCCATTTGCATCAATGATTGCCTGCAATCTTTCTTCCATAGACTTAACCATGTTTTCACACGTATTTTTTCCTCGAAACGATTCCCAAGTGGCTACCACATGGCTTATTAAAGCTTCCCGGTTCCGTGGGGTTTCAGTATCCCAGGACTGCACCATGAGGGCCCATAAATTTTCGATGGGATTAATATCGGGGCTCTTTGGAGGGAAGTTAAGTTCTACCACTCTTTCTCTATTCGCCTCAAACCATGCTCTGCACATTCGGGATTTGTGGATAGGGCAATTATCGTGAATGAAGTTCACAGGCCTCTCCTCTGGTAACATAACGTAAGTCGTCGGCAACAAAACATCATTCAGAATATCCCGATACCCCTCACTGTTCAGGCGCCCTCCTATATCTATTAATTCTCCAGGACCACTGGCACACATCCATCCCCAGAATCCTACTGATATTCTGCCACTGGACTGATTGGCTAAAATATTTTGTTCCGAATATCTGGTATTATTAACGCGCCACAAAGAGATACGGCCGGTTTCGGATGAATGAAAAGTTTTTTCATCTGAAAATACTACGTTCGTAAAATCGATATTTAAGTAACTCTCTGCAAATGCCATTCGAAGGGCTTTGTGTCGCGGTGTTAATATAAGCTTCCTAGCAGGTGTCCGGTGATGAATACCTACTTCATGAAGTCGGCGTCTCACCGTATTTAAAGACACATTGTTGATCAGGGCTAACTCAGGAGTCCGAGTGAAGCTATTATTTAGGACATTCGCTATCATAGTTTGATCCTGTTCATGCGATGTCTTTCTTGGTCTGCCAGATCTTTTCGCTACTCTTACATTTCCCGATTCACCCCATCGATGAAGCCAATGGTAGACAGTAGTTCTCTAAAAAATGTTTAATTTTAATAATTGATTAACACATGTAAACTTACTTATATATCGGCGCGAAACCGTTTGAAAAACTAAGCAAACAATATGACTCATTTCGTACGTGTTTCGAACTGCGTAAACAAGTGACGTCAGACGATCGCCCCACTCTATCGACTATAAAAAGGAGGATCGCCGAGCAAACGGTGATTTGTTTGAGGGCCATCCGCCCCACCACAGCAATGGTTTTTTTTGTCTGCGCAACCCTAAATATATTTCAAAATCTAAAGTAGCCTAGTTTACGCGCCGTAAAATTTGCAATCCAATAGTGAAAGTCCCATCGAAATCGGTACAGCGGCTTCGGATATTAGCCGGAACAAACAGACAGACAGACAAATTTTTTTTAATTGTGATTTTCGGCACTGGTATCGTGTATATGTTATAGGCAATGTGTATAATGCAGGGATTCTATACAATACCTAGGCAATGTATATGATACCGGGCTCGTTCAGGCAATGTATGAAATGAAATTCAATGTTTAAACTATTTTACACATTGCCTAGGAAATCTATAGAATACCAAGCAGGGCTTGGTAACGGTACCATATTCACAGTATAAGTATCGTTAAGTAACGTTATTTTCATAAAGGTAACCTAGTAAGGTTACTAGGGGTATATATATTACATTGGTATCGAATTAAATTTAGTAGCGATAACAATCTAACGGTAAAAGTATCGACACTTTTACCGATACCTACCAGCGATGTTGCCAACTCGTGCAGTATACGGGAGCCGCGCATGACTGAACGGCAACGTCGCCCGCTGCGTCGCTCATCTGCGGTCGAGTTTCAGTGTAGTTGTAGTGAGTGATTTTGACAGTAGACAAAAGTCAAGCCAATTTCAAAGCGGAATACTACATTAACAATTTCATCAAAACAGTTGTCAACACGATAGCTTTGCTTGTATAGAGCTTGGGTGAAAAGAAAACAGCTCTGGTTCGATCCTGAGGAACGGATTACTTTTTGTGTTTTTTTATTTTTTCTTATTTTGTTTTCTACTATTATTATTCAATACAAGCTGTAACCCGCGACTTCGTTTACGAAAAAAATGTATATTCGACAATTAAATTAAATAATTTAATTAATTAATTAATTAAATGGCTTTATCACCTCTAGAGTTAATTTTAGTTGCATGTCATAAAACTATTAAGTTCAATGTCGCGCAGGGAGCGCTTCTTCTTACTTAACATTTCAACTCATATCATCGAATCTCCGAAAATGTTTCTCATACAATTTAAAGTCATAATGATCATTCTTCATTAAATTAAAAACTAAATAAAATTACTATTTAATTTTCAATTAATAATAATATTTTAACTTTATTACAATACCTGTGAACAGTGACGGTGAATTTAAGTTACTTGTTTTTTTTGAGATAAAATACAATAAATAAAAAAAAAACCAAAAAAAATACTTGGCACAAGCTGGTTTCGAACGCACGTCTACTTCATCAAAGTCGAGTGTTCTATACCCTAGACTATCGAATCTCAGTGAAGTGTGTTGAAATTATGTATCTATTCCAACGAGTAAACATACTTCTGAAATACCCGTGTGCAGCTACTTTTGGAATAACCGTGTGCAGCGTGTTATGGTCGGTTTGTACGTTTAGCTTATTTTGTACTCTTGTTGCGACACTGACTTATGCCACTTTTAGTGTTCAGCAGTTTTGGAGTTTAAATGTGTTCAGCGACTTTTGGGGCTGACTGTACATTAGAGCAACAACAGCCCACGACATCTTGAAACCAATTTAATGCCTCAATTTAAATCATAATGTTATTATCCCCTTCCAGCGTAAGTTTAGCTTTTTGACAGTTCACGTCCATGAAGTTTCGTAATACTTCCGCTTATTTTTCGAACAAATTATATTGTATTTCATGGACGTACCCATGTTTTTTTCAGTTACCATGGTTACTTAGTGATGGACACTCAAAACGATTACCACCATTATGAAACAAATTACAAATAATCGGTAGAAATAAATGCTATGAATAAACCTTAACTCTTCATAATACGTTTATAAAATGTAATATGATATTTTAGATTAGCTATAACCCGCGAATGTGCCACGATAAATTATGTATTTTAAATAATACTTAAGCTAACTATAATTTTATCATTTTAAGCTATAGGCTAATTCTCTTAACATAGAAGAAAGAAACAATAATAAAATGATAATGTAAGTTGATGTAAGGATCCAAATGTGTAAAATAAAGTAATTTGAAAAATCGCGAAATCGCTTACAATCGAATAGGATTACATTCGAGATACTGCTGAACGTCACTAACGTCAATCTGTCATGTTAAATATAGTGGACGGGGTATAAGCATTTTGATTTATATTTCATTAACATTTAATCAAATCTTGATGCTGTCAAAACTTTTTTTGTTAAATTGGTTACATTATTTTGATCAAATTTAATGTATAAGTATTTGTTAAATGTAATACCTGCAGCAGTCTTAAATAAACAATGTAGGTACCATTACAAGTAGGGTTAACTTACATAGATAGTTTTAATTATTATGTTGTTCATTTAAGAATAAAAATAAAAATTGATAAAAAATATATATAATAATTTGTTTATTTTTATTCCTTGTGAAAATGAGATTTCAAAAATGTAGGAAGAATTAGTACAATTACATCTGACTATTTCTACATTAGTGAGTATTTCATTTTTCTTTCTAACAATGTAGATATCTTTTTTTTTAAATTTAGTGGCGAATTATTTTATTTCTTGTTAAAAAGGAATAATCTAATTTTAATATTATTACCGGGTATTATTTTCCATTAAACCTTAAGTTGTTATTTTTAAAGTTGAAATAGTTGTAGTTGATATACAACTACAACTTACAAGCAATAATCAGACGATATGTTAACTAAGATTAATAGGAAAAGCCATCAACCAAGAAAGTCATGTCTGTGGTGCCAGGCAATAACGATTATTAATAAAACTAATATTATGCTGCCCTAAATGAGCTAAGTTGTATAGAGAGGTGGATTAGTTTACATTTAAAATGAAAAAAAAAACATCGCATAGAGGAAACAACGATTTATTGACAGTAGGAATATTGGCGGTTAATCGTTAAATCCGCACTGGCAATGTATTATAGTGACGGAAGGACCCTATCAGCTCCTTATATAAATTGACATCTAACATAATATTCAAATTTAAAGTAACTCCCAAAGTGTTCAATAATAAAATACAACCAAAGTCCTCTTAATGTAATTGTTTCAATATATTTGCCCATGATGGTTGCTTCACACATTTAGAGGACTTTGGTTGTATTTTTATTATTGATCACTTTGATAGTTACTTTAAATTTGAATATGTTAGATGTCACTTTATATAAGGAGCTGACTGTACCCATAAACTTTTGCTTACTTAGAAATAGATGGCGTTGTGTAATTGTTAAGGAAACATTACTATTGTACTCAATTGATTACTTCATCAAACACAATTGGAAAACATGAAGACAGCTAACTACTTAATTTATTTATATAAATCAAAAATTTCCATGTTCTTGAGCCATTTCTTAAATTACATGTATTTAACGAGTTATTTCATTTTGTTAAGTCACTCAGTGTTAATGTTAAGTCGTGTAAATAACATTGTTTAATTGGACATTAGACTTTATAAGGTAGGCCTTAAAATATTGATAATTAAAAAACCAGACAACTGACTCCAAACAAAACTCTGTATTGTTACTACCGGTAATAATAATTATGAAATATTAAAACATGGATCATAACAGCCCATTAATGTCTCACTGCAGGGACGGGCCTCCTCCCTTGACGGAGGGATACTTGGTCTACCAATACCACGCTGGCCAGACTGATTGGTATAGGGTTTAATTTCAAGTTTTCCTTCTTTTTATTTCGTTAAGATAATATTCACGAGTAGTGAATACTTAGTCGGTTTTTACGACACCCATGGGATGAAATGGGGTGGTGACATATTGTATTTTTACTCCGTCACCACACGGAGTTGAAGTTGAAATTAAAACATGGATGATTAACTGAAATTCCATATTGTTTAAATAGAAACCAATTTCAATTTATGTTGTATGGTACCAATTTGGCTGTAATACAAAAACAAAAGATATAGTTTATTTAATGTATAGCAATAATATTCGACGACCTCTGTGGCGTAATGGTTATACATGACTGCTACGCAGAGGTTTTGGGTTCGATTCCCGTTCAATGCAAATATTTGTGTGCATAAACATAATTTTTTGCATTGGTCTAAGTGTTTCTATGTACAATATGTATGTATTTACAAAAAAAAGTAAATAAGTACTAATATCCATTGTTCTGTTACCCATAACACAAACAGGTTAAGCCTAGCTTACTTTGGGAACCGTGGAAAAATAAAAACTTTATACGACACAAAACTTTTTTGCAAAATATCATGAAGCAGTTTACTTTGTCTGTTACTTTTTGCACACAAACACACTTAAAAGCTGTACGTACGCAAATCAGTCTAGCATAAAATACAACTTCGTGTATCTCAGCATAATAATATCTAGTTGAAAAGCTGTCTTTAAAATTAGCATGTTCATACCCATTTAAATATGCCATTTCGTTAGTAGTTTAGTTTCAGATTTTAATTAATCAAATCACTACGTGAATTTTACTTGAAATGTTTTTCAAACTAAAAACATATAATTATATTTTATATTGGATTGACTGAAATCTAAGATAAGAAACTCTTCCTCCTTTTTAAATGTACCCCTTTACTCATAAACGCCTCTTATATATTTTAATCACTGTATAACAAAATATTTAATAGCAAATCCAACCCTAAACCAAACAAAATCGTAAGAATTTAAGCTAATCAATTGACTAATATTTAAGAGGCGTTTATGAGTAAGGGGGGTAATGTTTACAAACACTTAAACATGTTTATCAAGTGACAGACTCTGTATAAATAATGACACCGTGAAAGTCGACTAACGGCCTCTTTAGCACAGGATACCTTGTCACAGTAACGTAAATAATTATAAGTTTAACTTAAAATAAGGAACCTTTATTGGGGAAACCATGAACAGCTGGCTGGAAAACTTTTAAATAGTAGGTGACACACTTGATCTACAACACACCAGATTGCCAGAATACGAAAAGTTTTGCCAGTCTCTGTGCCGGATGCGGCTACATGTTATCTCCGGACTGATATCAACCATTCGATTCGTGCAAAGTATCATCTTAACATCTATTCCGTTTAATATTGGCTTTGTTCAAAGCGAGTAATGGCGGACGACCGCAGCTCATAATACGGCAGAAATTGGAAACAAATTCGGATGATCAGCTGTCAAAAGTGTTGATTGCAGAACAAAATTTTAATCTTTGGTTTTATATATATTTGCAAAGAAAACTAACAATGTTAACACTTGTTATAATTTGTCAGTTTCCGCAAATGTTGTAAACGCTACGCGTTCGCCACCGTCGCGACGGTGGCGAACGCGTCGCGCACATGTCAATAGCCGGGGCAACAAAATAAGTAGGTAATGATCAGAGACACATACGAGTACACACGCACTCACATAAGGAAGTTATCATTAAGAAATAAAAAAGAATCTATTAATGAATTTACATACCTAATTATTTCGCATTCAACATTATTTCCATTTTGCCAATTATTTAACTGTAAAGCGCATTTTACAAACTGAAAGTATATTAGTAATACCTATATTCAGGAGTTTTAATAAAAGACTTTGAGAAGCGAACGACCCTTGATCCCTTTCATCATAAGACTTGATCATAACATCTGGTCATTCACCTGCTACGACTTCTTACACAACATTAATAATTACAATAATGTTTCTTAATGAAAGTTCACTGACGCACGTTTCGAAAAAAACCAACAAATAAAACACAAAAGTTAAGTGACATTCGTCAGCCAAAGGTTCCGGTGTTTTAACAGTTTACAAACACTAAATTAAGGCGAAGCGCTTTGGGAACAAAACTAAGTATGTAAGTGCGTTGACACACTAGGAATACAACTTTATTTATAGTACTGGTTCCTTGGAAAATCTATATCCCTAGTCACGTACTAAAGACAAACAACTACTTTAGATTGACTAATGTCATTACAGCCCTTTAATGTCCCACTGCAGGGACAGGACTCCTCCCGTGACGGAAGGATACTTGGCCTACTAATACCATACTGGCCAGACGGATAGGTATAGGGTTATTTATTAGGTTCCCCTTTCTTTTTCAAGTTTTACTTCTTTTTGACTTATGTGTTAATAAGAAATTACTATTTTCATTAATCTATATTAATGCCGAGAAAGTAGAATCAAAATCAGTTCAGTTAAATCTCTACAACCTACTTAAAGAGATAGGACTACAGAGACTATAGTAGATAGTAGACAGCGAACAGTAGAGTCGACTGCTAATGTTTTATTAAGAAGCCCTATAAGCCAACATCTGGATAGTAAATCCAAAACACTATCATAGTTTTAAATTTGGCTTCTTTCTTTTTGTTGCATATTTTTCCATCGCATTAACCAACAGACTCGTATGCTCTGTAGAGTAGTTAAAACTTTTTTCCTAGTCTTTGTGTAGTAGATAGTCAATCTGCCTATATGTTGAATCGATCTGGCGTCAGAACGATGGTGGGATATAAGGTCGTTCCAATACACATTATATTAGTATATTTTAGAAAATTGTTTTTCAGTCTGCCTGGTATAAAATTGCTACAGAAAAGAGATTGCATTTATTTATATGAGAATATTGAACATATACCTACTCCGTGTGGTGACGGAGTAAGAATACAATATATCACTACCCCATCTCATTACATGGGTGTCGTAAAAACCGACTAAGGGACTATCCGTAATTATTATCTTTACGAAATAAAAAGAAGGAAAACTTGAAATAAAACCCTATACCAATCCGTCTGGCCAGCATGGTATTAGTAGGCCAAGTATACCTCCGTCACGGGAGGAGTCCCGTCCCTGCAGTGGGACATTAATGGACAGTTAAGAAGAAGAAGAAAAATAAGAATTAAACATGACTAACTAACTTATTTGTAACGACATGGAAAATTAATAATAACCTTCATATTCACCGTCAGGTCAGCGTACCACGATAAGAATAATAATATAAAAATTAGGGGCTTACAGATGCCTAAATGATTAAGAACCATGACTGACTGAGTTTTTCTTTGTGCCATATTGTCTTTTTAATAATTGTTTATCTTTTTGTGTTATCGTACTTATAATCATTAAGCTTGAGTTGTTTGCTTACCGTGAATTTTACCTCATTAATATAATTAATTATTAAAACTATTTCCTGTTGTTCTTTAGTTAGTTTATTTATGCGTTTTGTTAAAATGTCTTTGACATAAAGTTTGTTACGTCATAGGTCTAACATAACAAAGAGGTCAACTTAAAGTCGATCAATAAATTAAATTTGTCGTTGTCTTCTAATCATGACCATTTGCAAGATATAACAAAAATCGAAAAAGAAATATAAGAATTGGGGTTACCAATTTAAGTGCAAAGCAAAGAAAAGGCAAGGTTTTCTGAATTAACTTAATACACGATGAAACCTAGTATTAATGGTTTGATTTTCAATTAGTGTATTTTCTGGGTAATTGCTCCACACATCGACTTAAAAATTTTGACTACTAGGTACCTCTAGAAATTCAACAATTAGGTATCCCAACATACTTAGAACATACATAGAAATTCCACAATTAGGTATCCCAACTAATACCTAAAGCTTGATTACAAGTTTAGTTTTGCAAATAAATTGATGATTCGTTGTATTTTATTCACCAGACAGCGCCATCTGGAACATGTAGTAGAAAGCTTTAATCTAACAATTGAAATATCAAGAGCGAATTTTTTTTTTAAATCATCATCTTAACAACCCATTAATGTCCCACTACAGGGACGGGCCTCCTCCCGGGACGAAGGGGTATTTGGCCTACTAATACCACGCTGGCCAGGCGGATTGGTATAGGGTTTAATTTCAAGTTTTCCTTCTTTTTATTTCGTAAAGATAATATTCACGGATAGTCCCTTAGTCGGTTTTTACGACATCCATGGGATGAGATGGGGTGGTGACATATTGTATTCTTACTCCGTCACCACACGGATATTTTTTTAATAAATAAATTACAATAAATAGTGCATTAAATACAATATTAGCATAATTGGTCTACGTAATAAGCAAGGTGTACCGAAATAAACCGCAAAACGGAGTTTAAACCTTCCAATATATTTAGGGGTCGACTAGTTGTTGTGAGGTCAATGTTAATGTCATTTTTATACTTTGATATTGATTGAAGGTTAAGTAAAATGTTGGGTATTATCGAAAATACTGCAATTGACAGTGTTTATCATTAACCCTTTTCCTGGTCCGTATATCATAAATGATACATACCCTGATATGATAATTATATTAAAAAATTAAAAAATATTCCTCACATTTTTACACAACGCCCTCTAGTCCCAAACTAAGCAGAGCTTGTACTATGGGTGCTAGACAACGGATAAGCACACTTTAATACTTTTTTTTTGTAAATACATACATATTCGCACCTTGAAAACAAAAGTGGCGTTATACAAAAACAGTAGTTTTTCAGTAGGGCCATTTTAAAGTTTTGCTCCAATACCGTGACCAATATCTAATGCAAATAACTGAAATACAACTCGGTTATAAGTTTCATCTAACAGTTTGACTATCTGGCTTTTAGATAATTATTGAAAACATGCGAGTAATTAAGTTATTTATTTAGAAAAAACTGTTTTAAAAAAAATATCAGTATAGTGCCACTTTTGATTTTTTTATTAGTTACTGTTTTAATAATATATAACAAGTAATAATAACATAAATAAAACAAAATTATGAGATAATACTCAGATAAAATGTTTTTTTGGCAAAAGTAAAGTAAGTTACAATCAGTACAATTGAAAAATAATCAACATTAAGGATCTTCTTAGCGTATCGATGGCAAAACGTGTGGAACAAATTGATGTAGCCCAAAACTCTGCGACACTGACTGCGTTATCACTGGCATTTATTAGCTCTTCCTAAGTGCAGGTGTTAGGGCATCCAGGACAGAGGTGGGTCATAGTTTGGGGAGCGTCGCACAGGCAACTCAGTCCGCGATTGTTCGTGAGGCCCCACCGGAGCATGTTCTCCTTGCTTCGTCATACCTGGGTTCGCAATCTGTTTAAGGACTTCCAGGTAGCCCATGGTAACTCATGTCCGGCCGGAAGCCTCTCAGAGAGTGGCACAAACAGTTCCGGCAGTGACACCCTTACGCGCCAAGATTGCACCTTGCATTTGCTGGGTAAAGAGTGGACGCACTTTATAAAGTTCTTTTGGCTATGCAGCCTTTGCTGCACTGGATCATAGCCGTGCATAGGGTGCCGGGGGTCGCTATCCACTTTACTCCTTTCAAGGGAGGGTGCCACATCCCTGCGAACATCGGGGGGGTGCGATGCCAGCCATGATACAGCAGTCTGACCGGTGTTGGTTTGAGGCAACCTGTGATAATCCGGCAGGTTTCGTTCAAAGCTGTATCCACCACCCTAGCATGAGCTGATCGGTTCCAAACTGCGCACGCGTATTTTCCAGCCGAAAAAGCAAGCGCCAGCTGAGAAGTTTGTTGCTTAGGAAGTTACCGCGAGATCGTCAGCGTATAAGAAGCGGGATGTATTAGGACACGACGGTTGGTCGTTGGTTTAAATGTTAAAAAGAAGCGGAGCCAGAACGATACCTTATGGTAGACCATTCTTCTCTGATCTCCGACGACTTTGGTCTAAGAGAAGGTGGACCTGAGAGCGGCGATTGTGGATGATCTCTGTGGATGAAGTATTGCGACAAATTTATGGTCAAGGGTCATGGTTTCCAATTTGCTCAGATAAAGCGGCTGAAGTTCTGGAGTTTCTATTTGATCGTTTAGACAAATCAAGCTCTGTAAATTTTTATTTAAATTTATTTTATTTAAAAATCATCAAAATACGATAATTAGTACTGTATTTTGCCATTTATGTATTTATACGTTTAAAAGATTATTACAATACTATAACATTAATAAAGGCACCAAACATATAATGTCATTTTTGTATTAATCAAATAATTTATTTCGGCAAAATTTAAACTACATAAACGGTACTATACTTAAAGTGCCAATTATGTATTGCTTCATGTAGAGAATTTATTTACGTAAATTAGGTTTAAAATGTCACTAAACATAAAATGTCACTTTTTTACTCACCGCAGCGTTCGTTTCCACTGGGATGCTTGGCTCTAACTGATATAGTGCCACCTTTTCAATTACCACGTCGTCACTTAACCTAAAAGTAAAAACTGACACTACCGACATCTAGGCAAAACTATTGAAACTATTTGAACGTATGTCTTTGCATTCGAAGCGCTTTTTTGAAATAAACTAGATTGTGTCCATAACTCAAAATCAACGTTTTTGGCATAATGCCACTTTTGTTTTCAAGGTGCGAATATTATACATAGAAACACTCGAACCAATGCAAATAATTATGTTCATGGGCATAAATACACACCTCAACAAAGTCTAGGGATATTTTGTATAAAGTTATGAAACTCAAAAAATTTGGTTTGTAATTTTGTTTTTTTTTTAATTCTTTTGATGAAAACTTACTTTGTTAACCTTTTTCAACCATTCTAAATTTGAATTTAAAAAATAAAATTAAAAATAAGAGATTTACGCGGCTTTAACGTAGTCAAGTTCGAACAGTAACTTTACCAACAGTAAGTTTTGACTGCTTTTTGGTGTAAAATTTAAATTTTATAACAATTTAAGCGTTTATTTCGAATAATTGATATTGTGTGCATTAAGCAGCGGCGCTATTTTATCACAGAGGAAATGTTAAGGGCAGTAGGCATGCTCCCAACTGCGCGTACTAAGCGGAGTATTGCTGAAGAGATTAGAAGGATACAAAACATGAAATCAAGGTTATGGTCACGTTATCGTGCTACTAGTGAAGTGGCTGAAAGATACCACAGCAAAAAATCTATCATCACTCAATGACATGATCGATTTTTGCAAGTTCCCGCGAAAAGACAGCGAAATGTTACTACCATACAGCTGGTTTAGAGGCTCCAGCTCTTGGTGGAGACTCTTGCGGGTGACCAAACTGTCAGAAGAAGTCGGCATGAATCCCACCTTTCGTCGCCTGAATGCTTATTTGCTCAACCGACCATTTTGACGAATTTCACTTTTTAATGCAATTTTATTAAGGATCAAATTGCGGTTCGATTGGTATATAATACTTGCTGTTTGGACTTAAAATACATTATTTATAAGGAATTTAAGTTTTTGTAAACTAACACAAGAGAATTAAAACTTCATGCTTAATTGCTCAACGTCCGTAGAGAAACACCAAACGTGCATCCGAGCATCGATTGCGTGCTTAAGTATTCAATCTCCTTACAGGTAACCAATCACGACATCGCATTTTGATGACGCAATACGCCGCCATCATTAATTTCTTTTTTGACTAAGCTGGTGCTCGCACGCATTTGAGTAAAAACTAAAGCGAAATATAGAAAAAGGTATTAATTTTAATAGAAAACATTACCCCAAATGTCCGTGACGATATATAAATCGGAAAATATAGTCACAACTATAGAAAAGGATCGGTAACTTGTATTTTTGTTAACTTTTCTTTGTAGATTATCACTGCGTATCGTTAACTTATAGTACAGGGTGTTTAAATTTAATTCTTATAATTTCAGATTGAATTAAATCTTTAAATTAAATTGTGACGTAGGTATCTATAAATGAACAGATTGTTTTGAACATTTCGTAAGGTTGCAAAATATAACTAATATAATAATAAAAATATTGCTTTTGTGCGGTGACTGTCAAAATATACCTGCTACTTGCATGTTTGCTAATTGTTAAATGGGTAAATTTCTTAGCATTAAATGGGTAGTTTTGTGTTAACGTATACTTACGCTTTGTGTTCGCAATGATTTTAGATGCTAGATAAGTAGATTAATACTATTTTTTACTCGCCACAGATCCATTGCTCACATTGGACATCTATTTTTATTATGTCCGTTGCTTTGCATTTTCTTCCCTATTTTGGATGAGAAATTCAGAACTAATTACGCCGTTGAGGGATGAATAGCCCATAAACCAAAGAATTCCTTATGAAAACATAAAGAATCGTCAAAAAAGAGTTAATTTTCTTGAAAAAATAAATCAATTCTAAATTGTTTAAATAGTCTCAGTATATTAATTATTTTTTATACGTGTAGGTATGATCTTATCACCGTTTTATTTTCAATTTATGTCGTTTTTATTGTACATATTGAAATTTAAAGAAGTGGAGTCAATCAAGAATCCGACCAAACAAGAATCCGACGAAAGAAGAATACGACGAATAAGGACTAATTCAAATCAGACACTAACCGAAAAGAAAATACTACTATACAAAGCCTTTATGGAATCTCTAATTAAAAAGGTTTTGACATGATCAGACAACATAAACAATACCAGGCGAAGTAAACGATCTTGTATCGGTACAAAAACAAAAAAATATTGTATTTTGTATTTTATATAATTATATTAAACAGTGTTTTTTTTTTAATTCTGTGTTATTGTTAATAATAAATAGCCAGTTAACTAGTTATTTTTTTTTACCACGATACCCAAACACACTGTATTTGGTTATAGGGCACTTAAGTACTAAATATATTCGAATGCAAAATGCTCAACCTCCACCCCGGTAGTGGTCTATCTCCAACTGCACAATTATTTATGTGTTTATTTGCTCAACCTCCATAAAAAATTGTGAAAATAAACATAACTGTTTGACTTTTTAATGATTATTTGTAATATATCATTTCATAAACACATTAACTATTTTTTTAATATAAAACTTTTATAAAATCATATTAATTGCTTAAACTAATCAATAAAACGTCTCTGGTGTAAAATGTTGCAAATGGAGGTTGGACACTTAAGTATTCGTGCGACGCTTTATGCTCGCATACCGCTGTGTACTCCAGCACTACGCCGAGCGAATCGCGCACAACGACTAGAGTGGGCTCGTCAACATTTGCACTGCAAAGATATCCTGTTATCTGTAGTGGTGTTTACGCATGAGTCCCGGTTCGGTTTCCACTCGGATTCACGTAGAGAACGTGCTTGGCGAGTTCCTGGTTGTGAAAGCCGTCTACAACATCCTCAGGAAATCTATTCATACCACGATGCAATAATTATGGTTTGGATGGGAATTCGTGTCCGTCGAAGAACAGAGCGCGTTTAAATTAGAAACACCATAACGGCTGAAAAATAACTTAATGAGGTGCTAGTACTAATAATCTACCCCCGTAGACTACAATTGGGCCAAATGTTCAAGTTCATGGACGATAACACCCGTTCGCATAAAGCGAGAGTGATGACGAGCTGGTTGCAGGAGCACAACGTATTGATTTTATGCTGAACCACTCAATCGCCTAGCCTCAAAACCATAAAATACGCGTAGGACATGTTCAAAAGAAGGGTTTTAATAATTTTTCCTGCTTATAATTGCGATGGAAGGGCAACTTTTTTTGCATCCTAGTCGGACCTGGAACAATAGACCGCACCAAGACCTAGATAACATAATAAAAGCATGAAAAACCATTGCAGGACCGTTATTTACGGTTTTTTTAATGTGCTGACTACTGATTACTCACATAACAGTTAAAAACAAATAAATTTTTGCTTATTTTCACTTTTGCTTAAGAAACACATTCATTATTAGTTTTACTAATTTTCCAAGTTTTTTATTTATTTGAATAAAAAATTATTTATGCAAAAATAATTTTTTTTTTAAATTCTGGATTGTAGCCTGATAAATTGTCTTTATAAAAATATAAACATGTTGTACATCTATCTTCAATAATTTTGAAGTTAATTGAGTAAATACCAAATATCCTTAGACTTTGTTGAGGTGTGTATTTGCATTGAGCGAGAATCGAATCAAACCCGAGACCTCTGCGTAGCAGTCGTATTAAATAACCACTACGCTACAGAGGTCGTCAATCAGGATATCAGGACATTTATATCCCACTTCAAGGTTGTGCCTCCTTCCATGATAGACAGAAACTTCACCTTTTAATACCACGCTGAACCTGATGTAATATACTTTTATGTTTAGTTTGTTTTCTTATGTAAAGATAATCCGCGAGCTTTTCCTTAGGTACTTGAGTTTTACGCTTATGTTAGGGAGATGCACTACTGGTGACATCATGTACCTACATTTCTGTGGCTGTTGAAAATATGATTAATAGCTGTTCATAACAGCCCATTAATGTCCCACTGCAGGGACGTGCCTCCTCCGTAAAGAAAGGATACTTGGCCTACTAATACCACGCTGGTCAGACGGATTGATATAGGGTTTTATTACAAGTTTTCCTTTTTTATTTCGTACAGATAACATTCACGGATAGTCCCTTAGTTGGTTTTTGTGACACCCATGGGATGGGATGGTGACATATTGTATTCTTACTCCGTCACCACACGGATAGATTATTAGTTAAAATTGTATAATAAATACAGAAATGTATACTTAATTTCGTTAAGAAATAATTTACATAAAGTTTTAATAACTATAGAGTCCTATTAGTAGCAAAAAATAACATGTCTCTCCATGTGGTGACGGATTAAGAATACAATATGTCACTACCCCATCCCATCTCATGGGTGTTGTAAAAACCGACTAAGGCACTATCCGTGAATATTATCTTTACGAAATAAAAAGAAGGAAAACTAGAAATAAAACTCTACCAATCCCCCTGGCCAACGTGGTATTAGTAGGCCAAGTATCCCTCCGTCACGGGAGGAGGCCCGTCCCTGCAGTGGGACATTAATGGGCTGTTATGAATAATATGTCAACGACCATATTTTAAAGTTGAATAGTAACGTAATGACCAATTTACTATATACTACCTCTACGGTTGAGTGCTAGCTTAAATAACATTCTTAGTACATTAGCAGCTTTGTAACCATATATAATAATCAAGCATCTCTGACGTTAACTTTTTGCTTTGATTTATCTATACTTATATACTAATACTAGCTGTAAAACGCGACTTTGTCCGCGATTAAATTTGAAAAAAAAAATAAAAAAAAAATTGTATAATTCATACAAAGTTTATTCATCATCATCATCAGCCAATCGAAGTCAACTGCTGTACATATGCCTTCTCCAAGTATTGCCACCTTGTGCGGTTCTGTGCCTACCTCATCCATCGGCCTCTGAGAGACCATGAGCCTTCTGAGTAGGTCCATAGGTCAGGCAGGCTACAACATAGCTCTCTCCATTGCCCTCTGAGTGATCATGATTATTCTGAGTAGGCCCACAGGTCAAGATACAACATAGCTCTCTCCATTGCCCTCTGAGTGACCATGACCTTTCTGAGTAGGTCCATAGTTCAGGCTGCAGCATAGCTCTCTCCATTGCCCTCTGAGTGATCATGATTATTCTGAGTAGGCCCACAGGTCAGGCTACAACATAGCTCTCTCCATTGCCCTTTGAGTGACCATGATTCTTCTGAGTAGGCCCATAGATCAGCCTACAACATAGCTCTCTCCATTGCCCTCTGAGACACCATGAGCCTTTTGAGTAGGTTCATAGATCAGGCTACAACATATATCTCTCCATTGCCATCTGAAGGACCATAAGTCTTCTGAGTAGGCCCATAGGTCAAGCTACAACATAGCTCTCTCCATTGCCCTCTGAGACACCATGAGCCTTCTGAGTAGATTCATAGGTCGAGCTACAACATAGGTCTCTCCATTGCCCTCTGAGTGACTATGAGCCTT
This sequence comes from Schrankia costaestrigalis, assembly GCA_905475405.1. NCBI lineage: Eukaryota > Metazoa > Arthropoda > Insecta > Lepidoptera > Erebidae > Schrankia > Schrankia costaestrigalis. Next base: position 19,771,086 of record FR997829.1, on the reverse strand, counting down.
CTGAGTAGGCCCTTAGGCCCCTTAAATTTGAAAAAAATAATTTTTGTCCTAGCTTGATGTTATATAGCCTATAGCCTTCCTCGATCAATGGGTTATCCAAAACTAAAAATTAAATTAAATTCGAAGAAGTAGTTCCTGAGATTAGCGCGTTCAAACAAACAAACAAACTCTTCAGCTTTATATAATAGTATGGATATAGATGATAAAGAGGTAAAGTTTGTGTGTTTGTGACGTTATAGGGAGTAATCTCTGGATCTACTGAACCTATTTTAAAAATTCTATCTGTGTTAAATAGTCCATTTATCGGGGAGTATAGTATAGAGTGTGTATAGGCTATATAGTATAACGCTATGACTAATAGGAGTGGAGCAGTAATGAAATATGTTTAAAAAACAGACGCGTTTTTTTCGCCACCCAACTAAGTGGGCACGGGTCAGCTAGTCTATCATAAACTGCGAATTATAAATATAATCTTCTAAAGAAAAAAATCTTGCAAAATATAGTTACAATGTTTATGTCTTTTTATAGATCTTTAAAAGTCGTTAAATATAAGTAGGTATTAGCAAAAGGCATAATGTCTGCTATATTATGCCTGTGATAAAATATTAGCTGGTAGGAGGTCCTCAGACTGAACATTATTTTTTTGGCCGTTAAATTGCGATGCAGAGCATAGTCTAGAGCGGGTGTTGTACTCTTTAAAACATTAAAAATAAATTTATTCTACTTAAACGTCGCCCCAGATACCGCTGGAAAGAATATGATTAGGAACGATCTGAGGGAACTTCAAGCCAGCAACTGGCAAGAGGTGACCAAGGATCGAGCAGAGTGGCGCTCTCTCGATTCGGAGGCCAAGACACATTTTGGGTCGTTGAGCCGACGGAGTAAGTCATTACTAAAAGCCATTTTTTTAATTATGTTTTATTAGACTTCATGGTACTTATATTGTTAAAATCTCGTTAATTTCTGTGCCAAAAAACTAATAACTACTTACTTAACTATAGTTATAATATAATTAGAAAGTTCAGCTGGCTAATATTCACTATGTTAAAAAACTTCATTCTAAAATAAACATAGTATAATGTGCTATTTTTTATGCAACACAAGTATTTGAAAGGAGCGTCACAGTCAGATTGTAATAAAGCTTATTAAACAAAGATTAAAAAAAGAAGTATAAAAACATTTTTGATGACTTAAGTACAGCGTTTGGCATACCAAATTATCTACATTTGCTAGCAGAATAGTTAGTCTGTTGTCAATCATAATTTTACTACTACAAGCTTAGGTTCTGCACTAAGTTAGTCATCTAGTAAGATAAATACATATAATATATGTCACCACCCCATCTCATACCATGGGTGTCGTAAAAACAGACTCAGGGACTATCCGTGAATGTTAGCTTTACGAAATAAAAAGAAGGATAACTTGAAATTAAACCCTATACGGATAGTCCTTTAGTCGGTTTTTACGACTCATGGGATGAGATGGGGTGGTGACATATTGTATTCTTACTCCGTCACCACACGGAGGATAACTAGCTCAATTCTGTCTATAGTTAAAAAGCAAAGACTAAAAATAAACCACGAATAGGTACTACATGCGATACTTTTAGTTCTAGTTTCTAGTTTAAAAAAGACAACTCCCGCACTAGGGATCATGCCAAAAGGTCCCCGCGACACATCGCGGGGACCTTTTACAAACATCAATTAATGGACACAAAGAACACCCAGACCAGGACAATAATTTGTGGATCTCACAAATTATTGTCCTGCGTGGGGATCGAACCCACAACCTCTTGCACCGCAGCCGCTTGCGCTACCGTCGCGCCACCGAGGTCGTCAAACTGAACTGAAAACGATACTGTAAGGATCTAAAGTCTTAAGGGACTGATGATTTCTTATATAGCTTTGCTAGAACATTACTCGAGTAGAAACATAGGTAACTATGTGCCTTTTGTACCTAGCTAGGCACGTACTCGATTTAGCTAAACCACAATAGGGCTGTTGTAATTAAAAACGTGTATTGTCTATACGTGACAAGAGATAATAAACAATTAATAGTATTATAGTTATTGAAGAAATCATTTGTCTTATTTGTTGTTAAGTACTATGCTAATTTTATTAACCTGACAATTATGACGCCTCTGTGGCGTAGTGGTTATATAACATGACTGCTACGCAGAGGTCTCGGATTCGATTCCCGCTCAATGCAAATATTTGTGTGTTGTATTTACAAAAAAAAGTATATAGTTCTAATATCCGTTGTTCTGTTACCCATAACACAAGCAAGTTAAGCCTAGCTTACTTTGGGAACAGATGGCGCTGTGTAGAGATGTCCGTAAATATTTTATTTATTTATTATTTGTAATATAATAATAGCTGCCTTCTCTTGACGACCCGCTACTCAACTTCATGTTTCTCTCAAAACCGAGGTCTAAGTTTGTATAATAAATATGTCAGATAAATATGCAGGATGAGTTAAACCCAAATTGTTGTTAGTGTCCGTCATTCTGTCACATTGGATTTAACCCTTGCTATTTTCCAACTATTCTCCGTGTGGTGACGAAGTAAGAATACAATATGTCACCACCCCAACTTATCCCATGGGTGTCGTAAAAACTGTCTGAGGGACTCTCCGTGAATATTATCTTTACGAAATAAAAAGAAGGAAAACTTGAAATTAAACCCTACACCAATCCCTTGTTTGCTCTCTTCTCGACTGACTGTTGACTGACAAAATGTTGCCTCTAAAAAAATTCTTCTTTTTATTTTATTGCACTTTTTAATTTAGATTTATAATTTAATTCTAAATAATCAAAGTTTTGTTTAATATTCACTTGGCAAATAATGAGATTGCTAACAATTATAATAAAAATTACAATATCATTCAAGGACTTTTTCCTAAAACACATCGTATTAATTCATAATTATTTAAGCTTAACATTGCAAATAATTAATTAGTTAATTTAATACATTTTTAATAATTAGAATTCCTCAAAATTAAAGCCGAACGTGACAAATTAATTTTAATTGTTTTAGAATATGAGACAACTGATTAACTGATACCAAAAAACAAGAGGATTTAATTGTTAAATTTTTTAAACAATATTTTGTAAGTATTTTATTAAATAGTATATTTTAAATTCATTACTAAATGAACCAGTGCTTACTGTTTTTCTATTATCAATCTCTGACTGATACCCTGTCCTTTATTTAGATCATCAAAACGTTTTAATTATCCATTGCCATATTTAAGATAAGGTAAAATAAGATAAATTTATTTGCAGCTCACTTAAATCTATTATCATATTTCAGTGATAGCCACACTATAGGCATAGCCTGTATCGATGCTATCAGACTTATAAGTTTAAGGACATTACATTAAAAACTATAAAATTCCAACAACACTTTTAAATGTTAGTTACTTATAAATATAGAAATGTGTGTGTGAGTGTGTGTGTGTTTTATGATATAATTTTAAGCAATTGTTTAGTCTGTAAGTAATTTAGACTAGAGATAAAAGTTTTTACTTTGGTTTGAGCCAATGCTTGATTGATTGATTCAGGTAACATAAAATTTATTAACAAAATTACTCTACACAAATAGTATAAACATCAACTTGAGCACAGCCACCTAAGTATTCCATTCAAATCTTGGTTTGCTACATTAGTGCCAATTTGAAACAGGCAGCAAAAAGTGACGTTACGTCATCATCATCATCATCATTTTACCCTTCTCTATTGCATGTGTAAGTGTAGTTGATTTTTTGTTTTGTTAATGCTTTTTGAAAGTGTTATTTTGCTTTTTTTTATGACATATTTAGTCCCACTGTTGGTCAAAGATCTCAGTCCAGTTTACCCTACATTTATCAGAGCATTACGCCAATTTATTAAAGTTGACGACCTCTGTGGCGTAGTGGTTATATAACATGACTGCTACGCAGTGGTCTCGGGTTCGATTCTCGCTCAATGCAAATCTTTGTGTGCATGAACATGATTGTTTGCATTGGTCTGGGTGTTTTTATGTTTAAATGTATGTATTTACAAAAAAAAGTATTTATATATAATTTATCCGTTGTCTAGTACCCATAGAACAAGCTCAGCTTAGTTTGGGACTAGAGGGCTTTGTGTGAATGTGTGAGGATTATTTATTTTTTTATTAAGTATTTTTGACAAAATGAAATCAAAGTATTTCTTTCTAACATTCTTTGATATGAAAACACATTACATTATCAAGAACCAAATTGCTAGCTAAAAATTCTGTATGTTTTTTCGTAAAGGAAGAAGCGATTAACATAATCTGTTTACCGTGAATAAATGATGATGGGTAATAGCGTTCTAATAGTTGCTATTTGAACATTTTGCAAAATAAGCGAAAAAAAATACATAATTAGTACTTTTTTTAAATTGAGTCTTAAGAGAATAAATAAATAATTTTATATGATAACTGATCTTTTAATTGTTAATTTGGTGAATAATTTTGTTTATTAACCCATTTAGACCTACCGTATCACATACGATACGGTAGAATTAAAAAAATCTTGCGGACTACCTACTATTACGTTTCAAGTTATACAAAGCGTTTTATTATCTTTGGATAGTGTTCAACATTATAAAAATATATTTTTCTCTAAAAAAACAGCTGAAGACTGTTTTTTGAGTTGATGAAAATTGAGCTTTGGTGATGGTTTCACCGTAATGACATCTAAGAGGTAATATAACATTTTTTTTCAAGATAGGTAATCTTTTATGTCACTAAATTACATGCTGGAATATGTGGCTACAAAATAGGCATATATATTAGAAGCATTACGTTACATAAGTGGTTCTTTTCAGGTTTGAAATCTGGTGTATCCTATACGATACAGTAGGCTTATGGGTATTCAAATTTGACGGTATTATAAGTGAATTTTCTAACTGTGTTTACTTTTCAGTTTCGGGTTTTTGACGTTAGATGACATTATTATGATATTAGAGGATGAACATACAGAATGTCCCGACTTGGGAACCGCCTTTTTTATATTACCACCTAATTATCTGGTGGTTAGATAAAAATCTTCGTCGGCGAGTTCAGCACTGGCTACTGAACTTACTGATGAAGAAGGCAAAGATATTGTACAAAAGAAACGAAATGAAAGCCAGACACCTCTGTCTTTCAGGAAAGATCTCCTACGGAACCAATTTATAGGACTACACGGTATTTACAGCAGCTAAAACGAAAGATAATGGTATCCCAGTCACATCTGAAACCCCAATATAATCAAAACATGCGAGGAGTTGATCGTTCTGATCAGAATACATCAGCATACCGAACTAGCATTCGCGGTATGAATTTTCATAATAGAAGATAATGGTATGGCCCATATTGCTGCATTGCATTGATGTGGCTGTTCAAAAAGCTTGGTTTTACTCTGGAAGGATAACGGCAGATCATAAGACCGTCTTAGGCGTCGAATTACCATCGTTGTTATTGAAGAGAATAAGACTCGACAGAGACCTGGACCAAGCAAACTATCTTCAGTACAGCTAGATGTAAGATACGATAGCAAAAACTGTTTAGTTCTCGAGCAGAAGTCTTGAACAAAGTGTGCACTTTGCCATACACTTTGACCTTCCAGATGCATAAAATACATAAAATACCACTCCAAGTAATAATTTTACCTTTGCCTACCTTTATTTCACCTTACTTACATCTTTTGTTGTTTTGTAATGAGTCATAACAATATATACATGTAAAGTGAATAAACGATGAATAATGAAATTCTTGTATTTTTTGTATAGGCGTAAGCCTACTGTATCACATAGGATACGGGTGGTTTTCAGCAACCCTTACAGCAATGATTTTTTTTAACCACTGTTATACCATATCTGGGACTATTTAACCATAACTATAACAAAAAAATACTGAAATTTAGAAAAAAATAGTTTCAGGTCTAAATGGGTTAAATATTTGAATGTAAAAACCCAAAAAGCCCAGACAGCGAAAAGACAGGCATTACTTGAGCCACCCGGTGCTGGTTGAGTGAAGGGGAGGTCTTAATTCTTATAGTAGGGACACGCCATGTCGCTATTGAGTCATCATCATCATCTTATCAGCCCATTAATGTCCCACTGCAGGGACGGGCCTCCTCCCGTGACGGAGGGATACTTGGCCTACTAATACCCAGACGGATTGGTATAGGGTTTAATTTCAAGTTTTCTCCTTTTTATTTCGTAGAGATAATATTCACGGATGGTCCCTTTGTCGGCTTTTACGACACCCAGGGGATGAGATGACATATTGTATTCTTACTCTGTCACCACACGGAAAACTACGACGCTATTGAGTGGAGTATGTTAAATGAGTACATTGCATGACATTTACACCAGGCTCCTCAAGGTAGTTCGAAATGGTCTCTAGGCGCTCTCTTAAGAATTTGCAAAGCCTTTTAGTTCCTAAAATAGCAACTAACTTTCTCCGCACAATCATAAACCTTCTTACTTAAAAAAACACAATTAAAATCAAATTATAAGCAATCTGATACCATTGTTATATTATAATTGAAGAAAGTCTTACGCAACAATAGCTAGACGGTGTTCTTAGTGCGTGTGGTCACGGAATAAGAAAACTCAATTTACCATTTTCAACTTAACCTACTTATACTACGATGGCCAGACTGATAGGGTTTTATGGAAAAAATGTCTTCTTTAGTTTGTGTGAATATAATATCTACTTGTTTTTTCAATTGGCCTACCAGAATGACTCTATGGTACCTGATGTTAAGCATCCAATAGGTCCAAGAATGGCGAGCATCATGCCAGCTACAATATTTGTAGTGGCATGAATGTATGTTTTCTTTTAGTCAGCTTTTGCGATATCCATAGGATGAAACAGAGAGATTTCTTATCCGAAGATATTCTTAGATTCTTACTCTATCACCACATGAAGAGAATAAGTTTGTATTTCTTGGCATAAATCCTTATTTTTAACCCCCGACGCAAAAACAACGGGGTGTTATAAGTTTGACGTGTCTCTGTGTGTGTGTGTGTGTAAATGTGTATAGGTATGTCTGTCCGTGGCATCATAGCTCCCAAACGGATGATCCGATCCTCATGCGGTTTTTTTGTTTGAAAGGTATATCCGTCGAGAGTGTTCTTCGCTATGTTTGGTGGAAATTAGTTCAGGTCTTCAAGGTCATCAAGTCGTTTGTTAGGTGTGATAGGAATGTTACACGCTCAATTTACTTGCAAGGGATCTGACATTTGAAACACTAATGTCTTCTGGAACCACTGAGCTGGTCTGCTGTAACGTAACCCTAGACTGCCTTTTAGACTGTAAGGAAACACATCGAGTTTGGGCTCGTTCGATTTGTTAACCAACTTAACTTAACTAGTTCTCTCTATGTTTATTTTTAACGAAAGGGGGTTTTTTAAATTTTTTTGAACTTTTTCCTTTTGTTCTATTCGATTAGAGAATTTGTATAATATTAACTGCTAAATCTCTTATTATTTATTGCTAATGCTTCTCTATTAATCCATACTCATAATATTATAAATGGGAAAGTGTGTCTATCTGTTTGTCTTTGTTTCACGGCAAAACTAAGCGACAAATTGACGTGATTTTAAGAGGAGATAGTGGAATGGATGGACATAGGCTACTATTTAACTTAAAAAAAAATGTAAAAAACGCGAGCGAAGCCACGGGCAGAAGCTAGAAATAAATAAATTAGCTTAAAGGGTTTCTGGGCTGCTAATTGCAACACCTCAGGGCATTCGAAATGTACTTTCCGCTTTCGAGTAAGTAATAAATATTGTGATAATGAATTATCAGATTACAAAAGTACAAATTTAAATGTATATTTAAATTCGATCAAGTTATTTATTTGCGGTGTACAACCCGTTTATCTGTACTAATAAACTTTTTACCTTTTTATTGTTTTCGTCATTACACGGAAAGGCCTCGCGGCCGACGGTCTTTTTTTGAGATTTTTGGTTTAATGTTTTCTGTTTAGTAAAATTTTTAATTTATTAACCTGTGAAGTGTAGTATTTATATTATTTAACTTATTTTATGTAAGTATTATTTATTTTGTCTTTATATTGAACGATTTTTTGTGTATAAGCAAGTGTGTGTAAAATGATTTGTTATTTTCTGTTTCATTGACTTGGACGGATGGGACCTGTCCCTGCTCTGGGACATTCATGGGCTTATTAATTAATTTAAATGATAATTTAGACTTTAAACTTGTCTGGCTAGAAATATCTAATAAGAGGTTGTGATGATAGCCTATCGTAATCTCTTTTTTTTAATTGGCCTACTAGAATGACTCTATGGTGCCTCTTTAGATGTGATTCATAATGACACATTGTGTCGTGACGCATTAAAAATACAGGACGTTACCTTTTTAAGAATTTTTCGCATCAAAAGGTTGTACCATATTACTCTATAGTTTATCTATAACCTAATTTTTTCACTCTTATATTATTATATCCTTATCTTATTTGTTATCAGCTTATCTTTCTATAAACATCTTTTGTTATCTTTATTATGAATATCATCTTTAATATTAAACAAATCACAAAATACTCGTCATACAACAAACTGTTTTACAATTACTTTTAAGAGCTCTTGACATCCGTTTAATATTTCGTAATATCGAAAATAAAAGGTGTTTTGAGATTACTTTTTCCTGTTCAACTCGGTAGCGATATTATAAACGTAAAGTAAGTTCGTGTAGTTAATCCATACTAATATTATAAATGGGAATGTGTGTCTGTTTGTCTTTCTTTCACGGCAAAACGGAGCGACGAATTGACGTGATTTTTTAAGTGGAGATAGTTGAAGGGATGGAGAGTAACATAGGCTTTTTTTTTTCTTCTGTGTCTAGGAAAGAAGAACAGTGCTACCCCGAATTTAACGCAAACGATACCGCGGGCAAAGGCTAATTACGTTATAAAAAGATATCCGTTAAAATTATTACTTTGTTTTCTAACACATTTACACAACGGCATCTAGTCACAAACTAAGCAGAGCTTGTACTATGGATAGGTACAAGCTTTATCCTAGAAAGAGGGAGACATAACATATTAATCCCAAGCTAAGTGTACAGTAAGATTAATTAGTATTGAGTTAAGACAAATAACTGGTTTATCAGAGCGTCACCACATGACATAATCTATATCTATACTAATATTATAAATAATATTATAAAGAGGTACAGTTTGTGTGTTTGTGAAGTTGTAGAGGGTAATCTCTGGATCTAATGAACCGATTTTAAAAATTCTTTCTGAGTTGAATAATTTAATTATCGGCAAGTTTTATAGGCTATATAGTATCTCGCTATGACTATTTAGGAGTGGAGCAGTAATGATAGGTATATGTTTAAAAACGGACGCGCGTTTATTTTCACCGCCCAACGAAGTGGGCACGGGTCAGCTAGTGGTATAATAATATAAAGTGTGTTAATTATTTTTTTCGGGTTTTTAACTAGACCATCCAAAGCGCTTAATGGGTCATATTGGTTCTTCTCGTAAGAGCTATAAATTCGTGTAAACAAAAGCTTAAGATGAGGTTGGGAGACGCCTAAACATTCCCGAAAGTTCCTGTTTCTGACGTATAAGTAAGAAAAAGACCTGAACGAAAAGATATAAACAAAATAAAAACTAACACTTAATTTAAATTATCACCAAAAATAATATAATTATAATGCGAATCGTCTACTGAATTAGAATTAATCAAATAATTACATAGAGGCCCTCTGCCTATTAGCATAACAAATAATTATATTCGTTCATTAGTTCGTTTGACGACTTCTGTGGCGTAGTGGTTATCTAACATGAGTGCTACGCATAGGTGTCGGGTTCGATTCCCGCTCAATGTAAATCTTTGTGTGCATGAACATGATTGCTTGCATTGGTCTGAGTGTTTCTATGTAAATATGTATGTATTTAAAAAAAAGTATATAAGTATTAATATCCGTTGTTCTGTTACCCATAACACGAGCAGGTTAAGCCTAGCTTACTTTGGGAACTGATGGCGCTGTGTAGAGATGTCCGTGAATATTTATTTATTTATTATAGCTTTAGCACTTTGCATACTCTCGGTAGGTATATTCTATTCCTGACACCGTCACGTGGGACTTATACTGACTTAAATGATTTAGTAAAGTACAAAAAAATATAGAGTACCTAATATGTTCTACAGTAAAAGTACTTACATAGTCAGTCACAGATCGTGACCCGGAGGTAGTTGCATAATAACAACAGCGAAATGTTATAGAATGGAAGCACAAGCCGTGTCCATTTATTTTGGGTGTTATGAGTAGGGAAATAAAAAACAACTTGTAAAGGCCTACGCAGACCGGGACGGCATGGCAAGGCATTTTAACTTTTACTAATGGACATTCAACCGTACTATTACAGAAATACGACATAAATTGCTATGCTTTAAAATGAAAAATGTATTTCTGTAATATATAAAATCCCTTGCCATGCCGCCCCGGTCTGCGTAGGCCTTAAAATATTTCACGTTGACTCAATATTACTTACGTATGCTGTGTAATGGAAATAAATTGTATGATGTTAAAACTTACTTAATGACAGACCGTTCGCGTATTTCTGCCTTAATCTTCCTCCTATACCCGCGCGTTGGTCTGTGGGACCGACCACATATATTTTTGATTGGCGCGGGTATGATAACAGCCCATTAATGTCCTTCTGCAGGGACGGGCCTGCTCCTGTGACGGAGGGATACTTGGCCTACTAATACCACGCTGGCCAAACGGATTGGTATGGGGTTCAATTTCAAGTTTTTCCTTCTTTTTACTTCGTAAAGATAATATTCACGGATAGTCCCTTAGTCGGTTTTTACGACACCCATGGAATGATATGGGGTGGTGTGACATATTGTATTCTTACTCCGTCATCACATGGCGCGGGTATAGGAAGGTTAAACAAAGTACCGATTTCTGATCCTACGGAGAACTTGTTAGTATGATGCAGAAATAATTGTCATGTGCTTGGATATTCTTTGTACCCTTTGATTTGTAAAGTGTCTGCAAAACAGGACAAGAACCTAGTGTGGAATTGATGTTTTTTTTTGTAAACACTTTGTGTTTGTAAAGACATAAGTTCTCTAGTGTTTCTCTAGAAAAATCTTTAGAATTTTAATGTTTATTGAAGTCTCCATGACAAATGGCAAGATCTGGGTGTCTTTTAGGGCCCAACTCCTTTCATAATTATTTTAATTTGCTTCCGAGTATGTGTACTTACTGTATCTACAAAATTGTACTCGTAGTTGTTTGAATTGTGTTTTATTTTCTTGTAACAATATTATGTAAAAAATATTCGGATTATTTCGAATAAACTTCAAAGTGTGCAGAGCCGTAAAAATATTTTTTTTTAAAAATAAACCTCAGACAAATTAAAATATGATTTATGATTAGGAATAAATGAATATCCTAAACAAACCCCTAATTAAACTAAATTAACATCATTTTTAAATCCTAAATATATTTTAAAACACAATAAATTTAAGTTTAAAGCACCGAGGCATGGTAAAATTTACTGTTAAGAAGTAAAAATAAATTTTACCTTTAGATGTTAAAACTCATTTTAATATCTTTGCTATTTTAAATGAAAAATGAGTCATTAATGTCAAAAAGACCGGAATCAAAACTGTACTAAGTTCAAGGCACTCTTTGTACAAAGTTTTTATTCATTATGTTTCGGTTTTATTTTTGACCTTAAGTGAGGAAGGAAATTATTCCGTTTGCCCTTGTTATGGATCAAAGGACAATGACCTGATCACGAGACAATATTTTTAACTTTTTAAGGGAAGCTCTCTTCGTGTGGTGACGGAGTAAGAAAACGATATGTCACCACTTTTAATATCTTACTGCAGGGACGGAGGGATACTTTGCCTACTAATACCACGCTAGCTAAATGGATTGGTATAGGTTTTAATTTCAAGTTTTCCTTCTTCGAGTCAGCCGTACCGTACTGAAACGCTTTGGCGAGCGCGGGGAGGTGAAAACAACGGGGGCGGGAAATTCGCATTCCAGCGAGGTCTCAAGATAATGTGACCGTGTAATAAAGTTTTCATCCTAATCATCGTGTTGTTAACCACCGTTTTGTTTGGTACCGAGGAACAACATAATTTTCAATTAAATATATTAATATATTAACACAGTATTACAATCCAACAAATTATGTAATTAACTTGCTTTAAAATTACTATTAATTTAAGTTAATTAATAAGATACAGTCAAATTTATATCACGTGTGGGATGCACGTGAATGATAGCAGGTGTTGAATATGGATAAACGTTTTTGCTTACATAATTTCTTTGTGTAGAGTACCTATAGCTATAAATATATATATATAGGGTTCTCTTGATCATTTTTGCAAAGTGATTAGTTATAAAGCAAATTTTTCGTAAAACGCTAAACAATTTCCTGTAAGAAAGTTCTAATTGTTGTAGCAAGAAGAAGTAGCAACAATATAATATTTCGATTTCAGGATATAACAATGTTTCATACAAGAAATTGTAATCCCTTTGCAAAAATGTTCAAGGGATTGCGGACCCACTGGCACTATTTTCATTATTTAAAGAGTCGGATCTAAATTAACATTTTATACTCAATCGTGACTGTTAATTTAATTTTACAGAAGAATCAATAAAAATGTTTATATTATAGTTAATTTGTATTAGTAAATATTCATATATTATGAATATCTTATGTATTAAGATAAATTTGCTTTAAATGAAATAAACTAGCTGCACGTGATTACCAACAGTCATTGTTTTTGAACTAGCCAACTTCTTGAACACAAAAGCAACGACTAGCCTTTTTACAGCCATATAAACCTTAATACTCCATCTTTTTATTGATACAGCTAGCCAGCATGTTTGAGAAACCATTTATTTCGTAATGTCAAATTACTCGCAAATTACTTAAGAACTATTAACCATATAACTGACGAATCCCTTTACACGCTAGCTGCCCGTTTGATGTTCCATTTTCAAATTCACTTTGCACCACGTCAGCTGTATCAGAAAACTACATAAAATCTCTCCATTTTTTTTAGATTGTCAACTAGAAAAAGGTATTTGAATAAACAACTTTTCTATAATCATGAAAAACAACGACATTGAACATTGAACTCAATATTTAAATTTTCATCGTAATTTCTAAATCGGATTAAATTCTACGGATACTATTCCTTATTACTGTCACTAACTTAACAAGTAATTTTAATAGCATTATAAATATTTAATTACGTATACACTGAGTTACATACAAATGTTTATTCGCGGGTTTCATCATTTTACTACAGAGTACTTCTTATATGATAAATATTATTATCCTACTATTATTATAAATGCGAAAGTTTGTGAGGATGGATGGATGCATGTTTGTTACTCTTTCACGAAAAAACTACTAAACGGATTTTGATGAAACTTTACAGTAATATTATTCAGTCGGCAGCGTCGTAGCTCAGCGTTTAGTTTTCTAGTTTTTTGGGCAGCAATTTGTTACAAAATTGTATATGAATAGTCTGAAATCTGAAAAAGAACATATTATAAGTTACTTACTTTTTATCAAAACACCATGGTATAACATGTAATAATAATATATTCTAATTCTAAACTTTAAGCATTTTTTTAACTTAATATTTTAATGTTTCTTACGTAAATACTAAAATAATAAAAAAATACCAAGAAACTAATAAATATAATAAAATTGGATTTAATAAGGGTTTTACCATGATCACGTTTAATATTAAATTAGATAATAAATTCTTTATAACAACAACTTTTCTAAAGGTTAGGTTCTACTAAATGTTTATGATTATGCACTAACACATGGTATTTAAAAAACTCTGCATAAATACATATTTATAAAAACAAAAAAAAACATATTATATTATTATTACTTACAACAATTGTATTATTGAACAAGTATGACGTGCTTGTATTATATCATAATAATACACATTTAGCAATACAAATCTTTGAATACCTCATTACATCTTTCAGTTGTACGACCAGCAACACACCAAGCTGTGCTGTATTCGAAAATGTGTTTTATTACTAGTGTATAAGGTTCAGATTGGCGTGTTGCTGTGTGTAGGTTACTGTAGGGCTTGTTCTTGTCTTATTACTTTAATATTATAACTCTTTAGTTCACGAAAAGACCGATTTTGGTCATCATTGGATACTCATGCTTAACTGGAATCAGTAAGATTTTTATTAATTTTTTATTATGATATTTTGAATCATGGTGTTAAGCGGGATTTACACGGGTCTATTTTAGCCGTGCGGCTAGTCGCTTGATTAAAAAAATAAAAAAAAACGAACAAAAACGAATTGAAAAATTTACGCCGCGTGGCAAAAATCGTGCGGCTTTAGTCACCCGTGTAAATCTCTCTTAACTTTTACATTAAACTAAATATCTTTGTGAACTGAGCTATGTAGTGATCCTGTTTAAAAGTGAGTAACAATATTAATTAGAATATACTTATCAAGATTATCTTTACTTAGTTAGTTTAAACAAAACCGTTTTTGTTGTCTCAAAAACGTGTGCAGCACAGCTTGGTGTGTTTAAGTGTGTAAGACAAACCTTTTTTATTGTTACAAAAACGGTTTTGTTTAAACTAATTAAAGAATTAATCTTGTTAAAAATATAGGTAATATTAATAATAGCTTATGATTTAAATACAAAAAATCACAATAACTTATTAACAATTATAACATTGGGAAAATGGTTTTTATTTCTTATTGTTCTTACTTAAATATAACATCATTTATTTGCAGATTGATTTTTTATTGATTTTACGTAAAATATTCAGAATTATAAGTTTTATTATTTTTTGTGGGTGTGTGCGTGTGTTTATGTGTGCGTCCAATATATTTTCTTAAAGATAAAATTAATTCAGAGATGTTTAAGGATATTCTGGACAACCAGCAAACATTTTTCTTGTTTCGATTATGAGAAAATTTAAGTGTGTATCCATTTAGTCCAGTTTAATTTTGGCGAATATCAAATACTAATATTTTAAGGAGGTAAACTTTGTGTGTTTGTGACGTTGTAGGGGGTAATCTCTGGATCTACTGAACCGATTTTAAAAATTCTTTCATTGTTGAATAGTCCATTTAACGGGGAGTGTCATAGGCTATGTAATATCATGCTATGACTAATATGAGTAGATCAGCAATGAAATATGTTTAAGAAAGGGACGCGTTTATTTCACCGCCTAACGAAATGGGCACGGGTCAGCTAGTCAAATATAAATATGCTTTACTTCTCCTTCAGATGGCTTGTAGGACAGGATACTGGTATTTATTTATTAAGTAATAATAGGATCTCTGACAAAGTTTATACGCAATTATTATCATAATAGTGAGGAAAATTAAACATTACAGATCTACCGTTACGTGTAATCTAATTTTAACAAGACATTGTATTCATATTCCCTTACCACACGGGTAAAGGAATAATATTAGGTATTCAATTGATTCTCATTAAAGCAATATAAAAATCGTAAAAAATAGACACAGTGAATAATTTTCTAATAAAAAGACTCCAAAACAAAGCTCCAATTAATTTGTCTATGATTTTCACACACTAATTGCGTATTACTTGAAATAAAAACCAATTGTAGACGACCAATTTGAGAGTATTAATTAATGACCTTATTTTTTAAGTGAAGAATCTTGATATTACGTGTTTTGTGGTAACAAACTTCATCCGTGTGGTGACGGAGTGAGAGTACAATCTGTCACTACCCCATCTCATCCCATGGGTATCGTAAAAACCGATTAAGGGACTATCCGTGAATATGATCTTTACGAAACAAAAACAAGGAAAACTTAAAATTAAACCCTATACCAATCCGTCTGGCCAGCATGGTAATAGTAGGCCAACTATCCCTCTGTCATAAGAGGAGGCCGGTCCCTGCAGTTGGACATTAATGGGCTGCTTCATTAAGAAGTACAACCGAATAGAGACCCTGCTCCTCCCTTTGGTGTAGTTAAAAATCCTACTAGAAATTAAAATGTACAAAAGGAGAGCCAAGTACAAATCAAAAATTAATCTTGATTGTGGGCTTCGCCATAAAAAGAATAAAGATTTAAATGAGTGCCAAGTTTTTTTTCAAAATTCTAAAAAAATGTTTTTTAGGAACAAAATACCATTTTGAACAAGTATAACACTTTATTTCTTTGTTTTATTGGATAAGTACTTATAACAATTCCTGTTATTTAAAAAAGGTGACATCTTAAAATAGGTTAGATTTGACTTGACCAGTTTTTATCGCAATTAAAATGTCGAATAACTTTATAAAATGACTGATGCAATGAAAATTGGCCTAATAATTATACACTCGCCGCTGGTTCCTTTGCTGAGCTTGACACGCTGCCGCGTGTCTAGATGAAGAACATTTACAGCCTTGTAACGTCCAAATACAGTAACGGTTATCCTTCAGCGTCAATGAGAAACATTCCTTACTTTACAACGTTGGTCGGACAAATTTTTCATCATAATCATCATAACAGCCCACTAATGTCCCACTGCAGGGACAGGCCTTCTCCCGTGACAGAAGGATACTTGGCCTACTAATACCACGCTGGCCAGACGGATTGGTATAGGGTTTAATTTCAAGTTTTCCTTCTTTTTATTTAAAGATAATTCAAGGATAGTCCCTTAATCGGTTTTTACGACACCCATGGGATGAGCTGATGGGGTGGTGACATTGTATTCTTACTCCGTCCCCACACGGAGGCAGACAAATTGTTATAAGGATGTAACTTTCAGTTTTTAATCGTTTATTTTCTAGTGAAAATTAAATTTTCAAAAGACTACAATATGCGCATTTCTACCTCTTAAAATTGTTACCGATCACATTACATTACCATGCTCAACAGAGCACACACAATGCTCTATGCACGACTGATAAACATACACCATTACACACAGAAATACTGATATGTATGGTAATATACTTATAATACATATACCTTTTTTTGCATATACATTCTCCGTGTGGTGACGGAGTAAGAATACAATATGTCACCACCCCGTGTCGTAAAAACCGACAAAGGGACTATCCGTGAATATTATCTTTACGTAGTAAAAAGAACGAAAACTTGAAACAAAACCATGTACCAATCCGTTTGGCCAGCGTGGTATTAGTAGGCCAAGTATCCCTCCGTCACGGGAGGAGGCCCTTCCCTGCAGTGGGACATTAATGGGCTGTTATGATGGACTCCCAAACTGAACTTCGACAAACTTTTCTACGACACCATTTTACTTCGACGTAATAAAACTTCGATGCATCTTAAATTCGACATTATTTAAGTACGAAACAACTTAACTTCGATACTACTGTACTTCGACACAGCGTTTCTTCGACATGACTTAACTAAGAAACAATGTGGGTTCGACGACATTCTACTTAGACAACTATGCTACTCCGAAAACAGTCTAATTCGACATACTCTACTCTGAAATACTTTAAATCGACGTAACTTATCTTAGACACTATATTACTCCGATATTAAAAGATGAAACCTACTTAGTTACCTACAATATTTTGACTGCACGAATTGAACAGTGGTTTCAGTGAAATGTTTGGCTCTGCCCCGAGTTAGTAATTTGAATCTCCTTAATGGACAGACTATACCAATCCGTCTGGTCAGCGTGGTATTAGCAGGACAAGTATTCCTCTGCCAAAAGAGGAGGCCCGTGCCTGATGTAGGACATAAAGGGGCTGTTATGAAAGGACAGCACTTTGTGTAACTCACAAATTGTTGTTTTGAATCTGGATGTACTCGTAATTTATGTCCGATATTTTTGTGTTTTTTAAACTCGCTAAGATACCTAAATATATCTTAGTTCGAAATGTGCAATAAAGCTACAGGCTAAACACAGCTACAGAAAAAAAAACTTTGTAATAAATAATACTTGTACATTGTTTAGAATATTTTTTTATTAAATCATGGATATTATGTCAAATTCCTAACCTAATATACCTAAAAATCTATACAAAAATAACAAGCAAAAACAAATCAATAAAATAAACCTCTCAATTATTGTAAAAGAAAGAAACAACTTAATGTATTAACATTTCTAAAACAAAAGGCAATCGTGCCTCCAAACTAAAATGTAAAATTTTTGTTGTTAATCTAATATCATAACAGCCCCTTTACCTACTGCAGGCACGGGCCTCCTCCCTTGGCAGAGGAATACTTGGCCTGCTAATACCACGCTGACCAGACGGATTGGTATAGTCTGTCCATTAAGGAGATTCAAATTACTAACTCGGGGCAGAGTCAAACGTTTTACCTACCACTGAAACCACTGTTCAATCAAAATATTGTAGGTAACTAAGTAGGTTTCATCTTTTAATATCGGAGTAATATAGTGTCTAAGATAAGTTACGTCGATTTAAAGTATTTCAGAGTAGAGTATGTCGAATTAGACTGTTTTCGGAGTAGCATAGTTGTCTAAGTAGAATGTCGTCGAACCCACATTGTTTCTTAGTTAAGTCATGTCGAAGAAACGCTGTGTCGAAGTACAGTAGCATCGAAGTTAAGTTGTTTCGTACTTAAATAATGTCGAATTAAAGATGCATCGAAGTTTCATTACGTCGAAGTAAAATGGTGTCGTAGAAAAGTTTGTCGAAGTTCAGTTTGGGATGATGACATATACCTGTATTATATAAATATACAACCAAACTCTTAGTAACTAAACTAATTTAATAAAATTTTCCCATTAGATAAAGAATTCCGTTTATAAATCACATTTTAGTAGTGACTCGTAACTGTGCGTTAGATGTCGTGTTTTGTTTTCGTGTGTGTTTAATGTTAATCAGTTTAAGTGGATAAATCGAAAGTGTGGTATGTTACTTACATTGTAACAGTTATAACTGTCTCTAATATTGAGACGTCTTTTATATACTATCATACATTAATATCCTGTTATGTTTATCATAATATTATGGTTCATAAAATTTTAAAAATCCTTAAATCTCTAAAAGTCCCTATCTGGAAAAGGGCATCTAGGGATTGAAATTTTGCTGGTATTATATACAATCCTTTCGAATTTAATAAGCCTTTTCCTGGAATGGGAATTGTTTCCAGAAAATAACTTTTCGCGATTTTGCTTAGCTGAGACAAGCTATCTCTAGAGAGGGACTAAAACTTGTCCTACTTATACTACGCTAAGTGTGCCATACTGTTTATTTTAGGTTTTCCTTATCTGGATAACATAATGCAATATTCCTCATACAGGCACACAGCACAATCTATTTCAGAGTTGACTACATATAGCTACGGGATTTTTTTATTAGATTTGTTTTATAAGAGCACTAGCTTTTGCCCGCGGCTTCGCTCGCGTTAAATTCGGGGTAGCACTGTTCCCCTTTCATGGACACAAAAAAAATAGCCTGTGTTACTCTTCATCCCTTCAACTATCTCCACTTAAAACTCACGTCAAATCGTCGCTCCGTTTTGCCGTGAAAGACAGACACACTTTCCCATTTATAATATTAGTATGGATAATAAAATTGATTTAGTGGGAATAGAACCAGAGCCGTTACCATGTACTAATATGCCATAACAGGCATCACATTGAATTCTTAGTCATCACTTCATTACATATACAAATTTTTTTACCAATAAAGCTTAGATATAACTAGAAAAATTCGAAAAGAAGAAAGACAATGAGAAAAATTGGTACTCGAGGCTGGACTCGAACCCGCGTCTCTGGACTATACGTGTCCAGCGTCATGATCACTTCGTTGTTGCCGGGTGTCGACATTTTCTAATCTCAGCTTGTCATTTAGGTTACACGATTAGTTTAGAGGATTTTTCTCATGTTATGATGTCTTATAGGGTAGTCTTATCTTCTTTATCTTACTGTTGGCACCTGCGTAGATAACGTCACGTAAATCATAACAATCTCGTGACAGAATGTTGAATGATCGAATCATGTTTATGCATTTTATTTAGAATTTCAATTGGTTATCATCTTTATTATTGTTCCTTGAAAGATATAGCGTCTAGCCCCGGCTCCGCACGGGCACCTACTACAGAATGTCCTTAATCAACGTTTAAGTACAGCTTCATTAGAAATCTCTTAGTTTATATGGGTTTGTCTACTATATTATGCATGTGATATTCATATAAATCTTCCTCTTGAATCATTCTATCTTTTAAAAAAAACTGCCTCAAAATCTGTTGCCTAGTTTTAAAGATTTAAGCTTACAAAGGGACATAGGGACAGAAAAAGCGACGAGCGAGTTATTTTATACTATGTTTAGATAGGTATATTAAAGAATAATTTTATAAATAAATTATTACAGTGCCTTATTTAATTAATAAAGTTCTTTTTAAATAGAAAAAAAAACTTATTATACTTTTATATAAAATACGAGTTAAAAGAGTAACAATTAACGAGTTACAAGAGTAACAAGTGTAAGTCATAATTAACTGTTGTTTACTTTCATCATCATCATAACAGCCCATTAAAGTCCCACTGCAGGGTCGGGCCTCTTCATACTACCCTGGCCAGACGGATTGGTAAAGGGTTTAATTTTAAGTTTTCCTTCTTTTCATGTAAAGGTAATAGTTGGTTTCTACGACACCCATGGGTTGAGATGGGGTGGTGACATATTGTGTTCTTAATCCGTCACCACACGGATAATTGTTTACTTAACATCTACCTAATTGATGAACTACCTATATTTTTATCCTCGATACTTAGTTTCACATAATATAATAATATCCAAATGTTAAACATCTGTTAAAGATGTTTTTGAAATGCATACTCCGTGTTAATGTCGTTTCCACCATTCAGCTTTATAAAGATACATTGTAAATTTCAATACTAATTTTGCAACATTTTTATGTATTGTAAATGTTTTGTTTAATTTTATTTTGTATTGTCAACAGTTATATCACTGCTGAGTCATACTTAGAGGAATACACAATGAATACCATAATCGGACTAACACCAAAGATTCCCAGTTGGGATCTAAACAAAGGCAAATGTAAGTACCTCTTTACTTAGTCAGTACTTATTTTAGTTCTACTAATACATTTATCTTTTGCTTAATATTATGTAGCGTAAAAAAGGATTTGGCTAAAACAAAAGTGGCAGTGACGTTTTTTAAATTCAGTTTACGTGGATAAAATTAAATAATTAAAAAACGAGAAAGTACGAGTATAATGAAAATTAAAGAAGAAAGCATAGACCTACTCGTAGCCTTTAATGTACGAGTATGTTTCTTAATAAACCGTTAATAATTAATAATAAAGCGTTAAAGTCTTCATCATCATAACAGCCCATTAATGTCCCACTGCAGGGACGGGCCTCCTCCCGTGACGGAGGGATACTTGGCCTACTAATACCACGCTGGCCAGACGGATTGGTATATGGTTTAATTTCAAGTTTTCCTTCTTTTTACGGATAGTCCCTTAGTCGGTTTTTATGACACCCATGGGATGAGATAGGGTGGTGACATGTTGTATTCTTACTCCGTCACCACACGGAGTTAAAGTCTTTGATGTCAGTTAATTTTATGTCAGTAAAAGTCCTTTTTTCGTTCCATAGTGCGAGAGGTGTTTCATAAAAGAAAAGGTATAAGAAGTCAAGCCTTAATTTTAATGTTTTCTTTTTAGTAATTTTTGTTTTGGGTACACACTGCACTGTCAGCAGTTTTTTTTTAACAATTTTTCTAGAAGCCTAAACAAATTTCTTCTTTGTAATTAACTTGTATTTTGATACTTGTAAATAATATTATAACATTGATAATTTAATCACCGTGTATCATATATGATCCATTCACATTGTTCCACTATTGTCTCCACTGGTGGGACAGGCAAACTATTAAATGCCATTACAATTAGAAAAAACATATATCGCTCTTTAATTACATTAACTACTGACACTAATGTCTCTTACCACAAATCAATTAAAAAACCCCAATTTAACCAGAACGCTCTGTCATTATCATTTAGATAATTTTAAGATCAAGTGGGGGGAAATGGTAAAGGATTATGGTTCATTAGGTAGTAATGAAGGAAAAATCGAGTTTATTAATATCCCAATACTGAGAAAAGATCGGCTGCGATCGAGAGCCAAGCGTCATCCTACTCCTTCTTCTTCTTTCGTGTCAACGGTATCGAATCACTTCAACGGTTTTAGAATAGGGTGCGGCCATTCGACGCGTACTTTATTCTACTCCTATGATGATGATCTAAACGTCTCTCATCCCTTTGAGTAAGGTTTCGGGTTAAAATATTATACTTAACAATATTTGGGCGAACCAAAAAAGATTATCTTGATTTGGACATTATCTGTTTGCCTTAATTTAATACATATCTATAAAATCATGCCTAGTCATCGCAGCATTATGGCGCAGTGGGTACGACAATACTCTGTTTTATGGTCTTCCGATTTCAATTAATCCGCGGACATTCAAATTAACTACTCTATAGCAGTCCACTGCTGGACATAGACCTCCCAACCCGCGCCACAGAACTCGGTCCTACGCCTTTCGCATCCAGTTCGACTTAGAGACCTTTTTGAGGTCGACGGTCCACCTAACTGGGGGGCGTCCTTCACTACATTTGCGGACATTACCTCACAAAAATTAAATTAACATTTTCTTTTGTTTTCAGTTGAAGAGCTCGATGAACTACCTTTCATGGGATCTTTAGGACCTGTACTCACAATCCTAGCAGTATACCTCGTATTTGTTACTAAAATAGGCCCAGCATTTATGAGAAAAAGGGAAGGATATAAACTAACATATGCACTTTTATTATATAATGCTGTACAAGTAGCTATATCTGCATATTTAATGGGTAGAGTAAGTATTTATAATTAATATATATCATTAATTATTTATTATTGGATGTTGCCTCCGTGTGGTGACGGAGTAAGAATACAATATGTCACCACACCATCTCATTCCATGGGTGTCGTAAAAACCGACTAAGGAACTATGCGTGAATATTATCTTCACGGAATGAAAAGAAGGAAAACTTGAAATTAAACCCTATACGCGAGACGCACAACATTAAAGAACGCTTGTAGATTGTTCGGCAGGCATCATTAAAAATACGACGTTTTGCATAAGTAGTCAGTCTCTTGCAAATAATAAAAATACTGTCATTATTTACCGTCCATGGATCAGTAACTTTACGATCATGTAAAGATTATGTCCAAACAAGGTCTAAGCAAAAAATTACGACATCATCTGCATTGTAACAATTTGTTTCTTGTTGTTAGAGCGACAAAAAAATATCACATTTTATATAATTACATGCAATGAAACAAAGAAACGATGGATGGATTGTGTGAAAGACAATATGGCTCCGAAGAGTGTGACTTGTGAGATGACGTCCGATAGGACAGCATGGAAGAAAAAGACATGCTGCGCCGAACCTAAATAAAATTGGGATAAGGGCAAGGGAATGATAATGATGATGATGATATAATTACATGCAACACTCGCGATATTCTCGATAGTCGACAGTGTCGTTAGTCCTGGACAGTACCACATTTGCTAACGTTTCTTTCTCAATAAAAACTAGCACCTTGTTCATTGGGAATTAATAGAAACTGTGGAACTGTCTGAACGTATATCAAGCAATAAATTTTCATTCAAAAATGCATCTTGTAATAAGGTCTAAGGAAGTATGCAATTGTCTAAGTTGGTCTTGTGTATTGAA
The DNA here is from genome assembly GCA_905475405.1 of Schrankia costaestrigalis. Lineage (NCBI taxonomy): Eukaryota > Metazoa > Arthropoda > Insecta > Lepidoptera > Erebidae > Schrankia > Schrankia costaestrigalis. The sequence goes on along the minus strand of FR997829.1, from coordinate 19,747,369 downwards.
CTTTAAAGTGTAATTAATGCTCAAATTTTATTTTACAGTTTTTTATGGACTTATCAATGATGGGTTTAGTTCCTAAACAATGTTATATGCACGAAGGACCTTCACGTAGTAGAGTAAGTATTTTACTAACTTCATACTTTACAATAATAACTATTAAGTATCGTAACGTTCTTAAAAAAATATTCTGACTTCTTGAGTGTAACTCTTTATATCCACTACAGCTAACACTAATCGCTGAAAGATTTATATATAAAAATAAAACAAATCTGAAAGATTACGCAAATGATAAAGACAATATTCCGTGTGGTGACGGAGTAAGAATACAATATGTCACCCCATCTCATCCCATGGGTGCCGTAAAAACCGACTAAGGGACTATCCGTAAATTATCTTTACCAAATAAAAAGAAGGAAAACTTGAAATCAAACCTTATACCAATCCGCCTGGCCAGCGTGGTATTAGTAGGCCAAGTAAACCTCCGTCACGGGAGGAGGCCCGTCCTTGCAGTGGAACATTAATGGGCTGTTATGAAAGACAATTTCATATTGAACAAATCATAACATAACCGTTTCTTTCCTTACAGATATTATTCGGTATATACCTCTACTTAACAGCGAAGCTAACAGAACTGCTGGACACAGTATTCTTCGTATTAAGAAAGAAGACTTCACAAATAACGTTCCTACATCTATACCACCACACAGTCATGGTGATAGCAACGTGGGCGTTACTAAAGTACTGGCCGTCACACACTCTAGTATTCATTGGTTTCCTCAACTCAATGATACATGTATTCATGTATTCTTACTACGGGTTGGCAGCATTGGGTCCAAATGTTGCTAAGTATTTGACTTGGAAGAAATATATGACTAAGATGCAGTTGGTAAGTACATTGTGTTTCATATCTTTTTATAACATCTCTCTGGCTAAAGCTACAGCAACGGGAACCATCTCAAACCCTAGACTAAATTCAAGGCTAAGAATAACAGAATTTTATCAGTAAATTGTTTTTTTTTATTCATTACCTCAATTTGAACATAGAACACAAAACATTAGACAATTTCGTCTGGGCTTCTTAGATTAGTGAAGTTGGATTAGTCAAATCGTGAGAGCTATCGTAGGTATAATCTAACGGTCAACTCTTTATGTAATTCATGATAATAAAGTTGAACAGTATAAAATAATTAACGACACATTTGAGTTTATTACTTCTGATAAATAATACTATATCATTTTGTCAACAGATCCAATTTGTCTCCATCATCATCCAGTATGTGATGACTGTAAGAGTATCAGACTGCCCACCATCCAAAGGAGTAGCAATATTTGTCTTCTGCAACACAGCAGTTATACTTTTACTCTTCTTGAACTTCTATAGACAAAGCTACAATAAGAAAAAAACAGCAAAAGTATTAAAAAACGATGATCTTACAACTTGTTTAACGAAAGCTGATTAAAAGGTTTAGGGCGATGTACAAATTTAGTATACTGAATAATATTCTTATTAAATATGCCAACTCCAAAAACAGCGTTGATACGGATTGCAATGAACAACTTATCATGACGAACTCTTTATGAACATTTTTTGATTAAATTATTTAATGAAATATATAAGGAAACATAATTAGAGGATACTATTCCAAACATAATGTTTAAATTTGTCCAGAAATTAATGGGTTCCCCTTGTTTTCGGAGTAGGTTAAAATGGAGATAGATTCTTAAGAATTTAAAAACCAATGCTTAGAAACCACTTCAAGAAATGATTCTTAAGTACTTAATTAAAATAAGATACATTGAAATGTATACTCTTAATAGTTGACCGAAATTATAGTAGTTTGGAACAAAGATCGATAATGTAATTAATTGTAGGAAGAAATAAGGTTCTAATTCCTTTACTAAGGAATATGGAGGTTGTGAATGTTGAAATTGTTGTAACAAATGTCTTGAGCTACCAATGCAAGATGTTTTGAAGGCTGTGAACTTCTATAATTGTTGCAAGTTAAACTATGATAATTAAAGTATTGCCCATTTTGTATCAAGAATATTTATAATTTCAAAAATGTTTGTATATTTTTGGCATGAATGGTATCAAGTTTGTTGCGCAATGTAGAAGTTTTCTGAGAAAATAAATACTTAAATTATATTTACAGATTTTTATTTATACCCCAGTTTTAGTTTAAAAGTTATCCCCCATACTCATAAACGCCTCTTAAATTTTAGTCAATTGATTAGCTAAAATTCTAACTGTTTTGTTTGGTATAAGGTTGGTTTTACTTATAAAAATTTCGCTAAATAAACAGTGATTAAATTTAAGAGGCGTTTATGAGTATGGGGGATAACTTTTAAACTCTTATTATAAACAACTGATTTCTATTTTACGAATCAGGCTTTTATTTAAATCTAATCTCTGAAACAAAGATCTACACAGTCAGAGGCGCTAAAAAGGTTTAATAGATCCAAATTAAATCCAGGCTCGTGACGATCTTTTGCAAATCGCACAAGCAATTGATTACGTAGGGTAGCCGGATTTCATAGTTATCATCATGGTAAACGAGTTAGCGATCTATTCCCATCATTCGCAACCAGGAGAATTATTTAGGATGCAGTCCACAATTCGAGACAATCTCTGCACTTATTCACTGCTGCTTATGCACTGCTAATGTGTGCTGATACATTTTAGGTAAGACCTCGTTAGGAGAACTGGAAAGACCACAGACGGACATTGGATCATCAGAATATCCACCACAACAAGTTGAGGAGATCAGACCTGCAATCCTTACCTTACTTTAGATTTTGAATAGGGAGGATAAAAATAAGGATAGAACAGGATATAAATAAAGAAAACACAAAACTAAATATTGTAATCACATTATTATTATATACTATTAAACATTACAAACCCGGTTACGCAACCATACAAGAATTAATGTATAATCGTGCAACAATAATGAAATTGAATTGTGTCCTATAAACATACACAACCATAAGAACAGATATTCAAAAGTCTAAAACTCCCATTTTGGTACCTATAACCTAGACAATAAGGTTTAGATTTTAATATACAATAATCTAAACTCATATTTTAAATGTAAGCAGAACCCCTTGAACTTAATCTAATTTTTTGAACAGACAACACTTGTGACTGCATTAAATTTGAAGACATCATCACATACTTTATATTATTATAATGCAATGTAGTAATTATAAACTCATCGAAATGTCAGTCTGAAGATTTGAATTTTAAAACATTTTTTGATAAATCTGGTAAACTAGTTACATTTTTTGACCAGATTGTCTTTGAAAGGTTTTATTCAAATATTAGAAGTCAAAGAAATTAATCACAGTGAAACTGATCATTGTCTGATTATTTTGAAACGATAAACAAAAACTCATCATTGAATTTTCTTTCAGAATTTTCACTATCTGGCTAGAAGAATTTTAATTGTCCCATAACAATAGAAATTCAAATTGAATAGAGTTGGGTAGCCGCAACAAGACGTTAAGTACTTCTATAACTGAAACGTCTTAAGCGATGTTAACATTATTATTATTACTTTTATAAGTAAAATAATTTTAACAAACAATGGTCTTAACATTAAGTTCATTTTAAAACATCCTATCATCTGCTCAGTATCTTTAAACGATACAGTATTTACTAAGTTCAAAGGCAGTGGTAACTTTAGTTTTATCCATAGCGTCACTATACCTACGCTTATAATTCGTTAAGAACATTTAAATGATTTCTTAAAAATAAAGTAACTTATAAGTCGACGCCTATATGTACATTTTCACTGGTTACTTTATGACAAAGTCGTCAATTTGTTATTAAAAGGGTAAACAATTAAGCAATTCACCGACAAGAATTCAAATAGTTATTTATCAGAAATAATTTTAAATAATGTCTGACATTGGAAGACAATTCAAGATTTTATCAAAAAATACGTACGTACGGTAAACGTTAATAATTGACAGTGTTTATCTAATTTTAAAGTCGGTTTTTTCTCGTTTACACATTTAAGTTTTTTGAGTCCAATAGTGTTAATTATTAATGTAGTTACAAAGTTTTTTAGAACTTAACTGTTTTCATTGAATTGAGTAAAACTCAAAAGGTCATGAGATTTAATTGCACCTCTTGTAATGTACTCTTAATGAGTACATCATAATCATTCCAGTTAATACATAACATGTATCTGTAAAGTTTGAAATTCTTGACATAACAATTTGTTATCTTGAAGCAGTAATAATAAAGAAATGCAAACAAATAAAATCTATGAACTTGATATCAATAAAAACACTAAATCAGAAAAGTATGAAAATGGTATCAGTAATGTTTTTCATAATTCTATTTACTTAGTTACAATGGTAACAAAAACACATGTTAAATTAAAGCCTAGATATGTTCAACTTTAACTTTTACTACAGTTACTAGACTTTGCGGTTTAAGAATTTTCCTGCCTATTTCGCAAGATTAAAATCCTTAATTTCAGAATATATTTACTTATCAATATTCAAAATTAGCTAAAACTAAAATTGGTATTGTATCTTATATGATAATATTTACATTTTTGATCACATTGTTTTATTCGTCTTTGCTGTGAACGTGTCCATTTGTGATTCCATTAGTTTGGATGTTACCATTGGCATCATTAATGATTTTGTTCTCTGGCATTTTCGTCTTCTTATCGACAGACTTGGCTTTCCTTTCACCAGGTTTACCATATGCTTTGTAGTAGAAGTCGTAGAATAGGTAATAGAAGAATATTGAGTTGGGTAGGGTGAAGGCGACAGACCAACGTGGGTAGCCGCAATCGTAGAAGAGAAGTTGAGACGAATGCAAGAAGGTTATGCAGAATTGAAGCTGAAACAAATTTACACATATTTAGTTAATCCATAGTACAAAACATCTGTAAAGGTGAAGAAGACAAGCGCTTTCTTCACGTTCGTAAGGGCTGGACCAACTTGGATAAAATTTGGTGCGAAGGTAGCTTGTTGGCTCCTTAGAAAAAAATATATTCATACTCGTGTATCCACTGTGACTCACATAATACTTTTGCCTGATAATATTATTATAGCAATACTTGACTAAGGTAAAGTTTGATTTGAAGTATTTTTATAAAAAGGGGTTTTAAGTTTCACATTCAACTTTTTCTAGCAGACTATAAGATCGTGTCTCATCCATGCATTAGCCTGCAAAATTATACATACAATGTTTGACAGACGAAGGTTTCGTGTGAAGTATTTCTACTTACCTAGTTACCTTAATTTCCTTTTACCACACCCTCGAAGGAGTGGAAACATCCCGTATTTTTTAGTCGCGTTTATGATTAAGTATATTTATACACACACCATTATGATTAAGTATTGTATGTTATGTGCACTGGATATATTTAGAGTTCTATGTCCATTGACGACCCCTGTGGCGTAGTGTTTATATACGCGGAGGTCTCGTGTTCGATTTTGTGTGCGTCAACATGATTGCTTGGATTGGTCTGGGTGCTTTCTATGTATAATATGTTTGTATTTATAATGAAAAAAAAGGTATTTAAAGTACATACTTTAAATACCTTTTATCCGTTGTCTAGTACCCATAGTACAAGCTTTGCTTAGTTTGGGACTAGACGGCGTTGTGTGAATGTGTGAGGAATATTGTCCACCAGTGGACGGTCATTGACTGATATGATGATAATGAAGGATAGTTCTTTTAAAGAGAAACCTTACCATTTGCAGCGTAGTGATATATTTCTTCCAGAAAAGGTACTTCTGGTATTGAGGTCCCATGGCCGAGAACATGTAGTAAGTATACATGACAATATGTACAAAGGAGTTTATAACTCCGATAAGAGTTCCATGACCTCCAGGGAAGTATTTCGTTGCTCCCCATGATATCATGGGCATCACTGTATGATGATACATGTGGAGGAAAGTTATTTGTCTATCTTTCTTTCTTATGACAAAGAACACTGTGTCGAGAAGTTCAGATATTTTTGCCAGGAAATAAATGTAGACGCCTCTCGCTACCTGCAATGATAAATAAAGGAATTAGTATGATCGAAAACAATAATATTTCATTTTGTATGTGGTATATCATCACAAATCATCATCATAACAGCCCATTAATGTCCCACTGCAGGGACTGGCCTCCGTCCGTGACGGAGGGATACTTGGCCTACTAATACCACGCTGGCCAGACGGATTGGTGTAGGGTTTAATTTCAAGTTTTCTATGCAAAGGTAATTTTCACGGATAGTCCCTTAGTCAGTTTTTACGACTCCCATGGGATGAGATGTGTGACATAATATTATTGTATTCGTACTCGGATATTGTACAAATATAGTATCTATTTGAGACCCGATCTTTGGAAGGTATGGTGTATTTCTGTGCGAAGTCAAGACGTAGATACTCTTTTCTTAGTTACGTACATACATTGTCCCACAAATGGGCAAAGAACTCCCACATAGCTTTTGTTTCATCACTGTCTCTTACGATGTCCTGCCTTTTTTGTAAAAGCTTCTATATAATGTTTATTTTCTCTACAATTTTAAATGAATTACAAACAAATTTAAATGGCAAAATGATGACATTTCTGCAAGATAACTTAACAATTTTAGACATTTTATACAAACGCAAGAATATATATTATAATCTTGTGTTAAAAATTAAATAAGAAATTTAATTTACTATATAAAAATAAGCCGGGTTTTCCTTCCTGACGCTATAACTCTAGAACGCATGAACAGATTTCCACGGTTTTGCATTCGTTAGAAAGGTCTCGGGCTCCGTGAAGTTTATAGTAAAGAAAATTTAGAAAAAAATTGAGCAGAAAAGCGGGAAAATAATGCCCGTGCGAAGCCGGGACGGACCGCTAGTTTCTTTATAAAAGTATAACTAGGTACTTAATTAATAATGTGAGTCACTTTATTCTATACACATTATTTCTAGTTATTATAAAATAAGTATATAAGATGCATCTCTTGTTTTGTTTCATTATTTCTTGTTTGTACGAAAACCTTGAAGACAGAACAATCCTAGTAATTTATTACTTACTAGCTGCTGTGCCCGCGACTTCGTTCGCGTGGCGGATGTTACTTACTTCGCAATTCGATTTAATACTGAAAAATCGTTTTTTAAACCTTATAACAAACAGATAAGGTACCTGCGGGTAACAAGAGCCGGTGTATAACAAGAGCCGTTGCTTAAAAATGACACTTTTAATGATCACAGCACCCTACATTTAAACATGCATAAAAATGACCAATAGTAAAGCTAAGATCCGAACTCGCGTCGTCGCACGATCCTCAATCTTACCAGTAGCCACGAGTCAGTTGAGAGTGATAGACAACGCAGCTCCACTATAATTTTATCTTGCCAAAACTATTTTCTTTTTACCTAAAATACAGCCGTTTGTTCAAATCTTGTTAATTAACTGTGAATGTTATACAATAGTGTGGGCTAGTTAAGGTAAAATATATATATGTGTTAATAAATACAATACTTTTTACTGGTTTCAATTATGCTATCATCAGGGGCTAAAAAAGGCCACGCTCGAGGCGGGTACATAGGCCGGCCCTTATTATACATACAGAACGTAAATTAATTTTAACAAATTTCAAAAGTCTTCGTTTTTTTAATACCTATAATTGTTATCATTATTAACCATGTCTTTGTTATTATTTTTGTATCATAAATCATCCCTAATATCTTTAATTAACTTAAAAGTGTCCAAGCTATTGATTTCCATAACAATAGATTTTTAGTAAGTATAAGACGGGCCACATACGTGGCCTGCCTTATACCGTACTACTTATTTATAAAAAAAATGTTTTAGTTTTGTAATTTCCATAGATAATATTTAAAAAGTTACAAACTCATTGTTTACGTCTGTGATTATTTTGACGATATGTTATAGATAAAGGTTTTTATGACATGTTTTTGCTACGTTAGTTTATTAAGAGCTATTGCTAGTTTTTCTTTTGATTAAGTAATGTTAAAAGCGTGATTTAATGCCAAATGATAATTTAAGTCAAATGAAACTGAAATCAATATTTTTTCTATTGATTACTCTTTTAATATTTAAATTAAAATTTGGCCCTTAAAAAACTACAGACGTTTATTAAGGGCCATAGAGAGGGTTTTTTAAAATCATGATTACTGTGCCTAATTGATATGAAAATATTTGTAATAGTACTTTCTGATGCTGATATTAAAATAAACATTACCGTGATATTAAATATTTTGTTATATTCCTTTATTTATAGAAATTATTTAGGTTTAGATTAAGGTGGCCCTTATTTACCGCAAGTACCTTATACCTACACACGAATTGTAAAATTAACGAACGAACCAAAACCTTTTCAAAAACAGATCTTTACAAAGACAGATTTATGAAGACTGTGTCTAAACTTATACTGAAAGACATGAGCGAACGTCATTCTTTCAAGTAAAATCTTAATACCGCGATACTGAAAATGACGTCACAGGCACAATGCCATATGTTGTCAAATTTGTAAGTTAAAATAAATGACATCGCTTATTTCATCATAACAGCCCATTAATGTCCCACTGCAAGGACGCGCCTCCTCCCGTGATGGAGGGATACTTGGCCTACTAATACCACGTTGGCCAGTCGGATTGGTATAGGGTTTAATTTCAAGTTTTCCTTCATTTTTATTTCGTAAAGATAATATTCACCGATAGTCCCTTAGTCGGTTTTACGCCACCCATGGGATGAGATGGGGAGGTGACATATTGTATTCTTGCTCCGTCACCACACGGATAATCGCTAATTAATTATAAATGAATACATTTGCACGCCACGTTATGGTGCGGCAGAAATACCTGCCTCGGTGGCGCGGCGGTCGCATTACATGGCTGGCGTGCATGAGGTCGCGGGTTCGATTACCATGGAGGACAATTGTGATACACAAACTATTGTCCTTAGTCTGGATGTTCTTTGTGTCCGTTAAATTGATATTTTTAAAGGCTAGTGTGAAGACTTATAATTGATATTACACATACGATTCATGGTTAATTTTATTAACATTTAAAAGGAATAACTTATTAATAGCACTTAATAATAAAATAGTTATATATTATTTAAAAACTCATTTATTTTATGATTACTACTGGTAACGCCATCTCGTGAACAAAAGAAACGAAATTTAAATTCATTCAACATTGAACCAAATCCATTTTTCATGACCCCTGATTTGTATTGGACTGTTCTAATAAAGAGATCTAGCGATATCTCGAGTATTACTTATCCGATTCCGATTGTTTTATTATAGTATAGATAGATACCTACTTTAAACTTAATACCTAAAAACTACGTTATCTATGTATTGTAATATCTAAAGCGCGCTTATTCCGAGAAGAGTCAATAAGAACCACGTCCGTTCGCATTAAGAGTCAATGTGAATGAAATTATATAGATGCACCGGTTGGCCGCTTCGGACGTTAAACAAAAATCAACCGTACAGCCGTACTCATACTGGCGCGGCGACATTTGGAAATTTTCTTTCATCTAAATCTTGTGTGTTTATAAACCGATTTCTATAATTTTTTTTTTATGAATAAGGTATTAAAGTGTACTTTTGAAATATGGGAGTTTAAAAAAGATATGTCTATGCAAATTACAATATATTTATGTATTTAATACACTTTGAAGAAAACCCTAACGATTAAACAACAGGTTATTGTGGCTAATATATAAAAGATAGATATATACTATTCAGGACTTTTTTGTTCATCTTTTGAAGACCTTTATTTTTGTAATACATATTTTTGGCGTATGATCAACGTATGCGATGATAAGAGCTCGAACGCGCTTTTTTTCAACCGACCTGCTTCAAATTTTTCGTCACTGCTCAGCACCTATGTGTCTTAGCGTTATGTTATACAGCCTATAACCTGCCCGGGAGTATGGACTACAATTGTACCAAGTTTGGTTAAAATGCCTTCAGTAGTTTTTGACCCATGCGTGCACATACAGACAGACAGACAGACAGACAGACAGACAGACAGACAGACAAAAAATTTATTGATTGCATTTTTGGCATTAGTATCGATCACCATTCATCCTCCAATATTAATTTTTAACATATATTCAATGTACAGAATTGATCTCTCTACAGTTTTATTATAAGTATAGATAATATGCATCGATTATTTCCGCAAGCATTTAATATTACTTATCTATTATTAAATCTTACTTGTATATTATAAAATATGCACCTTTGTTGTTATAATGTATACCTACTCGTAAACCTATGCATGTCAAAGTATTCATTGAATTGCTAAATATGAAAAACTAACCGAAGAAGTAAATGCCCCTTTTTTTAATTCTACTAATATTATAAACGCGATAGTTGGTAGGTATGTTTTCTTTTTCTTAAATTGGTTTACTAGAATGACTCTATGGTGCCTGATGTTAAGCATCCAATAGAGTCCAAGTATGGAGCACCATGCCAGCTACAATATTTGTAGAGGCATGTCTCCACTATGGCGGCTTAAGAAGATGCTTTTTAACGCCTCGATTGAAAGATCTAAGATCGTAGTTTGGAGGAATGTTTTTTGCTCTTTTACGTAAAAAACAACCTACCAACATAATAGGTCTTTACCTATGAAATTGCCGTTTTTTTTCGCCGCAGTCTTTAGCCTCTATTTTCTTTTAAAACATAGATGCTTATATTATTTTTGTAATTTGGTAAATACAGGTCATTATCAACAACTAACAAAAGATAATTAAGAAAAATAATTAGTATTTGTATTAGTAATAAGCCTGTAAATATGAGTCCAAATTAAACCAGCGGATTGTACCATTTAAACAAATGTAACTTCTTTCCTTATATTTATTTCTTATGATTAAAATGCTATAAGATAGCTAAGATGTGCGCTATTACTTATACCAAATTTCATTTTATTAAGTTTAATAATTATTGAAAAAACTAAGAAAACGTCAGTATGAAAAGTCAAACTTCGTATAAAATCTCCATACAAAACGGCAATTTCATAGGTAAAGACCTATTATAAAGATATTGTGTAAATAAAAAATAAAAATGTTGATGTGTAACAAGTAATTTTAATATTGATCCCTATTCAAAGGGGAACAATCATTTTTAGGTATCATTCGAACCACTTATTAGTATTTCAACCCAATTTTATATCAAATTCAAGGAAGAGAAGGCCTATAACCACTTCGGCCTAGAGGTCATTTAAAGTAAAGCATGTTGGCATAAAAATCCAATAAGTAAAAACATTCTAAAGTTCGATTAAGCAATACTTACTCTCATTGCCTCAGGCGACCTGGTTGGATCTACTGGTTGACATTTCCAACTGTAAGTTCTTAGCCAGCCTGCATCAAGACCCTGTAATTATAACATGGTAGCTATCAGTTTTCGTTTTACCAAATTACAAGTACCTACTAGATTAAAAGATAATAAAATATACAATGTAGCACTTTTTCTCCTTGACGACGGGTCTCTTCCAAGGAAGGAATATAATTCGCCCTAGGTACTTTTACGCCAGCCAAGCAGCTTGGTGTAACCACAATCGAGTAAAGGATTTAGAGTTGGAATTGGCTCACAATGTGCGCTGTGTTAAGGGTTACTTCCTTCTGCATAGACCTATGGCCTAAACTGCCTAATGATAGTCTCCTTAGATGTTGATGGAGACTCTTTGCAAAGCAACCATTTACTAATACTACTTACTGTCGAAACAATTTAAGAATCTCGTTAGCCAAATTAATATTTTGACCAAGTGAATAAAAAGCGAAATGTAAATTTGCTAAGCATTCTTTTGGGAAATGAAACTTTGCGATAAGTTTGTTGGGAAGTGAAATTTGACGAAACATATTTTGCCAAACGGCAGGATCTCGCTATATCCATATGTTTATTTATATTTAAAAACAAATTGTGACATGTAGTACGTACCTCATAGAATAAAAAAACACTGACGACAACTTGAATGAAATTATATATAATAAGCGTTTTCTGCATCTGGAAAGGTTTCTTATCAGCCATGTATCTTGGGCCCCATTTCAGTGAGAAGTATAGATAGAAGCCAAGTATTGTAAGACCTGGCATAGGGTCCGATATCAGAGGCCAGTGGTTTGTCCTTTCGTCTGAAAAAATATAAATGTAGTGTTATTATCAGTTCTATTTTATTATGTAGAAAATGCATTTTAAACAAATTACGCTTTATCACTGAAAGATTACTTCTTTGCATTAATAAGTATTTATGAATAACGATGAATATAATACAGTGTGACCTACACGACTGCATTTCGTAAAGTAGTACGCGATGACGTTCTTAATGGTAAACATATTCTAAATAGAGTAAAAACAGCATCATCATAACAGCACATTAATGTCCCACTGCAGGGACGGGTCTCCTCCCGTGACGAAGGGATACTTGGCCGACTAATACCACGCTAGCCAGGCGGATTGGTATAGGGTTTTATTTCAAGTTTTCCTTCTTTTTATTTCGTAAAGATAATATTCACGGATAGTCCCTTAATCGGTTTTTACGACACCCATGGGATGAGATGGGGTGGTGACATATTGTATTCTTACTCCGTCACTACACGGAGAAAAACAGCATAATTATAATTTATCAAAGCAGATACAAGATAAGGTACTTTCACTAAATTTATTTTGTGGGCAAAGTCGGACATTGGGTCAAATACACTACCTTGAAGTATGCCGTAATATAAGAATGAACAAGGACCTTGTAATCAGTTTATTTCTTAAGAAAATCGATGACAAATATTAAGTAATATAGTATTATATTAGAAATTGGAAATAATACAAAATAAATGGTGTTTGTCGAACAACGTCATTGCATAATGCAATTATATTTATATTTTTAACATTAGTTTTACTACACTACGATATACTATTTCGTGAACTGACGAATAAATTGCTTGCCTGTGACTATGTCCTTGTCACGATGTAGAACGACTCTGTGCTTAACTTTAAAGCTCAGAATGCCTCTATATTTTGCCTATTTAAATGAGGCATAAGAGTATCACCACGGGTTATGCTATTAAAGTTAACCCTAAACTGCAATAAATAATTCTCATTATTAACATTACAATGTTAATGCTTGATTTAAATAAAATAATAAGTTAAATAAGTATACCTACTAATTGTATACTGTACATGTCAAAACAGTAATAGGTTATTTGATCTGCAAACTGTAATACTATTTAAGATTGTTATTGCTAGGATTTAAATGTATACTAGTATTTAATTTAACTATAGTGAAATGAAAAAATAAAGAAATTAAAAAAAGAGAAAAAAAATGAGGCATAGGCTGTTAAACCCCTGAGCGCCATAATTTTAGTGGTTACGAGTATTCATAGTAAAATTTGTACACGAGTTGTAATTAAACGGGCACAATGTAATAATAGCAGTAATTTTTTTTAGTTTAAAAACTTTATAAGAGATTCCTGATGAGCTCCAATTTTTTTTGTGTATGGTACAAATACCGTTCTAAACAGCAATATTTTTAAAATAGGTAACAAAATGACTGAGGTCTGTGATAAAAGCGTTGCGATTCCGATTAGTGTGCATTGTAGTAAGGAGTTTCATACAAATAATACTGAACGGCTCGAGTTGATCCGGTGCCGATCCGTTTACGTTACGTTATATGTGCTACGACCCTTAAAAAGCTTGTACGAATCATATCTTAACTTAGAAAGCTACAGTGGTTTATCTTATCGACAAAATCTGACAAGCATAATGTTTCCCACAAAGCTTAGTCTAGTTCTTAACTAGGCCTTAAATATCATATTACAAAATTGATGAATTTTAATGCTAAAATTTAACGAGTTCCTTTGGTGTTTGGTAATAAAATTTGCAATTTAAATATTATAAATGTTATATAATGTTTGACTTTAATAGTGAATGAAAGAATTTTTCGCGTGTGATATAATGCCAGACATATTGTGACAATAACCTAGTTACCTAGTCTGAGGTTGATTGAAGGTTATATCATATCAGCCTATAGACTGCTGCTGGACATAGGCCTCCTCCAAACGTTTCCACCCTGCGCGGTCTTGTGCCTCCCTCATCCATCGACTTCCCGCCGTCCTAACCAGGTCGTCGGTCCATCGTGTGAGGGGTCTCCCCACCCTGCGCTTATTGTGACAATAACCTAGTTACCTAGTCTGAGGTTGATTGAAGGTTATATATATTTTTGTATTTTCTCTTAACCTCTTGCGCGGTTTTTGAGTCACCGTTTTAAAAAATTAAAATCTGCGCCAAATACTTTCATTATTATGAATTTTTAATTCACTAGCTGACCCGTGCCCACTTCGTTGGGCGCCGAAAACAACGTTATTAAGCGTCCCTTATTTAAACATTTTTCATTACTGCTCCACTCCTATTAGTTAAAGCGAGATATTAAATAGCCTATGACACTCCTTGATAAATGAACTATACAACACAGAAATAATTTTTAAAATCGGTTCAGTAGATCCAGAGATTACCCCCTACAACGTCACAAACACACAAACTTTACCTCTTTATAATATAAGTTTTATTTTATTTTATTTTATTTTGTTTGGGACGCTTACAGCTGTAGTACAAATAGAACTTAAAACTAGTTACATATTTGCCAATTACAAGCATCCACACATTAACAGAAAACTTTTTAGTTTAAGTTATAATGTTCAAAAATTAGTTTAACTTACATAAACAAAAGTAACAGAACTTAAAGATAATTCACATCATATAAAGATTTACCAGAAAACTGATAAATGTTATCTAACAAAAAGTAGTCTAGCTTTACACAATAACAATATTAAAAATAAAAATAAAAAAAGTGGAAAGTCAATCTAACAATCAGAGAGAATAGTAGGTACAGTAGATACAAAGTTATTCTTAAGTGTATTCTTCATACTAATAGAACTTGTTAGGAACAAGTCTAAATCACTGTCACGGCATAATTTATTAAAAGCAACGAATGCTCTGGGCAAGTAACTATTCTGCCTGTAGCGAGTATGACAAATGGGTACGTAAAGTAAGGGATTATATCTCAATCTTCTAACAGGAGTCCTTAACTTAAGCTCACTTAAAAGCTCAGGGCAGTCAACCCTACCCTGAGCAAGACTACCAAGAAAACACATGTCAGCAATATTACGTCGGACATACAATGGTAATAAGTGTAACTTAACACAGCGTTGCTCATAGGAAATGTCAGGTAAGTCTCTTAGCTTGAACTTGAACCCCAGGTATCTAATGAACTTCCTTTGAACCCTTTCAATATCAGAGATGTAGCAGTCGTATTGAGGATTCCAGACTTGACAACCATATTCCAAGTGACTCCGAACATACGCACAATACAGAACTTTCAGAGCTTTCATGTTCTTAAATTCTTCCGTACAACGGAATATAAAACCCAGTGCTTTATGAGCTTTGCTGACAACTTGCGAAATATGCTGATCAAACAATAGTTTGTGGTCATGAACAATGCCTAGATCAGAACATATAGATTTCCTTTCCAGTTCACAATTATTAATTTTGTACTGAAAATCTATAAAATGGCGTTTGCGCGTAAAACTTATAAAAAAACATTTAGCAACATTAAGGTCAAGACTATTCGAACTACAGTATGAGTCAAGACGCTGAAGATCATCCTGCAGCAACTCAGCATCAGCTGGACTTTCCACCATTCTGTAGATCTTCATATCGTCTGCGAATAGGAGAAACTTTGAGTGAAGGAAACAAGAAGCTATGTCATTAATAAAAATAACAAATAGTAAGGGCCCCAATAGGGAACCTTGAGGAACTCCGGATGGTATATGGATCCATGATGATGAGTAACCATTTAAAACTACCGCCTGAGATCTGCCCTTTAGATAAGAAGAAAACCAACACAGCAGGCTACCATACACTCCAAGTTTGCTAAGCTTAACGAGCAGCATATTGTGGTCTAAACGATCGAAAGCTTTACTATAGTCAGTGTAGACCACATCGACTTGATTACCGCCATCCATGCTACTAGACAAGTATTCATTAAATGAAATTAGATTAGACGTAGTGGACCTGCCTTTTAGGAATCCGTGCTGCTCACGTATAAACATTGATTCAATCGAGTAGTACAGTTGATCAAACACAAGGCGTTCTAATATTTTTGCCAGTAGGCATAATTTGGATATAGGTCTATAATTTGTAATATCATTTTTAGATCCCTTTTTGTGAATCGGTGTGACTAGTGCCGATTTCCACAAGGAGGGCACATAACCATCTTTCAATGATCGTTGGAAAAGTAAGGCAACTGGCTCTGATAGTTCCTTGGCGCAGGATACTAAAAATATAGCTGGGATGTTGTCAGGGCCTGCAGACTTATGCATATCAAGCCGCTGCAAGTGCCTTAGGACATCTTCAGCTCTAACCTCGATTGTTGAAATTTGAGATGAGTCAACAGTAAAAGGGGACGAAGACGGTAATATGCAAGAGTTAGAATTAGTAGACAGAAAGTTAGTTGAAAAATATTTGGAAAACAATTCAGTGATACCTGATCCAGTGTTACTAGAACAATCATTAAAGGACATCATAGAAGGGTAGTTGGTATTGCCCCGTTTGCTCTTAATGTAATTCCAAAACTGTTTAGGATTTTGAGTGATAGAATTTTCAATTAATTTTATGTAATTCTTGTAACAGTTATCTTCAAGATTTTTTACTCTAATTCTTAGTAGGTTAAATGATTGTTCGTCAGACTTATTTTTGTAGATTTTATATTTATTGAAGTACTTGAATTTTTCTTTTATACATTTAATAAGAGCTGGAGTATACCATGGAGGATAATTATCCTTCATTACCAATCGTGTAGGTATATATTTACTTCTAAGTTTATAAATACAATTGTAGAAGCTATCGACGGCACTGTCCAATGAATTGTCCTTAAGCAGGCTCGACCAGTCCGTAGCAGATAATTCTTTACAAATGTTGTCGAAATCGCCACGACGATAACAAAACATGTTACGTGGGCAGGCTTTTAAAGAATCCGATTCAAAAAACGACGGACGAATTATTAAACTTTTGTGATATGGGTCTTCCGCTGTTAATGGGTCAGGACAGGTTGACACTGATACTAATTCATTACACAAAACTAAGTCTAAAAGACCACCGATGTGATTTACATGAGTGTTGTATTGAACGAGACTGCATTCATTCAAAGTACCAAGGAAGTTCATATGATTGATGTTTCTGGCAGTAGGACGAAGTCCGTCTTCACAGGGGTACCACCCTATATCACTCATATTAAAGTCCCCAACTACAAGAAAGTAATCTGATACATTAAGTTCAATATGGGCACGAAGCGACCTTAAAAAGTTATCAAGTTGTAGTGTGAAGGAATTACCCATATTTTGCTGACAAAGGTATAAAGTACAAATATGGATTTTTATTATGTTTCTCGATCTGTCACTGGTTGACAGTGTCACCCAAATATCCTCCGCGCTGGATTGCCAGTCTAATTTACGTTCCACAGCATATTGACAAAGAACTGCAATTAGTACACCGCCACCCCTTGACTGCCCAGTAGACGCATAATCACGGTCACGACGATATACCATGTACCTATGGTCGAAGAGTTCACTGTCGCTTATGGAGTCAATTAGCCAGGTCTCGGTCAACATTACTACGACATAACTGTTCATACATACATTACGATAGAATTGCGATGTTTTAGTGCGAAGTCCACGACAGTTTTGATAATAAAAATTAAAGTTAGACATTATTAACCGGTAGTGCAATACGTAAATAAGTACGGAAATATAAGCAACAAATACATAGCAGCTCGCGACTATATAAGGAGAAACAAAGTGCCACCAGACACCCAAAGCGCCCAAGCCTGTAAAAAGACTTACCTATCATGTATATAATATATGTATAACAAATTTGATTCACAAATCCGATGGTGCATTCATTACAGAGAAATAACAAGCAAAGTAATACTCTTAATTTAAACAAACAAGGTATAGGTATCCAATTCAAAGGTAAATATAATTCCAATATCTTAAAGTAACGTGTAATGTAGGTAAATACAAATTTGATCTCTTCGCCACTATGTAAGGCAATACAAAAGGCCACTCGATACCCATAACATTTCCTAATTTTATCAGTGTAGTATTTAAATGACATCAAAAAATTATGTTTCAGTAAATAAAAGTATAATAGGCTATATAAATCAGCACCAATATACAGAACACAAAGTATTTCTCGACAATCAGAAATATTATATTTAAATTGAATACGCATGTATATATAGTATCTTATCACTACATTAAATAGTATAAAATCAGATGATAGACAAATTATAATGTTTTCATAAATGAACGAAGATGAAAAATACAAATACAAACGATCATCGAGCTCACTAATTATGTGATTTAAAAACATATAATATGTTTTTATTGATCCCAGTATCACCCATGTACCAGCAATACAACTCAAATTAATTATTACAAAGTGAATTACATAACAAAGCAATGTTGATTTAAACATAAAATATGTATCTGGTATTTGAAAACAGGTTTGTAAGTAGGCAATCATTAGCAAGTGTAGCACAGATTCCGAGAATATAACAAAAGAATAAAATAATTCATAAAAGATTACTAGTAAACAACATATGGTTCTCAAACTTTTAATGTTAGATTGACTTAATAAATTTAATAGGTATAGTATGATAATAATTTTATAGTAATTAATAACACACACTAAATAAGTTTGGCCAGATCTTTGTCGTTTTTTAACACAAATGATTTTGATAGTTTATTTTTTCTAGCGAAAATTTTGCAATTCTTGACCCACACGAACTCAAACTGATTTTCCTTTGCCAACTTTTTAGCTTTAGTTAATAAAATTTTATTAACAACGGTAAGATGGTCGTTGATGTAGATACGACCGGTCCCCTCCAAGTTGATGTCAGCTGGACAAAGGGTACGATACTCGCGAGCAGCAGCTACAAAATCTTCCTTCGTGTATCGATTTAGGAATGAGACTATAATGGGCTTTACTCTGTCATCCCTACCTGGGACCCTCACCACGAAGTTAATATTATTTTTAGTGATAGGGTACTGAATCTTAGAAGCAATTCTGCTAACAATATCAATGAGGTTTTCACGGTCCTTTAAAGGTACGCCCTTTATTTCGACGTTATTGAGCCTCATCCATTGGTCTTTTTCATTGGAGTTAAGTTCAAGTTCATCCAGACGAGTTTTAATAGTCATCACATCATCCTTAACCCTCTCAACAACCTTAACCCTCTCATCCAAGTCCTTCATCTTTGTCGTGAAGTCAGCTACGGAAGTTTTCAAATATTTGATATCGTTTTTAATATCATTAATGCCATCCAGTACATCCATTATTGGGCTGAGAGTTAATTTCAGACTAGTGATCTCTTCCATGACCTGCTCAAGCGATATTGGCTTCGGAGACCCAGCTCTCTCTTGAACAGAAACAGCTGGTAAAGACTTGCAGCTTGAGCACTTCCAAGAAGCTTGCCTTTCAGCTCCAAGTTTGCGATAACCGATCTCCGTTACTCCCGAGCAAGGATAGTCATAATATTTTTTACATGAGTTGCACTGAACAACATCGTTGGCTTCCTCACCACACCTTGCACACTGCACCATTTTAAAAGGATTAAGATAACAGAGTCACAATACACTTTGAGAATCACAGAACGAACAACGGGTGGTCCGGTAAATAGGTAAGAAGGCTCGAACTGTTTTACACAAAGGGAATATTGCGCGTAATATAAAGAAATTAACTTAACAAACCGACGTCTGTACGGAATAAAAACAAGGAGAACACTGCAAGTTGGTATAGATTATTTGGGACATACGCAGATCCAAAAGAGCGCTAGTGAATGAAAATACTACAATAACAATAAAAGCCTTACTAATTAATTTTTAGATAGTTTTAAAAAAAATACACTTACCGGCTAATTCAGTGAATAAGCGGTGGTAGGTCCTGGAGAAAGAATTGTTGAATAGCGCCATCTTTTGTAGGGTTTTGTGTACTATTTACAATATAAAACTTCTACTTGTTTGTCATGAAAGGTTTGTCTGCATTGTACGTCTGGATAACAGCTGGTTTTATGCCTGGAAAGAAAGAGAAAAACGTTTGTTAAGCTGACTATATCAGAAAAGAAGAAATACACAGATTGGGATAAAATTAATACCTAAGCATGTCAATTCTCGTTAAAATTCGGTTAAGTTAACTTTTAGTTGTAAAATTGTCCTACCTATTGTGTGACAATTTGACAACTATTTGAATTCAAACTTCAAACTTCAAACTTCAAAATACTTTATTTCATAAAATTTATTACAAATTGTTTGAAATCGTCGTTTACTTAAAATTGAAGCTACATTTAAAATTATAGATCGACACAGACAAACGCTACAGCACTAAGAAAAGCCGCGTTGTATTGTCAAATGTAAATTAATAGAAAAAAATAAAACCAATCTACTACTCGAATCTACTTGTCTGTCTGTGTTGATCTATAAATTCCAGTTTCCAAATGGTAGGGCCAATGAGAAGAAACCTGGCAAAGAAACTCATGGCAACTCTTTTAAAATTCAGTTGTGTTTACAATTTTTTTTTTACATTAATCATAATACCCTATCAAAATATTTGACAGTACCAGACAGGATAATACACCATTTATACGTCATAAAAAAAAAAAAAAAACAAAGAAAAGAAAAGTAGAAGACAAGCATGAGAACAAGGAAGACAGAAAAAAAAAAAGATAGAAAGGATACAATAAAACAATTAGAACTTAGAGATAAAACAATACAGTAGCACACATATATAAAAAAAGTGCATAAACTTGCATTATTTGAAACAGCCTATGGAACAGAAGCAGTTAATCCCAAGCCTTTTTGTCTTTCGTGTAGTCTAGGATAGTATAATATCCCTTTACGATAAGTTTTTGTTTGACTACATTCTTAAATTTATTAAAACTTAGATCTTGAATATCTTTCGGAATTTTATTATAAAATCGCACACATTGACCCTGAAATGAACTATGTATTTTTTGGAGCCTAGAATACGGATGAATAAGTCTATCTTTATTTCTAGTATTTATACTATGGACATCACTTCTTTTGACAAATTGGTCTTTATTTTTATGAACATAAATTATGTTTTCATAAATGTATTGACTTGCTACAGTTAATATATTGATTTCTTTAAATTTTTCTTGAAGTGATTGTCTCCTACCTAAATTATAAATTGCACGAATAGCTCTCTTCTGCAGCACAAAGATAGAATGAATATCGGCAGCATGTCCCCATAGTAAAATACCGTATGACATGAAGTAGAAGACGATGGTTATTAAATAAACATAAAATGATCCAATATTTCTTGCGTGTATTTATTTTGTATTTACAAAAATAATACGGGCTAGGAAGAAATAAGAACATTTTTGTCTACACTCTAATTCTTAATAGTCCTAGATGGAAAAAATATTCCAATAAACTTCGTTAATGTTCCATAAAACATGCACAAAAAATATATTTGATATACGAGATATCAATATTAGGTAGTTAGAACAGGCACTTAAAACACTTAGTACTTAATGGATTAAGGCTTATTTGCCTCAGAGACCGTTAATAAAAGCTTTTAACTTGTAGTTGACAGGTATCTAATACTATTAGCATAAAGTCTTAAGGGTATTTTCATCGATTGTTTTTTAAAATGATTTTAAAAGGAAGAAGTGATCACCTAGGTTTTATTTTGAGCTAGACATGCCACAAAAATACTGGCCCTCATAAGACATGGAACAAAATATGTCAAAGTCGTGAAAAGAGGCAATTGCTTAGCAGTAAATAATAAATAAATATTCCTCGCACATTGACACATCGCCACCTAGTAAGTCCCAAACTAAGCAAAGCTCTCACACATTCACGCATCGCCATGCCACCTAGTCCCAAACTAAGCAAAGTTTGTACTATGGGTACTAGACAACGGATAAACATACTTAAACCCTTTTTTTTGTATATACATACATATTATACATAGAAAACACTCAAACCAATGCAAACAATCATGTTTATGCACACAAAGATTTACATTGAGCGGGAATCGAACCCGAGACCTCTGCGTAGCAGCCATGTAATATACCGACTGCGCCACAGAGGTCGTCAAAGCAGTGGGATAATAGGAACTAACACTAAAATGAAAAGAAGTGCAGCCCTTACAAAGAAGTGTCCATTTCAATACAAGACGTTTTGTCAACCTAACTCGCTCGCCAATTAGTCTCAAAGAAAAAACTATAGCTAGTTAAATATAACTAAGTAGTATTTCTAAATTTGCATTATGTTACAGTAAAGTTAGGTTACAGTTGTTATTATAACCGTATGTTACTTTTTGCTGTTAATAGAGTTCACATTTTTCTACGTCCTTTTTTTTTTTTTTTTTTTCAGTTCTACTCAGTGACCACAACGAAAACTGTATAGTACAGTTACAATGTCTAGACTATATAATCGCTAAATACACAAAAAAATGCAAAGTAGTACACTTATGTAATTAAGGGTATGTAATTTGTTTAATAATAATTTGTAATAGAATTTAGTACAAGAAACTAACGTTAAGATAATTATTCGTTTTAATATAAACTTACACGCTGAAACAAATCTAATCCATCCTAATATAACAAATGCGAAAGTAACTGTGTCTGTCTGTCTGTCTATTACTCTTTCACGCCTAAACGGCTGAACGAATTTTGATGAACTTTGGTATGGTGATAGATGAAAATCTAGAAATGGTCATAGGCTAAAAATAATCACGCCAACGTTCTTAGGGGGTAGGCAGTAGGCAGATAACTAAAAAAACTTATGCGGACGAAGTCGCGGGTAAAAGCTAGTTTAAATATAATTGATTAGTTGCCATGATTTTTTGTACTGAATGATTACATCGCAATGCATAACACGATTTTTTTATAATATTTATATTGAGCTCATGATGATAAGGTACAGTATGAGGACATTGATAATATGATTGGTTTTTAAAGAAAGACAGACAACTATGAGGAAGCGAGAAAGTGAGATTATAATTTATTGATGATTTTGAAATTGTATATTATAATGTTAATAATAAGTGCTATATTTTGTTGCACTGCAATGACTTTTTATCGAAGTGTAATGTTTCCGTCACCAGTGTCACTTAGTAAGACATGATGAAATATACAATGTCAAATAGAAGTAAGTAGGGATTCAATCTTTTATAATTTCAACCTTATGCCGAACGCTATAAGATACATTTTAATGTGATAATTTTCAAAACCTATGCTAAAATTATTCAGCTATTTTCGGTAATCGGATGTACTTTTCTTACTCATTGATTTGCTGTCTTTCTTTAAAAGCCAATCACATTATCAATGTCCCCATACTGTAATTGCGTTTGTTAATAAATACAACACCATGTACTCTTAAACTAAGCAGATCTTTCTCTATAGTTACTGAAGATGTAATAAAAAATAGGTAGTAAACTTATTACCATGCATTTTAAAAAGATAATTTTTAAACTACATCGTGAAAACTTTTAAGAGATATGACAGGACACCATTTATCCATTTATCCAGAGTTCCAGACTCAAGATAATATCATCTTTAACAGCCCATTTTAACATTAAACCCACTGCAGGGACGGGCCTCCTCCTGTGACGGAGAGATACTTAGCCTACTAATACCACACTGGCCAAACGGATTGGTATAGGGTTTAATTTCAAGTTTTCCTTCTTTTTATTTCGTTAAGATAATATTCACGAATAGTCTATTAGTCGGTTTTTACGACACCCATGGGATGAGATGGGGTAGTGACATATTGTATTCTTACTCCGTCACCACATGGAGACAAGATAATATGCACCGCACAAATAATTGTCTTGCATATAAAATTCAAATCCGCAATCTCACGCATTGCAACCTGAGGCAATAAACTAATCCGTGCCACTAATTAATGCATGTTTATTTTATTTTTAGGCACAACATTTTAATGAATTCTTTTGCGAAATTTTGTAGGTAACTATTGAGCAAAAAAATAAATTCTTCTGTCTATATAAGTAAGGCTTGACCTAGTTAGGCCAAACTCATTTATATAATAAAAGTGCCTGATGACGTAAATTTATTTCCGAATATACTATATGATTGACCCAGATTTTACCATAAAATTCGTTTACGTAAAGATAACCATCAAAATGGGTACCGAAAACAGTAAATTGGTGACTTATATGGGGATTATTACCACCTCATCTCAACTCAAGGGTAGCTCGTAAAAGCCTGCTAAGGTAAAGTTTGCAAATAGTATCTTTAGGTACACAAGTTTTTAATTAAAAAAGCGATTTCATCAAGAGCGCTGTTAATACTTATGCAATTTCCTTATGAATGATTCACAAAAATTGTTTTTTTTTTTAAATTGTAAATCTTAATTTGTAAATCAATTTAAAAAATATCTGTGGAAACAATTAGAAAACAAAATGGTAAAGAAAAAACTAACTTTTGAGGAAACAAACTTACAAAAAAATACAACGGAAATTAAGAACCTTCTCCTCTTTTTTTGGTTAAAACCCTATACCGTAGTATATCCAGCGTGGTATAAGTCGGCTGGTTTTAGGTCTGCCACTGAAGGAGGTACGTTTCAACAGTGGGACATTAAAAGGCAGTTATGAAATAGCATTTGAGTAGGTGAGTTTTTAAATGTACTTCAAACGTATTGCAATGTTAGCAATCACATAGTGTGTTTTTGACATATCACGCAAGTAAGAACTGTAGCTAATATCAACAAATTGTATTATGAAAGTGATTTTGTTTACAATGTTAAACATTGTTTTTAGTTTTGTAATATCATATCAGCCCAAAAATGGCCCACTGCAAAGATGGGCTATTCACTGTGTATAGAAGGAAATTTGGCATTAACATGTCAGACTGGTCATCTCAAATAGATTGCTATTAGATT
This sequence comes from Schrankia costaestrigalis, assembly GCA_905475405.1. Taxonomy (NCBI): domain Eukaryota; kingdom Metazoa; phylum Arthropoda; class Insecta; order Lepidoptera; family Erebidae; genus Schrankia; species Schrankia costaestrigalis. Next base: position 19,722,408 of record FR997829.1, on the reverse strand, counting down.
TTGTACAAAATTCCCTTTTTGCTAATATGTAAATAAATAATGGAACTATTAAGTCTAATTAACAGTATCGTTTTTTTTCTAATTAGATAGAACAAGTTCCTTAGTTACACTTGTGGCATGAGATGGGTTTGCGATACACTGTATTCTTAGTCTGTCACTATTATAAACGATTCAAGAATTTAGTATATGCCGAGCTAACTGTCACAGGGAAATGAAAAAAAAAGCTAAGACCTATAATAAAAGTCGTCTAAAATATTCTGTTTAGAGAATAATAAACCATGTTTCTATACGAGTATGTCTTAAGTAAAATGGTAAGTAGACGTAAACCTAACAGTCATTATTACTAGGAAAAATAGAAAACTATATTTAAAACCTGAAAAATCAACCCTTCTGGTCAGCGTGTAGGTCCCTCTAAACGATGAAAATGCGACCGTGCAGTAAAAATGTGCATGGCCGATAGAAAACACCTATTAAACGTTTAAATGGAATTTAGCTAAAAGACACCTTTGGTACAAAGTAGGTATTAAATTATTTAACAATCAGTTTTTCTTGGAGCAAAATATTGATATATTTTTGAGTCTATAAAGCAACCAGGAACCCAAATTTCAATCACCAAACACTAGACTGCAATCCCCATCACAAATAAAACACACTTACTTAATCACCACATCCAATACACACTACTGGAAGACATAATTTCGGAAGCACTATTTTCTTTCACAAAATCATTTTTTAAATTGTAATTATTTAGGAGGAGTAGAACGCGTGCGCTCAGTTCCCAATCGTTAACGCGACTAAGCTTTTATCTCCCTCTCCCCTGCACGTTTACTGTGTTAAGAGGAGGGGGGATTGGAAGGGGTGTTAGTGATACAGGGTGATGCCTGATATTCAAGCTCGCTTCAATCGCTTGTTGTACCGCTCTTAGTATTGGGGTTGAATGCATTATATTATGTATGTTAAGGTCGCAATGTATTTTTATGTTTTATTATTTGACGATCTCTATTACAGAGGCTTCGGGTTAAAATATTTTTTTGTTGCATAGTGTATGCAACAAGAGCCTCATAAAGGCCTGTGGGTCGGACTGGATGCGGAAGGCGCAGACCAAGTTCTGTGGCGCGTGTTGGGAGAGGCTTATGTCCAGCAGTGGACTGCAATAGGCTGGTTGATTGATTGATTGATAGTGTATACAAATCTTTGTGTATAATATAATGACGACCTCGGTGGCGCGCCGGTAAAGCCAGCGGCTGCCGCGCATGAGGTTGTGGGTTCGATCCCCACGCAGGACAATAATTTGTGAGATCCACAAATTATTGTCCTGAGTCTGGGTGTTATATGTGTCCGTTAATTGATGTTTGTAAAAGTCCCCGCGACACAGGGCATGATCCCTAGTGCGGGAGTTGTCTTTTTAAAACCAAAAAAAAAAAAAAAAAAATATAAGGTACAGAGAAGATTAACGTGGCATACGGCATACCTTTATTTTCCTTAACGTTCATAGGCACATAATAATATAATATTTATAATCACGCAGCGCGATAGATTAAAAGTTATCATGTGTAGGAACAGGAATATTTCCATAGTTTCCTTGTAGGCCTTTTAGGGCTCAAACAAACTAAAGTATTATAATATATTATACATATTATATTGTTGGCTATACTTACTAAGTTATAAGCACGCAGCAAACAACGGATAGACTGCAATAGCCAAGTATGTACACTTCCTCTAATAAGTAATGAAATAAGGTACTATTGAGAAATTGGCGCATTGCGTGTCAATATGGGCTTATTACTTTGACTATTATAGGGTGCGTGAGGTAAGTAGGTTATGTATAATGGACACTATATTGGTGATCATGTATTTGGCGCTGCCGTGTGTGTCGGGGGTTCGGTTCCTACCCAAGATAATTTTTTAAGCGATACACAAATTATGGTATTTATTCTGGGTGTATTTTGAGTGCGTTAATTTCATGTCGTGTTCGCATACATTTTGCCACCATAATAATAATTTGTGGATAGGAACAAATATGTAGAAGAAAAAAGAAGGAGAGCTTGAAATTAAACCCTATACCAATCCGTCTGGCCAGCGTAGTATTAGTAGGCCAAGTATCCCGCCGTCACGGGAGGAGACCCGTCCCTGCAGTGGGACATTAATGGGCTTATTTTATGTTATTTATGATGAACAAAATGTAGTTTTACCACTGTTGTAATATTATATTCTATGGCTAGCAACAAGTATAAAAAGTGAAACTGTCTACCAAATCGTTTCAGACGAATGAAACTAAAACAGAAAATATACAAACGAAAACAAATTTTTGCGTCACTCTACACATCCATATAATTTTCGCAACATAACGAGTCATTCATACTAGACATCGTAAAATACCTTACAAGTAACTACCAGTTTTGAATGACCCTCCGCGCCCCTCTCTTACTTCATTTACGCGGAACATTTTATGGTATCGAACACATTTGCATAGGTCTTGTTAGCTGGTTCTTTGTTATTCAGCAAATTTATTTTTTGATGTTGGGTTGCCTCTTATTTCGATAGAATTAGAGGCGATTTTTTAATGAATGAGCTACGTTAGTTTTGTCTAGACAGTGTCGCAATGTCTCGCTCTGCTAGTTGTCCTAAATACTTCGGTCCAAAGATTGTTGTTCGGAAATCCCTTGCTCTTACTCTTTAATGATAAGTACTTGTTTTATTAGACTATAATGTGATTTTGATACTGGTGTGTTAAAAGCAAATTAAGTAGTGTTTTGTTTGCTTGAAGGCATTGTTAATGTTGATACTTGTATTTTATCGTTTCGTGTGGTTTTTTGAAGTCATTAAATTATATTAATAAGGATAAAAAATGTAAACAATTTCGTCGATGACCTACAATGTCTTAACAGCTTTATTTCTTTAGCTTTTTGTGATACAAATCTATCAGAAAAAAAGTGCCTTAAAAGTCGTATTAAAGCCAAATCAAATAAGTAAAACCAAATTTAAACCTGGCTACCGTTATTTGGATACGTGTACTTTCCCTTCATCATGAGAAGTTAGTCTCTACAGTGCAAAGTACCTACTGTTTAACATTCCGTAATCCGATTCCTTAAGAACAAAGAGAGCATCAGTAACACCCAATGTGTACAGGGCACATTTTAGTTCAAAGTTGACTCTCATCGTTGTCTGTTTTTCAACCGACTTCAAAAAAAGGAGGAGGTTCTCAATTTGGTTGTATTTTTTTTCCATATGCTCTTTGTACCCACTAATTCTATGTGTATATGTCTTCAAGGTTATGTTCTCAATACCTACTAGAGAAATTGTCTTAATAAATCATTATAGAAAAGAAAATCAATCATGAAATTCGAAAATATATGTCACTGACATTGGATGCATTTAGTCACAATTCTTCTCACTGTTTCAAAATTAGTTATCTGTTAAAATAAAGACAGGTATTTTCTACTATATCCATATTTATGAGACATATATATGGGCAGTTTAGAATATTTGACAGATTAAAAATATATCGATTGGAAACATGATTTTTGTGAATAATCAGAGAAAGTTAAAAAATACATACTTAGTTCAATATACCAGCCTAATTGATTAAGACTTAACAGTGCTAGTTTAGTAGCTCTAGCGAATAAGGAAAACTTAAAACAAGCACGACACCATGTCATGTGGTCTGGTTGGTGTCTATACAAGTATCTATGGATTCCTGTGGGACATTCTTGTGTGGATACAATTGTAAAGGTAACCTTTTGTTCAATACGGTTACAGCTCGTTATAGTGTCTATTACATTTGAGTGGTGAATGTTGATTCCGGGTTGTTAACGACTTGAGAACTCGGAAGAAGGGCATTTGCTATACTTGTTCCTGTTCAGTTGTATTAAGTCAAAGCTCTAATCTAGTCGACTAGAGCTTAGACTGATACTTAAACCACTAAGTGACCCTAATAGAAATGTAGACATATTTTAGCTATGACTTGGTCTGTTAATAGACCACCTTCATCACTAGACTTACGACTGTAAGGTCACATGCTAGCTAAGCTAACCATTTCTGTAATACAACCTGTAGCTAATCATTGATAATACACATAAATATTAAAATTATCAGATACTGAGATCAATCAATGAGCTATGGATTAACATTAATCTTGCACGTTTTACGCGTTGCAAACAGATGTAATAATCTATACTCCATCTGGTCGTAAAGAGATAATATTATTGTTTTTAAGTGTTTATTTAATTTTAAAATCTTTTAATTTCAAGTAAAACTATGTGACATTTTATATTGTCTTACCAAATCCGCTGGTAGTGTATTATTTGTCAAAATTATCGAAAAATAATGTGAGACTATTCTAATCAACAACTGGCTTGAAAATCTAAGAAAATTAGATTTGTAGACAGAACTAATATCCATGGTAATGATTTTGTTTACAGTTAGTGTGCCTTTACACAAGCTAAATAAATCCATCGCAAACGCTGCGTAAACGCTACGCCTGCGTGTCACTCAACGTAGCGATAGCTTTGCAGCTAGATCCTACATCATTAAGGCAAATTATTATATATAGTATTATCCCAGGTTTGATCATTATTATACAAGCCAAATTTTAGTCGCAATTCTTAATTGCTAATCGATCGCCTACGCTGAATAAACAACAAAAGTTTAGTGTGAAGGCACATACAAATGTTAGTGTAAAGGCCCCTTTAAGTAGCATAGCAGTATGCTCTATTTCAAACTAGATAGCGGTTGCAATTTGAGCTCACAAAAAATAAGTACATTAAAGAATGAAGAACAATGACCTCTGAAACATTATATTTTTGTTGAACAGTGTTACCAATTACTTCCGACAATATTTTTAATACTATTTTTCCGTATTCATCATGTTATCAACCCGCCATACTACAAAAAGGCTTTCTCCTGTGATAAGGGAATCTAAGGGATGGTTAATAGTAATAATAAGTTTAACAGACAGACAAAATATATAAAAGGAATAGCGAAAGTACTATTTTCTAATGTAGAATTTTTACGACCCTTTGCTAACGGTTATAGATTTAGTACTGTTTGTTTTGGGTGGTTCCAGGGTCCTTATTACTTACCCATGCTTACCCATACTTTATTCCAGTAGAATCTAATATGAACTATCCAAATGATAAAATTTCGTACCAATTGTATGAAGAAGTCATATTTGGATTACAAATTTTAACCTAAGCCTGATAGAGTGTTAAATAAACTCTACAACCAAGAATTTGCAGCAAAAGTATTTTGTAGTTAGAAAGCTAAACACGTTGCGGAACTAAGATATTATAGAATCTGTGTAGATAAGTAAACGTTTAAGTATTCCGCATACAAGATCAAGTTTAAAATTGCTATCATTTTATAAACTTGTTAAATACCTGCTTCTGTTAATAGATTGTTAGCCTTTGATTAAGACTGACTAGGAAAGCTTATATACATAGTAAGAATGGTTGAAAGCGAAAATGTCTCGAGAGGTGACCGTGGTGAACAGCAAGTGATTGTGGGTTTGAATAGCGTGAAAGACAATTTTATGTACTATTTAAACATTATTCTACTGATTATGTATGTCCTTTTAAATAGACAAAATCATAAATGAGGCATTCATTTATGATTTTGTCTATTGATTTTGGTCACCTTAATCATCATATCGTCAATCTTCAAAGCTTGCATTGGACAGAGTCTATTGACTTAAGTTTACGAGTACGTGTTTCGGTGCTCGTATTTTGATAATCATGCTCATTTGTAAGTTCATTCGTAAAACACCCCATCTTATCCCATGGGTGTCGTAAAAACCGACTAAGGTACCATCCGTGAATATTATCTTTACGTAATAAAAAAGAAGAAAAACTTGAAATTATACCCTATACCAATCCGTCCGGCCAGCGCGGTATTAGTAGGCCAAGTATCCCTCCGCCATAGGAGGAGGCCCGTCCCTGCAGTGGGACATTAATGGGATGTTAAGATGATGATGTAAATTAACTAAAGAGTTAGCCTTAGCCTTGCCTTTAAACAAATTATTTGATGTGCCCATGAAATTAATGTTAAATATTATGTAGAAAAAAATGCTTTATAATGATAAAAATTTAAATAAATTATCATATTATCACATCCAAAACAATATTATATTATACATTCATCATAATTTTAACAGTAATAACACATTTCCCTAATTTCTTTATTTTTAATTTCATTGTTATTTAAACTATCAATATCTACCAAACAATTGAAATAATTTAACCTATTCAGGCCATGGTCAACGGAATATTTATTATATTAATAAAAACCTAAAAATGTTGTCACTGCAGTGGGTCACTTAAAGGTTGATTAAGGAATAATGACAAAAGCTAGCCAAGGTGCGGGTGGAAATGTATTTTTTTGTTTGTTTGTATGATAAACACAAACAAACCTCTCGGACTCTAATAGGAGAGGAGGTCGGTAACTCTCATGAGTACCAACCCAGCCTATTGCTGAACTGGTTATGTCAGACTCTTACTGACTAAACCCGCCTTTGGTGTCTTATTACCATAAAGAGGCTTTTAGACAGTATCGAAACGTCTTCACGGGACTAGCGTACGAGAAGCAGTTATGAAGTTGATAAGCGTCATCCTATTAAAAATAGAGATAAAAATAGAGAAGAGTGGAAATGTATCAGGTCATTGACATTTATATTGCCTTAGTTTCTAGTTCTTTCTTCTATTTTCCTTTCTAATTCTTTTAAATACAGGGTCTACAGTCAGCATCAATACTTTGTAGCAAATAAGGTGACCAAATACTTCTGAACAATTTAAAGTGTCAATATGTTATATACACTACAAGTAATCAAAAATATCTGAACATGAAACAAATTGACTGCTTACTCATTTATACATTGGAGTAGTCTTTAAAAAAAACAAAATGTTGGTTCTTATAACACAATAAGCTTATGCTAATATAATGATAAAATTTGTTAATTCTTATGTAAAAGATTACGTCTTAAACAATATTAGTCTAAAACATATGTAATTCAAACAAAACTTAACTTAAATATGAATAAATTCTACATTACATTAAAATAAATTAATAAAATATGTTTAACTAAATATTGTTTACATTTTGTTGAACATAATATATTAATAATAAACATGAATATTTTGACGTAATTAAATAAACTTGACATCGGAGTAATAATGCTTGGTTACCACAATCGTAGGTCAAGGCGTAATTGCTCTATGGTGGTAACTAAATTCCATGCAAAACATATCTGTTAGCCATTGTATGCAAATATTGATTATAAAGAAGAAAAGTATCATAATCGTTGTTGGGAACTTATGTCATAGTACAAATATATACAGTATTTCGACATCATTGAAACGGACAAAACGCGAGTTATACCTACACGCTCACGATAGCGGTGGCTTTGCGGAGTTAACAGTCGTGACTGTGCCGCAGTAACGAGCGGGAAAGTAAGTAAATGTAATTATAAAGCTAGAGGTGGGCAGCCCTATCGCATGTTTACGTACCGCGCAGCCGTAGGCATTTATAATAAATATTCGGCCGAGATAGAATACTGGTTGTACTGTCCTTATGTTTTCTTGTTGTTTGATAGCTGCTTTAACATCCCATTATGACAAGAACTTCAAACTAACGAGCATTAAACGAGCTGTATGTTAGCTTTCAATGTTGGTTGTCTGTGGGAGTACTGGGCCCACCCTGAATGAGGAATAAACTTTTGCGACCGTGACAGAACCTGGGACTTACAATCTAAAAGTAGGACTCTACTGTCCATGAACTTGTATTAAAACCGAGCTTTCTACTTTAAAAAAGAATTTAAAAATATTTTAGCGAACTGAGAACCTCCTCCTTTTTTTGAAGTCGGTTCAATCAATCAATCAAAATGATCTTATTCTTAACAAAGTTCCCTCAATAGATCTTATTCATAACAAAGTTTTTTGGATACCAAAGCTCTTTGCCAAAATGCATGCCAGTAAAATATGCTTTTATAGTTTCTAAGGCGAGCTTGTAAAGATCGAACGCGGAATTAAGTACTCTCTGCCTACCCCCATGGAAACAAGCCTTTACATATAAAAGTTTTGTAATAAATAAACTTGGATTTTAATATTTAATAATTTTAGGTCAACCATCAATGGATGATGATTTCTTAACAACACACGTGAGAACTCTGTAGGCTACAGAACAGTCTCAACTATGTATAATATAAATATTATTTAATATAATTACGGTCTTATTAAAGTTCAACATTCTGTCCTAGATACAATTTTAATAAGATACAATATTATGCTATTTTGATTCGTAATACATTGTTATAAAGATGTCTTTTGCTTGCATATTAATTAAGATCGCATTCACTTTCTTCTATGAATGTTATATTATTTGTGTGTTATATAAACTGTTTTGTTTAATGTACTTTTGTTTTGACAAAAATAGAAACATGTTGAGTAACAATTGCTATACGATTTTGGCATCTGGGCGTCAACATAATAATTATATCAGAAGTCAATGTCATGCTTACACTAAATTACTTGACTTTCATTACTCTGTTTGGCGGTTTTAGTAATAATAACAATTTATATACAAAGAGGTGTGGTGACGGAGTAAGAATACAGTGTGTCGCCATCTCATCCCATAGGTATCGTAAAAACCGATTAAGGGACTATCCTTGAGTATTATCTTTACGTAATAAAAAGAAGGAAATTAAACCCTATACTAATCCGTTTGGCTAGCGTGGTATTGCCAAGTGTCCCTCCGTCATGGGAGGAGGCCCGTCCCTGCAGTGGGACATTAATGGGCTGTTATGATATAGGTACAAAGAGAGGTATCACACGGTATAAACACCAGAGCTTTGGTATCGACTACAAGACCTTCTTATGCAATTTCATGGAAGACATAGAAAGATTCACAAAGTTTTTAAAAATACAGCCAAAATTAACTTCAGTCGGAGTTCTGAATCAGTTAAAATCTGAAATACATGTTAGAAATCGATTCTGTTCCCACCTGTTACAAGTTTTTACTCTGTCCAAAACTATAAAGTCTGCTTATCTTAACAAAAAAAACTTGTTTGCCCACATAACTTGAAAAATCGTGAATCACGCCTACTTCACTTACTTTCGCTAATACCATTACATACTAACTACAATCTGTACCTACTTATACCGCGTGCGGTATGTTGACTTTAATTGTATTACATAACTATATAAGCAACGAAAAATAGTAAAAGTACTTAATCTATAGTTTTTGTTTCGGAGCAATATTAGCAGATGAGCTAGCAGCCTAGCTTATGGTTAATGGTAGCCACCGCTCATTTATGCTAGCAATGACAACCAGCTGGCTATCCTAGACAGAAGTGGTTACATCTTCTTCACTAGCTACTGAAGCCTTCCACTTAAAGATTATAACATAGCTGGATGCCTTCAACAATAACTGACTGACAGAAACCACGGCCTGATGAAAATGGAATCAGTCAATCAAGTCATTTATAATAATACCATAACAGTAACATTTTCACTTTATTTGGAGGTGGATTAAGCTAACCTAGATCAAACTCTTGCTGGAAAGGCCCGCTTAACCGATATTTACCCCCTTACTCGTAAACATTAGGAAAACCAACCCTATACCAAACAAAACCGTAAGAATTTAAGCTAGTCAATTGACTAAAATTTAAGAGGAGTTTATCAGTAAGGGGGTTATTAATTTAGAATAGCATATTGACATTTAGTCTTAGCTGTGCAAAACCGTGATACTCCGAGGTGACATATTTTTATTAAAAGACTAGCCTTTGAGGACACATGCGAGAAGAGATTAGCTGGTTCACAAAGGCCTTCCAGCTTACAGGCTATCAGTGCATAGCAAAATACAATATTTTGCTAAACCGAAGGAAGAGTGCATTCTCGTTGTCTCTATGTCATCATAATATTACCAAATACGAAGAAAAACAGTTATTTACGATATTGTTTAACAAATGTCGGTCAAGAGAACTCGGTTTACTAATCTTCGTACGGTCTAGGATTGCGGTTAAAGTTAAACACACCTATCTATGCTCGTTTAAAGCTATGGTTAGTGGTTTCTGTATTATATTTGCGCTTCTTGTGTTATTGACAGAGTCATTTTGATGTACCTACTAAAAGCCCATTGGCGACCTTTGTGGGGTGATTATAATATTTAATGACCACGCAGAATTTGCCAGTTTCATCCCCACATAAGTCAATAATAAAAGAAAAGTAAGAGGTAATAAAAGAAATAGAATAAAAAAAAATACTCTATATAAATCCATCTGGGCTCTATACCAATAAGTACGAGAATCTTACTTACCTAGGTCATGTACCAGAATCGTCCTTGAAATAAAAAATAGGCCTTATTCATTCAAAGATCGACAAAATCAATGTAACAAAAATATAGTTTTAATAACGAAACTCGTTCTTAGACTAGAGCATTGTCATCCATTACTTGTTGACATTTTTAATCGTATCTGTGTCATATCCGACATTGTCTATCTCAGGTAATATCAAACATTATGTAAGACAGTAACACTTTTTCTTATAAATATCCTACTGCAAGGATGAACAAAAATTAAGTGCTCGAATAAGGCAGATTTTTTTTTTTATGTGATAGGAGGCAAACGAGCCAGCAGGTCACTTAATGATAAGTGATCCCTGCCGCCCATGGACACCCGCAACACCATGCATCACAGATGCGTTGCCGACCTTTTAGAAGGGAGTACGCTCGTTTCTTGAAGCTTCCCAAGTCGTAACGGTTCGGAAATACTGTTTTTGAATTCTGGTTAAGTAACGTCGTCGAGGTGATTCTATAGATGGATGACCACTCTGAGGTATTTCATCTTAACGTCTACGTCTAATAATGAGAGATCATTCAAATTGACGACCTCTGTGGCTTAAGTAGTGTTTATATAACATGACTGCTACACAGAGGTATCGGGTTCGATTTCCGCTCAATGCAAACCTTTGTGTGCATGAACATGATTGTTTGCATTGGTCTAGGTGTTTTCTATGTATAATTTGAATGTATTTACAAAAAAAAAAGTATGTATATCCATTGAAAGTACCCAGTAGAAGCTCTGCTTAGCTTGGAACTAGATGGCGTTGTGTGAAAGTGTGAGGAATATGTGAGGAATATTATCTTTCGATTTGAAGCCCCCACCTCGTGCACAGTAGCCACAATGACCACGTGGATAAAATAATTAGACATGACTACTTTATTAAACCAAGAGTGTCACAATCGTAACGGCTCATTGATCACAACAATAACACATACAATGAAATTATAGGTAATAATATAATTGCACACATTACCAGTAATTAGTAATATGAGATTGTTTCACAACATCCGTACAAAATGCATCGGTTTCCTAAACGTTCATGGTTTTACTATTATTTTTGTTGTAATCATACGACACGGTTTGGCTGTCTTGACAAAATTGTCGCTTGTTTGTTGCTTGATTGATCGGTAACGGAATTTTTGAGATTGCAACAGTTAGAACGCCTGTTTAATTGAAGTGTTAAGTAAAACAAAATGGCAGCTGTTCTAAAAATGATTTTTTTAAACAATTGTTGATTTTTTTGTGGGGACTTTTACAAACATCAATTTAATGGACAACACACAAAAGATTGAGAACAATTATTTGTGGATCATATAAATAATCGTGCACGGTACCCGCATGATAGCCGCTGCGCGACCAATGGTGTTAAAAGTCCCCACAATAACAGAATGTGACCCCTAATTGCACAAGTTGTATTTACTATAATATACTCTTAACAAGTTTTATCCCTAAATAATTGGCATATAATAACTTGAAATTAACTCCGTGTGGTGACGGAGTAAGAATACAATATGTCACCACCCCATCTAATCCCATGAGTATCTTAAAATCCGACTAAGGGACTATCCGTAAATATTATCTTTACGAAATAAATAGATAGAAGAATGAAATAAGAAGAACTTGAAATTCAATCCTATATCAATCCGTCTGGCCATCGCGTGATATTAGTGGGCCAAGTATCGCTTCGTCGCGGGAGGAGATCCATCCCTACAGTAGGACATTAATGGTCTGGTATGATGATACACAAAAAACAATATTATCAAATATAAATCTCGTAAAACGCTTAAAACAAATAGTTTCAAAACAATTTCGTTTGACCCACAAATTCGTAGACCAATTTTCTCACATACAAAAATATTTCATATTCTCACTATTATTATGTGTTTTCACTGTATTATGTGTGCCGAATTGTACGACCCTTATGTCATAGTTTTGCTTCCGTAAATAACCGGTTTATAACTTTGTGAATTTAGACATAAGCATGAGAATGTGTGGGTTCGTGTTTTTTTTTACGTTAACTTATCGCGAATTTGTTTTGGACTTGAATTTTGAGATGGACTAGTCTTACGGAAAAAAATGCTTGTTCTGAATAAACGAATAATAATATAATATTCCTCACACATTCACACAACGCCATCTAGTCCCAAACTAAGCAAAGCTTGTACTATGGGTACTAGACAACGGATAAACATACCTACTTAAATACTTTTCTTTTGTAAATATGTATTTACAAAAAAAAATGTATGTACATAGAAAACAATTGGTCTGGGACCAATGCAAACAATCATGTTCATGATGATTTGATGACGATGATTCATTCATGATGACACAAAGATTTGCATTGAGCAGGAATTGAACCTGAGACCTCTGCGTACGAGTCATGTTATACATAATATAACCACTATGCCACAGAGGTTGTCAGAATGGTTGATTCAACGCAGAGACTAAACTGCCGGGGGTACAATTTATTTTACTTTAGTTACCCAACGTAGGCATCTATGAAAAGATTTTTGAAAATTTTACAAAGGAGTTTGTACGAAAATTCGTCATGTATAAAAACAATGGAATACCGTTCTAAAATAACATCTGATAATGTGATCGTTCATGGATAACTTGACTGTTTATTATGACAAATATAAGGTTCTAAAGTAACCATGTAAAGTGTATGTTTAAGAGGAAAAAACATTAGAAACATTTTACCCGCTTATTTTAAATGTATAAGACCTCGCTATCTGTAACTATCCGCGCGGGCGTAGTTCGCTAATCAAAACAAAAAAAAAACCTCAAGACAAATGATCTAGTCAAAATACCACCGAAATCTTATTTACAACAAATGAGAAATAACTGTAGTTTTACAAAATAAACAAAATAAAAACATGAATGAATAATACCTAGGGGCATAGGCAACTGTACTTTGGTTGGGTGAGAAAATATGCAGCGATTACCTGTAAACCACTACGGTAATAGCTTCCTCGCGGCCGCAAGTCATACAGGTTTCACAAATATACTTCCTCTTTGACAATATTATATACCTATACGTAGGTACTATAAATGTATATAAATTTGTATTATGTGTTTTGTGTTTGTGTTAAGAAATATAATATCTTAAAATAATAACGAAAAACGTCAGTGTCAGTTGTGAAGAAAACATTAGCTCCGTATAAAAAATAAACAAACACTAGTTAAAGTTGTTTCTTTGTGCACAAAAGTGTTAATAACATAATAAATAGGTGTATCTTAGTGGCATCAATAAATTAACAACATACAATTCGGACAAATCAGTGAAATGGCACATAAACTTGTCAGTGAAATAATAAGTGTTTTGAGTCATAATTAAATAACCAAACAGTTACCAGAACTGAGTTTAGAAGTATATAAGATATTGTGATTGAACTTTTAAATACATATGAAGAAGTGCGTCCTAAAATGCACTTAATATTAAAATTAACACAATTTATCACATACCGCCAACTAAACTAAATATCAGTCATATCAGTCTTGTAAATACATAGACAATAACTGTTTCTTGCTAGGGTTGCAAATTGAAAATATTAATAATGAGCGAATGAAGTGAATGAAAAAGTGTTGCCCTACTTGGATTGGTGTTGCCATACTTAAATAAGTGTTGCCACACCTGAGCCTATTTTAACGTTCCGTCACACGATAAATTCTGATTAATTGAAATCATTGAGAACTTATTAATATTAAAAATAAATATTATAAATTGAAATATTTTTCAAAAAGTCTTTGGTCGACTTAGATCGTCGTCTACTACTATAAAGATGGCGTCAAGGAATTGTGCCGGTTGTAGGAGCACTATTGATAACAGGGAGTTTTTGAAATGTAGCAGATGTCAAAAGATATATGATTTGTCGTGTGCAAATATACTGGATAAAAAACGTTTTACTGCTATGAGCAAAGACCAGAAAACAAAATGGGTTTGTCATGAATGCCGTTGTAATATACCCAAAGTGGGTAACACCAATACTCCTGTAAGAAATGTTAAGGATGACGAGTCTGGCTCTAACTTATTGAATACTTCTGGTGATGAATCATTTGTTGCCTCTAGAAAGAAACATGGTGGTTTGCAGCAGGACGTTAGTGACAGCCCTATTACTGTTGAGTTTAGCCCAGTGGAAGGGAAGGACGCAGCATTGGTGACGGCAATCGGTCAGCGGGTTCTTGAGGCGATCAAAACGGAACTTCCAAAGCTTATATCTAGTGTACTGCAAAGGGAACTTGCCCCAATTAAGACAGATTTGCAAGAGTTTCGCGAATCTCTTGATTTTCTCAGTGAAAAACATGATGATATGCGTAACACTATTGAATTATTAGTCAAAGAAAATGTTTTGTTGTCTAAAGAAAACAAGACACTTAAGTCTACAGTCTCTGATTTGGCGGATCGTCTCAACAACTTGGAGCAGCATTTGCGGGAGAATAACCTCGAGATTCAGGGCATACCAGAATTTAGTAACGAGAACTTGCTGAATGTTGTGGGCAATTGTGCTCGTGTTGTGGGACTGGACATAAAAGAGAACGCTATAATAAAATGTACAAGGGTCGCTAGGATGAATAGGGAGAGTAAGCTTCCTCGGACAGTTATTGTAAGGTTCAAAGACACAATGACTAGAGACGAATACTACTCCGCGGTGCATAGATACAATAGGGCGAATCCTAAGGAAAAGCTACACACCGCGCTTTTGGGTATAGCTGGAGAAAGAAAACCAGTGTATGTGTCCGAGCACCTGTCTCCGTTGAACAAGTCCCTTCATGCAGCGGCACGTAAAAAAGCAAAAGAACTTGGTTATAAATTTGTATGGGTAAAGAATGGTCGTATATTTGTTAGGAAGGACATTGACTCTAACCAACTTTTAATTAAAAATGCAGATAATCTTAGCCTTATGTGTTGTTAATCTTTGATAAGTCGATTAAAGAGGGTACATTCCCTGAACTCTGGAAAATAGCCAAAATTACGCCTGTATATAAGTCTGGTGATCGTAGCGATATCTCCAACTACCGCCCTGTATGTGTTCTTAACTGGTTTGCAAAAATATTTGAAGGTTTTATTTATGAACATCTATATGCCCATCTAAAACAACAAGTAAGCATACTGCAGCATGGCTTTGTGACCGGTAGGTCAACGAATACAAATCTGTTATGTTATACAAATTATTTATGTAATGCTTTTAATGATAAAGAACAGGTTGATTCCATTTATACTGATTTTTCCCGCGCGTTCGATCTTGTTGATCACTTTAGGCTGCTTGCTAAGGCTCAGAGCTATGGAATACGCGGTAATTTATACAGATGGCTATCGTCCTATTTACAAAACCGGACTCAGCTGGTTGCACTTAGTGGTTATGAGTCAGTTCCATTTTTGGCTAAATCAGGAGTTCCACAAGGATCGAATCTGGGACCTCTTCTGTTTTTGATGTTTATTAACGATCTCCTTAACAGAATAAATAGTGAATGCCTAGCTTATGCTGATGACTTAAAAGTTTTCAGGCGCATTAACGATCAACGCGATTGTGAAAATCTACAAGCTGACATTGATTTAATTGTTGATTGGTGTCGCGATAACTGTATGTTGCTTAACATTAATAAGTGTAAGGTAATATCATTTACAAAAAATAAAAATGTTATCAACTTTGCATATCAAATAGAAGGAGATGTTTTGGAGAGAGTCAGTGTAATACGAGATCTGGGGGTAATATTTGATTCTGCTATGACATTTAGAAATCATTATGATTATATTTGTGGTAGAGCTCATCGGATGTTGTCATTCGTCCTCAGAAATGCCAAACCCTTTAAGAATGCTGGCTCTCTCATAATCTTGTACAATTCATTGGTCCGGACTATCACTGAATATTGTTCATCTGTGTGGGCCCCTATTTACAGGACCCATATGAATCGTATTGAAGCAATACAGAGGCGATTCGTAAGAGCGTTGTGTTCGAAATACGGTTTGAGGAAAAAAATAAAAGCTTACGAGGACAGACTACTTAGATTTGGTATGACTAATCTTGAGAAACGAAGGTGGATAAGTGACCTCTGTACATTTTATAAGGTTTTCAATGGTCCACTGGATGTTCGGTTTGTTGAGTACTTGAACTTTAAAATACCAACCAGATCAGTACGCATACCGCAAATATTTACTATCCCTTCTAGCAATAACAATGTCTCACAAAATAACCCGTTTTCACGAATGTGTAGCCAGTACAATTCTATTTGTTCAGAAGTTGATGTATTTTACGATAGCTTTGTTGCATTCAAAAAGTCTTTGTATAGTGATAATATGTATGAATGCAACAAACAAAAATATTGTAACCCTAGATAGGTGCTCGATTTGTGTTTTTTTAATGTTTTTTGAGTGTTTTTAATGTTTTTTTTTAATGTTTTAAGTATGTTTAAATAATTCCAACTGTATTAATTTAGTATGTAAGTGTTGTGTATAGTTGTTACTGGATGTCAGATTTGTAAATGTTTAGTGTTGTACAATATTGTTATAATTTGTTAATCTGTCATCTGTTACTGTACCTATTAAATAAAATAAAATAAAAATAAAAATAAATACGCCTTTTTATACACACACTCAGTGCGTGGGCTAAAATAGTCGCATAGTCACTTAAGTCAAAAACAAAGAGACTAGATTAGAGGCTCTAAATTTATGCATTTTTCTTCTTGTTGTAGTATTTACTGCAAGCTGTAGCCTCAGCATCTTATTATGCGTTGTCTTGTACAAGATTTCTTTAGTTTGAATTAATTGAATATGGGAAAAAGATATTAATAAATTATTAAATAAACTACTAATTTACATTCTTAAATACATACGGTATTATTTTTAGGTTTAGTTTTAGACTCATGTAACGACTAGATACTTAACTAAAGCAGTGACCTAAATCGAGGCAACGCTGACGACTAAAAGTGCCGTTCAAAGCACCGAATCTATTTCTTTTTTGGACAACAAATGTTTATAAAAGAGAAAAACATTGTAAGTATAGTAACTTTTAATAGCAGGGATTGCTAGAAGGAAGATAAAGCAAGCACAACGCGGGTTCGATACCAATCTTTAGATCGACCTTTTATCCGTGTGGTGACGGAGTAAGAATACAATAAGTCACCACCCCATCTCATCCCATGGGTGTAGTAGAAACCGACTAAGGGACTATCCGTGAATATTACCTTTACATAGAAAGAAGGAAAACTTGAAATTAAACCCTATACCAACCCGACTGGCCAGCGTGGTATTAGTAGGCCGGGAGTATCCGTCACGGGAGAAGGCCCGTCCCTGCAGTGGGACATTAATGGGCTTTTAGGATGATGATAAGATTGACCTTTTGCTAAAGAGCTACCTACCCGGTAGGATAAGATAGCTATGTGTAAAAAACGTTTTATTTCGCACTAACCATTGTACTGCGTAGTACTTAAACCCACAACCTGCTGCATAGCATACTATAATCCTTAATACCAGTTTCAGATAACTAAGTCTAGTCAAGGTAAACTTGGAAGACAGATCTAATAATTTAGGTCACGCTATTTCCTAAGTTCATAAACAGGTTTCTGTAAAATACCAATCCGTCTGGCCAGCGTGGTATCAGTAGGCCAAGTATCTCTCCGTCACGAGAGGAGTCCCGTCCTTGCAGTGGGTCATTAATGGGTTGTTATGATGCACAAAGAATATTTTCCCATCAAACCTTTAAAGAGAATTGATTGACATCCCGTGCAAAGCTAGAGTTCTATAAAGCTTGATGGCACAGTGTACTAGAACGGTCAGTAGGTCAATATAATCACGTGCCCAAATTCTTTGAAACACACCTTCTATTGCGAGTATTGCGACAGAGTAGTGACGCAGTTGCGGAGTTAGTTTCAACTTTTACTTTATTTTATTAGTTTAGTGTGAGCAAAAACTGGTTATAACTACCTTTATTGTAGTAAGATAGATTAATTATGTTATTATTGTTGTCTCTTTTTAACTAATGTTTAAGAAAGAGATCGAAAGTACAGTCGAGTTGATGTTTTCAAATAACTTTTTAGTAGTTATCAATTTTAATATATATTTTTTAGATTGAAAAGCTTTTACCCAAATAAATTACTTACTTGGCCTATAAAAAAATTTGTTTATTTATTTGCTGATCTATTGATTTGTTGTCTTGCTTGCTGGTGTGCCATCTAGTTGACATTGTCAGTATAATACAAAAATGCAGTCTTAAGCTGTTAGTAAATCAAGTTCATCAGTTCATTGACTCATAATTACTGACATTGCCACTTCAAATTCACTTTTCATTAACTACGACATTCATACCACTGACTTACTGTATTCAGTACACTGTTTACGACATACGACGTAGTCTAACATATACCCTTTCTATGTTGCAATACAGTTCAAATTAGCATACAAATTCGTCGCAATACGAGTGCTTATTTGTGACCACGGTTACGAAGTAAGCAAATAGCACTTAGTGTCTGTAATCGTATATGTAAGCATTTCTAGACAACCTAATGCCCTACTTTAATGCTAGCTATTCAAGGGTGAAAGAGTAGAATAGATAATATTCTTTGCATGTTCTAACAACGCCATCTAGTTGCAGAGGAGGTACTAGACAACGGATAACCATATTTTAACGGATAAACATTTTTTTTTTGTAAATATTTACCTACATATTATACATAGAGAACACCCATAACAGTGCAAACCATCATGTTCATGCACACAAAGATTTGCACTGAACGGGAATCGAATCCGTCATTGTCTTATCCCAAACTAGATTGTAAAGGTATTATAATATAACCAGTATACA
This sequence comes from Schrankia costaestrigalis, assembly GCA_905475405.1. Lineage (NCBI taxonomy): Eukaryota > Metazoa > Arthropoda > Insecta > Lepidoptera > Erebidae > Schrankia > Schrankia costaestrigalis. The sequence goes on along the minus strand of FR997829.1, from coordinate 19,703,280 downwards.
TAAATTAGTATGAATGTGATGTGTACAGAAATATTTAGAATGTATCGATTAGCAAAAGTTCCCAGAGATAATTGATATCGTAAGATATAATATGCAGATTTTAGTGGAATGCTAAGCGTAACCTTCTGGGTTAAGTCGTACTTTGTTTTGCAATAGTCGAAAGAGGTTTGCTTGAGTGTTGTTGCAGCTGGCAGCATAGACGAATTAGCATTAACTTGTGAAATGTTTGAATGTGAGAATTGGTTTGAATTTGGAATCCTTATAGTTAATAGTACTATGATAGATGGTTGAGTATAAGCGGTTATTACTCAGTTTATCTACTTTATTGAGTATGCTTGCCGTGCTTGACTTAGCAAAACTAAGGGGAGTTAACTGTGGACCCAATAGACAATGGTGCAGACAATTCTGTACGTCTAAGATAAACCAGTTGTCTAGGGTTTTTAGTATTAACAGTAGAGAAATAATGTTAACCCTTTCACAGTGCCGCCAGCAGACACAATAGTTAAACAATGCACGTGTACCATATATGGTACACTGCACTGGGAACGTGTTAACTTTCAGATTTAGAACAATTATTTGTAGATCGCTCTAATATTTTTCTACCTGGGACTCAATTCAAGAACGATATATTCAATCCTGGTTCTACAGATACAGTAAACTAATTAACTTTTAGTTTCTCGATCCCACCGGTAGAGGCCCTGCTTACTCTCACTTTCCTGTCAACCATATTCACTTTCATGTGCGCTATGGAGCAAAACAGCCTTATTTTCGTTATGTGAAAGTACACCTGTAATTTGGTAGTTACATTACTATTATCTAGCGATTGTGTCGTTTTCAAAACGAACATTCTACTTTTCGAAATTTCGATGTTATTTTTTAGCATAGTTATCTAATTCTTATTTATTTATTAATAGGTTGTTAGTTAATTTTTTTATTGCTTAGAATCCAATTAAATCTATCATAAAATGCGCCTAAAATGCGCCTAGAAATATTTATAAAAAGTATGGGATTTAATTAATTTCGGCCATATTACACATACAGAAATGATTATTGCGAATCAAGATGCTAGTAAAAAATATTACACAATTTATAACATTTTTATAATTTCGGCAGTTAGGTTTTATGATTTTATTTTTAAATTTGGGCCAACAAGCATATAGGTTAATTAATTATACTCTTAACTAAAAAATATGTGAACGTTGACGTCTTTTGTAATTCCTTGTAGAGCCAATTTAGACTTAAAATAATAGGTAGCTTTACTTACAAGTATAATATTGCCGTTTTATGTCTGCGCAGTCTTTAGACTCTACATTCTTTTAAAACCTATATTGTTTAAATAATTTTTGTTATTTAGGAAATATAGGATATTACCAACATCTAACAAAAAATAATAAACATGATCCCTAATGCGATATTATATGTCTTAAAAAAATACAAAGGAAGAACAGTAAATAATTTAAAGCCATTTTTATTACATTTTAAAAGCTAATTGAAATAACACTAGCCTAAATAATAGCTACCTACTCTTACTTCGTTAATCATTATGAACATCTATAATTTGATAATAATATATTATGTTTTATAGTTTTCGATCTACGTTATTGCTCCACCCACCGATTGATTTTATGCGTAACTATGATACTCGAATTTCAATTTAAATATTTATCAAATTATCATAAATGTTACTATTACATAATTTATTTATCTAGTCCTACAATTATTTTAGTAATCACTTAGCAAATGTTAACTGATAGCGTAACACCAGAAGTAAAAGAACTTCTGATATAACGTTTTTTTAAAGACATCACCTGCACTGGGCTTTATGCCTTGTTTCACTAGGACTTCGTACACATCAGTAATTATATGGGAACATAGTACATCCAAAATTAAGGAAAATAGTTTGTAAATTGCGCAAAGAATTGTAAAAACAAGGATTAAGTAATTTTTTTTTTATTATATATTATTATGTATAGTAAGGAAAGAGTTCTGCCCGATATCAATGAATCGAAGTGGCAACGTAAAGATAAAAAGATGAGCTCATCCAAGACAAGTCAAGAGTAAGCCCTAAAGTGTGTGTAGTAAGACCAAAATTTATACGCTTAAGGTGCGTAACACACATATCAAAACATAAAGGGATGGGCACCGTATCAGCTCGAGCCGTTCAGTATTATTTGTATGAAACTCCTTAGGCACACTAATCGGAATAGTAACATAAACGGGTTTTTGACGTTTGACGCCGAGGAAAAAGAGGAGGCAGTGCCGATCCGTTTACGTTTTGATATAATATGTGCTACGACCCTAAGTCTGTATATGAATTCAGCCATAGACTAGAACTATTACGCTGCAGAGGTCGTCATATCAATTATTAACTTGATGGTTTGTTGAAGTTTGACATGACATTATACTAGTTTTTCAATTATTTTTTAGGGAAGTCGTGTTTATATTAGTTTTTAAACAAATATGTTTTTTTACAAGACATTTCAACCTTTAAATATCCTACTGCGGAGACGCATCTACAATAGTAACTACCTACTTACAAGTCAAATCTTTAATCAAACTAAACGTCGAGGGACAAAAAATATGATGATTCCGTGCGTTATCTGTGGTTATTTTTGTATTATTTTTATGGTGACGGAGTAAGAACAATCTGTGTCTTAAAATAGAAGTTCATAGATGATCTCTTTTAAACGAAATAAATAAAATATGATGTACTAGCTTGCACCCGCGACTTCGTCTGCATATTTTAGACAATTAACGCAATATATTTATAAAATGTAGCCTATCTGTTATTCTGATGTGTACGCTATATTCTTGTAAAGTTTTATCAAAATCCGTTCAGTAGTTTTTGCGTGAAAGAGTAACAAGATGTTTGTTACTCTTACACGCAAAAACTACTGCATCCAGCATCCATCCTCACAAACTTTCGCATTTATAATTTATTTATTTATTATTAGGTTCACCAACAGCTATTTACACTAAAACCTTTCATCTAGCTACGTTTAACATTGCAAGTGTAATAACTACTTAAAGTAATAATATTAGTAGGAAGTAGGATAGGATAGGATACTAATCTGTCTGGACTGCGTGGTTTTAATAAACCAAATAACCTTTTATCCCTAAAGCGATAATAAATCCCAGAAGGTCGTTAAGAGGGTGAATAGTTGTATGTAAGTACTTAGAATATTGCACAAAAACCTGATTATGTAAAAGGTAAATGCAAAACTACGTATATTATTCATTCATTTAATAAAAATTATTTCGTGTTATTTCGCTTCAACAGTGGTTTCTAATTACGAAAGCCAAGCAAGTCGTGTGCAAAATAATATTATTTAAATTTAACTAAATATGCCTTTCATATTTGTATTACAAGCATAAGCTTGTGGTGACCAATATAACATTAGTTTTTTATGTAATAGCGATAGAAATACTTATTTTGGGTTTTCCTATAACTATTTGCAATAATCAAAAAAAATATGGACTAAGTTCTGTTTAGAATTAGAAAACAGCGAAAATAAAATATGAATATCTACAGCAATAATATTGTAACTGTCAAGCCTTTTCTTTTAAAGGGGAGGCCTGAAAGAGACCATTTACCTATCAACTTGGCCTCAGCAGGTGTGTTGGACTCCCAAATCAAAACGGTCTAGAAACAAACTTTTATTACACCTATACGTCGAAGATATCGGGAGCAGAGGCCATTGATATTTAGCTGACAACGATGACATACGTCATCGTATGACAACAATGACGTATGGCTTCATCGAGTGAATTAAGGATACCAAGTTTCATTGCTGTATTTTGATTGTAAAAAGGCTTAAAAAACCTATAGATCTTACTTATTAAAAAAGTTACGTCAGATTTGATTGAACTATACTAGGCTACCACTCACATTTCGATAATAATAATTCGATACATTTTATATTTTTTAAATATTTTTTATCAATTAAATAAGACACATAACGATAAATAATGAAGATTATGATAACATTTAAAATCATTTCCATATATTATTTCTTTTTTCAATGCATGCAAATCACATAAATTCCTTTCCATTTTTTTATCTTATTACTAAGTCAATGACCTAGAAAATTATTCTAGACAATATTCCTTACATAATATTATTACATAATAAACTAATACAGCCGAAATCCTTTTAGATAAAATAAATTAACGATAGCCCGACAAATAAACTTAAGAAATTCAATTTGGAAGGAATATACGTCTATGTATTAGGGTTAAATAATATACGGCCTTATTATGTAAAGTCTGACGCTTTCTCAGTTCATATATGACAAGCTATATGAATTACGATGTTAAACTGGGCCTTTAATTGTGTAACAGAGGTGAAGCTTAAAACCAAAACTTAAGAGGTAGAGTAGGTTGTTATATAACCGCAATTATAATAATATGTGGCCATGGTGGCGCGTTTTGCTCTCAAGTTGTTTTGTATCTTATTAGTAATTATATTGTTACAAAAATGTTAACATGATTGACATTTGTAATTGATGATGATTATAATTTTTTGTACAACATTGTGGCGTGAATAATTCGCCTTTAAAATAGTCAAAAGCTGAAGTATGCTATGCAAAAAATAATACTCAACGTGCTTTGCGCTCATCACCTGACCTAAATTTTTATTTCCCGTGACCATGTAATTTAATTTCTCCGTGTACTTAGTGACGGAGTAAGAATACAATATGTCACCACCATTCCATCTTATCCCATGGGTGTAGTAAAAACCGACTAAAGGACTATCCGTGAATATTATCTTTACGAAATAAAAAAGAAGGAAAACTTGCAATTAAACCCTATACCAATCCGTCTGGCCAGCGTGGTATTAGTAGGCCAAGTGTCCTTCAGTTCCGGGAGGAGGCCCGTCCCTGCAGTGGGACATTAATGGGCTGTTATGATGATGATGATAATGATGATGAAAATAGTTAGATGAGGTAAACAGCGGACCGGAAGAAGAGGCGTGTAGTTCTGGAGGGCTATTTCAAGCAGTGGATTGATCATGGCTGAGAGAGAGAAATGAAAATGTTATTTTACTAGCTTTTGTACCCACACCTAAACATTGCTGCTTGGAAGTTATTGATTTTGTTTATAAATAGACTTTTCTTGCAATGTACCCATAGAAAGAAAGAAAGAAAGAAAGAAAAAATATTTATTATGTTCCCAGTTCCCACACTGCCACAAAAAATAAAAAGGAAAACAATTGAATACATACCATACATGCAATTAATCTTTACAACGACAGTATTTAGGATGAAAAGACATAGTGACATTTACCATTCTTAGCACACACAGCAACACAACAACTTAGGGCCAGATTCACAGACCGCACTTTGACTTTACTTTGAAGGCAAGATCGACTTTAATACGAAAACGAGATTATGTAATCCCTTGTAACTTCCCTTTCTACATGAAAAAGTATAGCTTAATAAATTGCTTTGTCAACATACAAAAGACTACAACCGTAATATTAGTAAATAACTTACAAAATATCAATCAAAGCCTTAAGAAGACCCAACAATCAAGCAATGACATTGACCCAATGTGCAGTTCAACAAGTCGATCATTACGTGTATTATACAACACCACAGAACGTAACCAATAACAAAACTGTGCAACCTTATGTACATACAATTAAGATTCACTTTTCATTGATCGAAGTTTTTTCTTTAATTTCATTTTACGAGTAATCTTCTTGCGTTTAATAACAACTTTAATTCCTATGTATTAAGATCCATTTTGCAATGAATCGTGTTGTTAATACTGTCGATAAATTCGCGTGTGCCATTGTCATTGAACGTTAGCAGTGCAATAATTATTTGAATGACGACACAAGAGGTAGTTTAATCTTTCAGTAGGTCAAGTTTTACAACTGATGTTCTAAATATTTCTGTTTTGATAGTAAGTTGGTTGTTCAATGTTTTGAAAGTTATTTTTGTTATGCACTATATACCCGGTCATCTGCTAACTCTGGGTCTTAACTGTCTAGTGTATTATTTATTAATACTATCGGGTACCTATTAACGCGTATAGATTTTAGGTAAACACTTAAATTATTTACCTTGAGTCTACCTTTCAGTCAACTCGTGACCATGGCTGGTGTAACCTGGCCGAAACGTCGAGCGGCTTAAGGTAAATAATTTAAATGTTTACATAAAATCTATACGCGTTAATACCCGATAGTATTATTACAATAATTAAATGAAACGCGAAGGTTTTAAAGTTAATACTGGCTTGTGTAGTCCGTTTCTCTTAGGCATGTTCAGAATTGTGGCCATTTTTCTATTTAAGTGTTCAGGTTCGCAGAGTTTATGTGACCTCTTAATAAACGATGTTACTAAATATTTTAGGTGTGGTGGATAGATGCGCTAAAAAGTTACACAACAAAGCGAATATTTTTGTGTTAAGAACAAGAAAAGGCAACGGAACTATAGTCATAATATATCACATTATTATTCTAAAGTACGGAGTATGGTGACTGACACGATGGCCTGTAAACCAGTTTCAAACACGTAGGTTCTTTGATCAAGGATAAAAAGGACATGATGTGCTTAAGCGTGTCTTCAAAAAAGTGTTCAGCCGCCAAGGTTATGTGGTTTAATGTACCACTATCGTAGATCAAAATGTTTTACCAACCTACGCCTACGGTGCTAGTGAAATAAATAGCGATACTACAGCAACCATTAATCAAGAGAACCTGATTGATAATAGGGGCAACGAAGTATTTGATGTTAAGTCATAATTTACCAAAGTTCCCGACAAGACTTGTCGACCTGGGGCTTGTTTAATGAAATATGCTAATATGCAATAAGTGCTAACTGGGAGATGCAGCGGCTATTGGGAGACTAGTACAACCTCTAAATGGAGTAATTTGAAGAGGCCATAGAGATGTTGACGAGGTTTGTTAACGAAGTGTTCAAACAAGGGTCAATCAAGCAAGGAAGTCAACAGGAAGTAGAAAAAGTTGTAAAACTCTGTCCTTAACTTAATTTATTTTTATAAAAAAATCAAGTTTACTTTTAAAATGGAGAAAGGTCGATACCCTTGTTCGATAAGGTAAAGGTGACGGTAAGAAGTGACGGCACATGGCCATCCACGGTCAGCTGTCAATAATGGCCAATTAGATAGGACTGCAATTGCAGAACATTTGCTTGAATAAGGATCTAAACTATAGATGACACATACCATAGGTCCAATCTACGGACCGCCATTACTGTCTAAAAGTAATACTTATTGGGAGCCATTGAAATAAAAATATGTATATATCTAAAGCTATCGGTTACTATTTTTAATTTCAAAGTCTGTAAATCAAAACCTTTAAGCATTAGCTTAAGGCAGTATCAGGACATTGTGAATGTACCGTATCAGAAATTAGTGCGTTGTCTAAGCTAAAACTAAGTTATTATTAAATCAGGCACCATTTTTTTGTACTACATTAAAATACACGTTGTGAATATTGAAAAATATTAAATGAATATTAATTAAATATGGTAATGAACGTAATTAATGATGAAGATCTTAATGATTTTTGCAACCCAAAAACACAAGACAGTGAGTTAATAAAAGATTCAAAATACGACTAGCTCAATAGAAAATAGCATCAATAAATCGCAAAGGTGGATGACTAGCAACCAGCGAAAACGTCACACTACTAGGGATATTAGACAACCTCTGTAGCATGCATTATCCGTGTGGAGACGGAGTATGAATACAATATGTCACCACCCCATCTCATCCCATGGGTGTACCGTGGGTAACCCGTAGAAACCGACTAAGGGACTATCTGTGATTCATATTACCTTTACATAAAAAGAAGGAAAACTTGAAATCAAACCCTAAACGTCTGGCCAGCGTAATATTAGTAGAAAAAATATCCCTCCGTCACGGGAGGAGGCCGGTCCCTGCAGTGCGACATTGCGATGTAGCATGCACAGATTCAGTCATCGATCGCGGTCAATTCAAATCTTTGTATGCTTGCATTAAAGTTTGCATTGGCTTGGGTGTTTTCTACGTATTGGGTGTTGGCCACATCTGGATGGGAGATATATTCATCACATGAACTTGGCTCGAAGTTTTAGCAGCTGATACATTATACTTCAATGATTAGGTAGTTTAAACTGAATCAGGTTGCATAATGCAAAAGAATTTGAAGTTATTGCTGAACACTAGCAAGCCGGATTTCATACCGGTAAATTAGCAATCTTTAAATACTAAGTTCCTTCTATTGATAATTAATGAAGGTACTATTGTGAAAAGTTAAATTATGCGTCTAGTGTATAATTAGCCATTTACTAGGCTGTCTTCATACGAAATGAGTCATCGTAAAGGAAAGGAAATCGGAGGCATGATAGCGGATGCATTTAAGGGATGAAGCAACTATAGACATTACAGTCTGGCGTACTATAAAAATAGGTTAAGAATGAAAGGCCTAATGCTACTTACGTTAGTATTGTTTTAAATATGTTTTGAGGGTCAGCCAAATACCACCTATGTGATAAAAAAATATACAGCTGCTAACTTGCTGATTAAGTGGAACTAAACATTTTCTGTGACCTCCTACCAATTATTCTTTAGTGCAAAATGCCTTTAAATAGAGTGATAATAAAAACCACTTCAAACTAACTTTCCACCTCTAACACATACAAATAACTTTACAAAAATCCACAGACAAAATGGTGTCTCGATTATCCTATTGGCAAAGGTGATTTAGTGTCATCAGAGGATCCAAGTTCTAACCAAAGGGTGGTTGAAATATTTAATTTATGCTTTAGATTTTGTCTGTATAATTATAATTTACTTTATGAGATTCTATTTTAGATTGCTGACGTAATCAGAATATAGCTAATTTTTTTTAATGGTAAGGAATCTTTTTATTGTATGCTTATATAAGTAAGACTCTAAAAAGTCAAAGGTCACACATCTAACAAAAACGTTGTAAAACACCTGCTACAAACTTCTTTTCAAACATTTATTATTTTGCTATTTACTAATTGATAACATGTTTATATAAGACACCTTGTTTGTTTTTTCTTATACTTTTGTATAATCAACATGTTACAACAATATTTTAAGGCCTCAACCAGGAATCCTTCAAGAATAGAAAGAAACCCATTATTATACTACTTATGTTTTATAGGCATTGTACTGAACGCGCTGAACGCCCCGCTTGTTAAATATATCAAAATAGAAAAATAGGTTAACTCTTTGCGTGAACTCTCACTAGGAGGTCGTGTAGAGAGATAAAAATATAAACTAATAAAATAGAATACTAATGTATAATAATAGATGTTGAGGGCCCACGCAGGATAATAATTTGTCTGATCTACAAATAATTGTTATGAGACTTCCTCCAGAGCTCATATTGTGTCAGTGACTTTAAAAATTGGTAGCAAAACTCTAATGGTTTTATTTCTATATAAAATATTTTACAACTTGTTATTTTATTTATCTCAAACAGGAAAAAGTCATCTAATATTCTTATTATCAATTCACGTGGTAAGATAGCGTTGCAATAAAATTATTATACTTTACTTAATTAACAAATCAATTCAAACTAATGTTAGGTATTGTATTGCAAGTACCTTATAATTTGAATCCCATTAGTTGAAACATTCAATTAAAATTTTATAAAAACCACTTACTATATTAAATAAGTATTCTAATGTTTAGAAAAACCTACTTATGAAAACCTGGTAGTAGGCAGTAATTAAAATAAAACGATTTCGTTTTGTGGTGAGAGTGTAAAAATACCTAAATGGTTTCCAGCCAATCTTAGACTAGTTTTATTTTAACGTACGTGAGCAAGAAAATACTAAGAAAAACCAGCAACAAATAGCTAGTAGTATACAGATGCGTGGAACCATCTTAGCTTACGTTACATAGGTAACGCAATGAACAATGGTGCATAATGCCTATAGTTACACACTATGTGTTTCAATTGAGTGTGTCTATTAATTGCTAGTAAGTAACCTTCAACAGTAAATGATCACTTATCAAGTGTTACAACCTAAGATATTTATGACTTCATCGCTTGATGGTAACTTAATTGTGCGTCGAGTATTAGAATTATTCATTATAACAGCCCATTAATGTCCCATTGCAGGGACGGGCCTCCCCTAATGACGGAGGGATACTTGGCCTACTAATACCACGCTGGCCAGACGCGTTGGTATAGGGTTAAATTTAAGTTTTCCTTCTTTTTATTTTGCAAAGATAATATTCACGGATAGTCCTTTAGTCGGCTTTTGCGCCACCCATGGGATGAGCACACGTATAATTAGAATTATTATCCTTTAAAAATATCGTATGAAAAGGCAGCTATAACAACATTATTACGCGGATCTGTCTAATTTAAAACCGAAAAACACGCGACTATTCTAATGGTACTAAAGCTTTAAAATCGGTTTAGCCGTTTTTGGATGACAGAACGATCTGTTTTATCTCTGAGTAACGAGTCTAGCACTCAGCAGATCCTTATACATTCAATATGAACAGGCGATCCCTCGTACAAAAGATTACACCTAAAAGCAAGCCTAAACTTCAATCATAATAATAATAATAAGTGTTCATTTTCAAGCACCAAGCTATCAAGTTCAAATCAAATCAAGTATCATCACTATGTCGTATAAAAACAGTAGAAAATTAAAAACAAGCTAAAAAGAAAACTCGTTGCAACTCAAACCTACTTCACATTATCACCTGCATACCAAACATCAGATAGTTAAATAAAAAGGTTAAAAGTTCAGCATGCCTACTATTCTAGTTATCTTTTTAAAGGCCCAAATATTAACGGAACAGGTTCTTATATGTTTTGAATGGAAGTATAATTTATCTATCATTATTTACTTTAACTTTCACTCTTGTGTGCGGTGATAAATCACGCAGATATATTCGCGGATTTAGCGTCTAGTTTGGTGATAATTGTTGGCTTCTTATGCAAAGATCTATGTGATAAATATTACTAAGCTTATATTTATAATTTAAAATATTATAAAATATTCAAATAAAAATGTCAATTTTTTTTATCAACTTATTGAATCGACTGGTGCTACTGCAATGGTCTAAGTCCTTAAAAATGATTTGAGTAACAGGTGTACAGAAATATGGGCATGTAACCTCATAAGGAGAGAGGCTAAGGGCCAGATTCAGAGACCGCACTTTGATTTTATTTTAGCAAAGTCTAGCTATTTTCTCTGGATTTAAACAACATTAAAGTAATCTTTTCGCATGAAAAGTTTACTTTGTAGTAATAAATAATGAAAGTAAACTTTTTCATGCGAAAAATTACTTTAATGTTGTTCAAATTCAGAGATAATAACTAGACTTTGCTAAAGTAAAGACAAAGTGCGGTCTCTGAATCTGGCCCTAAGCCTCTTAGTTTCATAATAATTCCTCCTGCGTTTAATACGTTGCGTGTTATAAATTTTGTGTGTTTCTGATACTGAATCTTCTAAAAGAATAGACCGACTGTAATGCAGTTTTTATTGCTCGGTAGCTAACATAATGATAGATAGTTCTTTGTACAATATAATACTCTTTTTCCTAATTTTATTAGTTCACAGCTAAGTCTTTATTCAGTTAGATATAAAAATAAACATAAATACAAAGTTTCATTTCTGTTTGTTTATTTATGCAACAGAATAGTTATTTACATAAATAACATACCTACTTACAATTAACACCTTCCTAGATAAGTGAAAAGCGACCTTATTTTATGTTATTTAACAATCTTTATTTACTTGACAATTTTTTCTCAGTTAGGAATCTATATTCAAATTATAATATCTATTGATAAGGTTACCTTTACAGAAACTATTATTTTTATTCAATATTTAAATATTCTTCACACATTTACCCAACGCCATCTAGTCCCAAACTAAGCAGAGCTTCTACTATGATTACTAGACAACGATAAACATACACATTTTTTGTTGTAAATACAAACATTACCAATGCAAACAACGATTTGCATTGAGCGGGAAATGAACCCGAGTCCTCTGCATAGCAGTCATGTTACATAAGATGGACTAATTTGGTTAACTAGACCAGGTTTGGATAGCCTAGCGGTTAATGGTCTCGAGGGCGAATTCTCTGAAGATGCATGTTTGAATTCGGGGCACTATTCCCCTTTCCTGTACACAGAAGAAAAAAAAAGAAGCCTATGCTACTCTCCATCCCTTTACCTATCTACATTTAAAACCACGTCAATTCGTCGCTCCGTTTTGCCGTGAAAGAAAGAAAAACAGACAGACACACTTTCCTACTTATAATATTAAGTATGGATTATTTATATGAATTTAATTTGTAGGTGTTTGTATTCACACTCTTGACTTTGACAGGTTAATGGTAATATTTTTTAAAAACTCTGATTAAGGTCTGATCTTGAATCTTTTTTTTTCAGTTAGATGTTTATTTAAAAGATAATCTCCTGAATTATGAATAATTTTGTATCTATTTTGAATATAATTTAAATTTTGAAAAGGTTTAATAATTTATTAATTTTCCTAATCATAATTATTTCTACCTCAAGGTGGGGTTTTTGAATAACGCCCATTTCAGTGAACAGAAGAAGTACATTACTATACACGTTAAAGACAGTACAATATTGTAATATTCATTTGTCTAAATTATGAATAAATACATACATACATAAACTCACGCCTTATCCCGGCCGGGGTAGGCAGAGAAGACAGAACGCCACTTATGAATGAATGTTTTTAATATTTGAGTAAATAGTACTAATTTACTTTAATTTCTTTAAACAAATAAATTACTTACAACAGCAAATGACGAGGAACTCAGTCTTACCTAGAAACGAAAAACAAAATTATAAATCTAAATTGGGTGGTATAGCTTATTTTAAAAGGCATACAAAAATGGAAATAATATTATGATGACAATTTATACATCTACCAAGTTTTCCTTTATCGCTGGAGCAGTTACAGTACCCGGCCGTAAATATTGCACAATGCACATCGACCTGTGCTCCACAAAACCGAAATTGGCCGATTGTCTCTCTACAAAAGTCGATGTGCAATATTTACGGCCGGGTACTGTCTAGTGAAGAATTAGAGACCACGAAACATATTATACATTATTATAGCACTAAACCAAAGGATGAAACTTAGGTATACCTATCATTAATAAATTAAAAAAATACAAGTAGGATTTTGATTTTTGTTAACGATATCATTATTCCAATTTAAAATATATATTTTTGATTGAGATTGATTATATGTATGCATTACCAGTATATACTGGTAATGCATACATATAATCAATCAAATTCATTTCACATAAATTTAACTATAGCACTAACGGTACCTTAGAATTACGATCCGAGAACAATTTGCTATAATAGTTTTTATAGTCTTAATGTATCGAAAAGGTAGCGTACTTAGGCCCTTATACAAGTCACGATTTATAATCAAACAGTTATACACGGTTTATAACGGTTTAATAGGCCAGCGTAAGTATTGTGGTTATATATATAGCGGTTGGTATAAATAACAAGGCAGTAGAAATATTGGAAGAAAAGTTAAATTGGTCATAATAATGACATCCCATCTTCATTTTGGCGACCTCTGTGGCGTAGTGGCTAAATAACATGACTGCTACACAGAGGTCTCGGGTTCGATTCCCGCTCAATGCAAGTATTTGCGTGCATGAACATGATTATTAGCATTGGTCTGAGTGTTTCTATGTATAATATTGTATTTACAAAAAAAAATTATAAGTATTAATATCCGTTATTCTGTTACCCATAACACAAGGTTAAGCCTAGTTTACTTTGGGAACAAATGGCGCTGTGTAGATATGTCCGTGAATATTTATAATATTTATTTTAACCAAAATCGTCCAGTGTGTAAGTTTTGGCTATTTTATTATCTTACGTTATTTTAACATGTGAATCTTAGTCCTATATACTATTATCGTACGTAAATGAAAATAAGGGACATACTCGTACTAATGCCGTACTCTATTACTACTTTAGTACTTATGTACAGTTGTACAGTATGGGGCCATTGATAATGTGATTGGCTTTTAAAGAAAGACAGCAAATCAATGAGTAAGAAAAGTACATCCGATTACCAAAAATAGCTGTAATAATTTTAGCATAAGTTTTGAAAATTATCAAATTAAAATGTATCTTAAAGCGTTCAGCATAAGGTTGAAATTATAAAAGATTGAATCCCTACTTACTTCTATTTGACATTGTATGTTTCATCATGTCTTACTTAGTGACACTGGTGACGGAAACATTGCACTTCGATAAAAAGTCATTGCAGTGCAACAAAATATAGCACTTACATAGGCCACACCGAAATGATCGGGAATAGAAAAAACTAGAAAGTTATAACAATAAAATTTATTTTCATTGCTTTTAGAAGTATTCTTCGTGGCAATCGATGTACCTCTTTATTCGTTTAAAGCATTTATTGTAACAGTATTCCAGTCTGAAGTGGACATAGTCAAAACGGCCGTTTTGTAAGCTTCGACTGTCTCTTCTGGACCTTAAAATCGTTGACAACGTAACAAATCTTTAGTTCTTGTGAATGTAAAGTAATCATTGGGGCTCAGGCTAGGGCTGTATGGAGGATGGTCCTTCAAATCCATGTTTTCCTGATTTAAAAATGGGATCGTTTGCCGAGCGGTGTGGGAGCTCGCATTTTCGTGGTGAAGGATTATGCGACGATTCGGATTACTTTTACGAAGTTCTCTTCTGACTTCCGGAAAACAAACTGTTGTGTACCAATTAGCAGTAACGGTTCTTCGTTTCTGTAAAAGAATCGTAGCCACATGTTCGGTTTTCGAGACAAACGAAGCCACCATTCTTTTTGACACGCCACAAGAGCGCTCAACTTTTGTTGGCTTGACCTCATCTTCGTAGACTCAAACAGCCGATTGGTGTTTTATTTTGGGCTTATATGAGTATATCTACGATTCATCACTCAAGATGATATTATAAACTGCACTTGAGCTCTCTCTATGAAACCGTTGAAGAGCAGAGCGATTCCAATTAACTCGAGCTGACTTTCGTTCTTCTGTCAAACGTTAGGGCACCCAGTGGGAAACTTACTTTCTAACACCCAATTTATTGTGCAATAATGTTTGAATGGTTGTCATATCAATGCTGAGAGAAGCCCGTATCTGCTCGTATGTCACATGGCTATCTCCTTGTATTGATTGGAGTACAGCATCGACGTTTTCTTGACTTAATGCTGTTTTTGGCAGACCAGTAGAAGATGCTGTGGTAATAGAAGACCGTCCTCGACAATACTTAGGATAACAGCGTAAAATAGTCGTTTGACTAGGTACTTCAAATCTATAAATAGAAACAAGCTCGGTGAGACATTGTTCTTGGGATAAGCCTCGGCGAAAGTTGAGAAAAATTATCGCTCGGAAATGTTCCCGCGTAAGTTCCATTTTCACGCCGACCTGTCAATTTGAAATAGCTACCACTCTTTTGTATTATTATTTTTTTTAATTTCAATACTAGAATTGAGTTTAAAAAAGCACAAATTTTCAAATACCAAAAAGATTTTAAGTCTATGTAATATATTCAAAAGTATTTCATTCCCGATCATTTCGGTGTGGCCCTCGTATTGTTAACGTTATAATATACAATTTCAAAATCATTAATAAATTATAATCTCACTTTCTCATTGTTGTCTGTCTTTCTTTAAAAACCAATCATATTATCAATGTCCTCATACTGTACTTATAACAAATGAAAAGAAGGACTTAAAATACGTGTGAAAGCGTTTAAAGTTAATTATTTTATTGAATAAATTGCTAAATATTATGATTAGTAACACGTTATTCACATTACCAATCGGTGATCTGATTACACACGATTCAGCAAAATAATTACAATAAGTATTATCAAATTAAATATTTCCATGTATTCTAAGGTCAAAGACTTTGTAAGTCGTACTGTAAGTACAGTATTATTAATCATTACATATATATGTCGCAGGGAAATGAGGAAACCAGGCATTTCACGAAATCACTAGGGATATATAAAACAGTCAGATCAATGCAAACTCTTATGTTTCTTGCACACAAAGATTTGTATTGAGCGACAATTCCACTCAATACCTAACAGCTATACAGAGCATTTACAATACAAAGGGTAATTAGATAGAAGAAAAACATTTTATGACGAAAACGTCAAATGAAGCAAGTTCCGTTTATAAACATCCTTAGCGTTCGCACGCTCGTCCGGCTGTAAAACTATGATGTGTAACGCATATTGCAATATTGATTTATCCTTACTTTATATTATAAACATGAAAGTTTGTATGTTTGTTACTCAAGAACAAACGGCTGAACTGATTTCGATAACATTTTATATGGAGGATTCACAACCTATATAATACAGGTATAATAATTTTTCTATCACGGAAACAATATCAACGCAGACGGAGCCGCGAGCTATTTGCTCTTGTCAATAAGTAAGTAAGTACACTGTAAAATACAATGTGTTGAAGGCAGGAAAATTGGCCACGCGTTATCCATAACGATTGGTATAAAATTGTACATCGTGTGGAAAAGAGGATTTAAAATTCAAAGCCTTTAATAAAGGCTATCTTTAAACATAATATGTTACCACCGTGGTCATCTGTCCTAATTTCTTTCTCTCTGCTCTCGCAGGAAGAGAACAGTCTCTAGGCTATTAATGGTTCCTGTCTCGCAATCCTTGCCATTAATGGTTAAGAGAGTAACACCGTGAGTTTTAGCCAGTACACCGCAGGACGTTATACATTTCATCATAACAGCCCATATATAGAAGAGAAGAAAACCTCTATTACTAATATATACTACCATACTGCCGTCAATAGCATAGTTACAGTAAGTCGGGTTTTTGTCAAAATTGAGTTAGGTATACAGCCGTGATCACGATAACGAGATCTACAACTGTATCTAACTCATTTATTTGTATCGTTTTTTAATCCAAAGTTAACAATTAGAAATTTGCAGTAAGTCGACCAATTTTTTTACATCACAAAGCATGATTACAGTCTGTATACTTACGGCAAAAGTTTTATTTAGAGTCTCACTGCATAAGAGCAGTATGACATATATACTGCTAATATGTTTGGTCATTAACAGTTTAAAAATAGAATATAGGCCAATCATAAAAACTTTAAGAAGATATACTGTTTTGATCTTAAGCAGCTTCCCAATATTTACTAAGTGTGTATCTAGTCTTACAAACAGTATGCAGCGATACTGCATGTATGCTTAGTAATTGATCCTTAGCGTTGGTTCCTTAATACTTACCACAAGGACAGTATGATACTATATTGAATTTATGTTAAGCAACGTAATCAAATCTAACGTAATGGTTACTTATTATACAGAGAGTATGTAGCCATCCTGTGTTCATGTTTAGACAGCAGGATAGCGATAGCGGACAGATGCACAAATCACGTGGACAGTAAATTAGCTATACTGTACTCATACTAAGCAGAACATACATATAATATGATCTTACTACTAATTATAAGAAGTGTTTGTCTAGGTCTTGCATGTCTACATAGCTGCGATATAATGCCACGTCATGAATATACTGCAGTAAAGTTGCTTCACTGTGAACGTAATATGTTATTGTAACTAAAAGTCGTACAATTTCTCTTTTATTACAAACAGTGAAGTATAATAAATTATATAATAATCTGTTCCCCGAATACCTACATAATTTAATATTACATACACTACTACGATGGCGCGGGGAGGGTGCGGGGTTTTGAGAAAAAGGTGGTTAAAGTTTTGGATCGAAATTTTTACACAAATCTTTTGTTTGCAATCGGATCACAATGGTCACAAACTCCAAATACAATTTGTGCTTCATGTACTTAATAATTATGTTATACATCGCCAAAGCTATACAGACAGCAGAAAGGCTTACAAATTAGATAAGGAAAACGTAAAAGAACATAAATACACTTCTCATAAAAAAAATCGAAACAGTCTGCAAGTTTGTGTTTTGTATGGATTATGAGAAAAATGTGTACCTATATTTAGGAATATGTGTTATATGCCATTTAATAGGGAATTTAATGAGGTTTTCAAATAATAATGTTACTTAACGTTCTAAATTTAAATTTAATTTTCGTAGATTTCGTATTTTGTTTAACAAGTCGTTTTTACCCTGTACGTAGTTTGACGGACATTGATAAAATTACGCACGTTAATGAAAAAAAAGCTAGGAAGCGTTTATTTAATAACCCGTAACTCGCTTCCAGAGTTCCTCGCGCCTCTTATTAATGCATCCATGCGATTTTCACCCGCAAAAACCGCCAAGTGGTGGCATTGCTGAATTCTCGACTTAGTCAGCGTGTAACAGCTGAAAGATTGCATCTAAGCCAGTTATATTTTCATAGAATCTACAAACGCTTTCAAGAGACTCGACGACCTCGACGACTCGACGACCTCGGTGGCGCGCCGGTAGAGCCAGCGGCTGCCGCGCATGAGGTTGTGGGTTCGATCCCCACGCAGGACAATAATTTGTGAGATCCACAAATTATTGTCTTGAGTCTGGGTGTTCTTTGTGTCCGTTAATTGATGTTTGTAAAAGTCCCCGCGACACAGGGCATGATCCATAGTGCGGGAGTTGTCTTTTAAAAAAAAAAAAAAAAAGACTTGTTTGTTCACGTGCCCTTAGTGATCTGGCAGAAAACAGGTGATTTCTGACTGAAAAGATCGATTTATAGTTACAACTTCAAAATCTACGCATTAATGTCTTTCAACCGCAGCAGCAGCTTCATGATGAACCTATGGTAGCTACATATAAGTGACTCTATAATTAGAAGAAGGTTGAAGGAACGTAAACTGTTACCATACAAGCCAGCAAATATGGAGAATTATCTGCAGATCATCGAAAAGCGTGTCTTAACTTTTCACGCAATTACCTAAAATGGTCATACATCTAGTGGAACAAATTTCTCCTTTCTAAAGAGTGTTAAATTATACTGTATGGTAAGGATGGAAGGACTAAGGTCTACAGAAGAGATAGAGAATACTTTGCACCATGCTGGATTGAAAGAAAAGGTCATCCATGGTGGTGGTTCGTGGACTATTTGGGGAGAAATTAGCGGCGACGACAAGACAGAGTTTGTCTTTGTTTTTGGGTCACGTCTGCCTTTATTTAAGTCATAGGGACATTGAACAGTGTCTTGAAGCTCATGTTATACCCTATGCACATTTTATTGACCGCGGTTTTACATTTACGCACAAGGATGCTAGGGCAAACACAGCGAGCGTCGTATGAGATTATGATTCCGTAGTAGATATCTCTATTATTGATTGGCCAGCAAGAAGCCCGAACATGAATCCGGTTTACCATCTATGCAATAAGTAAAAAAGACGAATTAGTGCAAGAGATCATGCCTTAAAAACACTTAGCCAGCTGTAAAATAAGTATAATCCAAGAGGAATAGAACAGAACGCCACTATATTTTATCGTGACTCTCATCCGATCGATGAAGAACCGTACAGAAGCAGTAATGAGACCTTGGGCAGGGACATATGAGTCATTAAATAAACGCTTCCTAGCTTTTTTTTTCATGTATGTGCGTAATTTTATCAATTTCCGTCAAACTACGTACAGGGTAAAAACGACTTGTTAAACAAAACACAAAATATACGAAAATTTAATTTGAATTTAGAACGTTACATTATTATTTGAAAACCTCATTAAATTCCCTATTAAATGTCATATAACACGTATTCCTAAATATACACATTTTTCTCATAATCCATACAAAACACAAACTTGCAGACCGTTTCGATTTTTTTGATGAGAAGTGTATAATGACACCTTTTAAGTGTGTTTAGATCTTCAAAAGGTGGTAATGCTACCTCGCATGGACAGCTACAAAGAATCAATATTCTGTCCTCGAATTATTGCGTTACGTTATGAAACGTTTGCTCCTTTATGTAAATCTAATAAAGAAAATAATCCTTACGCTGTCTTATGGCATGAAGCGATTTCAGGCCGAAATGTTTATGACATTGTGTCAACATTCAGAGCTTTTTTTATACACCATCGGAATAAAAGTCACTTGGTGATTTGGCCAGATAATTGTTCGTCACAAAACAAGAACTAGACACTGTTTTCGTTTGTCAATATTGTAAACAGTGATTTAAGCTCAAGTTTCAAGTTGTACTTGGAGAGTATAATATGCTACATTCTTTATTTTAAATACAATGTTAAAACCATTAACTAGTTGTTTTATTATCACTGCAACCTAATAATATAAAAATTTTGAATCATTATAAGTTTGTATGGTTACTTAGCTTAAATACAGTAAAACACACACTTACTGTATTTAAGCTAAGTAACCCTACAAACTTATAATGAGGCAAAGGTTTGTACTGTACTTATGCTAAGTGTTCCCTATCAAAGAGCCTTTAGGAAATACTTAGCATAACAACAATAATGTGTTTATTTTTTCTTACAATTATTCAGTTTTAGTTTTTTAATAAGTTATAGATAGGTGCTGAAGTCTTCTATAATTTAAGGTATCAACCATCGTGATCCGATTTCAAACAAAGGATTTATTTAGAAAATTCAACCCAAAACTTTAACCGCGTTTTTCTCAAAACTATATAAAGCGTACTTACTGCAACTATGCTATTGACGGCAGCATAGCATACCACATTTGGACGACCTCTGTGGCGTAGTGGTTATATCACATGACTGCTAGACAGATAACATGATTGTTTGCATTAGTCTGGGTGTTTCTATGTATATGTTTAATTGTATATTTCTACAAAAAAATGATGTAGGAATTTAACTATGTTTATCCGCTGTTTAGTACCCATAGTACAAGTTCTGCTTAGTTTGGGACTAGATGACGTTGTGTGAATGTGTGAGGAATATTTCTATATTTATACTCACCGTGGTCTTGATAAAGATCCTCTCTACTAAGTAACTAACATTCTGCAGTATATAAGGCTTTAAAGAACTCAAGCACCTTCTCAATCTTTGGTTGTTTGTTTTATTAATAGTATTTTAACCGGCTTTAAATTAAGGAATAATTATCGTTTGCCGAGCGGTGTGGGAGCTCGCATTTTCGTGGTGAAGGATTATGCGACGATTCGGATTACTTTTACGAAGTTCTCTTCTGACTTCCGGAAAACAAACTGTTGTGTACCAATTAGCAGTAACGGTTCTTCGTTTCTGTAAAAGAATCGTAGCCACATGTTCGGTTTTCGAGACAAACGAAGCCACCATTCTTTTTGACACGCCACAAGAGCGCTCAACTTTTGTTGGCTTGACCTCATCTTCGTAGACTCAAACAGCCGATTGGTGTTTTATTTTGGGCTTATATGAGTATATCTACGATTCATCACTCAAGATGATATTATAAACTGCACTTGAGCTCTCTCTATGAAACCGTTGAAGAGCAGAGCGATTCCAATTAACTCGAGCTGACTTTCGTTCTTCTGTCAAACGTTAGGGCACCCAGTGGGAAACTTACTTTCTAACACCCAATTTATTGTGCAATAATGTTTGAATGGTTGTCATATCAATGCTGAGAGAAGCCCGTATCTGCTCGTATGTCACATGGCTATCTCCTTGTATTGATTGGAGTACAGCATCGACGTTTTCTTGACTTAATGCTGTTTTTGGCAGACCAGTAGAAGATGCTGTGGTAATAGAAGACCGTCCTCGACAATACTTAGGATAACAGCGTAAAATAGTCGTTTGACTAGGTACTTCAAATCTATAAATAGAAACAAGCTCGGTGAGACATTGTTCTTGGGATAAGCCTCGGCGAAAGTTGAGAAAAATTATCGCTCGGAAATGTTCCCGCGTAAGTTCCATTTTCACGCCGACCTGTCAATTTGAAATAGCTACCACTCTTTTGTATTATTATTTTTTTTAATTTCAATACTAGAATTGAGTTTAAAAAAGCACAAATTTTCAAATACCAAAAAGATTTTAAGTCTATGTAATATATTCAAAAGTATTTCATTCCCGATCATTTCGGTGTGGCCCTCGTATTG
Organism: Schrankia costaestrigalis; assembly: GCA_905475405.1. Classification (NCBI taxonomy): domain Eukaryota; kingdom Metazoa; phylum Arthropoda; class Insecta; order Lepidoptera; family Erebidae; genus Schrankia; species Schrankia costaestrigalis. The sequence goes on along the minus strand of FR997829.1, from coordinate 19,681,251 downwards.
TTAACGTTATAATATACAATTTCAAAATCATTAATAAATTATAATCTCACTTTCTCGCTTTCTCATTGTTGTCTGTCTTTCTTTAAAAACCAATCATATTATCAATGTCCTCATACTGTACTTATAACAAATGAAAAGAAGGACTTAAAATACGTGTGAAAGCGTTTAAAGTTAATTATTTTATTGAATAAATTGCTAAATATTATGATTAGTAACACGTTATTCACATTACCAATCGGTGATCTGATTACACACGATTCAGCAAAATAATTACAATAAGTATTATCAAATTAAATATTTCCATGTATTCTAAGGTCAAAGACTTTGTAAGTCGTACTGTAAGTACAGTATTATTAATCATTACATATATATGTCGCAGGGAAATGAGGAAACCAGGCATTTCACGAAATCACTAGGGATATATAAAACAGTCAGATCAATGCAAACTCTTATGTTTCTTGCACACAAAGATTTGTATTGAGCGACAATTCCACTCAATACCTAACAGCTATACAGAGCATTTACAATACAAAGGGTAATTAGATAGAAGAAAAACATTTTATGACGAAAACGTCAAATGAAGCAAGTTCCGTTTATAAACATCCTTAGCGTTCGCACGCTCGTCCGGCTGTAAAACTATGATGTGTAACGCATATTGCAATATTGATTTATCCTTACTTTATATTATAAACATGAAAGTTTGTATGTTTGTTACTCAAGAACAAACGGCTGAACTGATTTCGATAACATTTTATATGGAGGATTCACAACCTATATAATACAGGTATAATAATTTTTCTATCACGGAAACAATATCAACGCAGACGGAGCCGCGAGCTATTTGCTCTTGTCAATAAGTAAGTACACTGTAAAATACAATGTGTTGAAGGCAGGAAAATTGGCCACGCGTTATCCATAACGATTGGTATAAAATTGTACATCGTGTGGAAAAGAGGATTTAAAATTCAAAGCCTTTAATAAAGGCTATCTTTAAACATAATATGTTACCACCGTGGTCATCTGTCCTAATTTCTTTCTCTCTGCTCTCGCAGGAAGAGAACAGTCTCTAGGCTATTAATGGTTCCTGTCTCGCAATCCTTGCCATTAATGGTTAAGAGAGTAACACCGTGAGTTTTAGCCAGTACACCGCAGGACGTTATACATTTCATCATAACAGCCCATATATAGAAGAGAAGAAAACCTCTATTACTAATATATACTACCATAGCATACCACATTTGGACGACCTCTGTGGCGTAGTGGTTATATCACATGACTGCTAGACAGATAACATGATTGTTTGCATTAGTCTGGGTGTTTCTATGTATATGTTTAATTGTATATTTCTACAAAAAAATGATGTAGGAATTTAACTATGTTTATCCGCTGTTTAGTACCCATAGTACAAGTTCTGCTTAGTTTGGGACTAGATGACGTTGTGTGAATGTGTGAGGAATATTTCTATATTTATACTCACCGTGGTCTTGATAAAGATCCTCTCTACTAAGTAACTAACATTCTGCAGTATATAAGGCTTTAAAGAACTCAAGCACCTTCTCAATCTTTGGTTGTTTGTTTTATTAATAGTATTTTAACCGGCTTTAAATTAAGGAATAATTATCGTTTGCCGAGCGGTGTGGGAGCTCGCATTTTCGTGGTGAAGGATTATGCGACGATTCGGATTACTTTTACGAAGTTCTCTTCTGACTTCCGGAAAACAAACTGTTGTGTACCAATTAGCAGTAACGGTTCTTCGTTTCTGTAAAAGAATCGTAGCCACATGTTCGGTTTTCGAGACAAACGAAGCCACCATTCTTTTTGACACGCCACAAGAGCGCTCAACTTTTGTTGGCTTGACCTCATCTTCGTAGACTCAAACAGCCGATTGGTGTTTTATTTTGGGCTTATATGAGTATATCTACGATTCATCACTCAAGATGATATTATAAACTGCACTTGAGCTCTCTCTATGAAACCGTTGAAGAGCAGAGCGATTCCAATTAACTCGAGCTGACTTTCGTTCTTCTGTCAAACGTTAGGGCACCCAGTGGGAAACTTACTTTCTAACACCCAATTTATTGTGCAATAATGTTTGAATGGTTGTCATATCAATGCTGAGAGAAGCCCGTATCTGCTCGTATGTCACATGGCTATCTCCTTGTATTGATTGGAGTACAGCATCGACGTTTTCTTGACTTAATGCTGTTTTTGGCAGACCAGTAGAAGATGCTGTGGTAATAGAAGACCGTCCTCGACAATACTTAGGATAACAGCGTAAAATAGTCGTTTGACTAGGTACTTCAAATCTATAAATAGAAACAAGCTCGGTGCGACATTGTTCTTGGGATAAGCCTCGGCGAAAGTTGAGAAAAATTATCGCTCGGAAATGTTCCCGCGTAAGTTCCATTTTCACGCCGACCTGTCAATTTGAAATAGCTACCACTCTTTTGTATTATTATTTTTTTTAATTTCAATACTAGAATTGAGTTTAAAAAAGCACAAATTTTCAAATACCAAAAAGATTTTAAGTCTATGTAATATATTCAGAAGTATTTCATTCCCGATCATTTCGGTGTGGCCCTCGTATTGTTAACGTTATAATATACAATTTCAAAATCATTAATAAATTATAATCTCACTTTCTCGCTTTCTCATTGTTGTCTGTCTTTCTTTAAAAACCAATCATATTATCAATGTCCTCATACTGTACTTATAACAAATGAAAAGAAGGACTTAAAATACGTGTGAAAGCGTTTAAAGTTAATTATTTTATTGAATAAATTGCTAAATATTATGATTAGTAACACGTTATTCACATTACCAATCGGTGATCTGATTACAAACGATTCAGCAAAATAATTACAATAAGTATTATCAAATTAAATATTTCCATGTATTCTAAGGTCAAAGACTTTGTAAGTCGTACTGTAAGTACAGTATTATTAATCATTACATATATATGTCGCAGGGAAATGAGGAAACCAGGCATTTCACGAAATCACTAGGGATATATAAAACAGTCAGATCAATGCAAACTCTTATGTTTCTTGCACACAAAGATTTGTATTGAGCGACAATTCCACTCAATACCTAACAGCTATACAGAGCATTTACAATACAAAGGGTAATTAGATAGAAGAAAAACATTTTATGACGAAAACGTCAAATGAAGCAAGTTCCGTTTATAAACATCCTTAGCGTTCGCACGCTCGTCCGGCTGTAAAACTATGATGTGTAACGCATATTGCAATATTGATTTATCCTTACTTTATATTATAAACATGAAAGTTTGTATGTTTGTTACTCAAGAACAAACGGCTGAACTGATTTCGATAACATTTTATATGGAGGATTCACAACCTATATAATACAGGTATAATAATTTTTCTATCACGGAAACAATATCAACGCAGACGGAGCCGCGAGCTATTTGCTCTTGTCAATAAGTAAGTACACTGTAAAATACAATGTGTTGAAGGCAGGAAAATTGGCCACGCGTTATCCATAACGATTGGTATAAAATTGTACATCGTGTGGAAAAGATGATTTAAAATTCAAAGCCTTTAATAAAGGCTATCTTTAAACATAATATGTTACCACCGTGGTCATCTGTCCTAATTTCTTTCTCTCTGCTCTCGCAGGAAGAGAACAGTCTCTAGGCTATTAATGGTTCCTGTCTCGCAATCCTTGCCATTAATGGTTAAGAGAGTAACACCGTGAGTTTTAGCCAGTACACCGCAGGACGTTATACATTTCATCATAACAGCCCATTAATGTCCCACTGCAGGGACGAGCCTCCTCCAGCGACACGGAGGGATACGTTACCACGCTGGCCTACTGGATTGGTATAGGGTTTAATTTCAAGTTTTCCTTCTTTTTATTACGTAAAGATAATATTTACGTATAGTCCCTTAGTCGCTTTTTACGACACTCATGGGATGAGATGGGGTGGTGATACACTGTATACTTACTCCGTCACCACACGTTATAAATGTATTAAGAACAGCAGAATCTAATTTAACTGTTACCACACAGCTGTAATCTGATTGCGTGACGCTTTATACTACTCACATGACAGAATAACAAGGCGTTCCGTCGTACGTATTATTACATTATAACTTTAGAGGCTCAAAATTAAGGCATTGTGTTGTTGTTTTTTTGCCAAAAAAAGGTTGTGTAATAGTAATTATTACGGACAGTCGTTAGGGTAGAAAGGTTTTGGTATGGCGATCGACTACGTATCATAACAGCCCATTAAAGTGACACTGCAGGGACGGGCCTCTTCCAGTGACGGAGGGATACCTGGGCTACTAATACCACGCTGGCCAAACGGATTGGTATAGGGTTTAATTTTAAGTTTTCCTTCTTTTTACTTCGTAAAGATAATATTTACGGTTAGTCCGTTAGTCGGTTTTTACGCCACCCATGGCATGAGATGGGGTGGTGACACACCGTATTCTTACACCATGTCACCACACGGAGTAATAAATAATAGATTGTGGGAATTTTGGTATAGCTTTATATAACGAAATAGGTATTATGCTTTGGTTGTACTGTATGTATTATTACATAGGTGCATCGAAATAGTATCTGTCTGATAATGTTTGGAAATTTCTCTACGTAGCGAACACTTTCTTCAGATTATATGCGTTGTGGCTTACTAGAAAATCTAACTTTCCCTGGGACATTTACTATATAATATCATACACATAATGTAGAAGTGTTTTGTGTGGTGTTGATATCATAAAAAGCCCATTAATATCCCACGGCAGACACGGGCCTCCTCCCGTGAGGGAGGGATACTTGGCCTACTAATACTACGCTGGTCAAACGGATTGGTATAGGGCTTAAATTCAAGTTTTCCTACTTTTTATTTCGTACAGATAACATTCGGATTAGTCCCTTAGTCGGTTTTTACGACACCCATGGGATGAGATGCGGTGGCGCATATTATATTCTTACTCCGTCACCACACGGATGGTGACGGAAGTGTTGATATAACCCTGTGGTATCCTTAAAGTTAGTTTAGACCGAGGGACATAGGAAATAATAATATATAGAAGAGAAGAAAACCTCTATTACTAATATATACTACCATAGCATACCACATTTGGACGACCTCTGTGGCGTAGTGGTTATATCACATGACTGCTAGACAGATAACATGATTGTTTGCATTGGTCTGGGTGTTTCTATGTATATGTTTAATTGTATATTTCTACAAAAAAATGATGTAGGAATTTAACTATGTTTATCCGCTGTTTAGTACCCATAGTACAAGTTCTGCTTAGTTTGGGACTAGATGGCGTTGTGTGAATGTGTGAGGAATATTTCTATATTTATACTCACCGTGGTCTTGATAAAGATCCTCTCTACTAAGTAACTAACATTCTGCAGTATATAAGGCTTTAAAGAACTCAAGCACCTTCTCAATCTTTGGTTGTTTGTTTTATTAATAGTATTTTAACCGGCTTTAAATTAAGGAATAATTATCATTTTGATTCATTTTTTTACATATTCATAACTATAGCAGGAAACAGTATAGTGACCTTCTGTGTTTAGTTTTAAAACACTCGACGTTTCGGTTAGGTTACACCAGCCATGTTCACGAAGTTACTGCTGGTGTAATCTGGCCGAACCGTCGAGTGCCTCAAAGCTTCAATATTTACCACAATTAATCGTGTTAATACCCGTATAGTTATTAATAATAAGGTTAAGCATACTACCAACAATATTAGAATTACTTAAATAAACCATATAAAAGTTAAAATAAAACGCAATTTCCTATTGCTTTACAAGCTTGTGATTTTATTAATCTTAAATATTTATTATATGTAGTTGTTGCCGAACAACTGACCGTCCTTGATGGGTTAGTTAAACGTGCAATATTTTACTATTTATGATCTTATTAGTTTAAAATAAACATACTTTACTTTACAAATAACTGGCTTTTGACTTAAATAGTTCAAGGAAATCATTAAAAAAACTATAAAACTATCAAATTTATTAGAAACCCTTTTTTATAAGTATTTGAAAGCTCGTTTTCTTAATTTATATGTATATAGCAACTTTATTTGTCGTATAAATTAATTTAAGGTTTTATTTTTTAAGGATTGGTATGGAATAGGCTAAGCTCATTTATTATAACCGATAGCATTTTGATCTTTGTACGAATCTAGTGCTATTTTGCAGACATAGAAGAACACATAGTTATATATTTAAGTTTATTAAAATTCTAGGACTTTCCATACTATATTATAACGTCGATAATTTGGGATAAATAATCTGCTAAAATATATTCTTCCGAAAATAATGACCTATTCATATTAGCAAATTAATATGTATTTGTAATATCTCATACCTACATAGACGATTCGGACTATCATTAACGCTATTATGTAGGATAAGATTTTCATTGATAAAGTACACTTTAACAGCTAATCTCGTCATCAAAACTACTTCAAAGAATTAGTGGTAAGTAATAAAAACTATTTTGAATTCATAAAACGATGCATAATCGTGGAAGAGAGTATATTGACATTATTAAGGGCCTTTACGCGGCTCACTAGCGCCGCCAATAGATAAAAAATCATAATTCGCAAATAGGTTAGATAATGTAAAATGTTGATAACAAAGTCTTGAGAAAAGGCAATAAAATATTTATATAACACACTCTCAACACTTTAAATGTTTTTCAATTAGTTAAATTTCGCATTCGAAAAAAAAACGGCCGTTTTTGTTTATAATGCAATATTTATTTAATTGGAAAACATTTAAAGTGTTGAGAGTGTGATAAACAAATACTTTATTACCTTTTCTCAAGACTTTGTTATCAACATTTTAAATTATTTATCCTATTTGCGAATTATGATTTTTTTTCAATTGGCGGCGCTAGTGAGCCCTATAAACGCTCTTAAATAATTAATTGAATGTTTAATTTCTGTCTACTTTTTTAATGTTGTATGAGTTTGAAATTAATAGAAGTATAATAAAATATTTGAAGTTTGAGACAGGATCTAACTATGTGCCTTTTATGGATGAGAACGTCCAAGGAGCTTCTGACAAAACCTTCTTGGCAAATTTTAATTTCGAGTCTAAGACAGATGACATTTATTCAATATGATGATTTAACCAATCAACTAGCCTATTGCAGTCCACAACTGGAGATAGGCCTCCAATATGATGATTTAATAGTTTAATTTAATGTTGTAATAAATATAATATTATATTAAATATTATTAAATTGAGATTAACATTTAAAATAAATTTATATCACACCGTTACCATAACCTTCTGTTATTAAACTAATAGTTACATGTTAGCCTTTGTAATTAGATAAGCCTGAACGGTGTGAATGCAGATTCAATTTAAACCAAATTGTTTGCGTTAGATATCTTAGTAGGTAGTGAAATCTCTAACATTTTTGAATTGCATAATACTTATATAAAGGTTATAAGCGAATGTATAAAACTGTAGCAGATAAAGGAGGCCGCAATTTATTTAATACATTTTAAAGACAATGACTGGATAATATTAAATCTTCTTTAAAACATCTCATACTGAGGCGAAAGTCTATCGCCTCAGTATTACATTATTGAGATGTTTTCTGCTCAAGTCACATTATTTATACAACCTAGATGTATCCTAATACTATAAAATACAAGTACATTAAAAAAATTGGTTAACGCAACTTACTATTAAAAATATGAATAATAGAATTCTTGTGTACCTAATCTCCAAAAAAGTTATCAATTCGGTTGTATTAAGTTTTTGTTTGTTTCCATAGTACTCCGTCAATATTTGACCAATTTGAAATATGTTATACCTACCTAAATTTTTCGTATACTTAGATATTTAATTTTAGTAGGTTTTCATCTCAAAAATACCGAATTACTGTGTCAAAAGTCTTATAAGTTAATGCATATACCTATACAGCATCAATGCAGGTTTTGAAGTCGGTTTTTATTGAGAGAATTTTACTAGTAAGTTCTTTTGCAATTTCCGGTCTTTTTCCTGTATTGAAGACATATACGCGTTTCTATTAGCTGTATAAATATTTACGGATATGAATGTAGGTACCATTGTCCTTGGTTGATCCCCTTGATGTTAAACAAGTTTTTAATAAAGAGGTCACATGTCACTCACATTATTAAAATAGTATATTGATTGAAAACAAAACTATAAATATAGGAATTAATTATACTAGTTTGAGAGCTTCCTTGAGTAATGTGATATGTTACTAAGTATACTCGTTATAAGAAGTTTGAGTTAACAATAACATAAGAATTTGATACAAATATAATAATAATGTTATTATAATACTTCACACATAACACCGTTTCCGTGTGGTGACGAAATAAGAATAGAATATGTCACCACCGTATCTCATCCCATAGGTGGCGTAAAAACCGACTAAAGGACTAACCATAAATATTATCTTTACTAAGTAAAAAGAAGGACAACTATCCCTCCGATAACTATCCTACTTGACACCCATTGGATGAGATGGGTGGTTACATATTGTATTCTTACTCCGTCACCACACGGATAGTCGCTATAGAAGTCTGTTTATCCCTTATCTGGTACCCCATACTACGGGCTCCAGTTGTTTTGGTAGTAGATAGCGAAATGTGTGAGATGAACTATGTATTGATACGGCATCGCATTTTTCGTAGACCTAAAATGAATTTATTTGAAAAAATATTTAATACAATCCATTATATTTATTGATACAAACAAATACACTTCCACGTTACATAGGAATCCTTGAAGAACATAAGTACTAGAAATGTTTTATTTTATGCAAATACATTCGCAATTATGTTGTGTAAAATTATTTTGTAACCTAACTGCGTTTGTTTAATTGATACCGACGATTTTTGCACATCAAGTTATAATTGTACACTATTGCAACATTGGCTAAACACATTATTTATCTATGTAATCATAAACTTTTATATTTTACGATATCCTGACTAATAGGTATAAATGTAATGTCTAAAACGGCATTGTTAGGTTCCTACCAAATGTGGAGAGGTAGAGGACGGAACATTGCAGACAGTGAAGGTGACCGCTAACGCGTTGTAAGGGGGCCTCCTTAAACCTACATCTGGGTCGTAAGTCCCAGACGCTGTTATGCAAGTGTTCCGTCCTCTATCACGCGATGGAACCAGCACCCGCACGGGGAATCCATGGAATGCTAAGATTAGGTCTTATCTTTCCATTAATTCCATTTTATTAGAACTGTTTTCATTCTTTTTCATATTTTAAAAAGACAACCGTATTGGGGATAACGCCCTGTTTCGCGTCCAGGCTCATGACAATAATTTGTGGATCACACAAAAAATTGTCTTGAGAGGGATTCGAATCCGCGACCTTGTGCACAGCAGTCACATATTATAGGTATTTGGCCTTAACAGGGATTTGGGCCGTGTGGTGACGGAGTAAGAATACAATATGTCACCACCCCATCTCATCCCATGGGTGTCGTAGAAACCGACTAAGGGACTATCTGTGAATATTACCTTTACATAGAAAGAAGAAAAACTTGAAATTAAACCCTATACCAATCCGTCTGGCCAGCGTGGTATTAGTAGGCCAAGTATCCCTCCGCCACGGGAGGAGGCCCGTCCCTGCAGTGGGACATTAATGGACTGTTATGATGATGATGGATTTGGGCTTATAAATTAATTTAATTATTAAATTAGGCGAACCTGAAGTTAGGAGTCCGAGATAACCTTGTTATCTAACCACGGCCAGAGATATACACAAAGTATTTGTTTCACGTAAAAATAAAATACTCTTCGACTTCATAGGATAAACATTTAAAAATGTATTATCCAGAATGGTCGAAGTCACCGCAAAAGCTAGCAGCTATATTAATGTAAACTTTCATTATAACAGCCTATTAAGGTCCCACTGCAGGGACGGGCCTCCTCCCGTGACGGAGGGCCAGACGGATTGGTATAGGGTTTAATTTCAAGTTTTACTACTTTTTACTTCGTAAAGATAATATTCACGGATAGTCCTTTAGTCGGTTTTTACGACACCATGGGATGAGATGGGGTGGTGACATATTGTATTCTTACTCCGTCACCACACGGAGAATTTAATCCTTAAAGTATTGTTTTCACAACATTGAAAGTATAAATAAATTATCAAAATTATGTTGACCACACTGAGAAGCTATGCAATATAATCATTAAGTAATTCATAAATATTGTAATATGTTCTGAAGTGTTTAAATGTCAAAGCTCATAAGCAAACTAACAGCACCTAGTTAAAAGTTTGTTCGACATTGCACTTGTAAATCTTTTTTACTTACTATATCTATATTTCTATACTAATATTATAAAGAGGTAAAGTTTGTGTGTTTGTTTGTTTGTGAGTTTGTGACGTTGTAGGGTTACCCCCTAGGATCTCTGGATCTAATGAACTGATTTTAAAAATTCTTTCTGTGTTGAATAGTCCATTTATTGAGGTGTTTCATAGGCTATATAGTATCACGCTATGACTAATAGGAGTGGAGCAGTAATGAAATAAGTTTGAAATATGAAAAGGGACGCGTTTTTTTCGCCGCCCAACGAAGTGGGCACGGGTCAGCTAGTATTTTATGTAGGTAAACAAAGAAAATAATTATAAGAGTACAGTTTTAACAGCCTATGTCGTAGCCTTTAATATGTCCCACTGCTAGGACGGCTTCGTCATGTGGTAGAGATAAGCTTGGCCTACACCTACTTCGCTAGCTACAAGGTTGGTATCGAATTTGGTCCAAGTTTTCCTTCATCTTCGTTTTTCACTCTCACTTTTACGACACCCTTGGTATTGAGAGTGGTGGAGTTGGGTGGTAACATTATTTATATTCTTACAATTATTTTGTAGTGAATATAGTGGTAGATATTATTACTAAATGCATAATAAAATAAAAAACAGGTTTACCCCCTCCTTCATTGTTCCCATTCCTTAGGAATTCACACCGGAAATATATTTTACATTGAAAAAAATATGCCAAAAAAGGCCACTAGTATTTTCATAAATCATCAACTTCCACTGTTTGATTTAAAAAGCATACCCATTTCAAACGTATATTAGGAAAAGCTAAAAGTTGCGTAAACATCAAAATACATATAAAAACAATCATTTTTCCATATTTACTTAAGTACTAAAATACACACAGAAAATAAAGAAAAACTAACCTTCGTTTAGTGATGAAAACGTAAAACACAAATTTTCTTGTAAGTATATATTTTAATTCACACGCGTATTTCGAGTCGCTGTTAAGTCAAACACAAGCGACTTTCGCGGTGATTGGAAGGCAACTGGTGTTGTTTGGATACACCTGCGCAAGCGCAATTGTTGAAACCTTCCGGATGAATGAAACCTGGGTTACAATATCAATGTTAGGAGTAGAACATACTGACCTGATTATAATTAGCATAATGAGGAATGATAATTGGAAAATTATTTTTCTATTTTGTTTATTAAGCCTGTACTTTCTGATATTATGTTATTGTATTGTATTATAATATTTATATTATATTGTGAGAGTTTGTGTGTTTCCGGGAGTGTGGTCTTGAACTATTTTAATAACATAAATAAGCATTTTGTGTACAGTTGAACACATGTCTACTATGTACAATATTTATGAATAATATTAAATATAATATTATTTATTAATAATACTTCAAATTTGATAAGAAGAATAGCAACTTTAACATGACAACTCCCGCACTCTCAAGTCAACTCTACAATTTGTAAGAGTGACACAATTAATATCAAACATATTTTAACAAACACAAAACATTCAGACATGGTACAATCCTAATTAACAAAAACACTTTAACCTATCTGTCCGATTAAACCCTATACCAAACCGTCTGGCCAGCGTGGTATTAGTAGGCCAAGTACCCCTCCGTCACGGGTGGAGGCCAGTCCCTGCAGTGAAACATTAATGGGCTGTTATGTTGACCTGAACCTGTGATATGCGTAGTTACTTACCTCAACCATCACCGAGGTAGGTTAAAAAAACAACTATAAGTACCAGTGTAAATCCATACTAATATTATAAATGAGATAATGTGTCTGTCTGTTTGTCTTTCTTTCATGGCAAAACGGAGCGATGATTTTTTTGGTGGAGATACCTAGTTGAAGCGATGGAGATTAACATACGCTAGTTTTTGCCCCTTTCTTACCCCTCACACCTACCCGAAATTTGCGAGCGAAGCCGCCTGCAAATGCTAGTGCTAAATAAACAAGAGTGTATACTGAGCTTATACCAAAATTACCGATAAATTTTACTATGATGTAGGCCTATAGTAAATCGATTAGATAACCATGTGTAACATTAATAAACCAGTTATAAAAATGAGCGATGAGTTACTTAGTAATAAGTTATCACTTTCAATTATTGGTCAAGTGTAGAACCTTTATAAGATTTATTAGATAACATTCATTTTGTAAGATTCACTTTAATGCTAGGAAGTGTATGAATTGGATCGTAAGACAGATTTATAGGCAGAAGTCAATTTATGTACTGATTCCCTTGTGTTCAATTAACACAAATTAGACGTAAGATAACATGTTACTCAGCCAGTCTTTTCTCTTCGATATACAATAATTTATCAAAATAAACCTGATTATTAATTTGACTACACTAAACACCTAATCAAGTGCCTTTATTCTTTCTCTATGCATTAGGCAAAGTGGGCATCCCTAGCGCGACTGCTGAGTACCAACGAAAAGCGAAGCTCTTACATGAGATGTACTTCTGTACATAATTTTGCACTTGAAAGTTCAGCTGGCGCTGTCTTCTTTTCACATTTATAAGTAATGTTGACAGCTCCCAATTGCATATCGTATGTCTTATCTAATTTCGCTTCTGCGAATCAACACCTTTTGGGTCAACGAGTAATGCCTCTACCTTTGGTAACGCCGATGAATAGGTTGAAGGCGAACGCCGTGGGTTTTGTTGATAGAAACTAACGATTGTTTTAACCACTCTTTAAACACATGAGAGGTATTGTGTACCAGTGGTCTCCCAGGAGACATTGTCTGCTTTAGAAGATAACCACATTTTTTATTTTTTTATACGGGTTTTTTAACTATTTAACCAGTATGCCACATTCCTTCAACACTCGTTTAATTTCAATGAATACTTCTTGTGAGTATTCTTCATTATTACCAGCCTGTTATTGTATCTCTCATCATCATCATAACAGCCCTTTAATGTCCAACTGCAGGGACGGGCCTCCTCCGATGACGGAATGATACTTGGCCTACTTATACCACGCTGACCAGACGGATTGGTATAGGGTTTAATTTCAAGTTTTCTCTTTTTGTTTCGTAAAGATAATATTCACGGATAGTCCCTTAGTCGGTTTCTACGACACCCATGGGATGAGATGGGGTGACATATTGTATTCTTACTCCGTCACCACACGGAGAATTGTCTCTCTGCGCAGGCAAAATCCTCCTCCTCTCTCTTTCTCTCTAAAATAGTTTCCTTATTCTCGAGAATGTAGAGACTGTATTGTTAAGACAGTTTGACCTACCTACCCGCTGAGTCCATGTAAAATGCTACCCACGTGAAAAACAATGTCTTATCCAAGTGTCAAAGCGTGGAATTTTTTTTCTTCTAAGTCAAAAATCCTAGGATCTATACTCGGAAAGGGAGTACAAACATATTTACTTATTTTGTTATAACTTTTAAACTAAGTATCGCGTTTCATTTTTATAAATATTATATAAACGGGATATTAACGCGCATTGCATTTACCTTTATTTTACTTAACGTTTCGGCACAGGTTGCACTGGCCGTGGTCGCAAGCTGACTCAGTCTTAGTATTTATGTTGTTGACCCCAATTATTGTTTTGATGATTATAAATAGATCTGGAGGTCACATTAAGCCTTCTGTTATGCTTATAATCTCGGTCATTGCGTGAATGCATGGCTTGAATATTCCACTAGATCTGTTAATGTATCGAGCAGAAGACAAGAATCAACTGCAGTGCAGCATGAATTTATTTTATAAAAGGTTTTCCTTTTTATGTATTTTGCAATGATATTATTATATCGCAGGTTCAGACGGATTTGAATATGGGTCCAGGATTTGACAAGAAAGAAAGAAAGAAAAGTTATTTATTGACCAATAGTATACACAGACAATAAATATAAAAGAAAACAAAAGTTACAATAACAAAAAAAAAAGAAAGAGAAAAAAAAAAGAAATTACAAAAAACATATTGGCCAAAAGGACCTTGCCTCAGCATAATGCTGCAAGAGCCTTGGTGACGTGTATCTATACTAATATTATAAAGTGGTAAAGTTTGTGTGTTTGTGACATTGTAGGGGGTAATCTCTGGATCTACTAAACCGATTTTAAAAATTCTTTCTGTGTTGAATAGTCCATTTATCGAGGAGTGTCATAGGCTATATATTATCACGCTATGACTAATTGGAGTGGAGCAGTAATAAAATATGTTTAAAAAAGGACGCGTTTTTTTCGCCACCCAACGAAATGGGCACGGGTCAGCTAGTCATATTATATTTTGATTGCAAGTGTCTTATCGCTTTGCACTACTCATTAAACATCAAAAGCATTTAACCAGTTACAAACTTTTAAAACATTAAAATTTTCAGTTTGAACTCCTTGCCTGTAAAATTACGTACTGCAATGTCTCTAACAAGGGGTTTTCACAATAAATTAAAGATCAGACTGCCTTGAAAAATTAAGGGTTTAGGTTTAAATTGATGTTACCATGCTGCTTCAATGTGAGATGTACCTACTTCATCCAGTACTAGCTGACCTGATCCTGACCCTTTTTTGAACATATTTCATTACTGCTCCACTCATATTAGTCATAGCGTAATACTATTAGATCCAGATATTATTCCCTACAACGTCACAAACATACAAACACACAAACTTTACCTCTTTATAATATTAGTATAGAAGTACACTTGTTTTAGTAACATTGTGTAATATTACTTTGCACTTGACAAACAGTAGTACATTTTGATTATGTTTACTTCTTTTTAAAATCAAACTTGTCTACATAATATGTAGAACATTGCCTTAAGAATGCATCTACCGTTTCATTAATATTTTATAAAAAGACCAGACATTCAAATTATAACTATAAATACATAATTATAATAATACTAGCTTTCGCCCGCGTGAAATTAGTTTTTGTCAATCAGAATGAGAATTTATTGTGAGTAAGAGAGAAGTGAATGTGAGTTTGGCTTTGTAGTTCCCGTTCCGAATCCGTACAGTTCGAATTTCGGGAATTCCGTTTGTAGAAAAAGCCTACGTACCAAGATTTATTGTCTTATCTTCAATTCAACCCCTATTTCACCCCCACACTGGTAAAAATTTCAAAATGCTAGAACATACGATTTTTTTGTAAAAAAATATTTTTTTTTTGTTAATAAAAAGTAGCCTATGTTCATTCTACGGGTCTAAAGATTGTCTGTACCAAATTTCATTAAAAGGTGTTGCGAGGTTTAAGCGGGAAATTTAGTTTTTGTCAATCAGAATCAGAATTTGTTGTGAGTGAGAGAGAAGTGAATGTGAGTTTGGCTTTGTAGTTCCCGTTCCGAATCCGTACAGTTCGAATTTCGGGAATTCCGTTTGTAGAAAAAGCCTACGTACCAAGATTTATTGTCTTATCTTCAATTCAACCCCTATTTCACCCCCACACTGGTAAAAATTTCAAAATGCTAGAACATACGATTTTTTTGTAAAAAAAAAATGATTTTTTTGTTAATAAAAAGTAGCCTATGTTCATTCTCAGGGTCTAAAGATTGTCTGTACCAAATTTCATCAAAATCCGTTCAGCCGTTTAGGCGTGAAAGAGTAACAGACAGACAGAGTTCCTTTCTCATTTATAATATTAAGTATAGATAGTATAATGTCAATAGCTTACATCAGTATTTATATTTAAATTATATCGAAGTCAAACTATTACGTATTAAAAGAGTGAACTGAGGTTTTTGAACTCATTCTTCTCAAATGTCTACTACGGTCATCTGCTAAAGTGTAGATTGGCAAATAAGGTTCTTTTGAATTTGAAAGTTCTGGGTACACTTAAAGAGCTTTGACTTTAAGGCATGAGATTACGCGGAATAATTGAAGGAGGCCTATTGTGGATATCTTTTTGCTAATACTTTATAACGAAGTCCCGAAATATTTATTATGACGACCTCTATAACGCAGTCAGTATATTACATGGCTGCTACGCAGAGGTCTCTGGTTCGGTTCCCGTTTAATGCAAATCTTTGTGTGCATGAACATGATTGTTTTGCATTGGTGTGGGTGTTTTCTATGTATTATATGTATGTATTTACCAAAAAAAAGTATTTATATCTAGTACCCATAGTACAAGCTCTGCTTAGTTTGGGACTAGATGGCGTTGTGAGAATGTGTAAAAAAAAATAATTATCAAATACTTTTAAAGTATTTAATATTTTTTTTACGAAGTACCTACATATTGTATTCCATACTAAGGTAGCTTGTGTATGATTGATTTTCCATAGTAACGTCATAAGTGATGATCAATATTTTATTTTATTACTTAACTTTAAACTTAACAGTTTGCCTGTCGCGTTAGTAGATACAATAGTAAACAATGTGCATGTATCATATATGATACACGGGACGGGGAAAGAGTTTATTGTAACCATACATTAGGATTTGTTTGCATTTGGCAATATAGACCTAATTTGATTTTTCCTTTTTTGGAATAACTGCCTCGGTGGGCGCGACGGTAGCGGCTGCCGTGCACGAGGTTGCGGGTTCGATTCCCACGCAGTACAATTATTAGTGCGATCCACAAATTATTGTCCTGAGTCTGGATGTTCTATGTGTTCGTTAAATTGATGTTTATAAAAGTCCCCGCGACACAGGGCATGATCCCTAGTGCGGGAGTTGTTTTTAAAAATGAGAATGAAACAATAGAGAGCTAATTTTGCAGCCTTGTTTTTTTCGGTACCTTTTTATTCTAGATTTAACCTGACCTCTAGCGTCGATAACAATCCGTTGAAGCATAATATAATGCAATAGTGCGACGTGAATTTTAACTAATTTCGTAATTTATTGTCAAAAAAATATACTAACTAGTATTATAAAAACCAGCTTCCTTCACAGGCTTTCACTCGTAATAATGTTAGCAGACATATTTATGTAACGTATAAGCAAATATATTTGTTTTCTAGGTTTATGTTGGAATCGCGACGAATTTTTAAAAAGGAGGTCCGAATTGCAGTACAAATGCAGATGAGCGCAGCGAAGGTGTGTTGATAAAAATCCAATGAAGATCCGAAAAGAAGAAAGACAATGGAAAATATATTATATGTAATATAATGAAGATGATAAAGACTTTATTTATTAGCTTTGATTGAGCTAGGCCACTGTAGAATAAGAAGTAGTAGCTTTTTCTTGGGTAAGGCCACGCTGCAGAGTTTCATCCGTTTATAAAGCCTTGTGATGGACTTAGGCTCCCCTCTTAACTCTGTATGGTGAGAAGGAGTAAGAATACAATATGTAACCACCCCATCTCATCCCATGGGTGTCGTAAAAACCGACTAAGGGACTATCCGTGAATATTATCTTTAAATAAAAAGAAGGAAAACTTGAAATTAAACCCTGTACCAAACCGTCTGGCCAGAGTGGTATTAGTAGGCCAAATATCCCTCCGTCATGGGAGGTCCCTGCAGTGGGACATTCATGGGCTGTTATGATAGGCAACTTTGGACACAAAAGCATCAGGGTCAAGACAATCATTTGTATTTAACTTAAAAAAATTCTTGCGAGAGATTCGTACCTGTGAACTTATGAACGACAGCCGTATTCATTATAAACCATTATAGTGAATACGGCTGTATATAATATACCAATATTAAAAATCATTGCATATACACGACAGCAGTCTTGTCGAGGCAGGGAAAGTGACTATAACATAACAGCCCATTAATCTCCCACTGCAGGGACTGGCCTCCTCCCGTGACTTGGCCTATTAATACCACGCTGGCCAGACGGTTTGGTATAGGGTTTAATTTCAAGTTTTCCTTCTTTTTATTTCGTAAAGATAATATTCACGGATAGTCCCTTAGTCGGTTTTTACGACACCCATGGGATGAGATGGGGTGGTGACATATTGTATTCTTACTCCGTCACCACACGAAAGGAATAATGGTATATTAAAAATCATTGCATATCCACGACAGCAGTCTCATCGAGTCAGGGAAAGTGACTATTCAAAATATTTTATATACATACATTAAGTATATTAAAAATACTAATAAAAAATTACAAAAACTTATCGAGCTTTCAATAATCTCTGATGATCAGTGTATGCCGTGTCATTATCATTAATTTTATCTTTTCCAGAGGTCTTCTTTCTTCTGTAACTGCTGATGTAGAAGTTCATAAAGAGGGCAAAGAAGGAGGTAATTAAGAACATACAGAAGTTATGGAAGAAATTGGGGAGAGGGCAAGGAGATAGCTTCTGTTGATAATGAAGATGGGAGACCACGAGGATAAACTGTACCTGTGAAAATGAAAACTTTTTAAGTTAAGTAGTTTTTCATACGATTCGTTTATAAGATGTCCGCCATTTCGAACAGGAAAGACTTCATCATACCAGCCCATTAATGTCCCGTGCAATGTGTGCAGGGACGGGCCTCCTCCCGTGACGGAGGGATACTTTGCCTACTAATACCACGCTGGCCAGATGAATTGGTATAGGGTTTAATATCAAGTTTTCCTTATTTTTATTTCTTTAAGATAATATTCACGGATAGTCCCTTAGTCGGTTTTTACGACACCCATAGGATGAGATGGGGTGGTGACATATTGTATTCTTACTCCGTCACCACACGGAAAGAATTCGGTGCTTTACAAAGAATTATAAATAACAAAATAGAAAATGCACTATGAACTTGTCACCCTGACCTACTAGCTGTAATGTCTTATAGCCCTGTTTTTTCTAGCTATCTTCATCTTTCTAAACACATTTCAAAACTGCTACATGGAGTGTTTTAAGTATGCTCTTCATAAGAAGAAAAAAAACCTTATCTTTAGGCGAACTTGTTGTTAGAAGGCATAAATATGTTCTCATAATCACAAAAGGATAACCATCCTAGCATAGGCGTATTAATAAACTGATAAGGTCTGCGTATTTAACTATGTATTTAAGTATGTTTATCCGTTGTCTAGTACCCATAATACAAGCTTTGCTTAGTTTGGGACTAGGTGGCGATGTGTGAGGATAATTTATTTATTTATTTAACTTACCAACTGAACTTTAGTCAAATGTTTCTTCCACCAAACATACTTTTGATACTCCGGTCCCAACGATGACAAGCCATAATAAGCATACATCAAAACGTGAACAAAACTGTTTAACATTCCAACGACAACAAAGTTATCTGTAGGATGATACATGAGGTGCAGCCAAGTCCACGTCACCATGGTTGTGTGGTGGTATAAGTGGAGAAAGGTAATCTGGTTATCTTTCTTCCGAAGTACGAAGAATACTGTGTCTAAAAGATCCAAGTGTTTTGCTATGAAGTAGGGATAGATTTCGTTTATTACCTGTAAAAAAAAAAAAAAATAGCGGGATATTTTAACGTTAGTAACGGTTAGTAGAGTAAAATATTAAATCTGGCAACAAGCTTTGTTTTTTTACCCCCGGAAGTAGTGGTAGGCACTGGATTAGTTGATTTAGTAAAAATCAACTAATCCAGTGTCAAAACTCTTGTCAACTATCATTTTCAGGAACTAAAATTTTACACTTGACACCTGATTAGTTGATTTTTACTTGATCATTCATTCGGAAACCGAGGGTTAGTGGTTTAAAAATAAAATATTATGACGTAAGTGAGATCCTTGAGGCATACCGGACGCCAATGTAAATATTTTTTAAATAAAACCACAACAGCTTTCGATTTTTGATCACCAAATATGAATTCAACCTGCAGATGACTCCTCAATAAGATCAAATTTTTAATTAGCTTTTATATATAATTCTATAGTGTATGGTATGTGTGAGGTTGCAATACTTGGAGGATGCCTATGACCAGCAGTGGACGTCGATTGGCTGAGATGATGATGATGATGGTATGTGAGTGGATCTCTTTTCAATAACACCGTATTGATGTAAAGGAAATTAATACAAAATTCTCTGACGAATGCCAAAAAAAAATGCTTGCAAATCTCTACGATAACCAGACCAACATGATTGATAGTCGGCCAAGTTTACCTCTGTAAATGGAAAAGGCACTTCCCTACTTATGTACTACCAGTTTCACAAAGGTCACAGAAAGGTACACAATAATATTGAGTTGTATTTTAATTTTGGTTTACTCAAAATCGGAGCTGCATCGAATCACTTATTCGCAGCAGTGGCAGTATTTTAATACTGTTCGAATCTTTGGCGTACCTTAGTATTCAAAGAGGGAACCATGAAAGCCCTTGACTAGGGGTATCGTGGGTCCTAAGGGTGATTGCAGCGCTATCATTTTCACAAAATCAATAACAATAAGGTAGCCTAATTGTAGAAATATGTTATGTGATTGTAGAAAAATAGGCACAGTTTCTTACAATGAAGTCGATACCTAAGCATCATGATCGTCATCATCAGTTCAGCCAATCGACGTCCACTGCCGGACATAGGTCTCCTCCAAGAATTGCCAGCTTGTGCGGTCCTGTGCCTCCCCCACATAATGTTAGATGATATTATTATGTATGCATAATAACGTTTAATTATTAAGACCGAAGATTACTTACTCCTTGTAGATCTTGAGCCTGCGGACATCTGGTCGTAATAATTCCAAAGTTATAGATGTATCTTAAATACTGAAAATATTAAGAGAAAATGAATAACAAAGAAAATGTGCAAAGAAATAAAGACAAATATGTACCTAACTATTACTTAAAAGCTCAAATTAAGACAGATGAAACTACGTATAGTTTGCAGTCAGGTATGTATATAGCAAATAGGAAAATAATCATAACAGCCCATTAGTGTCCCACTGCAGAGACGGGCCTTCTCCCGTGATAAAGGGATACTTGGCCTTCTAATATTTGAAATTTTAAAAATAAACCTCAGCGCCTGCTCAAAAAGTAGATGCAAAGTACACTTACGATAAACACTAAATAAATTGAGAAGGCGACTTGGAACGCGTTGTATCCCAACATAATATTTTTCAAATCTGCCGGTTGCCTATTTTTCATGTAAGTTGGCAAGACTTTTAGAACTAAGACAATGTACAAGCCTAGAACTACTGCTAGACCTGTAAGGGTTTCTTGAAGCGTCCATGTTGATACTAAATCTGAAACTAGAAATATTAATTCAGTACGAAAGCACCACAGACGAAATGTTTTAAAAGAAATTTAAGTTCGTCACAATACAAAAAGCATTTGATTTGAAAGATTTTTTTTTTAACTTAAAAAAATCGTAAGTATTCAAAGAAAATCATCTGGTAAAAGAACTGGCGCATTATAAATTGGTCACGTTGCGACGCTCTGGTTTTGGAGTGGGTTTTTAATTAGAACATATTTTAAATGATCTTTTTCAGGTGTTATTTAACGATACTTTTTTAATAAAAGGCTTTGAATTGAAATTCAACTGTAAATTCTTAGTCGAAAAAATTAATAAAAATAAGTATTAATAATATTTGAATAAATGATTTTTACTATTGTCTTTTTGTCACCTATTGATCCTCTTTGACCTTTGATTTTATTCTATCGTAAAGATCGTGTAACTACAAGATGATTAATATCTTTTACGATATTTAAATAAAAACAGAATACAGAATACCACATAAACAGGTGCACCCTATATTATTGTTGAAATGTCGTAAAAACAAATTAAGCACTTAAGTCCGATTTACACTTCGACAAGTACAGTAACGAGTTAAGTAGTAAGTTGTTGATTAAGCTGATTTGAATAGATCTCCATCGTATTTTTTGGCGAGTTAAGTACGAAGTAGCCCCTTTCTCGCGTCGCGCCAACTTAACTCGACAAAAAATAGGATGGAGATCTATTTAAATCAACTTAATCAATAACTTACTACTTAACTCGCTACTGTACTTGTCGATGTGTAAATCGGGCTTTAGCGTGAAACATCGCCGTATTAAAAAAGGATAACTTTACAAAAAATGCTTTTAAATATAAATCACTGCCATGGGCCTAAAAAACAAGTAAGTATTGCACCGCGTTCATTAAAAAATATTCATTAGCACGATCACTTACCTATTTTATTATTTAAACCTAAGTCTTCAGTTATACTCTCTAACCTGGTAACCATTTTTTTATCCTTTTTAATTATTTACACAGTATTTTAGACCTCCTACTTCATACTACATACGTTATTCTACGTCTTGATCTTTTCTCTAAATGATAATATGAAAGGAAATGGATTTTAAGACATCCATTGTTAATATTTATTTTATTCTATTGTATTCAAATAAAATGCGTTCCACATTTTCGGTAATATGTTTTGTTTTAGTTTGTGAGTTTATTTATTGTCATTATAACTGTTGATTTAATAATGACTAGACGTGCAGCTTTAGTCAACGTCTCCTCAAATTCTGGTAATGTTACGTCATGAAAGAATTGCGAATGTCGCTGTCGTGGTAAAAACTCTACAAAGAGTACCTATTTGGTGAATATCCCTTGGCCGTTATAATTTTGCAGGTTTTTACTCTTTTGGTTTCTATTACACTTTATCGTCTGTAGTAAGATGTAATGACGTAAAAAGAAAGCAAGGGTAACCCGTTCCCCGCTTATAAACATCAGCAATGCAATGTCTTTTATACTTATATTAGCAAAATAAATTTTCTATTCTATTCTATTCAAAGCAAAGCTGCCTAGACAAAAGTCAATAAGTCTCATAGCCTATTAATTTCACGAGCTACCTACCGCATTACTGCACCTTTACACCTAAGTACACATAGTAACATTTTAACACTTCTGCTTTGAGGTGGATTAAACAGGCACAAAGGCACGCCGAACATATTGTCCTACAGGCTCTTCAATTGAAGAAACTTAGCACCTCGTACACATTTCTTAGAGAAAAAGTCTAACAGGCAAAACAAATTAAAATTACCAACATAATAAAATCACAAGAAAACCCCAGCGAAGTATATAGTTAAATAAATCAGTATGAATACAAAGGAAGTACCTAAGCATTATCAGTAAAGCGACTAGAGATTTAAATAGTCTGTCTCTTTAATTAAACGTTTGATTATGCATACGAGGAGTCAACGCTCATTAAAATAATGTATTTAGGATTGTAATTAAAACGGGATTCAATGCTTTGTTATTTTTTTATTTTAGTTCACAGCTGCATTCTTACAGGTTTGAAGAATATATCACTTTCAACTATCACTTAAGTAAGAAGCACGCGCGACTAACGAAGTGACGTCAAATAGTCCGCGGTTTTGTCCTCGCCGACTATGTTGGAAGACCTTGTTGTGTGTTTTCAGGGAACGCGTGGTTTTTGTATTTCCTGATTCTGATAGTTACGGTCCAAGCCAAAGTATGTGGTCTAAATAAGGTAGCCTTTAGACGCATTCTTTTTTCCACTACTAAGTCATCCTTTCGTGCGATAAAATTATTATAAAAAAAAATAATTTAACGGTAAACTTAAACTACGAAACGGACTAATATAAAAATAATTTAAAACCTCAATGCCTTCTAAAAAATGTTCTGTAGTAATTTTGAGGTATGAGCGCTATGTTTTCATTCTTACGTACCTTTAGATTTAAAACTTTGAACATGGCGTAATATTCTAAGTAATATCAACCAGGATATCCTGAAGATAAGTAAAATATAATAACTTTGATGATGCCACTTGAGTTCACAATATCAATAACAAAATACCTTATGTTGAAGCAACCGGTGATTCTTTTAATCGCAATAGTCATTACACTGATGACTGTACCTTTATAAAAACAACCAATCATTTAATAATGCAAATAGCTTCTCGAGTTTTTTTATGTAAGACAATATGACTATATTGATACCTACTGGTAAACGGCGCGGAATAAAGACAACAGCTATGGAATGGCCAAATGTCTTAGGAAGTACGGAATCATTGCTAGACCAAAGGCAATAACATAAAATTTATTTATGGTAAGCCAAGTTATGATCCGGAAACTGGAAAATGACTGTTCTATTAGGTTTCTTCTTTATTGGAATATTGTCTTAGAAAACAATTTTAAATAGGTACTCGTATCCATACAAAAAAAAATGTCTAAAAGTCACGTTTTACTAATTCTAAGTACTGATTTAATCTAAACATCCTTTTTTCTCTGTTATGTTAACCGATGATAAGGCAGTCAGATGATACATACTGATAAACTTATATGCCTACATCCGCGTGGTAAGATAAGATGGTGTCATCGCCCCAGCTCATCCCATGGTCGCCCCAACTCATCACATGGTCGCCACAGCTCATCCTATGGTTGTTGTAAAAGATGGTAAGTACGGCGATAATAATTTAAGGAAAACCTAAATGGAAAACTTGATAAAGACCTCATAACATTATGAAGTACTTGATAATACTCCGATATTAGCTCGTTTAATAAGGTTCGAATCCCTGATTATCAAAAAGTGATAAATACCCTGTTTGAAATGGTATAGCAAAACACAAAAGTGTTACTAGTAGATTTTGCAAAGGCGCTAAGTAATATTTATTTTGTGATACTCGTACATGATATTCTTTTTGGTGGTGACTATTGGTCTAAGCATTTAGTTAGGTTATTTTAGCAAGAGAATTCATTTAAAAGTCCTCAAAAATAGAAGATTTTCGTAATTTACTCACTTTTTACGATCAATGGATACAATACTCGTAGTTTCTGCGAGTTCTGGTAAAATCAGCTTCGGTTACAAAATAAAATGGTTTAAAAAGTATTTCTCTACGAAATTTCAATGACGATATTATTATGAATTATTCTATCCACGTGTTTATAAAGAAGTACTTGTAATACATGCTGTCATAACCCCATGGCTTATCATAAGTGTCGTAAAGCTGGCAAAGAAAACTAGCAGATATCATTACAATAAAAAAGAAGTATTTGACATTAGACTACGCTAATCCAGCTGGCCGGTCTGTTCCTCTGTCGCTACAGGATCTCCTTTCCTGCAGTTTAATATGACAAGAGAGACTATGAAGATATCATATTCATGAAGTAAACTAATTAAGTATAGACTTAGATCATAAATGATATTATACCCAAACAATTTAATACACAAGGTCATTCATTAAACAAAATGAAAATTAGGACATAATATAAGTAGTTCCGACTCAGAAAGTAACTGTCCTGCTAAACCTTGGCACCGACCGAGACTCTTCATAAATATTTAAAGAAATTGCTAAAATGTTTCATCAAACAAAATTATAATTAGGTAGTCTACACCATCGTTATGTCGAAATGATCATATAAACAAGGATTAATTCATTAAATCAGAGCCACGAATAAACACAAATGTTTTTATATTTTAAAATAGAATAGAATACTATACTATTTATTTTGCAAATATGAATATAAAAGACATTATAGATGTTAAAAATAAACATAGAGTTCTGCTATATTTCACCTAAGTAGGCAGTTTTTTTTAATATTTGTGAATTATTTATGTTATACATTTGGGATATTAATAAGATGGTATTTAAATAATAACCATAGACGTAGGCAGCATAAATACACACATCAAAAAAGTCTAAGCAACATGCATGATATTACAAATTTACCATTTATATTAATTAATTTCTAAGTATTTACTCACTCAAAGTGTATAGGTAAGTAAACTTTTTTGTTATTGATGACATACTGGCTGGTTGTAAAAAAAAAATTTCGATTATGTTTTGTTTTTTTTTCATAAAATTCAAATGACTGCGAATTTTTTTGAATTTAAGTGCATGTTAATTGCTACGTTTTAGTCTTGATTTTATAATTTTACCAACCATTTAAATACAGTTGGCGACAAAATTGAATTGTTAGATATTCTTTACGTCATGGAGCGACGTCATTTGACGGCAGATGAAATGCAAAGAGCTGTAGGGATGTTGCAAGCGGGAAGTAATCAATCTCAGGTATCTCGACATTTTGGTATTCATAGAAGTGTTATTTGTCGTCTTTGGCAGCGCTACAATAATACAGGGGAACCCGCTGAACAGCATCCAGGCCGTAAAAGGAGTACAACCACTCGGCAAGACCGGTACATACAACTGACTGCAAGACGCCAGCCGATGTTAACCGCTCGAGAGATAAGTTTGAGGCTACAAAATTCAAGTGGTGTTGATGTAAGTCCCCAAACTGTGCGAAATCGACTGCATGAGTACGGCCTACGAGCTCGACGCCCTATCAGGTGCCCACCGATACGTCACGGGAATCGCGCTCGTCGAAATGAATGGTGTAGAGAACGCATAACATGGACCCAGGAACAATGGGATAAAATTATGTTTTCCGATGAGTCGCGATTCGGGTTTAGGCCTGATACAAGAAGGGTGCGAGTGTACCGTCGACCCGGAAATACTGAAAGACTCAGGTGCGTTCAGGAAGTTCATCCATACAGCGGCTCAACAGTTATGGTATGGGCGGGTATTATGAAGAACAGGCGAACTGAGCTCGTTTTTGTAAATGGAAACATGAACGCTGAAAATTACGTTGAGGATATTCTCAGACCTTATGTCCATCCATTTGCACAAACCTTTGGCTCCGATTTTACGTTAATGCATGACAATGCGCGTTCACATACAGCTCGGCGAACCAGTGAATACTTGGCAACGGAGAACATCCAGGTATTGCCCTGGCCTGCACAATCGCCAGACCTCAACCCCATCGAGCACGCATGGGACATGCTCCAGAGACGTGTTTTGAAGGACTTGGACGGAGTGACAACAACCCAACAGCTGAAGGATTTGCTACAATTCCATTGGGAGCGAATACCGCAAGATGACATAAACAGTCTCATTAATTCAATGAATAATCGTTGCCGACAAGTTCTGAATAGCAGAGGAGGCCATACTTTGTATTAAATTGTCCTATTCTTTCACAATAAATTCATTTTCTTAAGAAATTTCAATTTGTAAAAAAAAAGTTTAGTTTCTTATGTACCTGTATATTCTAATATTGTTAATTTCTGTTATTAAAAGAACTTATAAAGAAAACAGCTGTTATTTTTACATCATAGAACCCTAAAAATATTATTTTAAAAATAAAATACAACGTTATAATTAAAATAAATGGTAAAATAAATTAATATAAATGGTAAATTTGTAATATCATGCATGTTGCTTAGACTTTTTTGATGTGTGTACATCCAACGATTTTGGGTATTTTGATGACATTGTAATTTTAAATGTTTTGACTTTTTTCACTTGTAAGTTTACACTTTTACACATTAAAACCATTCATTTTTAACTTAATACTTACTATACTTCTAAAACCTTAGAACCTATCTATTACCTGCTTTAATACAGGATCAACCAGGTTAAGAACAATAAGGTTGCATATTATTATGCTTTCTTCTTCTTTTTTGCGTGTCGATGACAATCAAACTGTGTCAGCCCAAAATTTTGCCACGAGTATAGCATTCTCAGTGGCATGCATGAGATCCTCCATTGTGCACGTGTTAGGTCCCAGAGGACAAGACAGCAGATGTTCCATTGTTTGTGGAACAGGACCACACATACATTCCTGGTCCTCCCCAAACCCCCACCTGAATAAGTTCTCCTTGCTTCTCCCGACCTGAGTCCGAAGTCTGTTAAGTGATTTCCAGGTCGGCAAAGGGAGCAGGTGTCCTGTTGGTGGGTTTTAGGCTTGGTGGGATTATGCTTTCATGAAAAGGCATTTAAACTTTTTTGTATGATGGAACGTTGATGATGGAATAATAAAAAAAAAACAATTGTAAACCAATTAACATTTTCTTTTAGCACTAATCTTTGTTCAGATATCTGTGGCACTCAAAATAACCACGTGTATCTAGATTCTAGATTGAGATGGTTGACGTAATGTCCATGAGGCAACGGTTTTTCAGTTATATTTCTAACTATATGTAAGAAATAAGAAAGGATAGACACACCGACACAATTTGTTACACATTAATCGATGTAAAATTAGAATGGTCAGCGACTACTAGACTAAAAGTCAAATGTAAAAGTCAACGTCTAGATCTTTTCAGTACTATTGCAACATAGTTAACTTATCTCATTATACTCTATAAGTTTGCGTAAGTTAATTTTCGGCAATATTGTTTGATTGACTGATTTGTAAATCGACAGCATAATGAACGTCTGTAAGGCAATGTTTAAACTCTGATCAAAAGGTTTCATTTACAACTTAATATGAGAAGATGTTCTTGCAATTTATTAGTAGGTAGTACAGTTGTGAGAATTGCAATGTCATCATTTATGACGTATGTTGCTCAATATACTTCACACCTTGAGTAGAATCATGGCTGTCGATTATCTATACGTACTTATAAATAAAATTAAAGTGTCTGTTTATTACAACAAGTCCAAAAAAAATATTTAGTCCATTTGTGTGTATAGGTACTCTCTGGTATGTTTATAAATGTACCATGTCTAAATGGAATGAACCGACTAAAAAGAATGGAATGTAACTTAAACTTAGGTCATCTTATAACTAAAAAACAATAATACCGGTCTATGCTTAAATTACTATTTCCTAAAAAAACCATTGAATTATAAAGCCCCTATGCCGCATGCACAGGTGTTTACACAACTGTGCACACCTCCTTGTTCCTGTAATATACCTAAGAAAACGTATCTTGCAACAAAAAAAACAGTAAAATAATAGTCAAGAATAAAAATACATATTATTCATCACAATTTCAGTTCAGCAAAAAACCACTTACATTTAAATAGAAGTCAATGCTTAGAAAAACTTTACGTTAAAAATGGCTCTAGTTAAACATAATAGAAAATATTCTGGCAGTGACCCCATCATACTTGTGTAGTACATTTTGTTAACGCGTGTTGTTCTACTGTCAATGAGTAGTAGATTTGTTTGACATCATTACTACGAAGGTTAACGTTGACGTTTTGCTGAAGGTCAAGCAATGGCGCGTTGAATGCTTACTTCTTTTTCTATGGAAATCATTTTCTTCTTAACAAGTTGCCTGTACCGCTAATGGATGGAATAGTAAACCTATGCGATTATTATTAGATTAGACGACCTCTATGGCGTAGTGGTTATATAACATGACTGCTACGAAGAGGTCTCGGGTTCAATTCCCGCTCAATGCAAAACTTTGTGTGCATGAACATGATTGTTTGCATTGGGCTGGGTATTTTCTATGTATAATATGTATGTATTTACAAAAAAAAAGTATTTATGTATGCTTATCCGTTGTCTAGTATCCATACTAATCCATAGTACAAGCTCTGCTTAGTTTGGGACTAGATGGCGTTGTGTGAATGTGTTTAGAAATAAAATAAAATTGTAGCATTTAGGATAACCGGGATAAGGAAAGAATAAAATAGGTTTAGTTTTCGTCTGTTTCATATTTATCACGAATATAGGAGTTATAAAGTGTATCAGAGCTAGCTGAACATCTATAATTAATCAATACACATACAATACAAATGCGTGTGGTGGCGGAGTAAGAATACAATATGTCACCACCCCATCTCATCCCATGGGTGTCGTAAAAACCGACTAAGGGACTATTCGTGAATAATCCGTGAATACGAAATAAAAAGAAGGAAAACTTGCAATTAGGCCATCCGTCACGGGAGAAGGCCCGTCCGTGCAGTGGAACTTTAATGGGCTGTTATAACATACAATACAAAATATATTTAGGTGAACTTAATGCTTAAGCCATTCTCTTAATATGAGCATTATAGGTACATAACATATTATGTGGCGGAGCGATGACTATTCATCTGAGAAAGATCCTAAAATAAACATTTAATAAAGAATCATCAAGGCTCAATACACTTTATTGACCCCACAAATAATTGTCCAGCATAAGAATCAAACCCACGGCCTTGTCAATGACAGCCACCACGCTACCTTGTACTCCATAATTCCATTATTAAGCAATCTTTTACATCTTTCTAATGCCAGTAGCATCCGTATACTAATGCTTCAAAAATGTCGAAATAGTCTAAAATGTAACGAGTCTCGAGTTTTGTTTCTTTTGGTATTGCATATTGCAATTATTTGTAGATTAGTAGTGCACTTTTACATTAATATTATGTCAAGACCTAGGTCATGTTGTAATTGTTAATGTTGAGCAAATATCGTTTAGTGTTATTTATTACCGTGACGTCTGGACTCAAAGACCTGCAATTAGAGTTCTCGTCTCTACCAGTTACCTACAGAGGAAAATTTGGCGTACTTAGCGTGAATAAATTTTCATCATAATCATAACAGCCCATTAATGTCCCACTGCAGGGACGGGCCTCCTCCCGTGTCGGAGGGTTACTTGGCCTACTAACACTACGCTGGCCAGACGGATTGGTATAGGGTTTAATTTTAAGTTTTCCTTCTTTTTATATCGTAAAGATAATTTACGAACAGTCCCTTATTCGGTTTTTACGACACCCATGGGATGAGATGGGGTGGTGACATATTGTATTCTTACTCTGTCACCATATGGAAACGGAATTTATATATTACTTTTGTGGAATTTCAGTTCTTTTTCGTTGCGATGGTTAAGCGGTTATTATAAATAGAACAGAACTCACCGAATCACATTGTTTGGTCTATGACATGATATACCATACCACAGATCATCTTATACGGGCAACCCAAAAAAGATTTTTAGTTCTAAGAAAAACTAAAAGTAAACTAACGAGGTTTCCATTTTAGTTGAGTCCGGGCTGGAACCTCATGTGCAGGGACAGGCCTCCTTCAAAAAAAGGAAACGGGTGTATTTGTACAGGAATTGTTTTCAGGTTTTCCGTCTCTACGCTCACGGTATAAGGGGTAATAATATTTTTTAGTCTATCGCCACAGCTACACCTCTAGAACCACAAACCACAACCACACACAGGGAAGGTGTCCAAAACTTATGTAATGCCCTTTAAAAATAAATATGTTAGTAATTATGCATCTTTGTCCGTCACGACACATACATGTACATGTGTGCATTTAAAACAATGCTTGGTAAATTATCACAAAACAAACAATCAAGCAAGTTTTGTGTTAAATGTTCTAAAAAACTAAACACGGTCACGGTATACTTGTTTGGTAAGATGTACAAGAGCATGGGGCAAGTGTAACAAATTGCTAACAACAATTTACTAACATACTGATATCACAATTGCATTGGACAATTGCATCACTTCCATGCAGTTGTATGCATTTCAAAACGCATGACTTTAGTAGGGACAATGTACTGTATTATTACTTTAATTAGATATGTTTTATGTATGAAAGCGCCCAGTACTCTTAATGCAACGTCCAAAGTACTGTTTAAGCTTTATGATTGACTAACTTACCCGTGCCCACTTCGTTGGGCGGCAAAAAAACGCATCCGTTTTTTAAACATATTTCATTACTGCTCCGCTCCTATTAGTCATAGCGTGATATTATATAGCCTATGACACTCCCCGATAAATGGACTATCCAACACAGAAATAATGTTTAAAATCGGTTCAGTAGATCCAGAGATTACCCCTACAACGTCACAAACACACAAACGCACAAACAAACAAACACACAAACTTAACCTCTTTATAATATTATTATTAGTATTAGTATAGATTAAGTATAGTATTGATAACATTGCATCATGGTTTTGCATAAAACTTCAGGTACAGTTCGAAACGTCTTAGCAACAGCAGATGAATTGATCTTCCTTCTTGGCTACATTATTACAGTTATGATCGTCAGAAGATTTTGTTAGCAAGGTATGTGCGGCAGAATCGAAGGTAGTATGGACCTATGAATCTCTGCAGAATATATCTATGCTTAATGAAAACTAGTACTTTGACAATAATTAATCTATATTCTTTTAATTTTATTCTCTTTCTCCGTGTGGTGAAAGAGTAAGAATATAATATGTCATCACCCCATCTCATCCCATGGGTGTCGTAAAAAGCGACTAAGGGACTATCTGTAAATATTATCTTTACGTAATAAAAAGAAGGAAAACTTGAAATTAAACCCTATACCATAACAATCCGTTTGGCCAGCGTAATATTAGTAGGCCAAGTATCCCTCTGTCACAGAAGAAGGCCCATCTCTGCAGTGGGACATTAATGGGCTGTTATGATGATGATGACATGATGAAATTTTATATTATAACAGCCTATTTATGTCCATCTGCTAACCTAGAACTACCAACCAACTAAGTATTGCCTGAATAATTCTGTCTCTTGTCGGCAATGAAGGTTTTTCACGGCAGCTATGGAAAAAGATAGGGTAGTCACATAATATATTTCTACTTAGCCACTAAACGAAAGAACACAGAGATAATTAAGCATATTATCAGCTAGACAAATATTCTAAATATAGGCCTATTAAGTAAATTCATTGAATAATTATTTTCTCAACTAAGAATTCCTAAGATGTCGAAATCAGCTATTATGAAAAGCTGTTTAGAAGTTGAAATACCTTGTAGTAGTATTAATAGTGACATTGTGTTTGGATATTAGACAATAACTTTGTTCATAAGACGAACAACATTTCAAATAGTACATAGAAATGTTGCACAGAACAACTAGCAACCGTTTTGTTGTTATATTAGCCATATATGTTATATTTACATGTAATGGTGGAATCGTAAAAGCCGACTGATGGAAAGTTCGCAAATAATATCTCTGCGAAAAGAAGAAAAGCTGTCATAAACATTACCATGTTAAATTCCTCTCGGGCACTGAAGTAGGTCTGTCACTACAATAGGGATAATTTTCTTTTTCTTGTATGAGACAACTCTCGCACGATTCAGCTTTGTGCTGCATGAACTTTAAAAAAACATAAAATTGAGAGACACAGACTACTTCCAGACATAAAACAATTAAATGGATCTTATAAATAACTGCCATGTGTGGGATTCAAACTCCTGACCTCATTCACGGCAGCTGCTTACCGGAATGTTTTGCCACCTAGGCAGTTGTTGGTTTATTGCTAGTAGTAATATATAGAGACAGACTATGGCTAAGAAAAGCATAAGACCGCGATTGGTAGAAACATCTAAAGGAGTCCTATGTCGAGCAGTTGATCTATTTCACCAGTATTGTAAAGATTAAATATTGAAATCTGACCCAATAGTAACGGTGACCTTGAAATAAAAATTTAAGGGAGAAATCTCAACGCTTGGATGCTCATACACACCACAAAACCAAAAAAGAAAACAAAACATCACCTCATCTGAAAGAAACTCCTTCAAATAAACGTTCTAATACAATCCCTTTCAAATAAGTTGAGACATAGGGTTGTGAAATACGTCCGTCGTTAGCTTGGCGTGTCTCAGTCAGTAGTGTTCGGGCCGTGCTAACATTTGTGCAACTCCTTCAAAGCGACCTTGGTAAGTGCTTCTAATGAACTTGACCTTCCATATTTTATTTTTATTATTTGTTTTTTCGTTGGAAAGTTGCGGTGGGGGAAAGTTTAGAGTAAGGTTTGGGTGTTGCAATGAAGGATACGCTCTAGTTATGGTTATTAGGAGTTTTTTATTTATTTTTCTTTAGGTTGGTAGTTTGTTCTGCGTGTGCAATGGCAACACCATGTTTTGACCACTTGACCACATGGTGTTACCACCCTGTCTCATCCCATAGATTTTGTACAAGCTAACTAAAATAAAGTTCCAAGATAATGATCCAGTTTGGCCAGCGTGGCCAGGTCGACCAGCTTTACCCCTTTACTGAAGAAAACCTATACTCTACGAAAGAAAAACAAAAAGAAAGGTTTTTCTTGTTGGCTCTACGAAAACAAAAGAAGAAAAATTCGACATAAAGCCCTTTACAAACCATAATTTTCGTAAGCGAATTTTCTGAACCATTGAAGGTGACCCGTCCTACTAGGACATTGATGGGTTATTAGAAGGATGGTTTAGGTGACTCTAAGTTCACGTAAATATTGACGCCTTTTGAATTTACTATTTAATTATTTGAGCTAATATGACCTTAGGGGAGGGGGGAAGTGGTAGGAGGTGTTAATTAATTGTGCAATTTCTTTCTCAATGATAAGCAGTGGTCATCAGATTTTATGTTTTATTCAACTATTGACTTTTTGTTTCGTTATAATTTATGTTTGTTATGTTTACATGTTTTAGTTTAAAGTTCTCTTAAAAGGCGACAAATGATAAAATTGTCTAAAAAATATGACCTCTATGGAAACAAGAGATAGAAAAATTGACATCAAACCCAATTTATCATGTATCTAGATAACATTTCAAGTTAGTAGGCCAAATTCCTCCCCATTACTAATAATACAGGCAACCTGTTAACAGGTTGCCTGTCCTACCACTAGACCCAATACTAAAACAATGTTAATGGATCATATATGATACACGGGACAGGGAAAGAGTAAAATCATTTATAATAATCTATAATGCACATAAAGGCAAGTGTACACAAGTGATAATTGACCTTGACCTGCGAAGGTCGTATGTAAACAAAATAGCTAACATTGCAAGTGTGAATAGTAACAGTCGAACAAGTTATATGACAATGATAGAAGTAGCATTTTAGTGTCAAATTGCATCAGTGTGTTTATTGCGTTTTTAGTACTTATTACTTATTTCATATACATTCACGCTTTATTTCAAGGGATAGGCAGAGTCTGATGAGTGCCATGTACGACGGTCATTCCAAAGCTGCTTCGCTTCATTTACATTCATACATATTGCCGTTGGTTCTTATTTTACACCATTAAAATTTTAATGTTGCATGTATTATAGAGAATATAATATCAATCAGAATTATAATCTTAGAATCTGTAACGATTTGAAATTATAAGAGTCATAATACCACGTGCATAATTATTATGCAGCCATTTGTAATTAAGCGTACGTCATGCAATTGACGTCATAAGTAATAATAATTATAGCAATGTAACTTATCTTAACCATCACCCATCTTCTGTACCTAAAGTACTTCCCTTTCTTTTGTGCGTCCACTTCTGTCTAAGTCAAAGTCAAAGTCAAAAACGCTTTAATCAAGATAAATACAATTCTCATTATATATTTCTTGACGTCCTTTAAACTACTTAATCTAAGTTTAAATACATGTAAAAGTTTAGCAAACTTTACCACCGCCTCCAAAGCGCTAGTAGAGAAGAAGCGGCGAAACAAACTCTACTGCTGCATTTTCTTGACGTCAATTTTTTCACATTGTAGATAACTGTAATCAGGCGCTGCAACCATTGTATACCATACATATCCATACAACGAAGGATTTTATTATAAAATGATAAAGGTAGCGTCACCACTCCATGGCTAGAGAATTTATTTGTTACTAATCAATCAATCAATCAACTAGCCTATTGCAGTCCACTACTGGACATTAGGCCTCTCCCAACACGCGCCACAGAACTCGCCCAACAATTTGTTACTAAGATGCAAGTAAACTTTATTAAAATTAGAGACCAAATGCCAGTCTCGAAATCAAAATGAAATTGATTGCGAGCATGATGACATGATAATCGATGAGTCAATTATTGATTATCATGCCTTTACCGAAGTCACGCTTTTCGTGATGACTGAGCCACAGTTATGTAGGAATATTCCCTTTACTCGGCTATGATTCCTCAGGAATCTCTGTAAAATAGAATGTCTTTCTTTGCCTTTTCAAGGAACCTTCGTATGATTGAAAGAAAGTTCAATCACTAAAACGTACCACGCAAGGAAAACCAGTTATTGGCAAAGAGTTTCTTTTGAATTTTCCGTCTGTAAGAAAGACACTATGTGTTCTTAAACTCAGAGAGGTGAAACAGATATCATTATCATCATCATAACCGCCCATTAATGTCCCACTGAAGGGACGGGCCTCCTCCCATGAGGAAGGGATAGTTGGCCTACTAATACCACGCTGACCAGACGGATTGGTACAGGGTTTAATTTTAAGTTTTCCTTCTTTTTGTTACGTAAAGATAATAATCACGGATAGTCCCTTAGTCGGTTTTTACGACACCCATGGGATGAGATAGGGTGGTGACATATTGTATTCTTACTCAATACTCAATATATTTATTGCATTCCACAATGTATACTTAGGTGGTAACTTAAAAAATAATATTAGATCATTATGGACCCTGTCGGGCATAGCAATACGAGAGGGGAAGGGACCTAACCCAATATAGAAATATAATCTTATTTATTATTTATTTTATTAATTATAAAAAAATTAAACTAAAGGTACTCCGTCACCACACGGTATATTCTTGCAATGAAACAGATAAGTAGTTATTAAATTAACGACATTGTCCTAAAATATGATAGTCGTGTTTATAGTTATAAGGCTATCAAATTAAATCTTTTGGTGCGTGTGTTTATATTTACAAGTGTAGCAATAACGACCATACGCAGCGAAGGAGGTTTGCAATCATGAATATATTAAGGACTAGACGCTGACTTTAGCTGGCTATTTGTTTATTTAATTATTTATACTTATATACTGGTCTAAAATAGCCCCACTGCAGCGACAGGCATCCTTCAGTGATGGTAAAAAACATGGTTTTTAAATATCACGCTGACCAGCATGATTGAGACTGGAATTTTCTTCTCCTGTGCCACTAATCTTGTTTATGTTAAGCAATATGTATTGCTGTTGTCATGATAATAAAATAACTATAAGTTACGTTTGTGATGATAAAATCAACAAGCAAACGTACTTTTGTCTCTTAGTCACCTTTTACGACGCCTAGCATGTAAGATAGGGTAGTGACATCTCTTCAAACGTTACCACCCTGCGCGGGGAAAAAATATGCAAAAAAATATGTACGCTTGTTAATAATCAATTTTTTCAAAACGTTTTATCCTAAGGATAAAAAAGAAACCGTTAAGTCTCACTACCAACTAAATTGAGCTATAACGTTAAAATGCTCAACCCATTCATGTCATGATAATATCTTAAGCACATGTAGAAAATAATTGTCACTTTTCACGGTCACTTTTCATTCGTTAGTTGTCTTGTTCATATCTGATGTAATACAGTTTTAGTAACAATTTTGTTAGGTTAGTGCTAACGTAGACTCACTAGGTGTACAGTTCATAATTTAGAGTGCTAATTTTAACAAGGGTGTGTTAATTCCAAGGAAATTTTGTTGAAATATCTTAAGGATTTAAATGTAAGTTATTCTTTTTTTATGAGCATTTTTATGTGTTTGAAGGATTATGATAGGGGTCGCAATAGCTAACTAATGGCCGAATACTCAAACGTCTGTTAAAGTAAAGCGGCTCTTAAACTAGACATTTGTATGAAAATTTCTAGTTTAAGCGCCGCTTTACTTTAACAGACGTTTGAGTATTCGGCCTTAAGAGACTCTGTTAACAACCCATTCAGCAAATAAGGGAAATAAGATACAAATCCCTTGGAAAGAATTATGCATTGTCGATTTTATACACCCATATACCTAATAAATCAAAGCTAATATAGTTAATAATAATTAGACACATATTATAGTGGTGGCAGTTTTGAAAGCTACGTTGAAACACTCTTAAGCCCGATTTACACGTCGACAAGTACAGTAGCAAGTTAAGTAGTAAGTTGTTGATTAAGTTGATTTAAATAGATCTCCATTCTATTTTTTGGCGAGTTAAGTTGGCGAGACGAGAGAGAGGGGGCTACTTCGTACTTAACTCGCCAAAACATAGGATGGAGATCTGTTTAAATCAACCTAATCAACAACTTACTACTTAACTCGCTACTGTACTTGTCGATGTGTAAATCGGGCTTTAGCCCGTGTGCAAATAGTATATGGGTTCTGTAGCCTCTGCTAGCCCTCTATCAAATATGGTGTGACTTTATGTATTTATGAAAATACACTAATGATGAACACAAAAGCGTGCCCTTCATAACTTTACGTAAGATTTCGCTTAACAGAAGTAACTTAATGTTAAGTTGAACTCATTTGTGGTCTGTGATAATTAAAGGCGTGATTGTTGGTTTACAAATATTTTGTGGTTGTGACCTTAAGTCGGACATCTTTGACCTGTATTTTGTCAAGTTTTGACGGCTGATGATAAATGATTTTAATGATTTATTTTTTATAACAACTTTATGCCCTTTTAGTGACAAATTAATAGTACATGGTGTATCATCCAATCTTAGCGTTTGGGTGTCGTAAAACAGACTAAAGGGACCCCTGTAATAATATCTTTAAGCAATCAGAAGAAGATTAACTTGACATTACGCTTATTAAATTAGTCCATAATTATGTATTGTTTCAATTAAAAACATATTTAGAAACTAGAGTGTTGATAAAAAATTATAACGGAACGGAACTATGGCTACTTGGATAAAATCCATCCATAACTTAAATTGGTCAATAATGGTCATTCTGAAGTAACAATAATAAAAAAAACAAATTGAGAACCTCGTCCTCTTTTGCAGTCGGTTAAAAAGGCTAGATCAGATTAAACTAATTACGAAATAATAATAACTTATTAGCCTTCAATTTAGTACACATTACTTCTTATCAGTCCCGCTGCTTATCTAAAACTCGCAATCTCATCGCGTGACGGCTTAGCCATTTTCTTAATAATAGTTAAGAGAACTTTCTCATTGAAGGCTGAAATTATTAAATATCACTTTTTATTTTAATGTATTATTGTATTCAATTTATTATTGCGACATTGCTTAGTCACGATTTGTGACATATTATATTTTATATACATTTTCTAAAATTTGTATCACGTAAGGTCACGATTTCGCTCAGTAATTATTGTTTAGACTAGCAGCTAGCGGTTGTAAGGCATGAGCAAGCCAGTCTAGATATAAGTATGCAGTCTAGATAGAATTAGCCTTATATTCAGTCAAAAACAAAAAATTTCAGTTTGATCAAATTAACAGAGTGAATCAAAAAATATAGTGCAAAAGTGGTCTTGAAAGGAAACCGTTTACCTTGTAATGAGAAGGGATGAAATGCATACAAGAAAAGATGGACTGCGTTAGAGAGGATATAAAAGAAAAAGGAGTGAATAATGATATATGACGGCTGACAGGACTCCAAGTAAATGCGATAAGGGCAGGCAAAAAGAGAGGGTTTAGGTGTGTGCCCTAGTATGTATATGTGTTCATGTGCATTGGGTTAATAAACTGAATCAAAGTATTGATAATACTTTTAACCTTGGTGTATTGTCCCGAAAAGTCCCATGTCTTACACACAATATTGCTGATGCATCATGTCGTTCATACTTACAAAGTCCCTACAAGGGTATCAATGTGGTCTTGTATGTGATTACCATGCGTAAGGATACAACGCAAGCTTACCATTTGTACAATACACAAATTATTGTCTAAAGCTTGGATGTTCTTTGTGCCGGTTAATTTTATGTTTGTTAAAGTTTTCGCGTCATAGGGCTCGAGTGGTAAAGGACTATCAGTGTCATATGCATGTCAAACTCGAACGAACAAAACCTCACGGTATTTATCCAGCAAATCTTTAAAACTACTTTACAATACTGTTTAGAGGTTAATTAGGCAAGCACAGCGATGATGCCAAGCTGGAAAGGCCTACTGACTGTTGATTAAAATCTAATCTAGATCACTAATATAGAATAATGTAATTAATGTAAATAGGCACATGTAAATACGGCATTGAGAAGAGAACGGATGTAAGAACATACTCGAAGCAAAATATTTAATATGATGTTCGTAATATATTAATGTGTAACTACGTATACTTGTCTTTAGGGATATATCAATAAGTTTAGAATTGAAGTTAGTTATGAAGTCTCTTTAATCTTTAAATAAAGTAAATAAATTGGTATTCTCACCCATCTGTCCAGCGAGATATTGGTTGACCATATATCTTCCCATAGTGAGAGAAGACCTAGTACCGATAATAATAATAAATATTCCTTACACATTCACACGATGTCATCTAGTCCCAATCTAAGCAAAGCTTGTACTATGGGTACTAGACAACGGATAAATATATTTATATACTTTTTTTGTAAATACATACATAGAAAACACCCAGACCAATGCAAACAATCATGTTCATGCACACAAAGATCCGATTGATCGGAAATCGAATCTATCTTTTTATAATACGTTCAAACTTTTTAAAGGTAACTTTAGTATTAACAAAATAACTAGGTAGGTACGATTATGATTGTTAAGTATCCTTTGTTAACTTTTATGGTGTTTTC
Organism: Schrankia costaestrigalis; assembly: GCA_905475405.1. Taxonomy (NCBI): domain Eukaryota; kingdom Metazoa; phylum Arthropoda; class Insecta; order Lepidoptera; family Erebidae; genus Schrankia; species Schrankia costaestrigalis. Next base: position 19,640,949 of record FR997829.1, on the reverse strand, counting down.
CTGGACGACGAAGTGCAGACGTCTTTTAGTGTTATTTTATTATATTTGTGTACAATTACTATTACTCTGCTTACTCTTAATTAATGTATTTGTAAGTATATTATACTTACAGCCCTAAATAAATAATAATAGTAATAAAGTCCAATAGTAGTTGTCAAACTAATTGGCAGTCAATGAACTCTACATTTAAGACCAGGTTTATTTCTACTGTCATATCTATCAACACCTATAAGTTGTATTATAAGTGACTCAAAGTTGGTAAATCCAGTTTAAAAGAAATTATATTACAAAGGCGTTCTTTTAAACATGTATCTATTCATCATATTTATTTTTCTTTTTGCTAAAAAAAACACAAAAATCTTACAAACTACTAAGAAAATAGCTAAGAACTAGACCACACCAGTAGATATCCGGTCTAACGTCCGATAGTGTGTCGCAAGTATTTTCGCAACTCTGTGGACACTTGTCTCACTTAGCTAATATTGAAGGCTGTGCGCACAATGTTTAAGCTTGTGTGTTGAAATCTGATGATAGTATAAACTTACTAATTAAATATACTATTATAATACTTGTTACTTTAATATTAATTACTAATACTATAATACTATTTTAATACCAGCTAGGTGGACCGACGACCTCATAAAGGTCTGGATCGGACTGGATGCGGAAGGCGCAGGATCGAGTTCTGTGGCGCGGCGATAGGAGTACCCTGCGAAAAATCTCAAGTTTTCCTTCTTTTTATTTCGTTAAGATAATATTCACGGTTAATCCCTTAGTCGGATTTATGACACCCATGGGATGAGATGGGGTGGTGACACACTGTATTCTTACTCCGTCACTACACGGAGAACATCTGGTTTGATCTGAGTAAAATATTTGTTTTTACATCAAGGTACTTCTTCTTCTTCACTAAATATTATTTAGCTAGTAAAGTTATAGGGCTATGAAACCTAAAATCTTCTGTCTGGGGTAGCATTTTGGTTGAGTTTTAGCGTTGCAAACATGTAAAAACGTCGTTTCCAATTACAGTCAGGTAGGCCACATAATTTAATTTAAACAGTAAACATTTTAGATCACAATAATGAGTTGTTACAAAGATATTTTCTAATTCAAGGTTAGATGTCAATAAGAGTTCATTTTAATAGCGTTTCGTAAACCAACAACATCTGCTATTATTGAATATAATATGATGTAAATCCGTTGATTAGATAGAAAGGCTAATACATACAAACAAATACATTTATGAAATATCGATACTTATCTCTAGGTTATTTTGTAGATGTTATTTTAAATAATTGGAGTTTGAACTATTGGCAATGTGCATTTTTAATAGTCAAGCAATTAAGTTTTTTAATTCTTTTGGTGGTTAAACTAAACGAATTCATATAAAATCAGGCTATGATTTTGTAATAACGTCTAAGTAGTGCATATTTAGATGAATCATATTGAGTAATAAGTGGCTGTGATTCGCGTTCCTTACACATGGTGTCAAACTTATATCAAGGTACAATAAATGCCCTCTTACATCTTAAATTTCGCTTTCCATACCGGCTGTTTTCCCTTATCCCATTGGACAACGTTTCCTATTCAATTCTATGTGTGTAAAAATGTGCAGGCACCCAGAGTTTATAATTATTTTTATTCTATGGTCTTTTTTTTTAAACAGGTTAATTAAAAGAAAATTGATTTTTAAACAGCTGCTGTCCTCTAAATATTTATAAGAAAATGCAGTGTTTAAAATGCCAATATTTAATAGATTGAACGTAGTAAACAGGTTTAAGCAATGCAATTGTAAGCTATAAAGGTTGATACACTCACGAATACGCTTCTTGTAGCATCGAAGTCACATAGTTGGTTTAAAGTTCAATATGTTTCATTTGATGAGTATTCTACACTTATAAATGTAAGCATTTATACTACAATTAAGGTGTGTCCACCACATTAATTCCCAAAATATTTACAGAACACATCTGACACGCTGTAGTTAGAATAAAGTCGATGTTGGTTTTGAGGATCGTACAGATAAATACACTTAAATTATGTCGCGAATATCTGTTGGTATCATATCTAAATCGTGTTGCAGCTCTACATATTATTAAATATTACAAAAAAAAATACTTTTAATGAGAAAAAGACAAATAAAACCGCTAAGCTTACAAAATATCAATTAACAAATTAGAAAATAATTACCCTAACATTTTGTAGATAATTTATTACTATTTGAAATATCCTAAACAATTAAAGCTTCATTGTCCACGTTTGCGCACGGAAAACGTCCTTCCCTACATCTTTGATGTTTCTTATCGACCGCATGACATGAACAAAATAGCCTCACAGACATTGCTTATCATATTTTATCGTTTAACGATATGGTGGTCTCAACTATACGCACCTCTAATAAAATAAGGTTAATTTATTTACTTGGCATTCAATCTCTTTTGTGTTTCTCTTATTAAAATCAACATAATAAAGACTTTATTATAGGCTTTATTATAATAATATAAGCAATATGTCATCATTATAATTTCGCAAGTCGTTTCTAAGACCTGCAATGTTTAGTTTGCTGGACCTTGAGTCTAAGGGCGCGGTCAATGCTCATCGCTTACACATTTTCACGTAAAATAAATGTTTGATTATTTAATTTATATAAATAAACTGAATGCAGAGGTTATGACAATCGGATGCTGTTACGAGGCCGGAGGTTCAAATTCCACGCTGAATAATTTCGATTCACAAAACTTAGTTTCTTTGTGTATTGTAAATGTGAGTCTCTTCATGACCCCATAACCACATTTTTGTAATAGGATGCACACGAGCCAGTAGGTCACCTGGTGGTAAGTGATCATCGCCGCCCATAGACACCCGCAACACCAGAGGAATCAGAAATGCGTTGCCGACCTTTAAAAGTTTTTCAAGTTTTCCTTCTTTGCTAGAGATACTTATCTACTGCTTCTTCTGAGGCTTGCTACTTGATAGCAAACCTCAGAAGAGGGGGGAGTCTGTAAAAACGAATAACTCTTATTGATAATATTGTCGCAAGACCCGTTTGATTGATTTCTTTTGATAATATTAAAGCATAATATAATTCTAGATATGCTTATTATTAATTATTTATGTACGACATTTGCGAAAGCGTAGATATTATTAAAACTAATCAATAGAAATTTAGATCAAGCTAACCTTGAAATAATAAAATTATTTAGGCCTAAATGTTTATTCAATTTAGAAATGATGGAAGCTGAAATCATGTTTTATTAAGTACCCTTAGGTACAACTTATTTCTTGGCAGTAAGATAAATTTTTGAATGACAATGTTTGGATAATCTGATGTGTCATTCGTCAATCATTAGGTATTCCAAATTTTGTCATACATTTCGTCTGAAGAAATTTTGTCAATGTCAAATATTTTGTCCCGAGTTTTTCAAGGTCTAGGATATTAATATGTATGTTTTTCTTTACAAATATTTGCTAGGATTATAATCCAGTTGACAAGCTTGAATTTATTGCCCAATGTATGACTAAGTAAGTTTGATTTATTTTTTAGTAAGGATGGTAAAGATCAAAAAGAAGTAAGACGTTATTAATTCTATGGCATCTGCATTTCAAATGACGGTTTTGTTACATAAAGACATGAAAAAGAACACAAGGTATTTTGATCTTCCGTTGAAAAAAAAAGGAAAATAAAACAATTTTACAGACACTTGCGACTCGCAACCTTTTGCACGGAACCCGCACAGATGACCGCTGTGCAACCCAGTTAGCCATATAACCTAACTTCTAAGTTGGTTCCGTACGAGCTGTCATAACAGCCCATTAATGTCCCACTGCAGGGACGGGCCTCCTCCCGTGAAGGATGGATACTTGGCCTACTAATACCACGCTGGCCAGACGGATTGGTATAGGGTTTCATTTCAAGTTTTCCTTCTTTTTATTTCGTAAAGATAATATTCACGGATAGTCCCTTAGTCGGTTTTTACGACACCCATGGGATGAGATGGGGTGGTGACATATTGTATTCTTACTACCTGTTAAAATTGTTACTAAAAATATCGAACACTGATAATTCTAACTAGAAGCTAATCTGTTAAGTCCATTTGACCCCGTTTCCTTCTATAAACATTACGTTTTCATCTTAAAATCTTAAAGGCATGTCATTGTGATGCAACGAGCGGACGAACGGACGTATGGCGAAAATTATGTTCGCGTGTACACACACCCTTGACCCACAAGTGGGCATATGTATAAGTATACAATTAATTATAAGTACGTGACAAATAACGACGTTAACTAATCGTCAATTGATGAACTAATGTGTCATCTGCTTATGTTTTGTTTTATATGTAATTTATTATCTTATTTTTGGCTAGTGTATGTTTCGGTTGTAAGGCGTAGGTTAGTTGATATATGGTTATTTTATCCACTTTGGTGCATGGCAAGACTCTTAATCCTAACCTTTGGTTTTATTTTTTGTCTATGGACTATGTTGTATACAGTACGTGGTTAATGGTAGAGCGGAAAAACCAACCAAAGACATTTAAATGACATACCTCTGTTAAATAGTCTTTATCCTATAATCCGTCTTTTTGAGAGTATCTTTAGGCTTTGGTACTTCAGCTAACCAAAAAAGGACCTAGGATTGACCTTAGGTTACAAATATTAAACTATTGTAGTTAAAATCTAGCCTTATTGAATTTCAATCTCAAAGACATTTATTAAAACGTAAATTACACATTTAAAGCACTTGAAATGTAAGAAAATACTTGACAACGCTATTAGCACAGTATTGCAATCACAATGTAACATGTGAAGCGTAAGTAAACATATTGAATTTTCACTTAAGAATTATCACTCATACGTACAAGGTCAAACATTTTGAACACGCTTTAAGCAGTCTATTGCGAAAATCAGCGCCACCGTCAAATAGTATCGTAGAAGGTATATTGTCGAACTTAGGCGCTGAATCCACGAGCGATAGAATCGCGGCGATATTATCGTCGTGCCATGTATTTCTATATACTCTGTATGAAGGTGTCTCCACACGGCGATGTTATCGCGGCGATTTTTGTTCAGACTCGTCGCGATTCTATCGCTCGTGGAGTCAGCGCCTTAGAATTCCGACAGTTACCAAAACATCTTATTCTAAAACCTTCGAAAAAGTTGGCTGATAAGCTGTTATTATCTCTAGCAAATAAGGAAAACTTTTTAGAAAAACCTGTAATTAATTATAAAGAATAATTAATTTTGACTTGCTCGTAATAGTTTGTGATATTTGGATGCATCTATTTTTAAAAGAATAACAATAGGCGAAAATTTGAAATTGAACCCTATACCAATGCGTCTGGCCAGGGTGGAATTAGTAGGCTAAGTACCCCCCCGTCACGGGAGGATCCCCGTCCCTGCAGTGGGACATGAATAGGCTGTTATGATGAACTATAGGCGTAGGTATGAGCACACGACATTACATGCAACTAACCCGTTTCGCTCCATCTATGAACCATCCTCGGGAGAGGTGGAATCGTCGATAACTATTCAGTCTATAGTTACGTTAACTAAATCTAACAAAACGCATACGTTTGAACCTACTTTCAGCTTATTTAGATTCTTCAAATGTCAGTGCTCATTTGTTAGCAATTGATAAGACTTAGGACATACTTGTACAATGGTATATTGAAAGTTACAGATAATTTCATAATAAGTAATTGGCGAATTGTTTAAATATCGACCTTGTTATTTCCATTGTATCGGTTGCTTTTTTCGGCTGCTCGTTCTCGTTGCAATAGGATAGTTAACTTTTTTTAATATAGTGACGCTGCAAAACTGCAATGCACCTGATGTAAGAGCTGTAAAAGTTTTATACCATTCACTTCCTCCTTGTCTGGCTTGCTCAAGACGGCGCATTATGGTATTATATTACGGGGGTATTAAGATGTGAGTCAAGTCTTCCAATCCTCTGTCGCCAGATCACGGAACCCAATGACCAGCTTGAAGACCTATCCAAAGGCTCTAATCCCAGGTCGAATCTTGCAATGAAAAACTTGTTAGATGGAGGTACTTTGGTTCTGTGCGTTTGGAAGGATTTCCAGGCATACATGCTTGAATTAACTATATGGATATTTAAGAAAATAATGAGATTCTCCGCTTTGCTAAATGGTTGTGCCTTACAGCATCCTAAGAGCCGCAGTGTCATTTATTGGCAACGACACTACCAGCCGCACTACCAGTAGTGTCGTTGCCAAATGAACGACACTACTGCCATTTTTTTGGATCAATTGTACAGTCGAGTCGAATCACAAATGAAAATAAGAAATATAACTCATTATTTTAAACTCTTTATCTTAAAACATAAATCATAATTCGATAAAAAAAATTGTACTACAGTACACAGCAGTAATATTTAGTGGACCTTCCCAATCATCAATTGATATAGCAGTAGCTTGTATATGTTTGCTTAAAGTGAGGAAGCATGTGATGTTTTATATGTTGCCTTATTATTAATTGCAGTACCGGCATGGGACGTTCCATCAGGGTGGTTTGTGTAGAATATGTTACATCCTTTTATACTCGTAGCTGTCGTTTTTTCATCAGTCATGTGTGTCTCGGAAATTAGTAGGATGTCAATATTATTATGATAGATGAATAATTCTACTTTAAAATAATATTTGAAAATTAATTCTTCAATATTATTTATACCACAAAAAATAAACTTATTATGTCGGTGTACCTCGTTCGTAACCCTCCTAAACAACTTACCTACAATAATTCTCGAGATATATTTTATCAGATTGTACCTAAAAGTCAAAGACAGAGGAAGCTATATTCATGGAATCATTCAAAATCGACCCTGATCTGGCTTCTACCCAGATATCAGTTAAAAATAATGAGCTACATTCCATAATTTCATTTGTGATTCGACTCGACTGTACAATTGATCCAAAATAATGGCAGTAGTGTCGTTCATTTGGCAACGACACTACTGGTAGTGCGGCTGGTAGTGTCGTTGCCAAAAAAGGCGCAGTGTTCTGGACAAAAACAGTCTAGCTATAAAAACGAAAGAAGAAAATCAACAGTTTTTGCTCTAGAAATTATTTGCCTAATAATAATGCCCTCGACGCTTGACAACAGTTCTTATCTGACATGCTCATGACACACACACATGAACAGTGCTCAGCGTCATGATCGTACGGGATTACCACACGTTTAAAAAAGGCCTATGATTTATTATGTCAGATAGTTATTATGTCTCCAATTCCTAAAATCTATTTTTTCCGCATTGTCATTGATTTGTCATGCCTTTTGAACCTGTCTTATCATGATGTTAGCAAACCTTTGTATCACTAAACTGTAATAAAAACTAATTTTTTTTTAAATTTAAGCTGAGTAATAATATGCCAGCAAATATTAATAGTTAGTCTTTTTTTTTTTAAATAGTTTCCGCGAATAAACCAGTTTTGCTAAAACATATCATACATTCAGATTTTTTAAAATTACTTTAACTACATAACTGTGTGCATACACCCGTGTCAAACAGTGTTCCTATGAAGGTAGGGGAAAAAAGAAAATGCTTTTACTATGCATGTCAATTCTCGTACCTAAAATTCGGTTAAGTTAACTTTTAGTTGTCAAATTGTCACACTCTAAATATTCTCTAACTCTAGATATTGTAAAAATATTTGCTATATCAAAGCTATTGTAATAATATAGGGGTGGCATTATATAATACATACTTTATTTGTTATGTATAAAATATTCTGTATAAAATATATAAGAGAAGATGGTGAATGTATGGTGCACGGAAAAACCGTAACAGGTTTATGCTGCACCTTGGTGTATATCTTGTGTATGTCCTATGTGATAAGTTAAATAAAAATAAAACTTTAACACGACCACAAAAAATTACAATTGCAATAGCAGAAACATGACAACTAAAAGTTAACTTAACCGAATTTTAGGAACGAGAATTGACATGATGATCATTATAAACCTGCTTCGGTTCATATACACACTCATACATCATTGATTTGTATTTTCTCAAACATATGACTAATATTTTGTACTGGTGCCACTGGGTGTGGGGACCTGCAGATCTGTACTACAGGTTTATATCCTCTTTCAGGCAGCAGCTTCTCACAATCAAACTATACTGAATTATTTTATTTCGTTATTTTTTATACATTGTATTGTATTGTTTGTTTTGTGAGGAGAAAATTAAATGTTATATTAAACACGAGTATTGATTTAAGGTGCTACGCTTTTACTATTTAACCCCTGACGCAAAAACGATGGGGTGTTATAAGTTTGACGAGTGTGTCTGTGTCTGTCTGTGGCATCGTAGCTCCCAAACGGATGATCCGATTCTATGCGGTTCATTTGTTTGAAAGTTATATCTGTCGAGAGTGTTCTTAGCAATGTTTGGTAGAAATCTAGTGGATTGAATTTGGTGGACTTCGTAATCTCTAGAAAGTCTCTACAATAAGATTTTTAAATCTGATGAGAAACATCTCATGTCAATTTTTACCAACATTAGTGTTACTATAGATTTTGTTTAGTTTCATCTTACAGTAATTTAACAGTGGGTGTCTTTAGACTTTTAAGACATAATATATTCATAAGAATTTTATAAGGCTAATCTAGGTAGGACAGGTTGTATACATAGCGACGGAATCGCGCCGTGTCGCAATCGATTTAGCAATAGTCTAACATTCTAGGCAAGCCGAGTGAATAAGCGATAGGGAACAAGTTCCGAATGACCGCGACCCGTGACTTAAGTGCGAGTATGCTTCCGAACGTGTATATTGCCTTTTACTGGAAAACTTTTATATGTATATATAGATTTTGATTTGAATTCGGTAATATTTAGATGTTTTGTTTCTAATTTCTATTAATGCTTTATCTAATAGCCCATGAATATAATTGCATCGATGGCAATTTTTTTTCACACAACGCCATCTAGTACCAGACTAAGCAGAGCTTGTACTATGGATACTAGATAAATCCAAACAAATTATACAAAGAAAACACCCAGACCAATGCAAACAATCATGTTCATGCACACAAAGGTTTGCATTGAGCGGGAATCTAACCCGGACCTCTGCGTAGCAGTCATGTTATATGATCACTACGCCATAGAGGTCGTTAACAAATTGTTTTTATATGGGGCTGCAATGCAGGAATACGCAGATTTAATTCCCACGCTAGATAATTAATTATTTATGTGAACCAGCATTTATTATTTTAAATATAGATGTTCTTTGTGTCAATTTTATGTCTATGAAAATTCCCGCGACACTTGGCTTTATTCCTAGTGCAGTTTTTTTTTTAAACAAAACAATATATTGTCACTACACTACACTGACTACAGCGATCGACTAAATCCTTGCACGAAAGAAAATTTGACTTACAGACTGCCACGCTTTGTTGGCCATCGGATTGGTATAAGTTTTAGAAACATTATTTCTTCACAGCCAGATTCATTGACAGTTGTTAGTAAGTGATGCTGTGTTCGACCTAAAACGTGTCCAGACAATCCCTAAGACGCAGCTTCAGGGTTGTTTTTGAAATTAATATTGTTTAAAGCCTGTTCCTCTGCAGGCCAAGGGTTAGCCACTTTGGATTTCCACTTAACTCGATCCGTGGTTTCTTATTCTTATCTTTAATTATTTTTGAAGACATACGAGTACATTTCATTCTGCCATCTTCATTTAGTCGTATCTTTTGAAGTTGTTACTTAGGTAGTAGGTACATTAAACAAAGTATTAAACAAAGAACTATAAAATTCTAGAAAAAAACCAACACATATAACTTTAAAAAATACCTAAAAAAGGCTCGTAATCTCACGTGCAAATCACCATGTTAGTTACGAATATACATGTTTATCGTATACACTAATCTGTCCTTCCGCACGAGGCCGCTAGGAGCTTGCAAAACCTACTGGTTAATGATACAGACTTCATGGTAAGATGTTGTGTGAAATACTAGTGCGTCGTTATGTTCCTATGTTGGTCTGAGAAAATTCATTCCTTGGTGAGTTTTTATTTCATTCATAACAGCCCATTAATGTCCCACTGCAGGGCCTCCTCCCATGACGTAGGGGTACTTGGCCTACTAAAACCACGCTGGCCAGACGGATTGGTATAGAGTTTAATTTCAAGTTTTCCTTCTTTTTATTTCGAAAGGTAATATTCTCGGATAGTCCCTTAGTCGGTTTTTACGACACCCATGGGATGGGATGGGATGGGGTGGTGACATATTGTATTCTTACTGCGTCACCACACGGAGACTTTATTTCATGAATATTAGTTATTTCATTAGTAGTAGTTAATTTCGACATAGCATTTAGAATTTTCCGTCTAAAATGCGAATGGGCAGGTTATATCACGTAAACCCTAAAGACAATGAAGGAGAAGCCATGTAGAAGGCTAAAGGAAAACGTAGAATCGACAAATGTGGCGAGATGACAATAGATTAGGCACAAAGTCGCGCAGTGGATTTGATGGAGGTCCTGCAGTGTGATGACGATGATTTGGAGTTGGTTCCGATAAATGTTTTGATAAAATTCCATTATATTCCGAGTCCTGTACTCGGGGCATAATGCCCTTCACAAAAGGGCCTCCCCCATTATACATTCCGTACTCACCTTTTAAGAAAAAAAAACATAATGCTAGCATATATTTGGCCTCAAATTCAACAACATTACAGGCGTTGCCTAACCAACGTCTCAGTCCTACAAAGGTCCATTACCCAACAGTTTATAACAGAATATTAAACCTAACATACCAAAGGTTAATAATAATTACGTACTGCAGACTCTAAACCGGTCCTTTGTACTGAAACAAGGCATAACTTTTATCAGTAGTTTATCTAACCACAGATTCTGCTGTGAATCTTAAGTAGGGGTATTTACTAAGAATATAACCGACAAATATTTTATATCTTCAGCGACCTTCAACTTGAGTGATGTATGGTCGAAAACTAAATGGCTTTATCACCTCTAGAGTTAATGTTAGTTGCATGTCATAAAACTATTAGGTTCAATATCGGACAGCAAAACATCAGCTAAAGCATGACGCTACTTTGACATATCAGTTCTCTTGTATTAGCAAATAGTCGTTAGGTATTTATAAAAACAAATAGTAAAGTCAGCGTTATTGACTGTTACTAGAGCATATTTTCGGTAAAAAGTTTTATTCTAAAGAATTTCTCTCTTTTTTCCTTGTATGTCCATCCCTATCATTTCTTGCATGACGTCATTGGCGCATATTTCAATTTAAAATTTTCGTAATTTTATAATATAAAACAATATAGGGTAAACCACTTAATGGTTAGAAGTCCTACAATTATTGGCACTTAAGAGTTAAAAGTGAGTAAAAAGAAAGAAAACACTATAGATTATTCAAGTTCCGTATGATTATTCAAGTTCAAATATTATTTATTTAATATTTTTATCATATTTTATTTATTTCATGTGTCAACATAGCAACAATAAATTTATCAGAATCCTTTTATTGGCAATAGTGCCAATAATATCTTTTTAATACTATTCAATCACATAATAATGATTAAGTTTCAGCAAAGATTAAAGTATTTTATCATTTTATGATACTTTATATTTTAGTCTGACACGAAGTCCACTCCTAAAGTGCCAACAATTGGGTGGCTTACCAGCCAATATTTGAATTCTACATTGTCAGTTTTTCTGAAATGACAAGCTTGTAATGTCACAAGTAACAAGTTGACTTTAGTTTTAAATTATTTAATGGTTTTTCATGGTTTTTCACATACAAACTCTATAGTTTAATTAGTGACATTTGTATTGTGTTAGTAGATTTTATTATTTATTGCGTTGAAGTGAAAGTTTAAAATAGATTGCACTTTTAATCTAAGCAAAGTTTTGAATACGGTCAACCAATGACGTCAAGCTCACGCATAAACATTAAATAACGATCTTAATGAATTTGAATTATGATAGAATTTTTTGTCAAAACTGATAAAGCCATTTCGTTTTCGACTATACTTCCTTAAATATAGATAACAAGCTTAGTAGCTGCTTGGGAGTCATCATAAGAGCCCATTAATGTCCCACTGCAGGGGCGGGCCTCCTCCCATGACAGAGGGATAATTGGCCTACTAGTACCACGATGGCCAGACGAATTGGTATACAATAGGGTTTTATTTCAAGTTTTCCTTCTTTTTATTTCGATTTAATATCAAATTCTACTTTTTTGTTTTTATAGAAAAACCATATTTCTGAAAGCATAAGATATCACGGTGCCATTACACTTAAAGGGTAGGTATACTTATTCAGTTCACTTTTAGAGGAAACTCATGTTCTAAGTAATTTTTCCACATATTTATAAATAGTAATCTTCAAAGAAACAGAACATAACAATAAAACAAGTTACAACATAATTTCATAATCTGGCCTTCTTTAAACCAGTATGATGTCCCTAAATCACACGGAGAACATTTATATTCATGCATAAAAAGATTTGCATGAACTATATAGGATTGCAACCGCATTAATCCATTATTCTAGAATACATGTTAGTAATAAATCTTTTCTAACATTATAAAAATAATTTCCGATATGTCAATGGAAGTAAGTTTTACTTTCGTAATTATTCAAATAGATTTGATTTAAATTAATATATTCAGCTTTTAGCAACACATTTACACTGTATTGTGACAGAAACCTAGATTAAAATGTTAAAAAGAATTGGTACTTTTAAATAAATTAGTTGTAATGTTACCCTTGACTCCTTTTACATGTTATCGTAGAGTTTGTCACCAAACTACAAAATAGAATAATTAATAATTGCGTAGTTATTATCATGTTTTGATTAATGGGCAAAATTATGGTAAAAGAAGCGGAATGAAAGCCTAAAATCTTGGCAGTATTTGTTTCTTTTTCTTTACGAAGTTAAATCTGAATTTATAGTACAATCTTTGCAATATCACAACGTGCCATCATCATCATAACAACCCATTAATCTCCCACTGCAGAGACGGGCCTCCTCCCATGACGGAGGGATAATTGGCCTACTAATACCACGCTGGCCAGACGAATTGGTATAGGGTTTCCGTCACGGGAGGAAGCCCGTCCCTGCAATGGGACATTAATGGGATGTTATGATGAATATAATTTAACTGATTCAGTTAGTCAGCGGTCGTATATTGCAACTGTTGTACACTAGGTTACGGCAGAACCTTTTTAAGATGTATGTATGAAGATGTGTACGAATGTATACGAAGCAAAGCTTTGTAAGGATCGTACCTAGCGTTTAATAACTTAATAACAGCCCATTAATGTCCCACAGCAGGAACGGGCCTCCTCCCATGACGGAGGGATACTTGGCCTACTAATACCACGCTGGTCAGACGGATTAGTATAGGGTTTATTTTTTCAAGTTTTCCTTCTTTTTATTTAGTAGAGATAATATTCACGGATAGTCCCTTAGTCGGTTTTTACGACACCCATGGGATGAGATGGGGTGGTTTTGCGTGAAAGAGTAACAAACATCTATCCATCCTCACAAAATTACAAGCACAATAGTCTGCTTACCCATATGATAACAAAGCCTGAGTGTATGTATTTTCCTATTTTACATACATACAAGTATCTACACATCTTTCAAATTTAGGTATACTAGTAATACCGTAACTAAGTAAGTCATATGATTACAGCTATCATAGAGTTAATTATAGCAATTATTTCGTCAAGATTTCCATAATTACATGAACAGTTGAGTATTTCCCCTTATACTCGTACGTAAATAACGTTGTTTTGACTGTGTATTGTTTTATTTGTAAAATACCATAGCTTTGTAATACGTGGAAATTTACTTTAAATGTAAAACCCTTGATGTAATGATACTTTAATGATATATGGAAAGGTAAAGTCATTCAGTACCAGAATACTTTTTGTAGTTAAAGGGTTATCCTGTAATTGTTTAAAGTGACAACGAACTTTTTTTTGTGGGGATGGATAATGACCTTAAGTCATGGACCTATGTAATGTTATTGAACTATGTCAGGCTTTGAACTAAGTAAATGAAACTTTTCATCATTATTATTTTGACAACATTTAAGTACAACACATTTTTAAAAATAAACTTTTTCATTAAGTTATCCCTATCGTGCCCATATCAACCTATAAGTCAAGAAAACCGACTAAGATAAAGTAGAAAATATGTAACTGTTTATGTAGAGAAATCATTAGTTTTATGAAAATAAAAATACCACGAACATTTATGTTTTGTGGAACAAGCTCGCTGCGGCGATTTCCGGACCGTTACGTCTTGGGGAGCTTCAAGAAACGAGCGTACTCCCTTTTTAAAGATCGGCAACGCATCTGTAATTCCTTTGGTGTTGCGGGTGTCCATGTCCATGGGCGACGGTGTTCACTTACCATTAGGTGACCTGCTGGCTCGCTTGCCTCCCATCATATAAAAAAAAGTATAAAAACTTTACCTGAAAGCTCATGCTAACCCGTATAAACCACATAAACCAAACGAAAAACTAAGTTTCCCTTCTTTACTATAAAAATCCCTACAGAAGGACAATAATAGGTTATTATAAAATACAAATTCTACATTAATTATCTTTTTAAATTATTGTGTTTCCGTCTAATTATTTCTAGCCATGACAATAGAATTTAAACTTAAAAATCAAGATCATAACAATTTGCATAATACGTATAAGAACAATTGTTATTTAACCTCTTCAAAACAATAATATAATGACTCTAGAGTTGAAAGGACAGTACGTACATTTTAAACTGTCAACGACTTTGTGACAGCTACTTTGAAATGTAGTAAGGGCAAAGATTATGCTGGGAACTTTTGCCACGCCTAAGTATTTTACTGGTTATAGGCGGAATCGAAGTATAGTAACACATAAAACGACATTTGCTAAACATCAATTCTATGTTCTAAGCTCACATATTATATTTAATGAATGGTTATTACAGCAGGATTATTCGAGCACAGAATCTCTGATAGCATACATATCATAACTCAATATATTTCACTATATCCATTTCTTCTTTATTGCATCAAAATTTAACTGACAAATCCACTCATACCAACAGACATACACACACACACACACACACCTCTTCACTTCACTATACTTTCACACACACCTTTAGCATTTAGTCACATACACTCATTTACAACACACAGATTCCACAGACATGACACTTTTAATGGTGCACTCGCTATAAACCATACAGGAACATGACCCCAACTAAATGACCGAACACTGTCACTTAAGATACAGGTTAACCTAGTTTAAGTGACAGAGTTTAACTCACTAGAAACATAGCTGTCTTCTCAAATAGTCAATGCCTATTGTAAAAGAATTGTCTTATTTATTTATGTCAATCGCGGTCTCAAGAAAGAAAAAAAACTATATGCTACCAATTTTTAAGACTTTTTAAAATCAGGGTAAAATTATACCAATATTATTAGTTACAAAAATAATGATCCCCATCATAAATATAATGCCTGAACTAAATACGAGTACGAATAGCGAGATATATTTTTTTACATACGCGAAAGTTGTATGTAGGACATAAAAGTTTTATTTTTGATACATTTGCAACCATAAAAACAAATGAATTCAGAAGTCGATATACTGTGTGCAACATCATGGAACCGAAATCTTTCGGTTACCTGTCATCACTAATTAAAATTATTCTCACGTTCAAACAAAAGTCTGTAATCTGATTCACATGTTTACTGCATTTTATACAACAATCTAGAATAAATTATAGTTATTCTAATTTGTACTCGAAACTTATTTATCATTTTAGTAGTTTGTTGCATAGAAAATAGTCGAATTGTATTGTTGTAAGCCCGCTATTCCTTTACTACCGGTTAATAATTAACTTACCAAGGACTTCGAACAGTCACTGGATTGTACTTCACTCACTGGATTTTATTACTGTTGAGGCACTGTAGCAGTTGTATACATACATCTAACTCTGTACCAACCAGTTGTTTGGAAGCCATCTGCAGTCATCATTTGTATGAATAGACGTTTTTATTATTATACTAGCTGCTGTGCCCGCGACTTCGTTCGCGTGGCGGATGTTACTTACTTCGCAATTCGATTTAATACTGAAAAATCGTTTTTTAAACCTTATAACAAACAGATATACTTACCTACACACGAATTGTAAAATTAACGAACGAACCAAAACCTTTTCAAAAACAGATCTTTACAAAGACAGATCTATGAAGACTGTGTCTAAACTTATACTGAAAGACATGAGCGAACGTCATTCTTTCAAGTAAAATCTTAATACCGCGATACTGAAAATGACGTCACAGGCACAATGCCATATGTTGTCAAATTTGTAAGTTAAAATAAATGACATCGCTTATTTCATCATAACAGCCCATTAATGTCCCACTGCAAGGACGCGCCTCCTCCCGTGATGGAGGGATACTTGGCCTACTAATACCACGTTGGCCAGTCGGATTGGTATAGGGTTTAATTTCAAGTTTTCCTTCATTTTTATTTCGTAAAGATAATATTCACCGATAGTCCCTTAGTCGGTTTTACGCCACCCATGGGATGAGATGGGGAGGTGACATATTGTATTCTTGCTCCGTCACCACACGGATAATCGCTAATTAATTATAAATGAATACATTTGCACGCCACGTTATGGTGCGGCAGAAATACCTGCCTCGGTGGCGCGGCGGTCGCATTACATGGCTGGCGTGCATGAGGTCGCGGGTTCGATTACCATGGAGGACAATTGTGATACACAAACTATTGTCCTTAGTCTGGATGTTCTTTGTGTCCGTTAAATTGATATTTTTAAAGGCTAGTGTGAAGACTTATAATTGATATTACACATACGATTCATGGTTAATTTTATTAACATTTAAAAGGAATAACTTATTAATAGCACTTAATAATAAAATAGTTATATATTATTTAAAAACTCATTTATTTTATGATTACTACTGGTAACGCCATCTCGTGAACAAAAGAAACGAAATTTAAATTCATTCAACATTGAACCAAATCCATTTTTCATGACCCCTGATTTGTATTGGACTGTTCTAATAAAGAGATCTAGCGATATCTCGAGTATTACTTATCCGATTCCGATTGTTTTATTATAGTATAGATAGATACCTACTTTAAACTTAATACCTAAAAACTACGTATCTATGTATTGTAATATCTAAAGCGCGCTTATTCCGAGAAGAGTCAATAAGAACCACGTCCGTTCGCATTAAGAGTCAATGTGAATGAAATTATATAGATGCACCCATTGATTTATAAAAAACCCTAGATGCACATTTTCAAACAAAACTAACAGCCAAAAGTGTCACCAAATTAAACATACGCAATAAATACGTATAGTAATATCGTAAACATATTTCTTTTTTCAAATTCAATCTTACACGCATGACATAAAGTTGTATTTAAAAAGTAATGCACATAAAGCAATAAAATTTAATGATTGACTTTTGCCGGTAGAACAACGCGATACTAATTTAAAAAAAGTGCACAATGCGCCCATTTGTTGCGGACGTTTTTGGGAAGTGGAGTGTGTATCTTTGGTTTTTTGTAAATCAATGGATGCACCGGTTGGCCGCTTCGGACGTTAAACAAAAATCAACCGTACAGCCGTACTCATACTGGCGCGGCGACATTTGGAAATTTTCTTTCATCTAAATCTTGTGTGTTTATAAACCGATTTCTATAAAAATTTTTTTATGAATAAGGTATTAAAGTGTACTTTTGAAATATGGGAGTTTAAAAAAGATATGTCTATGCAAATTACAATATATTTATGTATTTAATACACTTTGAAGAAAACCCTAACGATTAAACAGGTTATTGTGGCTAATATATAAAAGATAGATATATACTATTCAGGACTTTTTTGTTCATCTTTTGAAGACCTTTATTTTTGTAATACATATTTTTGGCGTATGATCAACGTATGCGATGATAAGAGCTCGAACGCGCTTTTTTTCAACCGACTTGCTTCAAATTTTTCGTCACTGCTCAGCACCTATGTGTCTTAGCGTTATGTTATACAGCCTATAACCTGCCCGGGAGTATGGACTACAATTGTACCAAGTTTGGTTAAAATGCCTTCAGTAGTTTTTGACCCATGCGTGCACATACAGACAGACAGACAGACAGACAGACAGACAGACAGACAGACAAAAAATTTATTGATTGCATTTTTGGCATTAGTATCGATCACCATTCATCCTCCAATATTAATTTTTAACATATATTCAATGTACAGAATTGATCTCTCTACAGTTTTATTATAAGTATAGATTGTAAGTTGCTACGTATTCATTAACAAAAAATCATAATTCAATATTAATATTTTAGTTTTAAAACGTGGAAATAATCAAATAGACATACATTTTTAAACATTGTATTCTATATACTATAATTAATTTAATTTGCGAATAATATAATGCTTTACTTAAAACAACGTGACCAAATAAGTTAATTTTCTTTTTGTTTTGTTACAGAAACAAAATATAACATGTGGATTAATATTCTTCTGTACACATCCTACTTCTCAACCTACACGATCCTGCTTGCCATAGCTGGGCTGTGGTGCTTTGAGGAATGCGCTCCTACAGAAGAAGAAGAATACGAATTCCACTACCAGTACAGTGCCTTACCGTACTGATAGTTGCTGGTAAATTACTCAGTAAGTACCTAACTTTACATTTCTGTCAGGGATCATCATCATAACAGCCCATTATTGTCCCACTGCAGGGACGAGCCTCCTCCTATGACGGAGGGGTACTTGGCCAACTAATACCACGCTGGCCAGACGGATTGGTATAGGGTTTAATTTTAAGTATTCCTTCTTTTTAATTCTTTAATTTTTAGATAAAATTCACGATTAGTCCCTTAGTCGATTTTTACGACACCCATGGGATGAGATGCGGTGGTGACTTATTGTATTCTTACTCCGTCACCACACGGAGATGACGTATGTCAAGGATGACGTATCTGTCAGAAATGACGTATTCAAACCCTCTAAAATGGTTTTTCCTAAGGGTTCTACCTCGAGACTCGAGGTCTCAAATGGACAACTCTAAATTAACCTCTGACTCTTTTTGATTTGATTGGTCGCATCAATACTGTTCACTGTCAGACCAGTCCATGTTTATTTGAGCACAGTGTGAGTACATGTCATTTAATCGTTGTCTGCTGAATTAACTTTGACTATATTTGAAATGTAATGTCAGTCACAATTTCTTCTTCACGTTTATTTAGAAATTAGAATTTTATTTTCGCTAAAGTGGTTCTTAACATTAGTGGATAATATTAATAATAGACCTATCGTGCTATATTTTGAAAGAGTTTTCCCAACTTGATGCCGTAGTTGACAGTGAATGTCATTGTGTGCATGAATATATCTACTACATTATGTCCAATGTTTTCTCATGCAAAGAGGTTTTCTCGAATGAACTGAATGAAAAATGAGCAAGAAAGAAATTTGTATGTATTATTTATATTCAAGTACAGGATGTTATGTTGTGATTAAAAGGCAATTAATTATGCTTAATCATTATGATGTATTAATGATTCCGGAAAGTTTTTCTTTAGGAAAATATATTATGCCATAATGAGCTAAGTTTCTTTGTGCATTCATATTTTTGTATTCAGTGTTTTTATAAACTATTGTCCAAAAGCTAATAGTTTTCAACTTAATTTGATTAGTTGAAAGAAACACTTCCTAAAATACTTTTTTATAACATTACATCATTCACCGTAATATCTCCGTGTTGTGACTGAGTAGGAATACATGGTATCACCTCCATTTCTCACCCCATGTGCAAAACCGACTAGATATGTACGAGTTCGTGTAAATAAAATATGATATAAAATCCTCTCTCCGTGTGGTGACGGAGTAAGAATACAATATGTCACCACCCCATCTTATCCCATGGGTGTCGTAAAACAGACTAAGGGACTATCCGTGAATATTATCGTTACAAAATAAAAAGAAGGAAAACTTGAAATTAAACCCTATACCAATCCGTCTGGCCAGCGTGGTATTAGTAGGCCAAGTATCCCTCCGTCCCGGGAGGAGGCCCGTCCCTGCAGTGGGACATTAATAGGCTGTTCTGATGACTGAACTTGCTTCATGATAAGTCATGTTGTAGTTTTAGTTATACGTATTTCGTATGTTAAGGTTTACCTTACAAAGAAAAGTAGTATGCTATATAGATAGCCAGATCATTATAGAAACTGTATAATTTTATATTGGAATACATAATTCAGATGTATTTTCCACCATTTTAAGCCCTATTCGTATCGGTCTGGCCAACAGGCCAGCCCTGCGAACATTAAAGATCTGTAATGAATTATGATGTTAAAGATTGATTTGAATCTAGCCAGCTCAACTTGATAAATATGCGTAAATCACGCATATAAATTAAACAACAGAAATTTCACAAGGGATATTCTATTCCACCTTGGAACTAATTAGGAATTAGAAAATTATATTATTTCTAGAATCACCAAGGTTACCCCCTCTTTATTTAGGTATAATCCTGCTGCCGCTTCTATACGTTTTCCGATCTATGTTATGCAGTGATATGCTGTCATCACAGAGAATCGGGCAGATATCAGTATTATATGAAAATATATTACAGGATTAAGTTTTGAGAAATTTTTGATTTAAATAAAAGTGTATGAGTGTGTGATCTTAAATAGATTATTGGAAAGATATTTTGTGTGTGTGATTATGTGTTAAAGGTTATTTTGGTAAGTGTCAATTTAATTAAGTGTACCTATTAGATTATGTTTTATTTTAGGAATTTGTTAATAATAATGCAATTGCAATAAAAAATAATAATTAAACAAAAAATTAAAAAAATATCGCGATAACCGACATAGACGCGCACGGAGCCACGCTGTTAAAATATTCACGTATGTGTAATTCTTGTGCTTAAACTCGAGGAAAAGAGTATTAATAATTTATACTTATTGAAAAAAATTGAGTCTACTTTTATAAACTAATAATAAATAATATTGAAAAAAAATTAGTCTACTTTTAAAAACTGAAAAGTATACTAAATTTAAAATTGCAGCTGCGTGCCTTCTCCATTAACAAGGATAAGCAAAGCTTACAATATGGATCCGTTAAATTATATTAAATTAAATTATAATGTTGATGTATAGGTAGGTTAAGTGACGATGGGGCTAACATATTATTATATAATAAAAGCCCCTAAATAAAAAAGATAAAAATAAAGATACTGTTTTAATAATAATAAAATAAAATAAAATAAATAAAAAAAAAAGTTAAAAAAAAAATGGACCCGTTTAGGACTTGTTGTAATTGTAGTGTGTGTAGTAAAACAGTACAATTCCGATATAAAATATGACAATAATGATGATACAAATTAATAAAAAATATAATTATGTTAATATTTGAGTCACACAGGCATCTATGCAATGTACCTAGCTATGTCTGTATAGGTAACACCTGCACATAATACCATACATATACAAGATGCTCTAACGGAAGTATCGAAACAAAAAAAACTAAAAAAAACTTACTTTTACCTATAAGTCACTTTAAAACCATCTTTATTCTAGTTTATGCAATAAGTATATTATCTTAATTAAATAAATTCGATACTACATTTCAAACTTGAAATTAAACCCTATACCAATCCGTTTGGCCAGCATGGTATTAGTAGGCCAAGTATCCCTCCGTCACTGGAGGAGGCCCTGCAGTGGGACATTAATGGGCTGTTGTGATGATGATTTTATATTCTTCTTATGCTGAAGGGCAAAAAATACACAGGTATCTAAATTCCGAAATCTGTTTTGTCGATTCAAAATTCGGAAGTCAAAAACAGGTTTTCAACCGACTTCAAAAAAGAGGAGGTTCTCAATTCGGTTGTATTTTTTTTTTTTTTTTTATTTTTTTTATTTTTATTTTTTGTGTTTGTTACCTGATTTCTCGAAAACGGCTAGACCGATTTGAAAAATTTTTTTTTTGTTCGATTGGGTATACTTCCCATTTGGTCCCATTGTCACCAGATCTGGATCTGGATGACGGGATCCTAGAGAAATCGAGGGCATCTCTTGAAAATTGTAGGGACGCATTATGTAAAATGTTGTCATATACGTGCATCTCTGACGTCACTACCAAATAGTCAAGAGTCAGAACTGGTCTGATGCTGGAGACCACAGAGAGTCGAGGGAACAACTCAACGGCATATAGCAGCTACCTTGTGTTTGGGCTTATTTTAATTGTATTGATGAAAACTTTACGAAACTTGACACAAACATGATCTGATGATGAAGAAGACTGAGGGTCGAGGGAACTCCTCAACGGTATGTAGCAGCTACCTAGTGTTTAGGCTTATTTTAATTGTATTGATGGAAACTTTACACAACTTTACACAAACATGATCTGATGATGAAGACGACTGAGGGTCGAGGAAACTTCTCAACGGTATATAGCAGCTACCTAGTGTTTGGGCTTATTTTATTCGTATTAATGAAAACTTTACACAAACATGATCTTATGATGAAGACGACTGCAGAAATTTATTTAATACGAATCTTAGAAATTGTTATCAGCATGGTTTTTAACCGACTCCTGTTGAAGTCGGTTTTTTAATTAGAAAATTATATTATTTTGCGTGTGATCGAAAGAATAAATATATAATAAAGTCGATGCTTCATTTAAAATTTTGTAAGTAAAGAAAAAAACGTAAATATTCTCGACCTCTATGGCGTAGTTTGTATATAACATGACTGCTACGCAGAGGTCTCGGGCTCGATTCCCGCTTAATGCAAATTTTTGTGTACATGAACATGATTGTTTGCATTGGTCTGAGTGTTTCTATGTATAATATGTATGTATTTACAAAAAAAAAAGTATTTATGTATGTTTATCCGTTCTCTAGTACCCATAGTACATCATCTAGTCCCAAACTAAGCAGAGCTTGTACAAGCTCTGCTTAGTTTGGGACTAGATGACGTTGTGTGAATGTATGAGAGTTATTTATGTGTTTATTGTCTTTACTGAAACAACTTATCATAAGAATCGTGGTATTAGTAGGCCAAGAGTAATAAATACAGTACGATATTAATAGGTTTATGTAGGTAATACTCATTAAGGAATATTACTAGCAAATTAACTATAGGAAGTGCTTGTATTTGTTTAATTCAAGGAAATGAGCAAAAATTTACGTGTGTGACCTCTATATTGCAAAAATATTGCATACTCTAATAATTAATTAATACGAATTCTTGCTACCTAAATAGGTATAAAAAGAATTTATCATAAAAATGTTAGTCTAAATATAATTATGTCTAAAAAGTAATAATAATATTACGAGTATATTTCTCACACATTTACTCAATGGCATCCTAAACCATGCAAAGCTCGTCTTAAGGATACTCGGATTGACATTAGTATTTACATATTTTGCGTAAAGAAAATTAAACTTTATTTTTAAAGCACTACCTAGATGGAAGTTAAAAATTGAGAAAAATGTTAAAAAAATGGAACTTATAATAACTAGTGCCATAACAGTCACTATAACTTAACTACCCCCCCGCAAGTACATAATTAACATAAAACAAAAATAATCAGGCACCATAAAGTCATTCTGGTAGGCCAATTTAGTGAGAATCGAATCACAAAACCTCTGCCTAGCAGCAATGTCCCACTACGCCACACCATAAAGATAATACCGATGACAAACATTGGCACTGAATCCTATAACAAATAATAACGTAAGAAGGTACAAATTACGTCATCATTCAACATAAATCGTAGCATATTTAACTGTACCTGACAATCTTAACGATGCCAGCAGTAGAAGATGATTCGATACTATAAATATACATCATCATAAGAGCCCATTAATGTCCCACTGCAGGGACGGGCCTCCTCCCGTGACAGAGGGATACTTGGCCTACTAATACAACGCTGCCCAGACGGATTGGTATAGGGTTTAATTTCAAGTTTTCCTTCTTTTTACTTCGTAAAGATAATATTTACGGTTAGTCTCTTAGTCGGTTTTTACGACACCCATGGGATGCGATGGGGTGGTGACATATTGTATTCTTACTCCGTCACCACACGGATAATAAATATACATAGTTAAGTATAATTCTTGCAGCTTTGGTTAAATCGCTGACGCATTTACTTAAGTTTTTGTGGCGTATGACGGAAAACAAAGCAATTTAATATTCTATCATGCAAGTGTTATTATCATCAATAAATGCTTTAACTATGGGATTTTCCCGACAAAATTATATCAATTCGCTAAGACATTTAATTTTTGCTTCTAAAACCTAACGTGGGATGTTCAATAAAAAAAAATACAATTATTAAGATATCCTAACCTCTTGATTATAGTTACAAAACATTACCACGTTCCTAGTGCAGTGTACCATATATGGTACACGTGCATTGTTTTGTTATTGTGTCTGCTGGCGGCACTGTGAAAGGGTTAAGGAATCAGTAGTTAGCAAACTCCTGTAAAAATTACTCCTGAAAAAAACTTCAATAACTACTTAATTTAGACCAACGTTCATAATCGTCAAAATCTCCGCAAAGCAATTGATAAATTTGAGTACGAATAAAGTTATTGAGTTCTTGCACAGAATAACACAGAGTTCAGACAAAGTGTGTATGATCTTGTTATCAAGGATCCTTGACGACCTTTGTGGCGCAGTCGGTATATTACATGGCTGCTACGCAGAGGTCTCGGGTTCGATTACCGCTCAATGCAAATGTTTGTGTGCATGAACATGATTGTTTGCATTGGCCTGAGTGTTTTCTATGTATAATATGTATGTATTTACAAAAAAAAAAGTATTTAGTATGTTTATCCGTTGTCTAGTACTCATAGTACAAGCTTTGCTTAGTTTGGGACTAGATGGCGTTGTGTGAGAATTATTATTATTATTATTTATTGAGCGTTAACCCAGTAGACGCGCTGGTTCTAACCATACAACTTGCAACTTTGTCCATTGCCTTCCAATCAAACGCAACTACATAGTAAAATTTATCATTAAAGAAAGAGCTCATTAAAACGATGCTAATTGTGTCTAACAGTTACAATTGCATCACTCTATTATTTTCCAATGTCAGGTTCAATCGAAGTTACGCTTTGCTGCACATATTTAGTGAAGCAACGAAAATTCATTGAAAACGCTTAGTCACGGTGACTTGCATTGTAATGTAAGGAAGTATGGATTTTATATAGCACGTGTAGTAATAAAAATGGACTATGGAAGAAGTTTCGCAGATATTGTTAGGTCTACGTATCTAAGGTGGAGATGGAGAAAGAATTTATGGAGCCATGATTCATCAGCATCCCATCGCACCCCACTCTGGTCCCAAAAGTCGACTTAAAGCTGTTTCACAGATAACTAATATAAATAACACTATGAGAACGAAAAATCTTGTCTTGACACTGAATATTGTTTACAATTCTTAATTTATAGTCTGTAAAAATCCCCGCACACAGGACTTGATCACCCTTAATAAAAATAACAGAATCAGTCTGGCCAACGTGCATTTGCATTCACTAGTGAAGTTTTTCTACAACAATTAAATAACCCATATCTGCATTGCATGCTGCATTACAATCTCCAGTGTACCTTGGTACAACGCAAATAAGGAGATCCATGAACAACTTGAGATGACTAGTGTAAAGGAGGAAATCTCAGTCAAAGGAAAAGTATGAACAGATACTTAAAAACCATCCAAATGCACTGGCAACAAAGAGCTATTAACACCTAGCTACTACAAGCGCCTCAAGAGAAGAGACGTCTCGCCTAAATAAGGAGTAGATTTCCTCGTTGGAGGACACACTCTAAATACCGATATCCTTCACCATATCCACTAAAAGCTTGCAGCTGATCGCAGATAGACGAAAAAGGAAAAAAATAGGTATATCTGCAGTGAAAAATCAAATCTCTGGAGAGATTTCCCTATTGTTTCTTTCATAGGCTGACCTTCTGGAAAATGTAAATTATTCCGTACGCCAATAGTTTCACTAAAATTACTTAGATATTTAATAATAAACTACGGACCTACATTAAAAGAGAAACATTATGTTCAATGAACATAATCATTATTTACATAATTAGAACTGTTGTGTCATAAGTTAAGGAACTAATACTTTATTACGGAAAATGCGTAATAATTTCCTATTCGCGCGGAAGATATCTAGAACTACTTGCAGTGACCTTCCCAAATAATATACTTAATATTTCAGGGCTGTAACAAGACTTGTTTTGAGTAAGAAGTCTGTTGGAGTAAACGGGGTGAGCTCTCGGCACGATTTCAATAAGTAGGGCAAACGTGTTCTCTCGTATAAAGTTTGGGAGTTTCGGAAACGCATGGAGTCGTACTGTTTGCTTCGAAAGGCCCTGCTAACAATACCATGAAATGTTATTTGAACGTGCATCCTTTACACTTTCTAGAAAAGGACCTCCTTCTTAGTTATACAATTTGTCCAATATCAGTATTAGGTGTCATAGTCAAACAGTTTGTCCAATATTCTCTGCACATAAAAGTCTAGCAATCATTTTCTGTGCAAAAACATAATGGAACAATATTTTGGGACATTTATTTGCTCTTAATGACATCAGATTATTAAAACGTAGTGTGGAGAAGTATTTGCAGACCGGCAAAGTGATAACATCTAATTGAAGTCATTTCGGGACTACGAGTACCATCATTTTCTTTCATTGTGGTTTTTATCTGGTTTGTTACAGTCATAGAGCTATAAAACCACGATTTAGGGCAATTTCCGCAGAAATTATTACTACGAAAATCAAACAAGGAAAAATTGATTTCAAACCCTATGCTAGTCCAAGGACCATGCTTTATGTAGGCTAGTAATTCCCTATAACACGGAAGAAGGCCTTACAATCATGCCATCCAATTTTATAACAAGAAATTAAACAAACTAGTACAGCCCTGACTATCCTTAGCATCCAAAGGCATCCGTTGGTCGGAACTCTTAGTTTTCGCTGAAGTCCTTGAACAGTTGCCGGTTGCAATATCCTGTCAGTTGCGTGCGCATAACCACTGGCCCACTAGTATTGCACAACCTTTTGATACTAATGCTTGTTCTTCACTGCTAAGTGATCTATTGCTCTGGATAACATCAAAATTTTGGAGTAAGAATCTTTTGTATATTGATTGGTGATAGAAGGTGAAAGTAGTTCTCATAGTTTTGGATAGATGGCGTTTTTATATATTTCTATATGCACTTTTTAAAGATAATAACCGTATAAATAAAGAATAAAGTACAGTTTTTTAAAAATTATTCAAATTTATAGTTTTCTTATTTATAATTTTGCAAAGGCATATTTAGCCTACTATATCTAATGATCGTGTATATTAGAAACCAAATATTTTTTCTAAAATAAAATACATACTACTTAATAAGAAAAAAACAAAAGATAAAAATACTACAGAAGAACTCCATTTTTATTTTTTAAATATTTTAAAACCCTTGCATAATACGAACTTGATTATCTTATAAATAAATGACAGAGTACTTAACCTTAGGGTACAAGTACCATTTTATTAATTTTAAAGGCACTATGGCACTGGCCGTGTGATTTAGGGACATCATACTGGTTTAAGGAAGGTTAGATTATGAAATTGTTTTGTAACTTGTTTTATTGTTATGTTCTGTTCTTTTGAAGAATTTTGTTATATTTGTATGTCAATAAGGCAAAACATAGAACACTATTGTAAAAACTCAAGACCTCTTATGTACTTCACCTATGTTTAACAAATAAATTGTTCTGATTTCTTACTATTATAAACATGTGAACAAATTACTTAGAAAATGAGTTTCATCTAAAAGTGAACTGAATAAGTATAACTACCCTTTGAGTGTAACGGCACCGTGATATCCCATGCTTTCAGAAATTTCATAGATTAGGTATTTATATAAAAACAAAAAAAATATAATTTGATATTAAATACTTTGCCAATCCATGTGATCTCCATAAGAAAGGACCTAATCTTAGCATTCCATGGATTCTCCGTGCGGGTGCCGGGTCCATCGCGTGATAGAGGACGGAACACTTGCTGAACAGCGTCTGGAACTTACGACCCAGATGTAGGTTTAAGGAGGCCCACTTATATTACGTTAGCGGTCACCTTCACTGTCTGCTATGTTCCGTCCTCTACCTATCCAAATTTGGTAGGAACCTAACAATGGCGTATTAGTAGGCAAGTTTCCCCTCTCTTCTAAGAGGGCTCGTGTTTACAATGTAATTTTAATTTGTTAGTGAGGCATTTACACGATCAAAGACTGTCAAAGGTCACTAAATTACCCTTTAAAAGGCTTACTTAAAATATGAAATTAATGAATGTGGACGAGGCCGAATCTGTTTGCCAGGATCGTGACAAGTGGCGTTCTGTCGCCTCTGCCTACCCCGGACGGGTTAAGGCGTGAGTTTTTTATGTATGTATGTAACATTAAAACATCCAAAACAATACACGACGTGGTTATAGTCAGTCCTTACTGTCACAAAGTTCATTCAGGGTTTCGACACGTTTTAAAAAAAAGGTTGTTGCTCTACAACAATAACATGTTAAGCAACAATTTTAATATTACATTTTAACTACAAAATAAACTACAAAAGCATATTTTATATTCCTAACATTTTCCTCTCTGTGTGACGATAAAATGTAATTGCGTTACTTATGGCACTTTAATAAAAAATATTTAATAATTATCTTTTTTTGTTATTATATAATGCATGAGAACTGTATATGAGAACAATGCAACATTTTTCCATTAAAAACAGCTATGCCTTTGACCTTAGACGTGATTGAATTAAACTCGTATCGTGCATAGTATAGTTCATAGTAGTTTTTAGATATCGTGAATTTATGTATGTATAGAACAATGGTCACAATATTGCTTATCATCATCATACGAGTCAATTTACGTCCACGGGTGAACATCATTATCATACCAGCCCATTAATGTCCCACTGTAGGGCCCCTCCCGCGACGGAGGGATACTTGGCCTACTAATACCAAACGCTGGCCAAACGGATTGGTATAGCGTTTTATTTCAAATTTTAATTCTTTTTATTTCGTCAAGATTACGGATTTGCTTAGAAACAAACGACGATTCAGTCAGCAAAGTCTTGGTTGCGATTAATAGCAAACAAGGGGTGCCGGGTTCATCTGTCTACTTTAAATATAGCTCACACACTTTTGCTATTGTGTCTACTAGAATGACAGGCGGTTGCCTGACAAGACACTTTTGGGACGCAAGTCGTGATAATTTAGCCCATGCGGACTTTTCAACTCCTCATTTTACTCAGATCTAAATCATGTTGAAAAGTTATGAAATTATCAAACAAACGAATGTCAAATTGTTTAGCTTTTAAACTAGGTGAAGGTTCTGTAGAAAAATAAAGAGGCATATATAGGTACGTTTTTCTATGAGACTCAACTACTTACAAGAGAAAACAAATAAGTAATTTCACAATCTCTTAAAACTCAATATTGTGTTCTTGCCCTTGAATGTACAAAGTCTTGTCACAAGTTCTGCCAATAAAAACTTGTTAAATAGTAAATCATCATCATACAGCCCATTAATGTCCCACTGCAGGGACGGGCCTCCTCCCGTGATGGAGGGATACTTGGTCTACTAATACCACGCTGGCCAGACGGATTGGTACAGGGTTTAATTTCAAGTTTTCCTTCTTTTTATTTCGTAAAGACAATATTCACGGATAGTCCCTTAGTCGGTTTTTACGACACCCATGGGATGAGATGGGGCGGTGACATATTGTATTCTTACTCCGTCACTGTGCTCCGTCACCACACGGATAAATTGTGAATGTTGGCCACAAAAAGTTTATTGAATACGATTTTTGAATTATTTCCCTTATATATCGAATTCCAGAAATTATCTTTAGTACCTTTTAGTATGCGATCATTAGATGGCATGAGTCAAAAATAGGAAAATTACATATACACGTATCCTGGGTGTGGTTTTAACCCACGACCTCATATACAGCTATTACCACTAACTAAGTCAGTAAATAAGTTGAAGCATGCTCTCAAAGAACCGCACGGCATAACAGCTCAATTAAGACCTAATACGACACGCAAAAACAATTCAAACCGTCTGTGGTACTTCTCTCTTCATCGCAATACTTTATTGCTTTCTACAAAGTTTACATACAAGATGGTAAAGTTAACAATACTTAGTTTTAATTGTAGACCCTGTTTTAAAAGCCGGAATACGCACAGCGTTCGCTGTAAGAGGGTGAGCTTTTAGCTAAGCAAAGCATGGAGCTTTATTTTTCTAAACTTGAAGAGGACAACGGTAAGCATAACGGATAACTTTATAGGTGCTCAGACGCCATATTATGAAAAAAAACATCCAAAAGACATCCACTGCAAAACGTAGGCCTCAATTTTCCGCGGTCATGTGCCTAAAAAAGACATGAATCATTATAATTAATAACAAGGTGGCAATTTGTAGCTACTGTTTTTAATCACAGGTAATTTATCAAACTAATAATCAAAGTTCATATTGAACTAACGTTGAACTCATTTGCATAATGTGATTTATTAACTTTATTTAACTAATATCATTCCTTACCCTTCGGATATTTTTAACTCAAATTATATAATATTATATCATTAGTTACATAAATTATAATATTTTAACCAACATGTCAATTCTCGTACCTTAAAATCGTTAAAAAACCGGTTAAGTTAACTCTTAGTTGTCAAATTGTCTTGTTTTTTGCTATTGGAATTGTAATCTTTTGTGGTAGTGTTAAACTTTTATTTAGAGTGTGACAATTTGACAACTAAAAGTTAACTTAACCCATTTTTTAACGATTTTAAGATACGAGAATTGTCATGCATAATAAATATTTCAAATCTAAAGTTGCTGTAAAGACGATTGTACAGAGTCAAATATTAAGCATGCAGTATAGTCCTTATCTTTGTTAACTTACGTGGGAGGTATCGAAATGGTAATTATTTCATAAGCTCTATTACAATCTCATAAAATTTTAACAAGAGCAAAGCACAAATTACATTTGAATTGAGACGGAAATCAAACGCGAGACCTTTACCTTACAGTTATGGAATACTACTATACCAATCCACGTTAACGCATACAAAGATTTGCTTTAGTCAAGAATTGATCCCGGAACTTTTGCCTAGCATACATTGTCTTAAACCACTACGCCACAATGTTGTGTGGGTCAGTGATTAAAAAGGCCCTTGATCGGCAAACACGAGTGTATTTGTTAATACATGCAAAGGGAAGTGTGAAATGGTTTTGCGTATTCCGAGTCAAGATCACAGCAATATAAACACGCATGTATGCAAAATATAATCGTCTTTTTGTATAAGACATGCAATTGAATGAATTGAAACAATGAGCATAGATTAATTGAATGAACTCACGAATTATGCATAGTATTTTACTAATTTGTTTAATGATGGAGTAATAGTACATGATTATTTATGAGTGTAAGATAATTTGTGTGATTTATACATTGTTGTATTAATGCTGGATGTTCTTTGTTTAAGTTAATTTCATATTGGTAATCGTTCTGAGATGAGATGGGGTGGTGACATATTGTAATCTTACTCCGTCACCACACGGACGTGCGCAAACATGGCTATTAATGTTAACCATTTGTGATTCGGACCCCTATACCCAAAGTAGTCTCGTAATAAATAACCACATGTATATTTTTAATGACAATCTTTCATTCAAATCTAGATTTGGCAACTTCCCAAATGTTAAATTAACTCGTAAATCCGCAGATTTACTTCCATTCAATTAATAAAAATGGTTTATTCATTAATTTGAGTACTAAAATATTTTAATTAGCATAAATACTATTAGATCAAGGTCTTAATAAGCGTATGTGCATTTATATATAGTTATTGCAACTTTTTGAGTATATTGTGAAATGTTTAAGAACAAGTTGCGAAAGGTATATAAAAATTTGTAAATGAATTAATTTGTATATGAATGTTGTTTTATGTTTTATTATATTTTTATGTTGATTATGTCCTTCTTGATAATAGATAACAACACTTCTTTTATTTTTATTTTTTGTGAGGCTCTAAGAGACATGTGTAATCTCTCTGTAATCTAATTTGTTGAATTTAATAGAATGTTTTATTTGAAGTTAATTATGAAGGTAAATGCATCAAATTATTTCTGCTAAAGGACGTCTTAGGATGGATATTGGCCTCCATCTAATGCTTCCCCTTAGGCTTAGTTATTTTCATCGATTCAATCAAGTTTAAAAAATTTTATCCAATTAAAAATCTCGGACTAGGTCGATGGTGTTAAATGAAAGAACATTCAGTTCTATATTCAAAATGTATCTAAGTATCTACCAAAGAGCTGGTACTTCGCTATAGTATATTTACATAGCCTACAAGCCTTATTTACTTCAAATAAGGTACTGTGCGTAAGGTAGGATGTAAGGGCGTTTCACATCCTCTATTAGTTCAC
Source organism: Schrankia costaestrigalis (assembly GCA_905475405.1). Taxonomy (NCBI): domain Eukaryota; kingdom Metazoa; phylum Arthropoda; class Insecta; order Lepidoptera; family Erebidae; genus Schrankia; species Schrankia costaestrigalis. The sequence continues at coordinate 19,608,406 of FR997829.1, read as the reverse complement.
GCGTGAATGAACGACAAACGTAGAGTTATGTGGCGAGTGTCTAATCATACGTAGCCGTGTCCTTTGCATAATTCTGTACTACATATAGTTGACAGAACTAGTCATGTGTGCAACTTATTAAGTCTTCTTAACAGCATGTCAATTCTCGGAAAATTCGGTTAAGTTAACTTTTAGTTGTTAAATTGTCTTGTTTTTGCTATTGCAATTGTAATCTTTTATGGTCGTGTTATAGTCTTATTTAGAGGGTGACAATTTGACAACTAAAAGTTAACTTAACCGAATTTTTAACGATTTTAAGGTACTTATCTTGCTTTATAATTAAAAGCACCCAAAATTATATATACATACCGAATTTTACAAAAAAATTACAAGAAATGACGATTATATTTCAATTCATAACTTCAAAACGCTCTCCTGTAAAATATAGTTTTTGCAGATACAATAACTTACGTGGAAGGTATCGATTTATAGTACTAAACACTAGTACTAAACTAGTACTAAACATCTAATAAACACACTTGTGTATAAACCTATTTTTCAACCGACTTCAAAAAAAGGAGGAGGTTCTCAATTCGGTTGCATTTTTTTTTGTGTTTGTTACCTGATTTCTCGAAAACGGCTAGACCGATTTGAATTTTTTTTTAAATAAAGCTAAAAATAATATAATTAATGTAAATACTTCTTAAATATTCATTTAGATATCGTTATAGTGTTTTCTATTACAAAACACTAACAGCCGACTGACATTGACTGTGAGAAAAGTGTTACAAGTTCACACAAATATGTACAGTTGTGGTGAAAGCGATGAGTGTCGCCCACTAGCGGAGATCTGTGGAACTATCTAATTTATACATGAGATGTGTTAGTGGCAGATGCGTCTTAAGATATTATTATATCTGCATGTCAATTCTCGTTCTTTAAAATTTGGTTATGTTAACTTTAGTTGCCAAATTGTCTTACCTATTGACAATTTGACAACTAAAGTTAACTTAACTGAATTTTAGAGAACAAGAATTGACATGCAGGTATATCAATATCTACATGCTGTTTAAAACTTTTATTATAGGGTTGCTTGATTATTGCAGTTATAATTTTTAAAACATGTAACTTTACCTACGACCTTTTTTACACAGAGATTGTTTTGTAAATATTTTTTTAATGATGTTTTTAACCCATACATCCTTAAGGTTTAGTCTATATCATTTTAAGTAATGTTTATTCGTTTTCTTTTTATCTGAATCTTCACAACATCAGATGGACTCGTTAGATTTTTACAATCGGCCTTAATAATTACGTAAATTACTTCGGTTCAAGTTTATTTATTTAATTGAACATATTAGTCAAATTATGTTAGCATACTTATTGCTAACATAATTGTTGAATAATTATTTTATTGAGAACAATAAAGTTTATTGAGTTCATTTAGCGTTATAATAATCAATGTATTCAACCAACCATTTCGATAAACGATCTAAATCTAGACATACCATATGAATATTATATAAACGGGATATTAACGCGCATTTAATTTAGCTGACTCAGTCAGCTCGCGACCACGGCCAGTGCAACCTGTGCCGAAACGTCAAGTAAAATAAAGGTAAATTAAATGCGCGTTAATATCCCGTTTATACAATATTTATAATAATGAAACGCGATAGTTTAAAAGTTACAATACCATATGAACTTGTTCAATAAATTATGAATGTATTTTTCAGTAGAGTAGAATATTTTTTTCATATTATAATTGAATTCGTTTAGAACTGCAACTACCACATACACATACACATAGTATTCCACCAATCATTTCGATTAACAATTTAATTTGAGTAATGTAACATCGATTTAAGTGAACTCCTCGAATTTGTTCTGAAGATAATCATAATTTGTGACTTAACTAACTCAAGATATATAGCTGTATGAGGAAAGGTTTTAACAAAATATAAGCTTGCAAAAAATATAATTTTATTAATTCTTTTAAAAGAATCTTAATGTTAAGTATATTTTTAATTTTAATACAAACAGTCCGTAAGTACTTAACAAGGCTATACCACTTGAATATTCTAATTATAATAATCTATATTATTGTAAACGTTAAACATTACAAATAAATGAAGGCCAGTTATCTGAAGACATATTGCTAAGCCGTAATCTCATGTGCGTAAAGTACTCGTTGCACAATAATGACGTACGGAATGAACGCGGATTTGTGATTTGATTTTTTTAATAAAATTATTTCAAAACAAATTATTTAACGTATAATTGATACTTTATAATTGTTTGTTTTTCACCTTTAACAAAATAATAAGGTGAAATTTATACTTATTAATGATGGTAACGGAGTAAAACAAATGTCTCCTTTCTCCTCATCTTTTCTTGTTTATGGGTATCGATTATGGGATTTTTTTTTAAGAATCTTAACGTAGAAGTAGAAAAATTATACAAAACTAAGCAAAACTAGCTTAATAAAATTAAAATATTTAAATTAAATTCACAAAAAACCTTCTGAATCATCACAGTCATTTAAATTTACAACATCATATCATAGATGGCGCTCAGACATCATAATTCAAGAAGGCATTAAAAATCTCAAAATTCTGCATGCAAAGAAAAGAGTAATTTAGATGCTGAATTTAGCTCTGATGTGCCTTATTCACAATATACTCTAGGGCTAAAATCATTAGTAAAAGTGTTGTGAGTTAACGAATTAATAAATATGTCTGAGATGCGTCTCGAGGAAAAAGGCTATAAAGCCTTTATATAACGTCTTAGACAAATCATAGAATCCTAATATCTATCTCTCTAACCTCATGGACCACAATCTCCTATTTATCCCAAGTTTAAAATCAAAACCCAATGAAAGCCACTTATTGCAAGTATTATCAAGTTTGCCGAAATATAACACGTCATGAGCTTCCAACCCCTGTGCAGAACACCGAGTGTCTTTAGTTAGTTCGAGTTCAACATGACCATGGCATACAGCTTTTTCCAGTTCGTTCGGAATCTCAACACGTTTTAAAAAAAGTGGTAATCAAATTGTCGAAATAAGGGTTAAAACGCGAACGAAGTTGCGTGATTCTTTTGACAAGTTGTCTCTCAGCTGAAACTTGCTTCCGAAGTGGTCACACGCACTTGTTTTTAATCAACATTCAGTAAACGTGGCACCCATCTCGCGGAGAGTGCCAAGTGTAAAAGATGTGATGTTAATCAAGACGTTATCTTTCTTTTAAAGCGTCACTTGTTTACAACTTTGCTTATCATTATAAGATTGAGAAGGTGGTACCTCACGTGACCAAAATATTCAACTTTTCTTCTCTAGATGGTCTCCATTAATACTTGCATTTTGTTGACGCGTCGAAGTGTACTGAGTCAACTACTTAGTTTAAATTTTAAATAGACAACGGTTCAGGTGTTACACTCCAAATATTTTCATTAAAAAATCGGACAAATTAATTGTTCTACTGTGTTAATGTTGAGTCTAATACAATATTTTACGTTGCCGCGATACTTTCTATTTAGAAACATGTTTTTGAACTCATTATGACTCCACTGCCAATTTTTTTTGAAAAGTTAAACAATGGCATATAGTAATATAGTAAGTGTCAAATTTTTTTGAAATGTAAAACAATGGCATATATTTGTATAGTAAGTACTTTGTTTATTTCTTTTTCTTAGCAAAAATCTACTAAAGAAGATTGACATAGTATCCATGCAGAAAGGTCAGCTCGAAATAAACCCTTCACTAAGCGTGGAATGGTTTTGTCCATGCACGCTTTGAAATTAAAGTAGGATTCCTTCCGTCTTTGCACATAAATAAATAAATATTCACGGACATCTCTACACAGCGCCATCTGTTCCCAAAGTAAGCTAGGCTTAACCTGCTTGTGTTATGGGTAACAGAACAACGGATATTATATACGTTCCTTATGTAAATACATACATAACCTAGAAACACTCAGACCAATGCAAATAATCATGTTCATGCAAACGAAGATTTGCATTGAGCGGGAATCGAACCCGAGACCTCTGCGTAGCAGCTATGTAATAAAACCACTAAGCCACAGAGGTCGTCAATCGTCATCATTCGTGGCAGTGCTTTTCTTATCTATTGCATAAATTCCCCCCTAAGTGATACATTTCCATGACATATTTATGTCGCCGGGCTTAAAAATAGAAGTCAGTATAAATTGAGGATAGTATGGGTGAAGATTATGGTTTAATTGTATTTATAAGTATAAAGCCAGATTACACGGAACATATATATTATATTTCCGGACCGTTACCACTTGGGGAGCTTCAAGAAACGAGCGTACTCCCTTTTAAAAGGTCGGCAACGCATCTGTGATTCCTCTGGTGTTGCTGGCTGCAGGTGACCTGCTGGCTCGTTTGCCTTCTATAACATAAAAAAAAACAAAACTTTTAGTGTTTTGGTGGCATTGTGTAATGTCTTTGCTGTATTTTTAATACGCTTTTAATCAATGGAATATTTTGATACAGGTAACAGAAAAAGAGTAGGATACAAATTATTTATACTTAGGGCAAATAAAAACTACCTATTTTAACATTCAGAAACTACGATTAGGGCATGTTTTTCTAGGATTTCTTTGATGCATTTAGCTTAAGAAAGACATTGACTAATAAACCACAGATAAAAAATCTAATACAATGCACACAAAAGGCTATACTTCTTTCAAAACCTCCTAATGATCGTTTCCCCAGTTTTTGTGTCATATTTATTTTCATGCATAAAAATACATTTTTTTTCTGTCTATAATAAAAATATAATTTCAGTTTTTAGTTGTCATTTTTCTATCAAATAGTAAGATTAATTTCTGTGACGTCAATAATATGAAAAAGTCGCCTTTATGTCTTGTATACAAACAGTTGTCGCAAAATGTCGGTGTCACGGTCAATTTTCTTAATATACGTATAATTCTCACGTTTTTATTCATAAATTTTCTTGTCTAATTAACCTAGTATTCTCAAGGTTAAATATCTTCTGTTTTGTCACAAATATTTTAATAATTAATAAGGTATTTACAATAAATACGTAAAAATAAACTATACAGCAAAAAATGCACTTTATTTGATTTTTTATTACTTATTAAGTTTATGAAACTTAAAATTACCTATTTATCATTTAATTAATGAGTCAAAAGAAAAGCTATGTATTTGATTTTAATAAATAATGTAAGAAAAAAATGCACATTTAAGTATTTAGGAGACTACCGATCAATATCCCTATAGTTGTATAGAATCTCCGCACTTTGAACTCTACAAGAAATGAGAATGAACAAACCTACACGGTAAAACCAACTTTTTCCCCCAAGCATAAAGTTGTTATTACATTAGAATGGTTTGTAAGTTGTGTCCTTGTTGCGGCGTGGGAGTAAGAAGGCTTGTGATTGGAGAAGCAAGCGCGGGCAATTCAATTGTGGCTCGGATATCGTCGTGCGCACACTTTCGCAAAACTTCAGTTAAGTTTTCGCTTTCATCCGATGAGATGAGATGCCCGTGTTTAGTTTGTAAAGTGATCATAAATTAAATATATTATTTACGAAAACATGCTGACAACTAAATACTATCGGTATGAATAATAATAATAAAATATTATTTACACTTTTTTATAAATCGTGTGCTGCCATAGAAATGTTATTTTATGTTACTATTTTATGAATTTAATTTTAAAAATAATAATTTATTATTAGAGAGCCAAAATATTAGTTTAAGTATTAATATTGTTTTACGTATATCGCTGCGCGTATTTATATAAAATGGGATTAACTATTTATATAGAAAAAATACCAAAAACAAAATAATTATTTAAACAATAAAATATACTATTTTATTAAATAATTTTATACAGATAAATTAGTTTACGGAAAAATAATTATACGTTTAATTAACTTAAGTTTAATTAATTTAGTAAAGTTTATAAAAAAATCTTTTGATAAATAAATCATTTAGTTACCGTAACCTTAATTACTAAAAGCGTTATAAAATTAATTTCAACTACAATATACTTACTAAAATTCGCACTCAACAAACCCATAAAAAAAATAATTACATATTTTTTGTATCTTAAAAGATGTAACGGAAGCTTGTCGATACAATAATTACAATTCATACTTTCACTAACTTTCGTGAACTGACAGTTGTTTTCTTTTTAATTTTCAGGTGACAGCTTGCTCTGGGCAAATTGTTACCAGTACATTCAGCCAGTAAGAGACCTCATTGTGTGAGTGGCCAGTGACAGTGAGAAGAAACCAGTGACAGTGAGAAGTGAGACTGAATTATTGTTAAGGGTACAGTGACTTTTTATCCAAAATGTCTGGTTTTGTGAAAATTGCCATAGACGATATATATTCTGATAGTAATTGGACGACGATTATCAACAAGTACTGGATGCTAGCTGAGAGAGTTTCAGGTAATTTATTTTTTTGCTTATTTAAATATTAAGTATTTAACATTTAAAGTCCGTGTGGTATTGAATTTAAAATACAGTATGTCACGATCTCATCTCGTCACTCTTTGAATCACTACTTCTAAGACTGACAATCAGTCTAATCTATGTCATAAAGTTGACACAAACCACGATTCTAACCTATCTAGTCATATTGGTGTATCTAGGTCATTCCTCAATATTTAGAAGGAGGCCCGTCCCTATACTGCATACATTCACGAGCTAAAATGAATTATCATGTATTTATATTATGGGACTAAGCCCACACAGTTTTTCACAACTGTCGTTACTGTTAACCAGAAATAAAATAGTGATCCCTGAGTGGAAGAACTTAGTTAATTTAATAAGCGATTGAGTTTTCTGTCATCTAAAAGTATAAAGTACACATAAACTAAAAATAATAATTTGTGGAACGCACAATTGCTTGTCTTCGGTACTTAGTTCGAATCCACGACATTTTCTACGGCATCTGCCTACACGACCGCCTTACAACATATAAAACCTGACGGAAAGCTCTACATATTACTATAATACAGTTCACGAATGATAGTAGTCTTGAAATAGCGTTACTCCGTCGCCATCGCTTCCCTGGTTTACCTACCGGCTGTTCCTAAACACAATTTGCAAGTGCAAACCGTTTAGGGAGCTTTTCCCATAAGTGTTTGATGATACCTAGGCTACCCAGGTGGCCATTAAGTGACCTACAGCCTAGCTAGTGGTCTAGAGACTCTGCAAAAAATATTCTAAAGCTATCATCTCAAACCATAAGGCTACAATTTCATGTGCAGTTAGTCTAAATTAACAATATAACATGATTTGTTTTCTTTACTGATTTAGTTATTTCAATGCAAGCGAATGTAGGCTTCGTAAAATAACGTGTAATTTTAGGCTATAAAACTTCACTCACGTTGGACTTAATTCTGCTTAGCGACTGTCTTTCTTAGGCACATCTAGCACAGAAATAACTATAGCAATATGCATGTATTTTATTGCAAACGTACATAAACTTAAGCCTCGTTTCTTTAGAGGTAAGCACAGATTAGGTACCGTCATGTTCAACGGCCCTTACGAATAAGACCTAATCTTAGCATTCCATGGAGTCTCCGTGCGGGTGCTGGGTCCATCGCGTGATAGAGGACGCAACACTTGCATAACAGCGTCTAGGACTTACGACCCAGATGTAGGTTTAAGGAGTAGGAGGAGATTTAATTTTAGCATTTCATTGTATTTAATTTTTCGTTAAAAAAAGTTCGTTGGTAAATGATGAAGGGAAACTTTTTATACCTTAATGGGAAGGGAATACTCTTTAAGATTTGCAAACACACTATTAGTTAGTAATATTGTAATAGTATTTGCGAATTATTATAAACCAAGCTCGATATCGTTCTTGTTTCATTAATATGTTCAGTCTATAGTAGACCCTTATTCGCTATTTACAAACTTCTTGATGGGATGAGATTCTGATGGGATTGTAAGACCCTCGCAGGATCAGCTTAAGTACAAGGGAACTGTACGTAGTTCAATTACAGGGTTATGAGATGTAAGAGAGTGTGTCACAGTTATGCAAAATCACTGTGAGATTTATATTTGCAAAAAAAAACTTCTGTATTTGGCATGGACTTGTTTGACTCGTCACGATGTCAATAAAAAACACATTTTCGTACCCTTTCACTAACATACATTAAACTTGCAAAAAAACTCTTCAAATCATTTTTCAAAATTAACTGTGCGTAGAAAAATCTATCTTAATTGTATGACTACGATGTACCAAATTCGTATGACACAAATATCTTAACAGAGGTCACTAGAAGAAAGTCAATAAATTTTATTACTAGTTACTCGATACCTATTTGTGATAATCGATGGTTATTGTTTACTGAATACAGGTATCGAATTCAAATCGAGAATAATGGTGTAGTACTAATAGCTTTTGGTTTGGTTATATATTTTTTCTTATACCTAGTTATGGACGAAGGACGAATTAGAAATAAGGATTAAGTACTCCATCTCATCCCGAGAGTGTCGTGAAAGGTGACTAAGTGATTGTTACTTAATTGTCAGTGTCTCTACAAGCGACAGTATTTGTCAAGTCTCTTTAATCAGCAATAATAGCTTCAAAAATAATTTGCTATGACCTAACTATTAAATTATAGAATAGTCTTTTGGGTCATTCGTTTGCTTCCTCTTGTGCTTTTGTGCCCTCATAACGAGTGTTAGTAATAGTTCTACGAAGGGTAGCGAGCAAAGTGTAAATATTTGAAGAAGGTATATTTCCAGCATAGGTCGTCAGTGGATTGGCTGATAATGATGATTATTTATCTCGAAGTATATGACTTCTACTATTATTGTACATATAAATATAATGTATTTTGGCAGTTATAAATTAATAATGAATAAAGTTAATTATATTTAATTTATTAATTATAATATTATTGTAATTTTCTCATTACTTATTCGTATACATATCTTAATTAGTACGAACGACGCGTTCTATTAAATGACCCTTAACTAAGACCTACTTGTAGGGAAGTAGACCAATGGAGAGGTCAAGTTGTATAAATCAGAAATAGGGGTAAAGAAAGATACCGGATATCGGTTAGAATTCGGTATTTGGCGTCATTACATACTATTTTTATTCACATTGTTAAATTGTTCGTTATAGTTGTAATATTCGGTATGATTGTTTTAATTGTGTAATTAGTACGATTTGAGCTAAGCCGAAAAAGGCCAGCTTTTTACTTATTTATGACAATCTTCAAAATCTTCTTACTGAAATTTAAAAAGAAAAAATAAAAATAAAATACAAGTAAATTTAGGGTCCCTCCGTCACGGGAGGAAGCCCGTCCTTGCAGTGGGATATTAATGGGCTGTTATGATGATGATGATAAAATTTAAAACCTCATCATTTTTAAGTCGGTTAAAAGTAATACTACGTACTCTTATTTTGAAAACGTTTTCTAACTCTTACGGCTTATTAAAGTATCAAAATAAAAATTAAAATATGAGCGCAACAACCTTCATCACATAACTATTACATTATTAAAAAAACCTGTTTAATAATTAATGACATAACATCTAAGACAATAGAAAACAAATTATTACTTCCGAACACTTCCTTATATACTACACACGCAGAATTTATAATAAATTGCTGCTAATTATTGTAATAACATTTTATTATACAGTAATTAGTTAATAAATACTAATAACAGCTCTACTATTATAAAAATCATGAAATCAATATTTAAAGTACTTACTTATATTTTGCTGACAGCAATAACATCATTCTCCGTCTGTTGACGGAGTAAGAATACAATATGTCACCACCCCATCTCGTCCCATGGGTGACGTAAAAGCCGACTAAGGGACTATCCGTGAATATTATCTTTACGATATGAAAAGAAGGAAAACTTGAAATTAAACCCTATACCAATCCGTCTGGCCAGCGTGGTATTAGTAGGCCAAGTATCCCTCCGTCACGGGAGGAGGCCCGTCCCTGCAGTGGGACATTAATGGGCTGTTATGATGAATAACAGCTCTACTATTATAAAAATCATGAAATCAAAATTTAAGTACTTGTATTTTGATGACAGAAATAACATCTTAAATTTTCCTTTTCTGTTCGAAAACCCTAACACTCTTATTTTTCTTTGTAGTGTTGTTCAATCTGTTATGAATATCAAAAGATTTTTGCATATTGGTCTACAAATAAATAAGTTCCGAAATAAAACACAATCAATAAAAAAACGAACACAAAATACAAATACATAATATGCTAAATCGATAAACTGTTCTTTTTTGCAATCGGTTAATAAACCCAACAAGACACATTCAAATATCTACAACACAATAAAAACGCATTAATAACGATTATCGATAAAAAAAACGTAAGTATTTGATGCTTCCCAACATAACCGGTTAAACCGGTTAACTAGTAAAAGTTCGGTTCACTATTACGAACGAAGTAGTAAGATCGAGTCTAGGGCAGTAACAACATAGAAAGCGTCCGGTGAGACAGCTGTTTCATATGTAGAGGCAGGTTGATGCCGTGCTTGTAATCACTGTGGTTACTTGTGGCCTGTGTGAGGTGAAGAATATGTAATGTTATTGCACTTAGGTAATTGTAAACCTAATCTAAGGTCTAACATCATTATTAAAAATAAAACATTAACGCCATAATTTTTTTAAAGTCAATTCTGTCAAAGTAATGAGGTTTACATCTTGCCCTTTCTAGATGGCTGTGTTATCGGGGAACGATGGGGGCCATTGTATTAAAAAAACAGAACAACAGAACAAATGGCTTTGTTAAGTAAATGAAATATTGAGGACCAATGCTTTTATCAAAAATTATTCGTATACCTCCACTTGCTAAAATTTAATTTGCCCGAATTTTCATTTTCCATAATTTCATTTGCACTAATATCGTTTGCCATAATTGCCAAAACTAAATCATTATTCAAGTCTAATGCAGTAACAGCATAGAAAGCGTCCGGTAAGACAGCTGTTTCATATGTAGAGGCAGGTTGTAATGTCCGTGATTACTTGTGCCCTGTGTGCGGTGAACAATATGTAATGTTATTGCACTTGCATCTTTTCAAACCCATTTATAAGGTCTATAGTCATTATCCAAAAAAAAAAGTACATAAAATTGCGCTTCGCGATATAATTGATGGCATTTTTTGAATAAATACATAAATAAATAATCCTCACACATTCACACATCGCCACCTAGTCACAAACTAAGCAAAGCTGGTACTATGGGTACTAGACAATGGATAAACATACTGAAATACTTTTTTTTTTTGTAAATACATAAATATTATACTTAGAAAACACTCAGACCAATGGAAACAATGGTGAAAAATGAATGTGGAAAAACACCTCTTCAGTGCAAATGAATTTGGATGCTGAGGCCTGAACTGAGGTACAACAAAAAGCAAGGTTTCTCCGGCGCTTATGCGGAATAGACCTGAATCGAAAGAACGAGAGACTAACATATTAGCTTCACTACAATGTTTCATGCTAAAAGTCTAACACGATGATCTAAAAACTTTTCTTAAGTAACGGTAAGAGTACATCGCTGAAGCGAAATTATGGCAGTCATCATAACAGCCTATTAACGTCACACTGCAGGGACGGGGCTCCTCCTGTGATGGAGGGATACTTGTCTACTAATAACACGCTGGCCAGACGGATTGGTACAAGGTTTAATTTCAAGTTTTCCTTCTTTTTATTTCGTAAAGATAATATTGACGGATAGTTCCTTAGTCGGTTTTTACGACACCCATGGGATGAGATAGGGTGGTGACATATTGTATTCTTACTCCGTTACCACACGGATAATATATTTCATATCATCTCTACGTCACAAAATGAAAGGAAGTCAAAATAATTGCTCAAACACTAAGTGAGTTTACCGAACATATTGTAAACATAAGTTTCCTTTGCCTTGTAGTGGTAGAGGTGTGGCTTAAATATTTGTTCTGTAAAGATTCTGTACTATACTAAATTCATTTGAGGATGAACAAAAGTTCTTTGTGATTTTTTTATTGTTCACAATATAACGTTTTGTCTTTGAAGAAAGTAAATCAGCTTGTAAACTGATATATTTTATTTTACCATATTTTTGCCATTGTTACACTGCTTTTTTTTAACTTGGACTAAATGCTGTTTAATATAATTCTAACCTGAGCTTAGGCGTTGAAATTATGTCGGGATCCTAACCTTGCCTTAAGTATGTGAGATAATTTTCGGGGCACCCTCTTATCTTACTTCAACAGTTCAGATGCTGGTCCAGCGAAATATACTCCCTTTAATTGATTAATGACTTTTTTAATAAAGCTACGTATGTACGAGTTAGGCGGTAGATAACCCCATTTGAGCAGCCAGAGCAGTGCGAGTATAAAGGGGTTATATTGTTCTCTCTACATCCTGTGATCCCCTATGTCCACTAAAATCCATTGAAAAGATCCATGGATCTTTTAACACTCAAATCGCACACTTATGTCCACTTTAATCCATGATCCGAAAATATTTAAAAAACTACAAAATAAGCTTAGATGAGTTTAGTAAGTTTTACGTTTTTGAGTGTTAATTGGAGCAGGTCTGATATGCCACACATTATTATGGACTTAATTTGCTTAGTTGTCCTTTCGCTTTCATCTTTCTTTATCATTTTTAATTATATTTATCATGCATGCCACGTTGGAAAAGTATCAACACGTGTTTACACGTCACTTATGACACATCAGTTCCTTTTTGTCAAGTAACTGTCAGTTGTCATTTAATAGGTCGGTGGCCAAATCGCTTAATAAGCGAACGAAAAGATTTGTCCTAAAAGGCCGACAGGTTCACTTAATAAGTGAAGTTTTTTTTTTTTTATTCTGATTGATTTTCATAACCATACATCATAAAGATTAAGTCGAATATGAGCGAATTAATTCATCGATACATTTAATCGATTTTGTATACAAACTTATTTAATTATATTGGTCTAATTTACACAAAATGCAGGTAGAGGAAAGAAATAAAGAAAGAAATTTCGTTTCGAAAAAAGTTGCATGTAAACTCCTTAAGCATTCTACCTCCTTATTCCTTATGTTACGGCATTATAAAGGTTTATCAACCATTTCAAATTCAGCGTTCCCGCGTAAAAGTGTGCATCTTTTATAAAATCTAATAAATTATCAAAAGTAAAGAAAAGACAATTTGGAAACATGAATCGGTAAGTAAAAACGTTTTATTGCATGATTGTATGATTAATAACGCTTTTATGCGACTAAATAATTATTTTAACAAATAATGTTAAAACATTTGCGCGGCAAATCGGGTGCAAGCTTGTGCAAGTTTTTCAATGTATTCAAATAATAAATATAGTAGGTCATTTAAGGAAATTGCTGTGATGGCAATGTGTTATTTTATGTTTTTTATTTACTTAATTTATTAATTAAAAAAAATAATTTAATTTAAAAAAATTCAATTTGAAAGACATTCAAAAGGGTTGCATTTCGAATATGTTGGAATAGGTATGGATAAGACTTGGGTAGATTTTAATTCGTATATTCTTTCAATAGTTTTTTTTATTATTTATTACGACCTACGTTATGTAGTGATAGTAAATGGTTACGACTAGTCAAAGGTCTCGTGTTCGATTCACGCTTAATTAAAATATTTATATTCATAAATATGAATGTTCCCATTACTCTAGGTCTTTTCTTTAGAAAATAAATATGTATTTAGGAAAAAAACTGCATAGTTTAGGACTATATGGCGTTTTGTGAATGTATGATATGAGATATGTTATATTTTATTGTTTTGATTGCTTTTATTTTGTTTTAAGTGATATAGGAGGACCTAGTAAGCGCGGAATACAAATGGAATGTGTACGCGTGCTAGGAGGACAAGCTGAGGCAACACAGTTACCGGCACAAGATTCAGTGGTTGTTGCAGGTCCAAGCAAGCGTGGCAGGGGCAAAGTAAATCATCGCCCTGGTCCTTGCACTATTGACGAGTTAGTTTTCGATGTACTTAAGACTAATCACCTTTCATATTTAAACTTTTTATAGGTACTACAATTGAAGCGTTATGAATTTCAGGCTTGACATACGCCAGATTACAGAGATGCCGGAAGGCCAGGGCCTGGAAACGCCCTTGCACCCCAAACGAATGAGGATGTGGCAACCGTTAGTTTAAATTGTGCATTTTAGTTGTATTACTATTCTATTTAGTATACACGTTTTAACTTTTATTTATAAATATCTAGATCACAGCCAGCTGTCAAAGTGGTAGCCCCATCGCCTCTACCATCGCCTCCACCATCACCCCCACTATCGCCGCTACTATTACTAAGTCCACCGCCACCACTTTCAACGATGTTGTGTGTGCCATCACCTGCAATGTGAGTAACTTCAGGAGCATTTTATTTTTTACCGAAGTTATAGGTTTTTCTGATTTTTACTGTTGATGAATTACTTGAGGAAAGAGCTTAATTTGCCTGTAGTCTTTTGACAGTTATCCTGATTTCCATACTATGTTACTATTATAATACTTACTATATATAATACTGTTCGAATAATTGATTTTATCCCTGCTTTTGTTAAAGGTTTGTGGACACTCAATGTAGAAGCTCTTCACCGATAAACCATCCTCGTCCAAAACAATGCCAAATAAACAGAATCGTGGAAGAAGAAGACATCGAATCCTGGAACTTGATTAATCAAGGTATTTCAGTTTGGTATCAGCCTACTAGATCACAATACATTATTTGTATACCTCGTTGGTGGAAACAGAGAAACGGTCCACTGAATGTTAAGTGGTTACCGTACCCTACGGATGTCTGCAAAACCAGAGGAGTTACACGCGCGTTGTCCCTTCAAAAAACTATTCTTTTATTTGAATGATCTGTCATGTGTTACAGGAAGCGACATGGACTCTGATGATGATTGCGAGAACAGCTTCCAAAGGCTGTTAGATCGAAGGTTATGTCGAAGTGACATTGACTCAATTTTGGCTTTTGAAGAGGAGGAGGAGGAGGTTGCACCCTGCCCGCCAAATGCTGTCGTTCTAGGACCTACGGAATGTGGGGCGACACTACCTGTATCGTCAACGGAACAGCCTTGGAGCTATTACGATTTTGACTGGAAATCGTTTCCGCAAGCTTCTATTCGACCTGAATTGAGGCGGGAAAAGTTTTCTGAAAGAAATGTTGGTCCAACAACGTCAAGTGAAGATCCCTATGATATTTTCATTGACATATGGGATCAACAATTTATGACGTACATTGCCTCGGAGACCAATAGATACGCTCAGCAAGTGGCATCAAAATTGATAGAAAATCACAACCTCTATCCCAACAGCCGCATCTCTTACTGGCAGGATACGAATGCGGATGAATTATATTGTTATTTTGCTATTGTATTAGCGATGGGGGTTGTGATTAAGTCTAACTTGAGAGAATATTGGAGTTCCTCTGCTAACGTATTCGCAACTCCTGGTTTTAGCGCGCACATGACACTTAAACGATTCGAATTATTAACGAGATGTTTACATTTCGTTAATAATGAGGACATGTGTGCGGTAAACCAAGACGATCCCGAGGCACGACTTTTTAAAATTAAGCCTATTTTGTCACACTTAAATTTCAAATTTCAAACATTATATATTCCAACCCAAAACATTGCCTTAGACGAGAGCCTCTTGATGTGGAAAGGTTGGCTAGATATCGGCCAGCTTATTCCTAACAAAGCTGCCAAGAGAGGAATTAAGACATATGAAATTTGTGAATCTCAAACCGGCTACCTATGGCGGTTTGAGATTCACGCACATAAAAAACAGACATCACAACAACACGAAGATCCACTTAACGCATTTACACCGTTAATTGTGTTGAGGTTAACCAGTGGTCTGGAGAACAAGGGATATACATTGTGGATGGACAATTATTATAACTCGCCTTGTCTCGCACGACGATTAAAATCTTTCGGTATTGACTGTGTAGGAACTCTGCGAACCAACCGAAAGTTCGTTCCGCTAGCCCTGCATAGTCTTACCAATAAAAATATGAGTTTAGGCCAGATATCTGGTCTTACCTCGGGGGACGTCGATGTCATAGTATGGAAAGATAAAAATAGGGTAGCCATGATCTCTACATACCATGGCATCGGTCAACAAACTGTAGGGGACTCTACCAAACCCATCATGATATGGGATTACAATATCATGATGGGTGGGGTAGATAAAAAAGACCAGATGCTGGCCATGTTTCCGGTCGAACGTAAACGTACAATAGTCTGGTACAAGAAATTATTTAATAGACTGTTAAATGTTTCCGTTCTTAACTCATATATTATTTACAGGCACAATTCTACGTCCCTTACGCACCGTAATTTTCGTATGTCCCTAATTGAATCTCTTTTAGCCAAGCATTCTTCTTCTCCCCATCCTTTTCCTCCTGTAGCTACACATAGAACACGCTCCCAAGTACACGAACGTATCGATGTAAGTCACCGCATTGACTTGTATCCCGTAGTGAACCAGCAACGCTTGCGGCGGACTTGTGTAGTTTGTAAAAAAATGGTGCAGTCGTTCTGTATTGGTTGTAGCAAAACTGTCTGCATAAAACCCTGTTTTCTTGCTATCCACTCGTAATTTATCCTTATTTCTTTTTCTTATAAGTATGTATATTTCTTTTTTTCTATGTATGTATATTTATTTTTCCTATATGTATGTATATGTCTTTCTCTTCCATATTTTTTTTGTACCAGACCATTTTTATATAACTATTGATTGTAATATTGTCCATCCACATGGTATCCTTTGTGACATCAAATGTTCGGGATGTGAGAAAACTTTTTTTAAAAATCACATTTTTTGTCATTATTCTTCGTCAGCGCTAAATTTAACTTCTTACTTACCTACTTACATGACTCTCTCACACAAAAAAAAAGATTTTAATGCTTTATTTGCAGTTTCACTTAACTATATTTTTAGTTTTAAGTTTGGATTTCAAATTCACATGTAACAGTATAGGCGTATCCATACTAACCTATTGTGTATTTAGTACATTGTTCATTTTGATTTTGTTTTTTTTTATGGTTTTTATATAACTAAATATTTTATTGTACATAACGCTTTTTTTTTTATTTAATAAAAAAAATACAAAATTGGCCATATTTTGTTTTTTATACTCGTATGTGGTACTTAAAAAATACATAGGTAGTCAATTAAAGTATACAAAATAAAGAGTTTTAAAATAATCATTCTAGTTTTAATTTATATCCACTTTTCTACAAGACACTGAAAATACATTTTTAAACCTAATTTGAATTTGTCGAAGTACCGTACACAATATGTTACATTATTTCTTCACAACTACATCATTTTCACACTACTACAATTAATAGCGGTAGAGATTTCTTTATTTTAATAAGACGCGCCTAGAACCTAGAAAACGATTTGAACACTGTTCTTGAGTTTTGGCTCCATCGTTTATCAATGATTATGCCAACGACATGGGTGTAGAAAAATGTAGGTACGTATCGCCATTTCAAGAAAAAAAAAAAACCTAAAGTACCGCGGCCCAAGCGACAATAACTGACAAATGACAGAACCGCTTGAGTGGATAATTAAATAAACTCACCATAGACAATCTTCGCAAAGACATGGTTTTGTTGTTCTGTATATTGTTATGATGTTTTCTGGTGTCTATGTATTTCTTTTGCTCATGTATGTATATATATATATATATAGTATGTATATGTATGTAAAATTCTAATGGCGTCGTTATTTGAAATATAACTGGTTTTGCAGCTTGCTTGACAGACGTAGTTGCTTAGGAACCAACATAATACCAGCGCCAGGATGTTATGTCCTGGCATATGCTGAGTTGGTGACCTTTTTGGTGTACCAGGTCACACACATTATTCCTATTCTATTTACTTATCTGTTGCGTTTTATATTGTAATTTTACATAACTATTTCCATTTTATATTGTACCTACTCTTTTTTTTTTTTTTTTTTTCTCTCTTCTGTGTGTATAAGTGAGTCTGTGTTTTTTGTAATTCGTGTGTGTCTTGGTTTACATCGAATAAATAATTTTTCTTTCTTTCTTTCTTTCTTTCTATTTAAAAATGGATCTTTTTAAAATCCATTATTAAGCTGCATCTACAGTAGCCATTTTTAATAGGTAAATAAAAGTCTAGAAAACCAATCAAAATTTTAATAGTAACGTAGGTATAAATGATTTTTTTTTATTTTAATTTGAGATGGGGTGGTGATTGATTGATTGGTGTGAGCAATATTTGGTCCGTATTTGGTGAACGCCACCGGACACACAATTTTGTTTGGAAGAGTGGCATACAAGACTTAATAAAAAATTGGGCAAGAGAAATAGAACTAAGATTTAGGTTATTTTAGAAACTATAAAGCAAGATGCAAAATTCAAAAACGACATCTCCATAGTACTAAATCCTGCTCGTACGGCGTCTTCCTGTGGTATTTGAAGCCGTCGCATAATACCCCTTATTATTTTTGATATATTTAAAATTGGATAGTTCCATAACGAAAAATAAAAACTTTAATTATCTATAAACTGGTTTTGATGATTCGACCGTGACGTTACCTAGTTATCTGAATGTCTAAAATTGTGCCAGTAAAGTTATAAGGTTGATAAAGAAGATTGCATGTGACACCCGCTTTATTTTTTACAATGGATTTTATTACAGTCGTTAGTGCTAAAAGATCCATTTTTAAAATATTTTCGGATCATGGATTAAAGTGGACATAAGTTTGTGATTTTAAGTGTAAAAAGATCCATCAATGGATCTTTTCAATGGATCTTAGTGGACATATGGCTGTGATCCAGTTAACTCTTCTCATTTTGCGAGAAGCTGACAGACAAATCGAAAGGTCTTGCTGAGACATGGGTCAGAAAGGTAGTTTTAAGTAATACATTTTAGTCAATGGTTGCTACTTAATGCAAATGTGTTCTATGTTTTATATTCCAAAAAAATATAATTTATACGTTGTGTAACACCCAAAATACAAGCTTTGCTTAGTTTTGGACTAGATGGCGTTTAGTAAATGTAAGAGAAATACTATAATAAATTACATATTACTTTATTACTGCAAGTAGTATTTTGCACAGCAGGAAGTCAGAGAATTAAGACTCGAAATAACACTTTTAGAGTACACATTCTCGAAGAGAGAAATCACTTCAAACTTGTAATGAGTCAGCACTAATATTTATTTGATGTCAAAAACGTTATTAACATGTAAATGTTAATATTTGTGAAGTATTAATTGAGGCGTTATTTTGTGACTTTCTTTCATTTATAACAATCTAATCCACAAATTATTGTCCTTAGTCTGGATGTTTTTTGTGTCAATCTAACGGAAAAATAAATAAATAAATATCCCTCACACTTTCACACAACGCCATCTAGTCCCGAACTAAGCAGTGCTTTTACTATAGCGACTAGACAACGGATAAACATACTATAATACTTTATTTGTCTCCGTGTGGTGAATGAGTAAAAATACAATATGTCACCACCCCATCTCATTCCATAGGTGTCGTAAAAACCGACTAAGGGACTATCCGTGAATATTATCTTTACGAAATAAAAAGAAGCAAAACTTGAAATTAAACCCTATACCAATCCGTCAGGCCAGCGTGGTATTAGTAGTCCAATTATCCCTCCGTCACGGTAGGAGGCCCGTCCCTGCAGTAGGACATTAATAGGCTGTGCGATGATTAATACTTTTTTTGTAAATACATACATATTACATACATAAAAAACACCCAGACCAATGCAAACAATCATGTTCATGCACACAAAGATTTGCATTGAGCGGGATTCGAACCCGAAACCTCTGCATAGAAGTCTTGTTAAATAACCACTACGCCACAGAGGTGATGTTTTTAAAGTCTCTAGCGCGGGAGCTGCTTTTTTAAATAAAAAAATATAGGTCTCTTTCAGTTGGTAGAGTTAATCATCTGATATGGACATGCGTTGAGCTTTCTTTGAGATACGCGTATAGTTCTTTTTATAACCATGTTGTAAACGAAATTTGAACTAAAATTATTTATAATGTATTATAGCATACATACTATCCGTGTGGTGACGGAGTAAGAATACAATATGTGACCACCCCATCTCATCCCATGGGTGACGTAAAAACCGACTAAGGGAATAACCGTAACTACTATCTTTACGAAATAGAAAGAAGGAAAACTTGAAATTAAACCCAATACCAATCCGTCTGGCCAGCGTGGTATTAGTAAGCCAAGTAACCCTCCGTCACGGGAGGAGGCCCGTCCCTGGAGTAAGACATTAATGGGCTGTTATGATAGCATACATAATGACTCGAACTCCACATAGAGGGAGAGTTAGAATGAACGCGTTGATGTCTTTTATATAAACATTTAAGAATAGTAGAATAATAATAGTAACTGTTTTCTCATTTCACCATAGCATTCAATGAACTTCTCATTGCAGGTCTTTACTTGACTATGCTCTACTATCCTAGTTTTCCTGCACTTTAACTATCATCATCATCATCATATCAGCCAATCGACGTCCACTGCTAGACATAGGCCTCCTCCAAGTATTGCCACCTTGTGCGGTCCTGTGCCTCCCTCATCCATCGGCTTCCCGCCGTCCTAACTAGGTCGTCGTTCCACCGTGTGAGGACTAACCACTTTAATTATACTGACTGTTAATTAACGAACCCTTAGCTACCTTTTAAGACGAATGACACTCTATATTTTAACTCCATGTAAACATTACATAATATTATATGTGCTTACAGAATCAGTGTGTCTTACTCACAGAACCAGCTCTGAATAGTTGTAACTAGACACAAATAAACATCGTTCATCATAACAGCCCATTAATGTCCCACTGCAGGGACGCGCCTCCTTCCATCACGGAGGGATACTTGGCCTACCAATACCACCGTGGCCAGACGGATTGGTATAGGGTTTAATTTCAAGTTTTGCTTCTTTTTATTCCGTAAAGATAACATTCACGGATAGTTCCTTAGTCGGTTTTTACGACACCCATCGGATGAAATGGGGTGGTGACATATTGTATTCTTACTCCGTTACCACACGGAGGATTCTCACAGGGTAGGGGAAATTAATCAATACCCCAAATACTTTACTTTATCAGTGAAAGTATATTTAATAAGAACTTTCATAAAGTTCGTCAGATATATAATTTAACTGTATCAAATTACTTTTAAATTTTACTGTTAAACAAATAGTGACTGTTAAAAAGCGATCTTTAGTTACCTTTTAGGATACCCACGTGGTAAGTTACCAGTAGATGCAATGGTAACACTCTTCAATTTTAGTCCAAACATAATGTATTTTTTTTTATAAAATGTAAAGTGTATTTTTACAATATCAGAAGTACCTTTTCCATAGAACCACCATTGAATAGTTGTTACTAAATAGACCTTAACGACCTTAATTAGACCTAACGTAGTGTAGGACGCCCCACAGCTAGGTGGACCGACGACCTCATAAAGGTCTCTGGGTCGGACTGGTAGCGGAAGGCGCAGGATCAAGGTTTTTGGCGCGTGCTGGGAGAGGCCCATGTCCAGCAGTGGACTGCAATAGGCTAGTTGATTGACTATTTCTATACCTTAACCCTTTAACGGGCAGAAGTAACTTCGTTTTTTCATTGGTTTTGACCTTTATTGTAAGTACATTAGAGTTGCTAATTAGGTGGGAATATAATCACCTCTGCTTCGTTTTTTCATTGGTTTTGACCTTTATTGTAAGTACATTAGAGTTGCTAATTAGGTGGGAATATAATCACCTCTGCTTCGTTTTTTCATTGGTTTTGACCTTTATTGTAAGTACATTAGAGTTGCTAATTAGGTGGGAATATAATCACCTCTGCTTCGTTTTTTCATTGGTTTTGACCTTTATTGTAAGTACATTAGAGTTGCTAATTAGGTGGGAATATAATCACCTCTGCTTCGTTTTTTCATTGGTTTTGACCTTTATTGTAAGTACATTAGAGTTGCTAATTAGGTGGGAATATAATCACCTCTGCTTCGTTTTTTCATTGGTTTTGACCTTTATTGTAAGTACATTAGAGTTGCTAATTAGGTGGGAATATAATCACCTCTGCTTCGTTTTTTCATTGGTTTTGACCTTTATTGTAAGTACATTAGAGTTGCTAATTAGGTGGGAATATAATCACCTCTGCTTCGTTTTTTCATTGGTTTTGACCTTTATTGTAAGTACATTAGAGTTGCTAATTAGGTGGGAATATAATCACCTCTGCTTCGTTTTTTCATTGGTTTTGACCTTTATTGTAAGTACATTAGAGTTGCTAATTAGGTGGGAATATAATCACCTCTGCCCGTAAAAGGGTCTTTGTTTCTAAAAGGAATAATAAAAAATCGACACCCTAAAAACTTTTAGATACCCTCAAGAATTTCTTCAGTGAAAGTATATTTTGTAAGAACTTTCATAAAGGTCGTCAGATATATAATTTAACTGTATCAAAGTACTTTTAAAAGTATTCCTGTTAAACAACTCTTTATTTTAATGTAACTGGATCACATTGTACCGCGTACAGAAGCTTCGATCACTTTCTCAACTTTTTAAAGATAAACGAGAGCAATATTTAAAACTGTATCAAAACCTTTTTAAACTGGTCTCCTTGCTTAACTTTTTTTTTTCTTTTAAACTTTTTCATGTTGAGTACTTAAGTAATATTTTATCTGAGATTAATTATAAAGCATTTTTGACAGTTTCAAGATAAAATTCGATAACTTTTTCAAAAATGACTACTTAACTAGGTAGGATTAAAAAGTAGTAAAGCTCTATGATTAAACTTAATTTCTTTATTCATGGATTAACAAACTAAGCAGAGCTTGACTATTGGCACTGCGAATCGAAGTAACAATTTTTTAATCCTATTCATATTAACCTGCAGAGGCGGGTACAGAGGAAAATAAAACGGTCTCCGCAGATAAGATGGATTACTATAAGGTTTTACCTCCGTGTGGTGACGGAGTAAGAATACAATATGTCACTACCCCATCTCATCCCATGGGTGTCGTAAAAACCGACTAAGGGATTCGTAAATATTATCTTAACGAAATAAAAAGAAGGAAAACTTGAAATTAGACCCTATACCAATCCGTTTGGCCAGCGTGGTATTAGTAGTCCAAGTATCCCTCCGTCACAGAAGGCGGCCCGTCCCTGCAGTGGGACATTAATGGGCTGTTATGATATCTTAAAATCAAAGTATCAACGTAAACCACTGCAATAACTATTTAGTGTAATTATATTCTCACTTAGTTATTCATTATAACTGTACAGTGTACTTTCTATTTTACATTAAATAGTTATTTCAGTTGTTTCTCTAATGTTTCTTTATATAAACTTGCTATTAACTCATTAAATTAAATTAAATCATATTTACTGTTTCTTAACTTTCAAGATGTCTGACTGTAACGTTCTGAAGTAAAGTCTGTGTTTTTGGCGAGACGTTTTCATTAAGTATATATTTTTTTGTAGTTAGTTACTTAGTTTATTAAATAAGTCCCTGATATTGCTAATTTGGAACGGAACGGAATTAAATCACTTATGAAAACGGGCCTCTGGCTATTGGTCTTATCAAATCATGTTTTATAACCAACCAGATGATGTTGTATCATCATCATAACAGCCCATTGATGTCTCACTACAGGGACGTGCCTCCTCCCGTGACGTGATGTTGTATCCTTCAGCTTAAATGTTGTTCTACACCCTAAGCTACAAATTCCAAATTTCATCAAAATCTGTTCAATAGTTTTTGCGTGAAAGTGTAACAACGATCCGTACATCCTCACAAACTTTCGCATTTATAATATAAGTAGGAAGTAGAATAGTGAATGAGAAAGAGCGATCTTATCAGAAATGAAGATCCATAGGAGCAAGATCATCGATGAACATCCGCTAAACATTCGTTTTATAATCTTTATTTGTGCGTATCACAATATTACGGACAACTCGCTTCATGACAGTAGATCAAGAAATGTATTAGTCACTGTATTTATAAAAACCTTAAAAAAGAGTGGTCATGGCGCTGGACGCGTATAGACCAGAGACGCGGGTTCGAATCCCGCCTCGTCTTTCTTCTTTTCGGATTTTTCTAGTTATACCTAAGCTGTATAGGTAAAAAATAAATAAAAACCTCAACAATAACAGGGGCACAGGACCACATAAAATGAAAACAATTAGATAAAGCCTTTGTCGAGCAGTAGATCTCTGTTAAAATGATTTCATAATGAAAGAAAAATATATATATATTTTTCTTTCATTATGAAATATACATAATAATAAATACTTTAAATCTTTTCCTTGTTCATTCACATTGTTTTAATATTATGTCTATCAATGGAACCAACCAGTTAAACACCTTATTTTATTCTTTACATAAATAACAAGTATTCTTCTGACCCACAGATCCTCGCGTCCAAGGATGGTTCCTATTCGAAACACCATTGCCTACAATGGCACTGGTGACCATATACCTATCCTTCGTCATGGTTGCTGGCCCCATGTGGATGTCGAATCGAAAACCGTTCCAGCTCAAGAACACCCTTATATGGTACAATGCTTTCCAAGTGTTGCTGTCCAGTTATATGTTTTATGAGGTAAGCTGAATTATTACTTATTATATAGAATTTTTATTTATAAGTACCGGAAAAGGTGAAGTAGGCGGACCCTTCACGACCGACTGCCAGATAAACTTGTTTAAATCCATAAAATAGCTTCTCCGTGTGGTGACGGAGTAAGAATACACGTGTGTCACCACCCCATCTCATCCCATGGGTGTCGTAAAAACCGACTAAGGGACTATCCGTGAATAATATCTTTACGAAATAAAAAGAAGGAAAACTTGAAATTAAACCCTATACCAATCCGTCTGGCCGGCGTGGTATTAGTAGGCCAAATATCCCTCCTTCACGGGAGGAGGCCCGTCCCTGCAGTGGGACATTGATGGGCTGTTATGATGATGATGTACCGGAAAAGGCAAAGTAGGCGGACCCTTTACGACTGACAGCCAGAGAAATTTGTTTAAATCCATAAAATAGCGATATACTGATGATCTTAAATGGTAGCTGAAGATTGATAAATGAGGGAGACATAAGATTGACGCCAACCCTTGTCGTAGTGTATAGTTAAAGTCTTAAGAATCGATCGATATCCAAGGATACCGAAAACCGATGAATGAAGAAGGTACAAAGCAGTACATAGCAGAAATATTAGAAGGAAGCTGATGTCCACTAGTAGACTTCAACTGGCTAAATAAATAAATATTCCTCACACATTCATACAACGCCACCTAGTCCCAAACTAAGCAAAGCTTGTACTATGGGTACTAGACAACGGATAAACATACATAAAATACTTACTTATAAAACACTCAGACCAATGCAAACAATCATGTTTATGCACACAAAGATTTGCATTGAGCTGGAATCGAACTTGAGACCTCTGGGTAGCAGCCATGTTATATACCGACTGCGCCACAGAGGTCGTCAACACAACTGGATAAATGAGGACGGTAAAGAAAAATTTCAACACAAAACAAACCCTACACCAATTCATAAAATTTTAATCAATCTAAAGGCGAGACCTGTCTCTACAAAACATAATCAAGACTATAGTACAGTATCCATCAACAATTAAACTTAACAACAAAGAAATTATCATCTGATCAATTGTTCCAAGCAATTACTTATCACACGGCATTCTCTATTATGTCAAGTTGCAAGACAATTTCGTGAACTGAAGACCCGTGACTTTGCTAACTTAACCTTGGTTCGTAATGAACAGGTAATAAGATGCAAATTGCTTTGATGGTATCTAGCTAGGGACAGTAACATTTAGGGTTATTATATTAAGTTAGTTCAAAGTTCTCTTGAAACGAGGATCTTTGTTAAAGTCCATTAATGTCCTACTGCAGGTACGGGGGTTTTCCCGACGTAATGGTATCGCGAACTTTCCTAAGTCTTATAAGACACATTTGGAGAGTTCACAGTAGGCTTTACATTCACCAAATGTACTGACCATGTAATTAGAAACTACTTAGTTAAAAATCTTTCAGCCATCTTTATCCTGTTCAGGGATCTATATTATATGAATATGCTCAATCTCAATGTAGCACTAAGGTTTACCTAAATATTTTATAATCGGGATATTAACGCGCATTTTATTTACCTTTATTTTACTTGACGTTTCAGCACAGGTTGCACTGGCCGTGGTCGCAAGCAAGTGCAACCTTTGCCGAAACGCATAAAAAGCATATTACATCTCGAACGAAATCTCATTCTTAATTATCTCATTATATCGTTCTTGATTAGGGCCTCAAGTTACACTGTAGCAATGAGCTATGAAGATGGTAGCTCTCCTTTAAGTATTTTCACTATACGCGGTCCTTTGCCTTCTTAATTCATCACTTACCATCATTCAAGACCTTTACAATACAAAATATATTTTGAAAGGTTTTACGTAATAATTGAAACGGTCATCGGATGATTCTTTTATGTTCTTGTGAGATCCGCATACATTATAGTGGCCGGTGAAAGTTAATAAATCATACTCGCATTAACGTTTTTCGTATACAGCGTACGTTTATGTGTTACAAGCCGCTCGGACGCTGAGTCAACTCTGTAATTACATCGAATTATACTTCTTGACTTGGTTTTCGTGTTTTTTCTATAAACTTTATTTATTTACTTCGCTACTTTTTTACCTTACATATAAAACTTTGCTTGAAAAACATTAGCATCACGGAAAGAAGGAAAGCAATGAAAAATGTTACGTTAAAAATAATATATTATTTTTACCAATCTAAACGTAATACGTATATATAACAAAAGAAATCACTTCATTGATTATAAGCAACATGTTAAATGAGAAGATAACAAGTAAGCTCAAAATTAAAATAAACTATAGAAGTTTTTTTATTAACCATGACTGCTATGAGCTCGATTCAAAATCTCTCTCTTCTCTAATCTTTAAATGCCTTAGTATAAATTATTGCATTGGTATTATCTACGTAGTATACGTATTACAAAAAATATAAGTACTTTTGTCCGTTATCTAGACAGCATAGATCAAGTTCTGCTTAGTTAGGTACTAGATTAGACTTTGTGAGTAATAGTTTTATTATACATAGCAATAATTTATCGAAGGATTCATCAGTAATTTTAAGAGAGAGAGCTTAATTAGTTCCGTGCTCATTACAAGTAGTTCTGGCAGCAAAAAAATACAAAACGCGGACGCACTTAATTGTTAGGTTATTGTGAGACAAATTATTATCCAATTGGTAAAAGGATGTGGCCTTCTTAATTCAACCTGTTGTAAAAGCCGATAAATGAAATTTTTACTAATATTGTCATTTTAATCAGTTTCGACGTTTCGATGCAGGGCAAAATTCTTTGCGATCCGTAGTTTCATTTGTCAATTGTTTTTAACGCTACTGATGTGTAGGTACATAAAAAACAATTCCAATCTACTTATCTAGACAGGGTGATTTAAATAGGCCAAAGTTTCCCTCTGTCAATGCAGGAAATTAATCTGTGGGACTTTACCTATTAGGATAAAATCCTCAAAATCCTAAAATTTCATTACTCATTAACCTAACATCGCAACACAAAAAGATTGTCTAAGACATTCGGAATAGTTGACGCGTGAAGTCCACGGTTCATTCGTCACGGTAATGCAACTCCGACTACCGGTGCTCGCCAGAACTCTTGCCTTTTATCAGCAATAGGGTCAAGGTGACTTACGCCTACCGTTGTAGTATCAGCTGACTGTAGACTATAGGGTGAATCTGGGGAAACGAAAGGAATATGTATCAATTGACGATTGACGACCTCTGTGGCGTAGTGTTTATAAAACATGACTACAATACGCAGAGGTCTCGGGTTCGATTCCCGCTCAATGCAAATCTTTGTCTGCATGAACATGATTGTTTGCATGAGTCTGGGTGTTTTCTTTGTATAATGTGTATGTATTTACAAAAAAAAACAGTTTTTAAGTATATTTATCCGTTGTCTAGTACCCATAGTACAAGCTCTGCTTAGTTTGGGACTAGATAGCGTTGTGTGAAGTATATTTATATTTAAAGTAAGTGCTCTTAACCACAAAGACCAAAAAAGTCGTTTCATACGTAAATTCTTTGCTAGATCTTTTCAGCTCTGCTTATAGCCTCAAATAAGCATAGTATTTAATATGGGTGTTCAAAAACTTAGATCTTTTTATTTTGTAAATGCATAGGTACATTTTATACAAATAGTATTACTATCTAGCCAGACACAGGTCTTTTAATTTTGCACTTAGTTAATTGTTTACTTATCGAGGACTAAAAAAATGTTAATAAATTAATTTATCAAAATGAAGACTAAGTTAATTAAATTACATTTACATTTTTTTTGGTTTATTAAAAAAAATATCTCTCACTAAAATAATAACCAACCATCTAAGAAAAACTCATCAAATAATTAGATTTTTAAGTTTGTAAAAAAATGACTGAGATTTGAAGTCTCTTAAAAATAAACCATTAGGAAATAAACAGGCTACAGTTAGACAGTGCGAATTCCGAACAATTAGGTCAAGGCGAATGAACTAATTAATCGATACAATATGAGAAAGTTACCAAATAATTACAATCAATTTTATTGTGTTTCGATTTATTTTGGAATGTTATATCGATTATGAATAGAGATATATTGTATTTTTTTTAAATAGAAAGTGACACTTGCCGTTTCGTAAAGGTTAAACTCTGTACAACACGTATATGAAATTTGCACTCGATAACAATCGCCTAACAATTTTAAAAGTTCAATACTATTGTTTTGTTGTAACTAAGGTTGTAACTTGAGCACTATGGATGTGAAAATTTGGGTTTTTTTTATTTTTTTATTTGTTTAATGGTTCTACGGTTTTGTCGTGTCTGTTATCCAAGTCAAGTATGTCTAATCCTCCTTCAAGGGTTTCTACTTTTCTCTGTATTGTACACGCCTCATCCATCGTCGTTCTAAGGGTCCTTAAAATATTGTTGATCCACCTCGTGAATCTCGGAGGTCCAACTATCTAGAGTTTTCCCGATTTGTGATTGCCATTCCAGAACCTTTCGTTCTATACGGACATCGTTTCTGAATATGTGCCAACCTGAGCAAAGTTGTGGTAAATCAGGCTGCCATGCATAAAACTATTTGTTTACTAGTTGTTTAACACCCATTGTAATTATTGAACTGCTACTTATTATGATTCTAATAGAATATTATTACAATACTTATGAATATACCTATATATATTTTTTTTAAAAGACAACTCCCGCACTAGGGATCATGCCCTGTGTCGCGGGGACCTTTTACAAACATCAATTAACGGACACAAAGAACATCCAGACCATGACAATAATTTGTGGATCTCACAAATTCTGCCACCGAGGTCATCATATTTTCGGTAGTATTTACTATTTAAATTGTATATAATTTTGTCCACAGCACTTAGCGGCGGGTTGGTGGGGCGACTACAGTTTATCATGCCAACCTGTGGACTACAGTGACAGCGATAAAGCACGACGAGTGAGTATTTTGTTTTTTATATTTGTAAAAAAAAAAGATCAAAATCACAAGGATTTTTTTTAATATTTTGAGATAATAGGTACGTAACTACGTATAACCCACACAGCATTGCACATACACCTCACCGACTATGTTTTGACTAAAACTATAAATAAGAGTTAGCACTGGAGCTAGTAAAATTATAACTTAACCGTAGGGGTTATTCATGTAAGACAACAGTTTATATTTACTGTAGGCATCAGTTAGGCTTTACTCTGACCTTGCTAATGTCTATGACATTTACCACTTACAATCAGGGGCCTCCTAGCTTGTCTGCCATTTCATCATCATCATATCAGCCATTCGACGTCCACTGCTAGACATAGGCCTCCTCCAAGTATTGCCCCTTGTGCGGCCCTGTGCCTCCCTCATCCACCAGCTTCCAGCCGTCCTAACTAGGTCGTCGGTGCACCGTGTGAGGGAGTCAGTCTGCCACTTGAAAACAACGTAATATTGATATTAGCACCTTGCTCTAACATCTCTTCCATTTAGTCCACCACACCCATGTCAATATATTGATGAAAGCCTGACAGCTTGACGAATTACACTTAGTATAAAATATAAATGAAAGTAGACACACCCATTTTTCATTATCGCAAAGACTAATCATTATAGGTATTTTGATTTATTGCCTTCACATTAGGTCTTGGACAGTACGTGATTATAATGTTTGCTTTCTATAATTTGTTAAATATTTGATAAATAAAACTTTCGTATACATTAACCTTTGGGAATATAGTATTCAATAATATACTCTCCGTGTGACGTAGTAAGAATACAATATGCCACCACCCCATCTCATCCCATGAGTGTCGTAGAAACCGACTAAGGGACTATCCGTAAAAATTATCTTTACGAAATAAACAGAAGGAAAACTTGAAATTAAACCCTGTACCAATCCGTCTGGCAAGCGTGATATTAGTAGGCCAAGTATCTCTCCGTCCCGGGAGGAGGCCCGTCCCTGCAGTGGGACATTAGTGGGCTGTTATGAATGTAAATTAATTTGTCAATTTGCGTTTTTTTATTTACAGTACGAACCAATAGCACAATGGTCTTGATGATTGATTGATTGATTAGGGAATGTTTGAATAGCTTCTGTTTGACGTATTCGACTACTTTTTATTTCTCTAACAAGGCTTGTTTACCAATCATCATTCATCTTTATTCGTTGACTATAATCTGACACCTAAAATGTTAATTTAAAAGTATTATTCACTTTATTGAAAATCAACGTTACTTACAAAAGCTATTATGAAAGTAAACAACCTTTTTACATATACAAGTACGTTTTGTATTATGTAGGCTTCCTTTTTTTTCTTAATAATGGGAATGAATCGTCATTATCATCATAACCGCCCATTAATGTCCCACTGCAGGGACGGGCCTCTTCCCGGGACGGAGGGATACTTGGCCTACTAATATCACGCTGGCCAGGATTGGTATAGGGTTTAATTTCAAGTTTTTCTTATTTTTATTACGTAAAGGTAATTTCACGGATAGTCCCTTAGTCGGTTTTAACGACACCCATAGGATGAGATGGGATGGTGACATATAGTATTCTTACTCCGTCACCACACGGACAATGGGAATGAATATGTCTTACTTATGAATACTTCTACTATCTTTTACTTCTTATCTTTTTAAAATAGTGGCATTGGCAGATAAGTCCGCATATTTCATTAAGATCTCATGCCAGGTAAAAATTCTCTAAAACACTGGCGCCCCAGGTCATTATATCCTTCTCCGGCCAAACACCTACCTGTCTTGCCTATCTTGATGATCTGCCAACATTTGTACGAAGATATACATACAAATTGAACACGTAACCCGTTTCTTTTTAAACCAGATCCAACCATTAGATACATTTCAATATTAGAGTACATTTCAATCAACCTAAAAATCATTTAAGTGCATTTTTATTTAATATACATATCGAAAAACTAACGATAAAAATCAATAAGTTACTTTCTACTGTACACACAGCAACTAATCAAGCTACACTCATGTACCTTAATACCTTGAAATAAGACACAATTTCAAATGAAAATGTTTAACTTGATGTGTTGCTGTGTGTACGTTTATCACAGTGTCTATCAAAGCTTAACAAATAACTACACATACGTCGTCTAAACGTAGAAAGTCATATAGCCATTATAAGATAACTATAGATTAACATACAGATGGTACACTCTCCTACTCACGTTTTAATTACCTACATCGTTAGGCCCCATTTGCAGAAACGCTTTTTTAACGCGCTTTAAAAATGCGTCGAAATAGAACAAATGCATTCTTATGCTCCTCGGCGTCGGAAATAGAACACAATTTCCAACGCCGAGCGATAAAAAAGCGTCGCGTAAAAAAGCGCTGGCGTGTGAACAGGAACATAGGAATGCATTTGTTCTATTCCGATTTAATGGGGCCTTACAAACAATTTGTTTGAAAGTAACAACTATGTTACTCTTGAAACGCTCCGGTTATTTCAGTCATTGGATTAAGATTTTAGAACCAAAAAGGTTTTACTTAGTTTCTGTTAAAGTTGTTGTTTCAATTATTTGCTCGTTATAAAATGAAAGCGAATAGTTTTTTTGTTTAACTATCTTATTTTGCACGAAAGTTTGATTATATCATTAGGTTTAAATATTAATTACTGGTTTTAATGTTTTGTAGTTAAGTATTATGAGGTAATTTTATAATTTTGAGTGGTATATGTTGTTCATATAATCATACTTAGTATGCTAATGATTCCTTATATTCAAATATGTAGATAAGAAACAACATACAAGTAATTAAAATGATGTTTTGAGCTATTAAAAACATTTGTTTGGTTTTTAATTTAATAAACCTTAATTTTATAACACTGTTTTTTATCTTAGCTACAATTCCATTACATTAATTACTTAATGTTCTAAGGTTAATAGTAATAGATTCTAAAAATAAAAATAATAAATCCTATTTACTAGCTAAATAAGTCTTCATTGTGAGCAAAAAAATCAAAGTAATGTCACATCTGTTCTTTTCAATACTCTTAACTTAGAACGGTCAACTTCGTTCAACGGTACTAACCTCTCGACACACTTGACTTTCCAATTTATTTAGTTTTGTTATTCAAAAGTGAAATTCTATAGTTCTTATAATATTTAGTTAAGAAGAAATAGTCGCATGTATAGTTACGTCATTATGTTAAAAATCTTTGTCATTCCATTAATAGACGTTACGAAGATAAAAAATATCATCATCATCATCTCAGCCAATTGACGTCCACTGCTGGACTTAGGCCTCCTCCAAATATTGCCTTGACCTTGTGCGGTCCTGCGCCTCCCTCATCCATCGGCTTATTATCATTATTGCATGACTCAAGGAGTTTAATGTATGTCCGTTCTTTTGAGGCCTGCCGTAGTACTCTAAATTATTGAGTTGATTTTGATGTTTGATGTATCCTTAACTTTTTTTTTTAGTGCTAATCTGCAATCAGTTGTCCACCGCAGATAATTATGATGAGAGATATTGTCTGATCGAGTGCATCCTCCAGTGAGGGTGGCTACCCTTTGTATAAATGTTTTATTTGTAAAAATTATTAATTTGGCGAGTCATAGGTTATGTAAAATCATGTCAGAAAAAACTAAGTCCGTCAACAGCGTACCATGTATGATTACTTTTATTATGATAATATTTCCTTGATACTGAAAAACTCCTTTGCCCTATAGCATCCTCTTAAAGTATCAAAACTAACTTAGCATATTTATTTCGATCCTTTTCATTGATCAACGCTCTTTAATCACACTGTTCAATGAAAACTCTACACTTTTCATTGAACATCAATTAAAGTTCTAAGTCTAAATTATCTTCCTTGTTCTTCGCGGTCTTTTTAATATTAATGTTTAACATTTTTCCTCGTACATAGCATTCAAATAATAATCTAAGAATAGGTCTTACCTTTACTCTAACTAGTTATTACAAGATGTTACATCTACAATGTTATCTCTAATTGTCTACTTGATAAGAGATCTATGAAAGACAATTTAAAACTATGGATTAAATAAAGATGAATTGTTTTCATTGACGTTCGTGCAAAGAAACAATTAGTTACTATCTTTGTGAACTTGCTTTGAGGTTGTAATTATTGACGTGGCGTCATTTTTTCCTTTGGCAAATTAAAGTTTAAGAATTTATTTATTTATTTAAAATTTTAATACAATGGTGTATACAGGCGGACTTAATGCCTAAGGAATTCTCTTCCAGTCAACCTTGGGTGATTATAGCAAATTGAAATAGCCAAAATCGTCAAAATTTCCTTATTCGTACACTCATTCCGTACACCATAGATGTCATCACATTGAACCTATCTTTAATTTTCATACAATGGGATGACCAATAAATATTAAAACAAAAAAAAGGGATACTAAGCTTACTTAGTATCCCTTTTTTGTCTAATTAACGCTTATTAAAGAAAAATTGACTTAGATAATCAGCAATGAAACGAATCATATTAACCAAACATAACAGGAACATTGACCTATCCCACCAGATACGACTAAAAACTTTAATCCGTTCAAAAAACTCAAAAACCGTTTACCACCTTGAAAAAAAAACAAAGTCAAATAAAAAGAAATAAAGCCTTATCGGTAATGATCGCAACTAATTTACATAGAGCATTGAACTCTGATATGGCAAATCTGTTTTGTTATATAATTAAAACTTGTTTTACTCAATCATTTTACGGTTTGTTTTATAATTTTATGCCAATGTCAAGATCGGAACGAAATATAACTGTATGCATTTTTTTTATCGTACACTTTAGTTTGGTTTTAATTTTATTTTGTTGTGGGTGCCGTTCGCGAGGTCGCATTTTCAATTCCAGGATAATTGTTAGTGTGGCCCAAAAATAAGTGTAGTGAGCCTTGAATGATGTTCGTTAAAATATCTATAAATATCCCTAAAAGTCTACAATCTTAACCTAAATCACTCGGGTTCGATTCACACTCAATATTGTATATTCTCACTATTTGTAGTAGTGTTACGTATTGGTAAATATGTATGAATTTACAAAAAAAGGTTGGTTTATAAATTGACTAAAAACCATTGTAAAAGCTCTGCTTAGTTTAGTTACATTTAGTACATCACGATGTTTGAATGTGTCAGGAATTTTAAGATTATGATGTAACCAATGTTATTTTCACCAAAAAAAGTATCTGTACAAAATTCAGTGGCAACTTCAATCACAACACTTTCTTGAATCGGTTACTTTTATGGTTATTTTCAATTATCTAGACAGTGAACTTTTCTTGGTAGAAAGTAATAAAACTTCCATATAAAGGAAATGCCACTCGCTTCTTGGGTGTTTTTCACTTAGTGTCAATGTTAATGCCACTTATGACGATATGTCAAATAAATGTACCAGGTTTCATGACCGATGAAAATGTCCAACTTTGTGGCATAATAGTGAAACTCATGACTAAGTAATGGTCTCAGATGCGATTCCCGCTCGTTGGAAATCATTGTGAGCATGGACATGAATGCTAAAGTATTTAAGTATGTTTATCATTTATTTTTTTACCCCAAAGTACTTAGTTACTTGCTTAATTTGGGATTAGATCTAACTTACGTTTATTGAGTGAGTGTTAAAACTAGCAAACTTTTTTTTATCGTCATTGAGTAGTTATGAACAAGAGCTACATACTTTACAGATATCTGTATTCATTCATTTTTCACAACTTAAATTAAAGTACTAACTATGCAAATAATTTTAAGGTCACAGAGAAATTTATGTATTTCGAATAAAGCTTATATCTACTATATTTTGCTTTAAATTTTATACAATTTACAATGTCAAAAAACTCAGCTTTAAAAGCTCTGATTTTCAGACGCAACAAACTGATAAAGAATTCACTCTACTTTATTATCGGCAGTTCGCTAAGAACTGGTTATCCGACAAAAACTTAGTGCAGACTACGTGCCCCAAAAAGCATGTTACTGTATCATGTCGGATTCATTGAAGCGCACGGTTGAATGAAATAAAAGATGTAAAAAAAAGTTTAAAAGATAATGTAACAATTGAAATATGGAGAACATCATACAACTTACTTTTTTTTCTTTTGAAGTTTTTTGTAGTTACTTAGTTGCTGTTGATCATCCTCAACCAAAAGCTATATTATGGGAATGAGCTTAATTTCTAAGAGAAAGAATAAGCTTGGTTTGTTTTGTCATACTTGTTTAATAGCAGTCTGATTATCCTCTATTAATATACGTCATAAAAGGGGCCAGTCATAATAACAGCGCTGCAGCTATCGACGTTGCAGCATCATGCTGAGACTGGTCCTAGTTTTACACCTCATGTGACTTTTTATTATGTATATATTGTAATTTTAATACTATAGTACTGTGCAGTGAGGTGCAAAATAAATAATTTTCCTTTCTTTTCTAATATTAAAGTAGCCATCGTCTTTCGTTCCTCATATATCTAGAAAAACAAGTCATTTACCTTATAGTAAGCTCTTATCTCTATCAAATTAAGAATTCGTTTCTTTGCAAATTTAAATGTCAAAGTGCTTCTGCACTGCGCTCGTGATTCACAATATGCGAAGTACCAAAGCCCTGTAATTTAACTAGCTACTTTTCCCTTTCACTTAAACACAGTAAAATTTGCACACTTTTGCTTGAAAGTTAATTAAGAGGCACGGCGGTGATTCAATCAAGACGTCTTCTGAACCGTCTGTACATACATAACATACTTATAGTATGCCCAGTTTCCCAACATCATCAGGGCAGTCCTTTAAGTGCAATATTTATACGTAGTCGAAGAGACACAGTATAAATTTTTGACCTATCCCCAATTCCAAGTTTGCCAGTTTAAACATCTCGAAGAATTTACTAATGAAACAGCGTACATGAGAATTTTTGATAACAATAAAAATTCTTGAATCTGAAATAAGAGCACCACACGTCGAGTAAGTCTGAATAAAATTAAACTTCAAAATGCTACTCAAAGTTACCTCTACATTAGAAAGTATAGCAATCAGTGGTATACAAATAAACGATCGTTAGTACTATAAAAAGTAACGTTGAAGTCGAATGTAGGTAATGCTTTTTTTACTGTTTGGTTTTTTCGGTACTTTTTCGCCTCGTCTTACGATGTTAATACTTAATACGTTGTACGCCGGTATACCTAATACTTCAGTTTTTCTGTTTGAGCCTTGGGGGCTATGTGATCCACATACAATAATAGTTTCGGGGATTACTTATGACTGCGAGTATCAGATACGATATTATACGGACATAGATATAAAGATTATTTTATTTTGAAATACGGCTCTTAGGTCTTTTTTCTTCCGCCTTTCTGATGACTACTAGGCATTGTATGCTATCTGCGCCCCTGCGTGCGATATGATGAAAAAATATTGAAATAAAACCTTGATGTTAATTTCTTTATCAATTAAAGTGTTTCATCTGTAATTGTATATTGTGGTATATGTTACGATTATCAGTTATGCTTGACATTCATTCAAGGTTTAATGAAGAAAGATTTATATCATACATACCTGTAAGCAAACATGCTCATTTCCATCCACATTTTTGTGTATTTGTCACTTCACTTCTCAAAAATCTATTGTTACCGAACACTGATACGAGTTTAAATGAGAACAGCGTGGTATCAGAAGGTCAAGTATTCTTCCATCAGTAAAAAAGGTCTGTCCTTACAATAGGTATTTCAATGAGTATTATAGAATTACCCTTACCAAAAAAATATAATAATATGACAATCCTAAAATATTCACCCAACGCCATCTTATGCTATGGATACAATACAATAAACATATTGTTTTGTATTGTATACACGCACTTAGGTTAAAAGAAATCGAACCCGATACCTATGCTTAACAGCCATGGACAACAAACACAACAGCATCACTAGGTCACCAAACTCCCAACAATCAATTAGAATCATCAAACGAAATAACGAGCAAATGTTCACATTCTGGTCGTACGTGACCGTATCACCGTACCACTGAACTTGCTTCCTCGTAACAGTGAAAGATTGAGCCAGACGTGGTATCATTCATCACTAGACTCTTCGAAGCCTATGCGTATACCTACAATATGATATTTGATATTACTTATAAGATATTAAACTACACACATCAAAAAAGTCTAAGCAACATGCATGATATTACAAATTTACCATTTATATTAATTAATTTCTAAGTATTTACTCACTCAAAGTGTATAGGTAAGTAAACTTTTTTGTTATTGATGACATACTGGCTGGTTGTAAAAAAAAAATTTCGATTATGTTTTGTTTTTTTTCATAAAATTCAAATGACTGCGAATTTGTTTGAATTTGAGTGCATGTTAATTGCTACGTTTTAGTCTTGATTTTATAATTTTACCAACCATTTAAATACAGTTGGCGACAAAATTGAATTGTTAGATATTCTTTACGTCATGGAGCGACGTCATTTGACGGCAGATGAAATGCAAAGAGCTGTAGGGATGTTGCAAGCGGGAAGTAATCAATCTCAGGTATCTCGACATTTTGGTATTCATAGAAGTGTTATTTGTCGTCTTTGGCAGCGCTACAATAATACAGGGGAACCCGCTGAACAGCATCCAGGCCGTAAAAGGAGTACAACCACTCGGCAAGACCGGTACATACAACTGACTGCAAGACGCCAGCCGATGTTAACCGCTCGAGAGATAAGTTTGAGGCTACAAAATTCAAGTGGTGTTGATGTAAGTCCCCAAACTGTGCGAAATCGACTGCATGAGTACGGCCTACGAGCTCGACGCCCTATCAGGTGCCCACCGATACGTCACGGGAATCGCGCTCGTCGAAATGAATGGTGTAGAGAACGCATAACATGGACCCAGGAACAATGGGATAAAATTATGTTTTCCGATGAGTCGCGATTCGGGTTTAGGCCTGATACAAGAAGGGTGCGAGTGTACCGTCGACCCGGAAATACTGAAAGACTCAGGTGCGTTCAGGAAGTTCATCCATACAGCGGCTCAACAGTTATGGTATGGGCGGGTATTATGAAGAACAGGCGAACTGAGCTCGTTTTTGTAAATGGAAACATGAACGCTGAAAATTACGTTGAGGATATTCTCAGACCTTATGTCCATCCATTTGCACAAACCTTTGGCTCCGATTTTACGTTAATGCATGACAATGCGCGTTCACATACAGCTCGGCGAACCAGTGAATACTTGGCAACGGAGAACATCCAGGTATTGCCCTGGCCTGCACAATCGCCAGACCTCAACCCCATCGAGCACGCATGGGACATGCTCTAGAGACGTGTTTTGAAGGACTTGGACGGAGTGACAACAACCCAACAGCTGAAGGATTTGCTACAATTCCATTGGGAGCGAATACCGCAAGATGACATAAACAGTCTCATTAATTCAATGAATAATCGTTGCCGACAAGTTCTGAATAGCAGAGGAGGCCATACTTTGTATTAAATTGTCCTATTCTTTCACAATAAATTCATTTTCTTAAGAAATTTCAATTTGTAAATAAAAAGTTTAGTTTCTTATGTACCTGTATATTCTAATATCGTTAATTTCTGTTATTAAAAGAACTTATAAAGAAAACAGCTGTTATTTTTACATCATAGAACCCTAAAAATATTATTTTAAAAATAAAATACAACGTTATAATTAAAATAAATGGTAAAATAAATTAATATAAATGGTAAATTTGTAATATCATGCATGTTGCTTAGACTTTTTTGATGTGTGTATAATAAAAATAAATAAATGACTCTCACTGATTCACATCTAAGCCCCACCCTAGTCCCAAACTGAACAGAGCTATTTGTAATAAGACAATGGATAAACATACTTAAAGTTACTACTTTAAAACACCTGACACTAATGCATACATTCATATTCATTAAAAGGGGAATAAAACCTAAGACCTTTGGGTAGCAGTTAGTTACACCACAACGCCAACATCACAAGGTCATCAAAAATATACACCAAACTTCCAACAATCAATTAGCAGATCTACACATCGTACCCCCACTAAACATCAAACGAAATAACGTGCCAATATTCACAATCTGGTCGTACTTGACCGTATCACCGTACCACTGAACTTGCTTCCTCGTAACAGTGAAAGCCTACGTTACGTCACAGCCGGTCCGCGCGAAAGTAAAACCGAGACATTGGTACTTGAACTCGATTTACTGACTGTGTAGCTTCAACGTTATGTATGAGCATTGAAGTTTGGTTATTGGTGATTGATGTCATATTTTTGTGGAGATTTATTGAAAATATAAGATTACTACCATCCAGGGTGTCGTAAAAGCTAAAAGGCAAAGTTTGGACATATTATTGTCTTAGACTTTTGTCACTGGGGAAGGCCCGTTCCTAAGGATATTCATTGAGCTGATATAATGTTATAGGCTTACTGATGGCTTACTGATGGCTGGTTAGGTTATAAAAGTTCTAAAAGACGCTTTGTTGGCACAATTAAATGGTTTGCGTAGTATTCGAAAATGTAAACTTGAATACGGTAGCCTCATGTCCGGCTGCTGTGTCAACGAGGCAGTTATTATTGACCAAAGGCATATTATTTGCTGATGACATTTGTAAAAAATACAAGGAAATATATCCTTAACCACGACTGTTGAGACGTTTGAGCATACATCCTCACAAATACAAAATGATAAGGTTTACCAAGAATACGAACAATTCATTGTTCCTCTTTATTAAGGAAGCAGGATGTATTTAACAAATATTGTCAAAGATTATTTCCAATGAAAAACACGTAAGCGTTTTTTTTAAACTCTGCTATCATCAAAACCTTTGTTGTCTGGATTTTCACATTTAAATCGGGAGAAGCGCACTGTTTTCCCCGTAAAACGTTTTTGACAGATTTTTCCTTGAGCTTGTTAAAAATATATCGTTTTGAAATGTATCTCTACCGTCGTCTTTTAACTATGTCCCGACAAATAACTTGCAGGATTACTCACATTTTGATTGCCTGCTTAAGATTTAAACCCTATTTCCATGTTTCATCTTCTCAACGCTGTAGCGGCATCATTACAATTATTATTTTTGGTTAATTAAACAAGTACCATTTTAATAACTCAAAAAAAGCCTAGAATACAATTAATAAATAAAATTACGCAAAAAATTTCGCATAACATCACATAATGAGAAGAAAGTTGTTCATAAAGGTAATTATGAAACAAGAAAGTCCGGTTACACCACATGCCATTGAGAGATCAGTAGTCTTAGACTACATTAAAATAAATAATGATTTGTTTATAATATTTAAGGAATGTTAGGATTATGGAATGTATATTTATATTAATTACTGCAACAATATGAAGATGCGTACCGGATACAGTTACGTGAATATAGAAATTCACAAAAATTAATAAATAAGTAATTGTAAACTCTCTGCTTTAGGCTTTTACAGACATAAAATTGAAAGCTCAAGACATAATTTATGGGTCACCCTAATAATAATTTGCTCAGTATTTTTCTGTTTTCGATCCAATTTGGACTACTATTTGTTTAGCAACTTTGTTTTATCATGCTTATGAATGCGGGTTTTTCACTTTGATCTTGTGATATGATTTATAACAACTCATGTAATGACGGCTGTTAATGTAATCTTAACCTCATGTAATGAAAGGTCTCCTCCATTGGTGCAGGTGCACTAAGCCTACTAACATCACACTGGCCAAACGAATTGATATAGGGTTTTATGTCAAATTTCTCATTTTGTTTATAATAGAGTAAACATACGCGCAATCTAATTTGGCCGGGTAGAAACAGTTGCAAATGTTGTCTTTTTTGGAATTAAATGGCGTGGGGATTTAGTGAGCATGGGGAGAGGGGTTTTCCAAGTTCCTGTACATGAACGAACTTGTCTGACAGCTAACTTGAGTGCGGGAAGGGAAGTCGTCCGTACTCACACGATTCCATTTCCAAGATTGAGTTTGCATTAAAATTTTATCGTCACGTTGTTTGGTGACATCATTTACTTTTGTCTAATGTCGGATTTTTCAAAAAGTCCTTGCCATGTTGAAAATTAATAGCGATACGTCATTCAGGTCAATAATTGAATATGTATAAAAACGTAAACCTAATTCTATGTTTTGTTTCAACAGATGTTGCATCTATGCTGGGTGTACTACTTCTCAAAACTATCCGAGTTTGCCGATACGATGTTCTTTGTGCTGCGGAAGAAGAAGAGTCAAATTACCTGGCTGCATCTTTACCATCACTCCCTGACTCCCTTCGAGGCTTGGCTACTTGTTAAGTTCATCGCTGGTAAGATCATTTTTCATAACTTTCATAAATAAAAATATCAAGTATCCCTCCATCATGGTAGGAGGCCTCTCCCTGCAGTGGAACATAATAGGCTGTTATGATGATGAATACAAATATTGATGTATGGAAGTCTTAAAAAAAAGACAACTCTCGGGACTTAACAAAGATCATATTAATGGACACAAAGAACATCCAGATTACGCTTTGCCACCCCAAGGTAGGCAATTTAAGACAACAAACAAGACAAGATAACAAGACTATGACATAATCATTTATTAATTTTTGATGAATTTAAATCAAACTTTTTCCTCAAAAAATATTATGACACACCCATTCATCATCTTTATTGAAAACACTGCAAGCAACAATTACAGTTGCATCAGAGACTTTCTGTCAATTATCAAGATTCATGTTTGTAATTGACAACAATTGGGGAAATAGCATCCAATGTAAATGTCGAAAGTAAATTTGAAGGGCTTGTCGTTACTAATCAATGGTCACGGTCAGACGATGTAATCTTTGAGTTCGGAAACGCGGTGCAGCGAAAGCGAGAAAAAAAACTGCGGTGAAGGTCAAATTCTTGGAATAATTTCGATTGTATTACACAATTTTAGTAGGCTTATTGATAAATCCTGGTGGGTGTTTTTATGTGATTTTTTTGATAAGAATGTCAGTAAACCAAAAAATAATTTGCGTAACTTTTAACTTAAAGATTGTATTTGGTCGTTAGGCCACTGCCCCAAGGGTTTGCCTGCTCTGCGTCTTACGATTCAGGGTCTTCATACGATATCCTTTCTGCCTGCCTTTAGTCAGGTAAAATACTCATAAACATCAATTACTGATGGGAATGATTGACATCCTGATTTACAAATTATATTTGCAATTATCTCTCTATCTTTAATCTCTTGTCTAATTTGTTTGTTGACAGTTACTTCAAACAGAGCTATCAAATTAGTTTGATAATTGATTGGATAATTTACAAATTGGACGTTAATACGTAATATTAATAGCCAATTCTCTTTAATATCCAAATAAACAGCTGATGTTACTGGTAGATACAAAGATGACAGATGGGTACCAACAAATAAAATACGTTTAAAACTCCCACAAGATGAATTAACATCGGAAACATTAGACAAGTTATTACTCGTAAAACAATAGTCATTGTCTTTATAAAGTAGGTAGTAGCATCATGTTGTTTAAAACTACAGTAATTTGAGCATTCAAAATGAATATTTTTACATGTTTTGCAAAAATATTCGCACTTGTGCAAAAATATTTATTTGGTGTTTCCCCCAATATAAGCATTGAGGTTCACATAATTAATCATTCATCTTAATTCTCAACTATGAAACAGGATAGTAAGAACGCTCTATAGACATTGTCTTGTACAGTCACGAGCAATAATATGTACACATTTTCAAATTTTCTAAACTATCTGCACGTTTATCTAGACATTACAATATCAAAATGAATTCGTAATTTAGAAGAGGTTCCGTACAGTTTTGAATTAATCTTCGAATTTTCAATTTTGGATTGGCAGAACTTTAGATAACTGGTTTACAAAATGCGAAAATGTGTACATATTATTGCTCGTGACTGTACATATAGCACAACTCTGTTTTGTTTAGAATGACTAGATGGTGTTGTGTGTATGTGTGCGGAATACAAAGTATGTATTACAATTTTTCGGCAGCTAAAATAGCTGTAAAAAAGTGTAAATGTTAAATTAAAAGTGAAGTTTTGTTTAAAAAAATCTACTGTCTAAGTAATTGTTGAAGTCTTGAAAGTAAACATACATTATGCGTAGTACATTAGTGTATCTAGTACCAAAAATGATAGTTAATTACAACCTAAAAAACATATTTACATAATCCCGCATTTTATTTGAATATTTTGCTTAGTTAATTTATTAAGAAACATTTTAGCGGTTGCTAGCGTCGTTGGTAAAAAGGGGCCTCTGTTATTGTTACAATCTACCATACAAACCACATATATAGGCATACTTCTTTCGATGTCATACATATGTCCTATATGATGTCAAGCACATCTTATTTAAACTCTAACGAGTGAGTTTATAGAGTATGGCACAACCTAATTAAGGTAGCGATGGCTAGGCATAGGACCGCGTAACCATAGTACAAATATATACAGTATTTCGACTTCATAGAAACGTACGAAACGCGAGTTATACCTATACGCTCACGATAGAGGTGGCTTTGCGGAGTGAACAGTCGCGACTGTGCCGCCGTAACGAGTGGGAAAGTAGGTAAATGTAGTTAAAAAGCTGGAGGTGGGCAGCCCTATCTCATGTTTACGTACCGCGCAGCCGTAGGCATTTATAATAAATTCGGCCGAGATAGAACACTGGTTGTACTGTGGCGCAACGTGGAAATGTTTCGAGGATTCCTATCCCCAGCAGTGGACGTTCAGTGACTGATTGATTTATTTATATATTTGGAAAACAAACAGTTATAACATACAATCTTATTATGCTTATAAAAATGAATGAATGAAAAGAGCATGTTACAAAAAATAAGATAACATATAGAATGATTTCGTGGTGACAAACTTAAAGTTTATTTTGTTTTAAATTGATTCTAGGTGGACATGGAACCTTCTCGAACATCGTCAACAACCTGGTGCACGTAATCATGTACAGTTACTACATGGTGGCAGCCATGGGACCTCAGTACCAGAAATATTTGTGGTGGAAGAAGCATCTCACCACTTTGCAACTAGTAAGTACCATTTTTTTGTATTTTAATTATGTTAGTAAACTCCTAAAAGATATTGTTATTCTACTACA
This sequence comes from Schrankia costaestrigalis, assembly GCA_905475405.1. Lineage (NCBI taxonomy): Eukaryota > Metazoa > Arthropoda > Insecta > Lepidoptera > Erebidae > Schrankia > Schrankia costaestrigalis. Next base: position 19,563,695 of record FR997829.1, on the reverse strand, counting down.
GGGTTCCTCTTAAGGTAAGCATAGTGATCTGCTTAGGAAAACAGTCACAGCATCTGCTGTCCTTATGGATTTCAACGGTTTCTACAACGTGTAATATATATGTATAATATGTATATATTTACAAAAAAAAAGTATTTAAGTATGTTTATCAGTTGTCTAGTACCCATAGTACAAGCTTTACTTAGTTTGGGACTAGATGGCGTTGTGTGAATATGTGAGAAATATATACTATTAATTCTCCCTGAAGGTAAGGGTATCTTACAGTAACTGAAGTATAACTTGGCCTACTAAAACCACGCAAATTTTATGACAAGTTTTTCTTCTTTCACAGTAGTGGGTACATCAATGGACTCTCATGATATCCTACTTGACGGCCTCTGTAGTGTAGTGGTTATACAACGTGACTGCTACGCAGAGATCTCGGGTTTGATTCCCGCTCAATGCAAATATTTGTGTGCATGAACATGATTATTTGGATTGGTCTGAGTGCTTCTAAGTATTAATATCCGTTGCTTTGTTACCCATAACACAAGCAGGTTAAGCCTAGCTTACTTTGGGAACACATGGCGCTGTGTAGAGATGTCCGTGACTATTTATTTTATTTTATTTCGCTTTCATAGAAAACAAAACTGATATCTTTCCTGCAGTTGACTTTTACGATACCTATGGTTGATATTAAGCACACCATGTACTTCTTAGTATTTAAAGTCCTGAAGTCTTTATACAAAATACTTTACTTAAATAAAGCTGCAGAGGTCTACGTACTATATAAATCTAACTAAACATTATTGCAAATATAATTACATTCAGTAACTATTAGTAAATATAATATCCTTGTAATATATATCTCCTACGCATTTTAGTTTAAATTTTGCAATAAGTTGTTAAATTATATGTAACGTTATACATACATATTCATCTATTCAAAAGAACTTGTTCTGTGATATATTTACAGTCTAACTATAATATAAATTTGTACGTGTGGTGTATCCTGTAACCTGTCTGTCTTTATATAAAGTCCTTAACAATCATCACTGTGTGTTCCGTCTAGGAAATGAATCGAGAGCTTTCAATGTGCTTACCAACTTTTATTTGTCTGCAGCCGTTGTTAATGATGTATTTGCAAATTTGAAATAATGAATGCAAAATATTGTAAAGGTATTCTGTTTTACTATGTTTGTTTTTTTCTTATTGTATTTTTGTGTATGCTCGTGTACCTGCTTCTGTGTAATTTGTTTAAATAAATGTTATCTTTCTTTCTTTATACAGACGGCCGTTACCTAGTTAACCGACTGCCCCTCTTATTAACCCCACATGCATGGCATGGCCGGCAGGTTATGTTCTAAGCCAGTGCCTCACGGCTAAGCCTGAAATGCCCTTACGTTCTAATGGTTCACACCATCTCTATCTCCACTTCTTTATAAGTTTTCTATTCGGTTAAATTTTCATTGTCATTAAATCTCCATACACATACAATGCTTCTTTAATACCTTACAATTAATACCTAATTATTATTACAAACTTCATTACTCAATGTATGTTGCAACAATTTGTCGATACGATTTATAATTACACGTAAACATTGAAATTAATAATTCGTTCGTGATTAGTTACGAATATCATTTCCTATTCTATATAAACAACGTAAAATTAAAATATAATTAGTGAACTATTTACTATCTAGTAAATCCTTGGAAAATTGTTATTTACTTACTTTAATTTTACAAATTATTATCAGGGGCTTTAATTATTTACCTAATGTATTTAATAAGTTATTTTGCAAGGAGATTATTCTCTATCTTGTGGTGACGGAATAAGAATAAAATTACAGTGTTAACACCCTATTACATCCCGTGTGTGTCATAAATCTCAGCTAACGCTGTGTCCCCTGTGGGCGACAAACGCGATTCTGCGAACGCGACGTACACGATCAAATCAACAGCGTACCGTACTTCTGTCCTATGTACAGTCTGCGACGAGACGAGACGACGTAACGCGTACTTGTTTTGAGAGCGACCAGACGAGTCACAACGAATTGGCAAAATTTCAAAGCAAAGTAATTGTTTTTTTTTTTACCTACCAGAATGACTCTATGGTGCCTGATGTTAAGCATGGCGAGCACCATGGCGGTTTGTATTTCTTGCGTTCATTGCGAATTGTACCGTACTTCTTCATGATTCGAAAGCTAATGACAAAAATCACATAGGACACTTGTCGCGTGTCATCACATCGAGTCGTGTAATACTCGTCGCCCACGCAGGACAACGGGTAAGGGAAGTGGCAGCAATTCAGATTGTGACAAAGCTTCTAAAATAACGTTAAAAAAAACAACAATACGTAAAAGAATCAAAGCCCGCTAACTAACAAGACGAATCAATTTGCCTCTTGATTAAATAAATTAAATATATTACAAAGCCCAAAACAGAGGACCCATAGGAACCATTATTACTGTTGTTCACAATAGCAAATCGATTAAGATCGCCTATGCAATCAGAGCAATTAACAAATGAACAAAAAGATATGTTTTCAACACCAATTTTAATTTCAATTTCGCCACAACTGATCTATCATTGAATCTTTGAGATAAGAGATAAACTGTCTAACAATTATCTAGATTGAGCTAGACTTGTACGGTCTACTTAGTTATTGTACAATTAAATACACGAACACTTAAGTATTTCACAATTGACAATTATACTATTAATTACTTACTTTGATTTAATCGCTTTAAACTTCGTTTTTTCTTTGAATTTATAAACCATGAATGCATGCATCTTTGTGTGCTTATCTAAGCCAAACATTTAGGCATAGACTTCTTGGCACGAAGAAAAACATTAAAGATGCTTGGATATTACAGTTTCACCTATTTTAAATTTTCATGTTCACTATCGCTGCACGGCTATGATCTTTCTCGTAAAATGGATAACATGAAAAGGATATATTAACTCAATCGGGTCCTTCAAATGTAGTGGTAAGAAGCAAGTGACGGCGACCAAGCAAATACATTCTAGGACTACCCCTGCCCATGCATGGCTGGTATAAAATCTTACGCGAATGCAGTGAATTATGTAGTTCGGTGCACTTTTTGTATTTCGCTAATCAGAAATGCGATAATGTCCAAGCAAATGAAAGTGATCTTAATAACCCTTCAAATTACTTGAACATAATGACAATGTGTAGGACCGTAACGTGAATGACAATTAGTCAGAAAGGTTATTTAATGGTAACGGCATGTCGGAACGTGCAGGTCATCACAAGGTCGACAGAGAAGCTAGTAATATAGAGGTAGGCTGCCAAAGCTGTAGAAAGCACAGGACATACTACCCGGTCACATTATCTCGAGACCTGGCGTCGATGACGTCACGTGCGTCGCGTCGGACGTACCGTAATGATGCGCCCGTGGCGAGCGCGGGGGTTGAAAGGAGAACGGAACGCGAGGTTCGCATTCCAGCGAGGTCTCTAGATAATGTGACCGTGTACATAATGTTACCGAATAAAAAAAACGATTCAATAAGCAAGGCGTTGATAGTAATAATAAAATGATAGCTACAGTAGCACAATTTAAGTTGAAGGCTTGTAGCAAATGGCTAGGCAAAATATGTAGTTTTGGAATTAAATAGCGGGAAGCGTTGGAAATGGGAGTTTTCTTAGTTCCTGTACATACGCGAACTTCTCTGAAGGCTAGCTTAAGTCCTGCTAAGATTGTGCGAGTAGTATACGGGTTAACGTTTTGTACTACAAAACTTACATTTTGTTCAAATACTTTACAGAGTTTCATTTGAGTACGGTTATGCATTGCGTTTAGTATAATACTATGTTTAATTTAAGTAAAGTTATTTATTATACCTGGTATAAATCACTTGTATGATAGCGTATAATAATATGATAGCTCTCCATGTGGTGACGGAGTAAGAATACAATATATCACCACCCAATCTCATCCCATGGGTGTCGTAAAAACCGACTAAGGGACTATCCGTAAATATTATCTTTACGAAATAAAAAGGAGGAGAACTTAAAATTAGAAATAGAAAAATCATTTATTTGCAGAAAAACATAAAACCGTAAAAAAAAAAATATAAAAAAAAAAAAAAAATTAAAAACAAAAATCAACATAAATTAAACCCTATAGCAATCCGTCTGACCAGCGTGGTATTAGTAGGCCAAGTATTCCTCCGTCCCGGGAGGAGGCCCGTCCCTGCAGTGGGACATTAATGGGCTGTTATGATGATGATAGCATAGATGTCTAACTACAAAAATATGAAAATTAATTTGTTGAAATTATGTTACATATTTCGTATTATACCATGACTTGCTTTTTAAGCTTACAGTTGATAATGTAAGTTGATCATAAATTATCAATTAATCTGTCAATCATATAATAATTACCGATAGTTGAACGAATAAAAATTTGACCGAGTTTCAAGAATAAAAAAACGTTAATGGAACTAATAAGTGTTAATATAGTTTTAATGGGTGTTTATTTTAATTTGTTTGGGTTACACAACCAAGAGTACAGTGGTTAATAGAATTCTTCCACTCTACCTTCAAGGGTACAGCTCAAGGGTATACAGGAATATAAGCGAGTAGTTCAAACTAATATTTGTACTGTAATATAGTGCTCAAGGACGCTTATCTAGAAAGTACCCGGGTTTGAATCATGTCTCTACCTTCTTATTATAAATGTGGATTAGTTAAAAATTTGCGGTGTACTTATTAATATATTCAAATTATATTTTAGGGATCGTGTTAATTACCCATAAACTAAGGCCTCGTTCACATAGAACTGTCACAAAACTTTTTGCATTGAACTAGAATTTAACCCAAGTCCTCTGCGTAGCAACCATTATGCTGAATTAAAAAAACAAATCATAACCACTATGCTGAAGAGTTCCCGTAATTCAAAATTAAAAATAAACCAATCAAAAAAATCTTACTTTACAATCAGTAATTAACCCTTTCACAGTGCCGCCAGCAGACACAATAGTAAAACAATGCACGTGTACCACATATGGTACACTACACTGGGAACGTGTTAAATTAGCGGATGTAGCACTGTCAAATTATACTTTTTTATCACTTGCCATTCTCAAACATATCACTCAATGTAATTTTAAATCTTTATTGTTGTAATTAAAATACAAGCACTTTCTTCACGCGTCCAAAATTATCCAGACAGTATCAAGTTTGCAAAGCACATAACAATTAAAATGGTTAAGATCATAACAATTACTATCGAGCCAAAAGACTAATTGGAAACTTTAGATCTCGGCATGTGACTTTCTTTTACGGCCCTTCTTCAACGTTTTTGGAAGGAGACGGAATTGTTTTCCGGCATTTTGTCTGCATTTTTCGAAGGAGATTAAATGCTTTTAGAGGGAACGTAGAATACCTTTTGGAGCCAGATATTCGAGCCTCGCAGAGAGTCCTGTAACTAAAATCTCTGTTACTTATAAGTCGGACAGTTCTATCCAAAATTAACCAGACAGTATCAAGTTTTCAAAGCAGCATAGAATACTACGCATCAAAACAATTACTATCGAGCCAAAAGACTAATTGGAAACTTTAGATCTCGGCATGTGACTTTCTTTTTCGGCCCTTCTTCAATATTTTTGGAAGGAGACGGAATTCTTTTAGAGGGGAACATGGGATACCTTTTATAGACTGTATATTCGGCCCTAGCAGGCAGTTGCATGATTAAAATCTGTTTTGATTTATTTTAGGTACATAAGTAAGTAATTATTATTTATTTTAAGTAATTATTAAGTATTTTTACTTTTAAGTCCGACAAGCTAAATGACTAATTGGGTAACTTTAGAACTCGACACAAATATAAGAGTAGATTGAGGACTGTCTACAATTTTTCTGCTTACGGAGCGTTAGCAGCCTTTATTAGGTTTTACAGTTGGAGTGACACTTCCTATTCCGTCCGTTATACATGATAATAAATCTTTTATTGCTCAAAATGTTCGCAGAAGTTAACTCCCAATAAAATGGAATTAGATGTCTAACACATTTACTGCCTAAAAGTTTCGCAATGAAATAAACACACACACAGTCATACTAGTGTAATACCTAAATGGCTACCTACTGCAACTAAAATTTTCCACTCAATAATTAACATTTTCGTAGTTATGTATGTACACACAGCAACTAATCAACCTAGACACTCATGTACCTTAATACCTTGAAATAAGACACAATTTCAAATGAAAATGTTTAACTTGATGTGTTGCTGTGTGTACTTCCGCAATAACAGCGACAACGTGGAACTAACCGGTAAAGGATCGCACCGCACCTAGAATTCCTAGCTCCGGAGCTCTTGCGCAAACTTTAGGATATGCATCGCACGTTCTGGTAATACTGCGACGCACGATATATATTTTATCTTTATAGATACTAGTATTTATTTTATATGAGTTTATATTTTATTTTATTAACTTTATTTATATTCTTCTTTATCCTATATTTATGCCCTTCGCGATTTTTGAAAAAAAGTATACTATTTTATAACCCGCTTCTTACTCGCGATATAATACTAATAAGATCCAAAACATCGAGGGCTATTTATACCGTAAATATAATAATATATACCTAGTCATAGGATATTATGATACCCAAAAACCCAAAGAATAAATATAAGAATCCTCAATCTATGACATACGCGACATCTAAGAAGATGTGTTATAGGAAAAGGAAGTGTGTATGTTTATGTGTTAGGGAAATCTTTTCTTATTCTTGAAGCCCTTAATATGACGGTAGCCCACACAGTGATAGAATCATTAATCTTTATTGATGCTATTAATGCAGACTGCTATGTTCCGTCTGATTAACATCTTGTTATTAATGACAATTTTCTCACCAATTTATGATCCCATTCTGAGTATAATGACACTTTCGATATCTATGTAAATTTATTTTATGGTATAGAAAGTGAAACACTATTAGTATTGACGAGGCGTGCATGAGGTAGCGGATTCGAATCTCATGCTGGGAAATAGCTTGCGCAAGCCACAAGCGCTCTGGACTTATAATGCTTTTTTTTTCTTTTCAAAATCCCCGTGGCATAAGGCATGATCCATCGTAAACTTTAAAAAAAAATCTTTTTATCATTATTTTTAATATTAAAGACCCGTCAATATGGCCGTACATTTAATATACTCCATAAATGAAAGCTATTGACTCAGTCCTAAAATGACTTTTCAGATTCGTCATCATATTAGCGGTCTGGCTAAATGCTTCTTCACATTACATTTAAACTCCCTTAAAAAACCACTTTTTATCCCTAACTATGTATCGTTACAAAACTGCATCGACTGCCACGATTCAACTTTTCCTGTAACATTACTTCATAATCAAGAAGACATACAACTTAATAAGGAATATCTCATACACATACCTCTCAATTGCCTAATTGTTCGCAAATACTTTCTATAGAAAGGCTTTTATTTAATTTTTGTTTAACGGACACATGTTTTGTTCCGGAAGTATAGTCGTACTGGTTATAAATAACTCGTACTTTGTGTACTAAGTTGAAAGTATTTCCTCTTGTAAGACAATCTATCAATATATTATTTTTAGTAAATTTGACATGGTGACGAGATGAACAAGGAGGTCGTTTGATAAAGCTCTACGATTGTCCAAACCAGATTATGTAGATGAACTCAGTGAAAAAAATACATAAGCAGACTATGACGGAGCGACATAGTCAAATTGTGACAAAGCTCCTTATATAAAGAAAAAAAAACTCAGTGCTTTAAAAAGAAATATGATTAGATCAGTCAATCAGATACGAAACGCCATCTAACCATCAATACATCTAAACAAATTCAATTCACAAGTAGGTACATTTAGAAACAAATCTGTGTCAAACACCAAATAAGATGAATGCAAGGAAAACGCAGTAAAAACTTAAGTCAACCAAGGACATATCCGTCCAATCTCTAATTCATCAGGTGCCAATCAACAAGTTGTGAAATAAATTTTTCACGAGTGCAGTGTAGCTGCACCGTTCACAGCAACATTTAGACATAATGATTTCAACACTAGACGGAACGCCGTATCCTTTCTCCTTATTGCACATGTACTATAAAATGTTTTACGTTAAAACTCACATGCTAGCCTTGTGGACTAAGTTTGTTATTTAATTACCTATTTACCTAGGCATAGATGTTTTTTTTTTTTTTTTTTTTTTTTTTTTTTTTTTTTTTTTTTTTTTTTTTTTTTTTTTTTTTTTTTTTTTTTGATGCTGGAGGGGAGAGGCGTAGGAGCCCCACGGGTGGGATACCTCCGCGCTGGTGCGTCCCGGGCAACGGGGGCGACCACGCGGTCTTCAGGGGAGGAGCACGTGGTCGTCCGCGGCAGAAATCCTGCCAAGGGGGAGGCCTTATAGGCCTTTCTGGGTCGCTCCACCTGTGCTCTGGCCTATCAGAGCACACAGTGTGGAGCAACCAGACTAGGGCGACGGGATCGTCACCGTTGAGCTTATCAGCGGTGTCGAGCACGGTCTCACAAAGACCACCGTTCGGCCGACCCGTAAGCCCGTCCATAGACGGGTCCGGGGGCTCCCTGGAGCCTCGAGGAAGGACGCCTCTATAAAAAAACCACCGGGCGGGCGGGATCGTCGTCGCAGGCTTGCCCAGTGACGGCGGACATGGTCTGGCACAGACCACCGTCCGGCCAAACCGTAGCCCTGAACGGACAGGAGCGGTGGCCACTCGTGGCTGCGAGGACGGAAAACCTCTATAAAAACCTAAACCCAAGTTTTTGGCGCCCGGCAACGGGGATACTGGTCAGCTTCGGCAGGCCGCGAGGGCCCCCGCAGGGAGGTGTAGGAGGAACCATCCCTCCTGCGCGTCCCTGTGTATTAGGTTAGGTACTAGGTTAAGGTTAGGTTTAAGTTTAAAACAATGGCAGATTATCATAAGGATACATCTACCCAGGAGGGTTCCGGGCGCGTATCGCGTCCCGGGGAGTCCCTTGTTGAGACCGGTTCTCGACTGGCTGATGACCAGTCGGGTACCGGCCTCTTCGGTCCCGGGCCGAGTGAAAACACTCGGCTCGTATCTGGGCGGGACCACCATTGTTCAACGAGCCCGGGGGTGTGCTCTAAAACCACCCCCAACCCCGACGCGGAGGTCGCGTCGACCGACGGAGCCTCGGTTCCTTTGCCGGGGCCCCAGATGTACACCCAGGATGGGGTGTCCGTTGGGGACTCCGACACGGGGAGCGAGGCTCAAACAGCTGCTTCTGGGCGCGGTAGGAAGAGGGGGCGCCCAGAGGAGAAGGAGACGTTTTTGTTCCGTACCGGAAGCCGGAGTCTTTCCGGCTCCGGTATGGAACTAACATCTGGGGAGGAGGCGGGTAGGCCTGCGGCACCCAAGGTGCCCGCAGTGAGGACTGGGCGTGGGAGGGGTGCCCCGCTCAGGGGACAGAGTCGGCCGAAGGCACCGTACGTGCCACAGGCCGACGGAGCAGTACTTCCTCCGGGTCTGGAGACACTTCTGGCCAAACTAGCCGATGCGGCTAGGGGCCAGAAGGGGCTCTCACAGACCCGGAAGAAAATATTTGCGGAGGTCACGGAGGCCGTCCGCAGGGAGTGGCGGGCTCCTCCGTCCCCGCCAGCCTCGACTGGTGAGGCAGGGGTAGTGGCGGAGCTCAGGCGGCAGATGGCGAAGAAGGACGCCGAACACGCTGCCGCCATAAAGCGCCTGGAGGAGCAAATGGCTGCCCTCCAGGACGAGCTGAGGCAGGCGCGGAGCGGCGGCGTGGCACTGCCGCCAGTGCCGCAGCGCCCTGCGGCGTCAACATCATCCGCTCAAGATTTTGAGCGGATGATGCGAGAGATGGAGACGCGCATTATGAAGCGCATCTCCACTCTCGAAGACATAAGGCGCCGCCCGCCGCTGACGTCGGCCGCGGGGGCGTCCTGCGATGAGGTGGCCCGCCCCAAAGCTGGAGAGCGAGCGCCTCCACCTGCGGCTCCTCCGCCGCCTGCAAAAAAGAACGTGGCTGCTTCGGCCCAAAAGCCGAAGCAGTCCGACAATAAGAAGGGCAAGGGGAAGGGGAAGAAGGCCCCCTCTGCCCCCCCTACGGTCGTAGATGGGACCCCGGATCCCTCCCTCCCTGAAGCAGAATGGAGGGTCGTGGGGTCCAGAAAGAAAAAGAAGAAGAAAGTCGCCGCCGCGACAAAGGCGCCGAGGCTCCGCGCCCCACGGTCCACTGCTGTCGTCCTGACGCTGACGACAGCAGGCGTGGAGAAGGGCGTGGAGTACGCCGAGGTTCTACGGAGGGTGAAGGCCTCCGTAGACCTTAAGGCCCTCGACATTCAGGGCGGGCTCCGGTACAAAACGACACGTACCGGAGCAAGAATGCTCGAGGTCTCCGGCGCCACCAGTGGCCCCAAGGCAGATGCCCTAGCGGCTAAGCTGCGGGAGTCACTGGACGCGGAGGCCGTCCGCGTCACCAGACCCAACAAATGTGTTGGCGTGCGCGTGTCTGGTTTGGATGACGCGGCCACAACGGAGGAGGTGATCTCCGCCGTTGTGGAGGCGGGCGGCTGCCCACGCGACCAGGTGAGGGCCGGAGAATTATTCTTTGGTCCCACAGGTCGCGGGACGGTGGTCGTCCACTGCCCGGTCGCGGCGGCCAAAAAGGTAGCGGATGGACGGAGCCTCCTGATAGGAGGCTTCCTCAAGGCGCAGGTGCTCCTTCTGCAGCCCCGCGAAGCCAGGTGCTTTAGGTGCCTGGGAGCGGGGCATGTAGGAGTGCAGTGCACGGCGGGAGTTACCGTGGGGGACCGGTGCTTCCGCTGCAGTCAGCCCGGTCACAAGGCCGGATCATGCACGGCCCCGCCACACTGCTTCAAATGTGTGGCGGAGGGCAAGGATGCGGCACACCGGGCGGACAGCAAGTCCTGCGCCGCCTCAAGGCCGAGGCCCCGTCCCCGTCCATCCGCAGGTAGAGAGGCCCCAGAGCGGCCCAGTTCGCGGCGGGAGGCGGAGATGGACACTCATTAATGGGTGCCCATGTCCGCTTCCTGCAGGCGAACATAAACCACTGTGCCGGTGCTCAGGATCTTCTGTACCAGAGCGTCGCACAGTGGTCTATCAATGTGGCCGCAGTCGCCGAGCCGTACTGGGTACCACCGGGCGCCCCGGTGGACTTGGACGGCTTGACGTTTCTTATCGGGGGAACCGCCGCTGGCTCCTCCCCCCTTGCTGTTTTAGCAAGGGGACGAGGATGCGTCGCGGCGGATTATGAGGGGATAGCGGTGGTGGCCGCTTACATCTCGCCGAACCGAGACCAGTACCAGTTTGAGCAATGGCTCGCTGGACTGGACGTCGTTCTCGCTGTGTGTCGCCCCCGTCCGATACTGGTCATGGGAGACTTCAATGCCTGGTCACAGGCTTGGGGCTCCCGAGAGACCACGGTCAGGGGGAGGTTGTTGGAGGACTGGGTCGCTACACGCGGCCTGGCGATCCTCAACCGGGGGACTGTCGCCACCTGGGAGCGAGGGCAGCTCGGTTCGGTCGTGGACGTAACGTTCGCGACCCCTGCGCTTGCCCTTCGCGTCCAGGACTGGCGTGTTGTGGAGGAGGGGGAGACGCTGTCCGATCACAGATACATTCGGTTCAGCGTCGACCCCGATGCCTCTGCACCGCTGAGGATTGACAGCCCTCCGGATCCTCGTTGGGCACTCAAAAAAATGAGCAGGGAAGTCCTTCTGGAAGCCGCTACCGTGCAGGCCTGGGTACCCGCACCGGACAGGCCTGTCTGCGTTGATGACGAGGCAGAGTGGTTCCAGAGGGCCATGTCGCTAGTCTGCGACGCGGCGATGCCAAGGGTGAGGCGCACCCCGGCAAGGAACCAGGCGTACTGGTGGAACGCAGAAACGGCGCAACTCCGCGAGGAGTGCGTCCGTGCACGCCGCCAGTGCAAAAGGTTCCGCCGAAGGCGTCGCCGCCCAGACAACGCGGCAACCCTGGAGACGGAGCTCCATGAGAGGTACAGGGCAGCCAAAAGAGCCCTCCAGGCGGCTGTAAAACGGGCCAAGCAATCAGCTCGTGAAGAGCTGATTGGGACTCTGGACCAGGATCCGTGGGGACGCCCATACCTTTTGGTACGGGGCAAACTACGCCCCAGGGCCCCCCCGCTGACGCAGAGTCTGCAACTCGACCGTCTGGAGGGAGTGCTGGACGCCTTGTTCCCATCGGGAGGGGAGGAGCATGTCCCCCCGACGATGGCTTCGTCTCGAGTACTCAACGCGAGTCGTAGCGAGAATGACGTGCCCGAAGTCACAGAGGGTGAGCTAGGGGCGGTGGTTCGACGGCTCAAGGCCAAAAAGAACACCGCGCCCGGACCCGACGGCATTCCAGGCCGTGCATGGGTCGTGGCCCTTGCGGAGCTTGGACCCCGACTTAGAAGGCTATTTATTTAGCGCATGCCTCGAAAGAGGTCAGTTTCCGAAGGTGTGGAAGACGGGGAAACTGGTCCTCATCCGAAAGACGGGGCGGCCGGTGGATTCACCATCCGGATACCGACCGATCGTGTTGCTTGACGAGGTCTGCAAGCTCTTTGAGCGTATCATTGCAGATCGCCTCGTCGAGCATCTCACGGTGGTAGGGCCAGATCTGGCGGATAACCAATTTGGTTTCCGCCGGGGGCGATCCACTGTGGGTGCGATCATGTGCGTGGGTAGCCTGGCAGAGGAAGCGACCTCCCGGGGTGAGGTGGTGTTGGCGGTGTCTCTTGACATCGCCAATGCATTTAACACCTTGCCTTGGAGTTGCATTAGGGAGGCACTCGATTATCATCGGATGCCCCCCTACCTCTGCCACATTGTCGGGGCCTATCTCTCTGAGAGGGCCATAGCTTACCCTAGTTGGCTAGGGCCAGGTCGGCGAGATGTGTCGTGCGGTGTTCCACAGGGATCGGTGCTTGGCCCGCTCCTGTGGAACATCGGATACGACTGGGTGCTGCGTGGTTCGTTCCCCAGAGGTGTCGCGGTGTTTTGTTACGCCGACGACACCCTCGTGACAGCACGAGGGAGAACGTTCCAAGACGCAGCCCAAGCGGCCACGGTAGGGGTTGCCCAGGTCGTTGCCCGAATCCGGCGGCTGGGGCTGGAGGTGGCGCTCAACAAATCTGAGGCCCTATGTTTTCACGGACCCAGACGGGCGCCCCCTCCAGGCTCCAGTGTCACGGTGGATGGTGTTAGCATCGGCATCAAGCCCTCGATGAGATATCTTGGGATCACCCTCGATAGCCGATGGGGCTTCGGACCACATGTCCGAAGCATCGTCCCCAAAATTAAGGGCGCCGCGGCTGCACTGTCGCGGCTTATGCCTAACATGAGGGGACCTAACACCCCGTGTAGGAGACTCTACGTGGGGATCGTACGATCGATGGCGCTATACGGCGCGCCTGTATGGGCGGAGCGCCTGACGGCCAGCACAGCGACTATTCTTCAGAGTCCGCTGAGGATGCTGGCCGTCAGAATCATCAGGGGATATCGTACGATCTCCTTTGAGGCGGCGAGTCTCCTAGCCGGAACTCCTCCATGGGATCTGGAGGCGAGGGCTCTCGCGTCACTGTATCGGTGGCACAGGGGGGCTCTGGAGCAGGGACATATACCTGCCCCTCGCGAAGTCGAGGCGCAGCGGTCCTTGCTCCATGACGATCTCATGGAGGAATGGAGACAGCGACTTGGGCAACCGAGGTACGGGCACGCCCTTATCAGGGCGGTAAGTCCGGTCATGGAGGATTGGCTCGAGAGGCGGCATGGCAGCCTCTCTTACCGGATGTCGCAGATGCTTACCGGGCATGGATGCTTCGGTAAGTATCTGCACCGTATTCGCCGGGAGCCAACGCCCGAATGTCACAGTTGCCGGAACTGCAGCGAGGATTCCTCGCTCCACACACTGGTGGAGTGCCCGGCGTGGGCACGGCAACGGCAGGACCTCGTTGTGGGTCTAGGAGTGGCATTTCTCTCGCTGGAGACAATGGTTCAGGCCATGGTCTCCAGCGAGAGCGCGTGGCGGGCCGTCGCCACCTTTTGCGAGCATGTAATGCTAGCGAAGGAGGCGGCGGAGGGCTTGCGGGAGAGAGATCCCTCATTCCCGCATGTCGCCGCGCGTCCTGGGCGTCGGAGGAGGCATTATGCCAACGATCTCCGACCTCCATGACGGGGGGCCTGGGGGTAACGGGACGGATGGGCTGCCCGTTGCCCCGTGCAGAAGCAGGCCAAGACGTTGGCGTGTGTAGGTGCTCCCCCCCACACACGCCCCCCCCCCCCGGTAGAGAGGACTGGGGATCCTCTCCCACATAGGGATGGGGCCGTAATAGAGCGGCCGAGGTCTGCAGGGGACCCTGGGGTCGATGCTTAACGGTGCATACCCGGGGCCCCTGCGAAGAGACCCAGAGGGAGAATAAAAAAAAAAAAAAAAAAAAGGCATAGATGTTTTTCTTTATAAGAAAGATTTCGGTTGCTGCCATCTTTTTCGATGTGAACAAGGACTATTAGTGAAAAGTTCACAGATATTCTTATTTAACCCTTTTTATGAATTATGAAAATTATATTGCATTCCTAGAAACTAATATAATTTCGTCCTTCTATTGAAATGTTTAATGATTAAGTATAGAAATATAACTAGGCTATTAGAACAATACAATAGATCATAGACCTTGGACGTTACTGTTATAAATTAAATAATTTTCCTTATAATTAGCGTTTCTTTTATTATTTAAGGCAAAGTAGAAAAGTGATGGTAGTTTTTTTTTATACTAGGTATAAAAATAAATTACCATCACTTTTCTAGAGAGAAGCTATTCAAAATGATCTTTTTCATGATCATTTTGAATAGCAATCATAAAATCACTTCATTTCAGCCACATTTAGCCAAAACTATAACTTTGCACCGTGTGCGATATTATCTTTCCCTCATTAATTAACTTTCCGCCAACTATATGAGGTCGCAGATCCACGGCGTGAAGGCAAACCCCACTTTGCGTTTTACGTTTACCGAAATACAGTTTCCACTCCAGATCCTTCTTGCCCCATCGGCTTACGGTATTGCGAAAAACAAATTTAAAATAATTTTTCACTTCTTATTCTAAAGTTAAAGCATGTAGCAAGTATCAGTTTTTAAGTGTACCTAAACTAATTATTTTGTGAATGACTTTTTGGTCATTCACCATAGAAAACAATCATTAAAACTAGAATGAGCAAAATGATTTCGATAAATTAAATGTTGGCTTCATTCAAGTCAAATCACATGTTGGCTTATGAAAATTTATTCATTTTAACTAACCTCGATGTAATCATGAAAGTCATATTTAATTTAAAGATTGACGACTTCAAATAACAGTTATAATTCACAAAAACCAAACATCGCAAGCAGAAAACAAAAATATTATTTCATTTCTTAAAATTACAAAGTAATTTACACTTCTGAGTACAAAATTATTATGACGATTGAAACAAGAGACTCATTTGACATTACCAACTTCTCGGAAATATCGAAAACCAACATTTTGATCTGATATTAATTTGATTCATGATCTTTAACAGTGAAAGTAACCTTTCACCAAATGATTGAAGTAATTAAAGCCCTACTAAAGAATATACATTCGAAATCTAATGATTATATTATGATAATTTTGGGCTAGCATTTCGACCAAAATGGTAAGAGCGTAACGATGCATATATGCATGTGTTTCGGTTGTTTCTATACTATACGAAACGTCTGAAGCTATAAACCCACAAATGTTAGAATACCGGTTTGATAAAAAGGGCCAAACTTATCACGATACTCTTCGTATTGAGTAAAGGAATAAGTGTCACTAAAAACAGGTTTGTGTAAACCTTACTGCAAGCTTTAATTCAATGAAGAATAATTTTATTCGTCATTATCACATTACAACTTAGCAGATTTCGTACATTGGTAAAAGTCATTTATGGTTTTGATACTTGTCTTCATAATTAATTGCAGCGTTCGAGTCGTTAGTAGAATTTTCAGTGTTTCTTTTATTAGGTTGTAATTTAACTCTTCATAAATGAAGTTTTAATGATTTAACTGCTTCTAATGCTAGCATTTGTGACACCATCATTCACACAACGCCTATCTAATCCTAAACTAAGCAGAACTTATACTTTGGGTGCTAAACATACCGTTAATGTGTAGCAAAACACCCACAATTACTGTGGGTGTTTTGCTACATTAAGTTTCTGACCACAAATATTTGCAATGAGCGGGAATCGAATCGGAGAACTCAACCACTACGCTAACAATTTAATTCAATCAATCAATCAATCAAAAACATTTATTTCCTTCACAAATATTACAATTAAAGATATAACTCACAAAAATTACATCCTTATTATGTACTTACTAACAAAAAATATCTCTTATTTCAGGTCCAATTCTTCATGGTACTCTTCCATTCAATAAGCGCTGTGGTGTACGACTGTGGATATCCAAAGTAAGTATACAACACATCTCTTCTCTTCTGCAGGAACTTGTTTCCAAACGTATCTATCCTCGCTTTTTTTAAACGACATTATTTGGTCGAGGCGGAAAACTTCACGCTTCTATGTACCAGATGCAGTAAAAATATGTGGATTACAAAATATAAAGCTCAAAGTGCCTCTTCTGCGATCAGACTGGACTGTAACTTTCCATCTAAACATAATTATAAATATTTGCACACTGCAAAACTGCTGGAGATGGATTAATCTGGCACACCGGTAGAACTAACCAAAGAGAAGAGATCAGTAAACTTACCATTCTATTTCTGTCCCATTTTCCAGCCCGCAGTATCTTAGGCCTTAAAACCCTAATTGCAAGAAGACTGTTGAAAGAATCCTTTCAACTTATTACTGTGAATATTTCCTTCAAAATAATTGTCCATGATTATTGAAACGGCACTTAAGAAGCAGGTTTAATACTTACTTATTCTGCACATTGCAACACCAAGCTGGAATCCAATAATGTTTCTATGAATCAGCAAATAGTGCAATATGGCCTTTGCTATTCGTAGTTTCTTGAAGCAAGTTAATAACAAATTATAGCCTTAATAACCAGTCCTTTTACTAATTATAGAGCTCCTTTACTAATGAAAGACAAAATACCAATATCCTACCGCTGGCGTACCTTTTCCTAAGATTAAGAAATGCTGATACAGGCAACAACAATATCGTTTAAATGTTTAAGTATTTAATATCATCTCGATTGTGGTCATCCGGGCCCATTACCTTTAACTTATTTATTTCCGAATCCATACAACCCTTAAAAACACAATGATATCGAGCCTCAGTGACTAAAAAATAGTTTTCTCGGTTTCTAACCTCAAGATATTCGGTGTAAGTTTTATAATGCACATAGACAGTAGATTTATATATGTCGCAGGGAAATGAGAAAATCAGGGATTTCACGAAATCCCTAGGGATATGACGAAATCCCATTTGTACTAGAAAAGAAATGCTCATATTTTTGTTTGTAGGTTAAAAAACACAAAAATTCTATCGTCTGTGGGTTAGGTTAGGTTAGAACTGTGACCATAATGCACGAGGCGAGCGAGCGAAGCGAGCGTGCCGCGGTAGCGGCCGCCGAAGTGCAAGGCATTTCGACATTTACCGGGATTTCGTGATATCCCTAGTGATTTCGTGAAATCCCTGGTTTCCTCATTTCCCTGCGACATATACATGGCAATAATTAAAAAATCATTGTATCTAGTACTATGTGACCGAGAATTGACAAGAATAATATTAGAAAAAGAAAAGTTGCGTCTAGTTTTCATACTTATGCTGATTTTTCCCCCATTGCTTGAAAGAGCCAAACCTCACAAGATTTTAAAATCTTCGACTTTTACTATGTTACTAAGTCCCAAGGACATTAGGGAAACCGAAATTAAAGTGTTACAAAAATCCCTGTTTGACAAAGTATTAGCGACATTCGCAACTTGTGCATTGAACAGAAACGGTGTAGCCATATCTGTTTCATTATTATCTCAGCAATTTTAGATATAACTAATCTATTGTTGCAATTTTGGTTAACCAAAAAATCTGCTCCAATTATTTTGTTCACTGAAACTTCATTGAAATTTTAAAAGGTGAAACTAACCTTGGAACTAATTACTATTATCAGCGATAACTGTAAATCTAATACAGATCTCTGTTCTGTGTTTCTGTCATCTATCAGTTGCCTGCAACCTTTATCAGATCGATCTACCTTCTGATGGTGTCTGCTCACCATGCAACTACCTCATCCGAATGAAGCCCAGGACAGAGGAAGATGCAGACGTTTGACTATGGCCTATGTCAAGCAGTGGGCGTCGATATAATGAATTATAGATGATGTTCCATCTACTACACAATAACCGCATCTCACTTACTTTAATAGAGAATAACTAATCCTGGCCCCTTTATTTACATTTCGTGTTTTATTTAACGTCTAAAGATTATTTTCTTATTTTACTAATTTACCAATAATTATAATTTCAGAATAATCGCATCGGGTCTCATCCTCCACTCAATGATATTCATAATTCTATTCATGAACTTCTACATGCAAGCGTACAAAAAGGACCAAAGACCAAAATCGAAACCAGCGCCAATTCCCACCAACAATAACAACAACGAAGAAACACATTTAAAAAATGGTATCAAGACTGATCTAAACGGGCATGTGAAGAAAGGTGATCTTAACGGACATATTACTAATGGAGACCTTAACGGACACGCAATAAATGGTGAATTAAACGGATACGTAAGAAATGGTCACGTGAAACAGGAACTAAATGGTTTCAATGGTCATTTACAAAATGGCTATACGAACGGTCATGTGATACTAGATTCAACAGAAAAAGAAAAAGTGCAATAGCCTACCGTGTACAGTTAGTTTAGATGTACTGTATATTAATTCGTGTTAGAGAGTAAGAGATACACAGTTTTGTTGAGCCCTACTAGCTATAAAATAAAAATAACGAGATGATTGGAGAAAGTTAAAACATTTCTACGCGGTCTCTTCACGCCTTTGTGAAGTAGAAAAATGGAACATTAACGTTTTATGTTACCAAAAGCGTTTTGATTGTGATATTATTTTGTGGTTAACTTCTTATTATTGTCTCCTGTAATCTGTTTTAAAATTTAATATAAGTTGTTGACCACATACTTTGTGAGTATGGGTAAATAATTCTGTAGTTATCTTATTATATTATACTCTAAAGGCTAATACCATGTTGATAGTTTGAAAGTCTCATGCTGTCTTTGTTTTTTTATAAAATATAGAGATGGCAAGACACTTCATAACTGTCTTATTGTAAAGCTTTGTACAGTTGTATAAATAAATAGATCAGTGTATAAACTTTTGTTTTATCTGAGTTTTAAATATAAATAAATACTAAGTCGATTATATTTCAATCTGCTTTAAGATTAAGCAAAAGACGTCCAAATTTTTGACATTTAACAAAGTAGGTATTTGTTTTTTTTTTGCTCATTTAAAATTTTTGTTTTGTTTAACTACCTCATGAGTGGTGTTCCCACTTTGTAATTACTCTTAAGTTTTTATTTTTGAATGAAATTGAAAGCTTATTTGAGTAACATAATTAGTTTGCTGCCTCGGTAGCTAACTCGTATCCAACCCAGGATAATGTTTGTGCGTTTTACAAAAGATTGTCCTAAGCCAAGATGTCTTACATGTCCGTTAAAATTATGTTTATAAGTCCTTGTGACATAGACATAGCCCGATCCCAAGTGCTAAGAAAAGTACTTTAACTATTTTTTTTATTTTGTATGTTTTTTTTTTCAAATAATAACAATCCATAAGAAGCTTTATTTAGTTATAAGTAAAAGTAACTGTAAATAAAGTGTTATTTTTTCATTGACATGTTTTTGCTACTTCACAGAAAAAAACAAATTCAAACATAATTATCTATACTTACCTTTATCCACTGTTGCGATTGCGAGAATTTATTACGTACGATAATGTTTTATTCTGATGCTTAAGGTGAATTAAAAAAAAATCCGTCCAAAACTTTTTGCGTCAACGAATACAAAGAAAGGTTACATTCAAATTTTCGCGTTTATAACATTATTAAGATTATTTTTTTCCTTGTTTTTGTTGATATTCGACAAGAACTATAAAAAATAAAAGTACATTTAATTAATTAAGTATTAATAAAACATGTAAATAGTGTAATTAAAGTTGTTGAGATTAATTATTTCAATTTATATGCTTATATTCCAAGCATAGTGATTATTGAGGAATTTTACAAAATATATGTATAAAAAAATAATATTAATTTTTTATATACTTTATTGTAATTATTACGAGTATAGAGAAATTTTTATTGGGTTAATGGGATTATAAATCCAATTAAAAAAATATATTTTGTATAAATGCTATGAACTAAGAAAAACCAGTCAAGTTTTAGCGAAATTATAATTATTATATAGATAGGTGTTGTATACATAAAAGTAGATGATAAGCGAAATGTAGTAAAACTTTTATACCCTTCATATAATAATAAGTTACAAAATAAAAAATATTACAAAATATTTTATTTGTTTCATTTTATTTATCCGTTTGGTGACGGAGTAAGAATACCTACAATATGTCAACACCCCATCTCATCCCATGGGTGTCGTAAAAACCGACTTAGGGACTATCCGTCATCATTATTTTTACGAAATAAAAAGAAGGAAAACTTGAAATTAAAGTCTATACCAATCCGTCTGGCCAGCGTGGTATTAGTAGGCCAAATATCCCTACTTCACGGGAGGAGGCCCGTCCCTGCAGTGGGACTTTAATAGGCTGTTATGATGATGATGATTTTATACATTTTAATTTTATTGAATTACACTAGATGTAACCCTTTAGATACCGCCTACCTGTCTTGGATCTAGCGGAAACGTTGGACCCGAAAAGATGATATTTTTTACCACAGAAAACGGTAACAAGACAGCCATTACTCTAGCCGACCGAAAGATGCTGGTTCACGATAACCCCTAATAGTCAAGCCTTTCAGGCCACAGTTGCTTATAATCATTTGTTTTCTCTCTCAACGACTTACGGGTGTCTGGTAGAGAATGCATGTGGAATTAGGTCCGCACCTTAATGTGCATAAAGTTTTAAATAAATTGGTCCTACAACACCCAGTATGTTGGACTTATATGTTTTCCTTTATGCAAAGATAATTGGTTAAACCTATATAAATAGAGAAATCTTATAAAAGGTATGGTAGAGTACACGTTTTAATTTTGCCTGCAGTAGGGTTTGGCCCGTCCGCCCAGTGCGATGGCATGCTAACGCTATCTATTGAATTTATGCAGAACCAACAACACTTACGATTCGAGTCATACTAGCGCAGCGCTGTCGTCGGTATGCATGTTTATTCATTTTTATTTTTACTTCAATGAGTTCCTTGTGATTCACATAGATGGCAGTATAATAAACACATTTATTTACGAACGATGTTTCAATTAAAATTATAAAAAATATTACGTTTCGTTTTACTTCTTAAACCTAACTTCTTAACCTGTGTTATTATGTAAAGAAGCAGGTTCGATTCCTGAATGATTTTTCATTTATAGACATTCGTCGTAAGCCAAGACACAGGAGGTGTTCCGTCCTCCTAGTCGCAATAGGTATAAATATCTGTAGATATTTCGGTTATAATTTCAAAAATAGCTGAAAGGGTCTACTTTTAGCCTAATAAAAATGACATAGTGGGACAATGTCATTTTCAAAACAAAAGCATTATTTTGCAAAACAGGAACTTTGTAAAAAAATTTCATTCAGTCAAGAAAATTAAGAAAGGTTTTTAAATTAAAAAAAAAAAAACCAGCAATTTAAATTATTCTAGCAGATTAATGACATAAATCCTCAGCCAGATCATTCTACACAAATACTAAGTGAATTAAAACAGTTAATTACAAAGAAAATCGAGCTTTTAAAATTTAACGGTGTGGCGATAACAACTTAGAACCCTCGCTAAACCTTAATTATAGCCCTGCAAAATGTCAATAAACCTGACATTCGAACATTTTTTCTTTCCCCTTTCTAATTTGTTAGCCCTAAAATCGCAACCCTGCACATCAACCACTATAACATGAGCCGCAGTTCTTATATAATTTATTCAATCTTACGTAACTATAATATACCAATTTACACTGGCTGGTATCATTGGGAAGGGTAGATACAGGGTTGGGACACGCGCTACTCTGTCACCTTTTGTAAATGATTGTAGAAAAGGATGGAGATACTACTGCTCTTATTTATACGTTTCTTTTCACGTTAACTTTTGATTAATTTGACGTTTAACTAATTCAGAAAAAAAAAGATAAAATATAAATTTTTGTCTTCGTAATGTGTTAGAAAAGCTATTGCGCTCTGAATTATTAATATGTATTATGTAAAAAGATAAGTAAAGGTGGCAGGGCAACTGCGTCGGCGAAAGCTAGTAGAGTGATTTCAGTATAATTATTAACGTATTTTCATATGAGTTTACTAAATAAAATAAACTAAGATATTATGAGCATACTTTTTAGCTTGGTTCTATGCTGTTTGTTTATTTAACCACCATAATACGTCGTCGTAAGGAAAGGACAAGGTCGATAAGTACTTGCATCTATAAAAACTTATGTATTTAATAAAATTTAAAAAAAAATGTTTAATTTCTTTATCACAATTTACAAATTGATTTTTATTTTACATTCATAGCTTAAAAAAAAAACAATATAATATTAGTGTGGCTAAAATAGCTAGGTATAAGCACTAAGAAAAATATATTATTTTGTTATTATTAAAAAAATATGTATTTCAACATCAAAATACAGCATGGGCTTAAAGCTCTAATAAAAGCTGAAATAACTCCTTCGGGATTCATAACAAAAACTTATACTCTACATACAACAAATACCGGTACAAAAATATTTGTCATCATTCTTTATATTTACCAGTCATCCTGACAAAACTAAAGAAAACATTACAAGCTGACTTCAAACAATCAATACGGCCCGTATAACGGAACGTGTCTTCGCCGGCCGGGACTAAAACCCTAGCCAGGGGTTCGTAATTCAGTCGAGTGCGCGTTGCAATCGCGCACGCACGCGCGTCGCGTTCATTACTCAAATACACAACAAAAAAGCACAAATTCTTAATAATCAATTTACCGTGAATAACGTAAGTGTTACAGTGTATCAATAAGTGTTATTTATTAACAAATATAGTGATAACAATTGTGACTTTATGTGATTCTCGTCAGAACAACAGCGTCCAACCATAATGATATAAAACATTTTCTACGATAAACCGTTTGTTACTGTTTTAATCGGTAATGTGCCGTCTTTGAGGATTGCTTGGGTATTTATCATTAAATCACATTCACTTACCGCAGTGTAGGGGTGGAATCTATGGAAAATGCTAATAAGTTGGTTTCTTTTAACCCGCACACAAAAAGCTCTGCACTAGACACTGCAGTGCGATTTGTGTTGCAAATTTACCAGAATTTATATCCTCTCCGTCTCTATGTTTTACTTTATCTATTTTCATTAACAACTTTAGTTATTTTCTGCGTTTATTTATGCTTTATGTTATTGCATTTTATGAGATTTTTTAATTGTTGTCATATTCTAAATAATCAATCAACATTTTTGTATGTTTCTTTTGTTTTTAGCAATAATAAAACTGGTGATTCCAATTTTAAAACAAGCCTAATAGAGTAATAATGAACATTGTGTTTTCTCAAACAATTTTCACGTCATAATAGGAACGGGTAGTGTCATTTCCTTTGTGCCAATAGTCTATTTGCTGTAATTTCCTGCTTTCTCAGTTATTAGTGTGTTTATATCAGATCTAGGTTTAGATCTATTCTACAGCAAAGTGTTATTCAAGTTTTATTGAATAACACTTTGCTGTAGTATTTTGCATTTCTAATTCATTATTTGTTTTGATAATTACTATTAGCATTTCGGCAAAAGAGTTAAAAACTTTATTGACTTAGCTATTTTTTTGTGTGGTGACGAAGAAGAAGGTTTAATGCCAGAAACCCAATTTATCCCATGGGTATCGTAAAACCTTACTGACGAAAAGTTTACGAATGATCTTATCAAAAACAAAAGACGTATAAATTTATATAAAACCCTATAGAAAACTGTCTGCCTAGCGTGCTATTAGGAGGCCAAGTTTTCTTTATCTCTGCAGTGGGACATAAAGGGGCTGTTATAATACTATGAGTAGGCAAATAAACAATGTAACTAAGCTAAACATGCAACACAAGTAAAAAGTATATTCTTACCATGCACAATCCTGCATATAGAAGGGAATATGGTTCTACTAACTCCACCCTGGATGGTGTGAGATTTACTCCCCTATTCCTAAGATGTGAGATTTACTCCCCTATTCCTATCCCTACTTCCTAAGCCCACACAAGGTGGCAATTCTTGGAGTAGGCCTATATCCAGCAGTGGACGTCAATTCGTGACAAGTGGCGTTCTGTCGTATCTGCCTACCCCGGACGGGATAAGGCGTGAGTTTATGTATTATAGATATTTATTTTAGATATTTATTTATTATTAGTACAAAAAGAAATTACAATTTGTTCAACAATTCTGTGGTTCCCACACTAGGATTCCCTGTGTTGTGGGGACCATGTCTCTTCCTGTGTGTGGCACAATAGTTTTTAACAAAAAAAAAAAAAAAAAGTAGTATGTATGTATGGACGTCAATTGGCTAATATGATAACGATACTTTCTTTTGCAATGATAGTGTTCTAGTCGAATAAGAACAGTAACAAAACAAGGTAGTGAACTTTTCTTTTATGTAGCTACTACTACACCTGAGAATAATAATCTCAATGTAATACTGCATGTCAATTCTCGTACCATAAAATCGTTAAAAAATTGTCACACAATGGGTAAGACAATTTGACAACTAAAAGTTAACATAGCCGAAATTTTAACGATTTTAAGGTACGAGAATTAACATGCTGATAAAAAAAAATACAACCGAATTGAGAACCTCCTCCGTTTTTTGAAGTCGGTTGAAAAGTAAAACATAAGCGAATACATAACTATTTTGTACGTACAAGTTGAAATCGTTTACATTTTTAATAACAAAGGAATGGTGCTTCAGGCTTTACTATGAGAATTGTGTTTTGTTTCTAAAGGACCTCAAGTAGTTTTATCGATTTCCATGTATTTTATACGAAACCATGTACTCAAATGTCCGTGTGGTGACGGAGTAAGAATACAATATGTCACCATCCCATCTCATCCCATGGGTGTCGTAAAAACCGACTAAGGGACTATCTGTGAATATTATCTTTACGAAATAAAAAGAAGGAAAACTTGAAATTAAACCCTTTACCAATCCGTCTGGCCAGCGTGGTATAAGTAGGCCAAGTATCCCTCCGACACGGGAGGAGGCCAAGTATCCTTCCCTGCAGTGGGAAATTAATGGGCTGTTATGATGAATACATAACTATTTCGTACGTACAAGTCGAAATCGTTTACGTTTTTAACAAATGAATGGTGCTATTCAGGCTTTACTATGAGAATTGTGTTTTGTTTCTAAAGGACTTAAAGTAGTTTTATCGATTTCCAGTATTTTATACGAAACCATGTACTCAAACGCTTTGAAAGAACTCCATTCATGGTTAATTGAGTACCTGTTTGAAGTTACAAATGTACAAAGCTATCTTCTTAACACGTTCCCAGTGCAGTGTACCATATGTGGTACACGTGCATTATTTACTATTGTGTCTACTGGTGGCACTGTGAAAGGGTTAATAATAATTGTATTCCTTTCACAATGTCATCTAATCCGAAAGCAAAGCTTTTATAATAAGTAATAGACAACGGGTGAACATACTTATTCGCGTTCAGGCACACATAGATTTTCGAAAACAAAACCACAAAGAAGCGTTTAGCTATACCAGCCAAGTGATGTTTACGGATTGAAGTCATTTCATAACTATTATCCTGATGCCAGGACTGTACTCACGCTTTTCATCAGATTCCATGTGGTCATTATATAAAAAAATACTAATCCATAAATTAACGATATATCTGTCTAAAACCTATCTAAAATAATATTTCTATAAGATTTTATTCGTCATAGATTCAAAAATATTTTTGCTAGCCACAAAAGCTAGCTATATACGAGTACCTACACTCCTATCCACAATGTCCTTGACCTACCCTTAGATACAAATATGATGTAAGTTCCGATTTTCTTTGTAAAAAGGTCTGTCAGTCGTAATCTTAGAAAACCACGATGTAAATAAAGAAGTCCTATCGCTTGCCTTTTTGACCTTTTTTGTACATGATTACTGATTACACAATTGAAATTATTTATAAAGCTTAGGTTTGTTATTATTTTGTTGACATTATTTCAAGCTTGAGACAAGGTTTGTGATTACACGTCTTAGCTGACAGATACCAGAATTTCAACTTTTATTAAACCGGCAACATAATTATTTTAAAAATAAATAAATTTTTTTCATTATTTTAGCCAAAAACGTGTACTGAACATTGTCCTCCCCCGGGGAGGAAGAATGTTAATCTTATATCTAAAGATCTTTGTTAACTAAAGCTGGCAAACTATCTTTCTGTTTTGAGACAATCATTCATTGAATCCCTCTCCATTCCCTGACGGAGTAAGAACACACGGTGTCACTGCCCTATCTAATCCCATGAGTATCGTTAAATCCGATTATGGGAAATGTTTGCAGTTATTGACTTAAAAAAAAAGAAAAAAAGCTTGACATAAATCAAGAGAATCTAAAACAATCAATCCTTCTGTAGCCTAGTGTTAGTTAGGTGAACAAGTTTACCTTCGTCACTGGTGAAGCCCCGTCTCAGTAGTAGGCCTTGTTTAGAATACCGATAGAAACCGCACTAAAGATGTAGCCCTATGCCGCAAGGACATTACATCCTTCAATTTTTTTAAACCAAAAAGAATATCTATTCTTTAGGACAATTAATTGTCCTCATGAATTAATGATCAACGAGAGATTTTAACCCGCAACTTCGTGCAAGAAAGCCGCCTATTAATCGGCTTTGTCACCGAAGAATTTACACTAACAAGCTTATATGACAGTTTTATTTAAAGAATCAATGCTTACAAAACTCAATAACATTCTACGGTGACCTAGAACTTGTACAAAAATCAATATGAAAATTCATTACGCACTCTTCTGGAAATCGTAAGAAATCAGAGGTTTTTTATTGTCCTAATCGTATTGGAAAATAATAGAATAGAACCTCTCTCAGGGAAATAAAGCGAAAATATTGTTTTTTAGAGGTAGATTTATATACGTTTTACGGTTGAAAATGTTTCTATCTTTCATGCTTTTAGTCAAAATCGTATTTGAAGTACCTATATTTCCTAAATAAAATGATCATTGTAGAATGCTAAATATTACCATAACAGCCAATTAAGAGACTCCTCCAGTGACGGATCAAAGTCATTATGTACCAATTTATAAACTTACTACTATAATTTAACATACTTATAAATTTACTTTTTATGTATATATATAAAAAGTAAATTTATAAGTATGTTTATTACTTTTCCAGTACTCATTACTATGAGTACTGGAAAAGGTAGGTACTCCTACAAGCTTTGCTCAGCTTCGGATTAGATGGCGTTGTGTTTAATGAGTAAGGATAATATTATTAATAGTTGTTCGATGTGTTTAATGATATTTCATTGTCGTTTTAATTAATTAGACTGAAAATTATTTATAATAATGTCTAAGTAGCTCTGAGCCTCACATGATTGTCGTAAAGAAAGTTGTCAAAATCGGCGTCACCTTCACAACATTAAATGTAACACTCAAGCTTATAAGTTTTTCTTTTACTCAGAAAAAGAATTCACACATATCATCATCATCCTCATAACAGCCCATTAATGTCCCACTGCAGGGACGGGCCTCCTCCCGTGACGGAGGGATACTTGGCCTACTAATACCACGCTGGGCAGACGGATTGGTAAAGGTTTTCATTTTAAATTTATATATTTATATTAATATTTCGTAAAGATAATATTCACGGATAGTCCCTTAGTCGGTTTTTACGACACCCATGGAATGAGATGGAGTGGTGATATATTGTATTCTTACTCCGTCACCACACGGACAATTCATACATATCGTACCTAATTAAAATATCTCTTAAACTTTGATGGGTATCTTATATTATTAGCTTAGCTTAGCTTATATTATTCCACCGGGCTTGGAGATTACCAGCAATCAACAGTCAATTTTTTTTAGATATGTACAAAATAAACCTTCAGCAACCTATCTATTGAACTAAGCAAGCTAAAAATGTTTTCAAAAGTAGTTTGCAGAAGTCTTTGTCATAAAATATTGCATATTTTTTAAAATTAAGCTTGGTTACAATTTGGCAATGTAATTATAACCTTTATAATGCCTAGTGCAAGAGTTGTTAAAAAAGGATCGGTGTACACACAGCAACTAATCAACCTAGACACTCATGTACCTTAATACCTTGAAATAAGACACAATTTCAAATGAAAATGTTTAACTTGATGTGTTGCTGTGTGTACAAAGTTTACAATATTGCACAAGATCGAAAAGGTCCACCCTTATAATGTTGTTCAATTTTGTTGCTATTCTATTCGATAACAATAACAAACTGAACAAAAAACCACAGGTGGCAATGATAATGATGTTATAAGATGTTATTTCGTACAACGTCACTTTATGAAGGGTAGTCCCATATATTTGGAGATCGGGTATGCCCATTTTTTGTCAAAAGGAGCATCAGATTGTAGTGATCACTTAACTTGAGCACCCGTAGAAATATTAATAATGGAGAGCGCATTAAATTGTATTTTATTTTGTAGTATTGATTGAAGTAGAAAATATGGTATCAATGTCTATCTCATCTAGCCGTAAAGACGACTAAGAATTACGCAAATCATCATAACAGCCCATTAATGTCCCACTGCAGGGACGGTCCTCCTCCCGTGACGGAGGGTTACTTGGCCTACTAATACCACGCTGGCCAGACGGATTACGCAAATAATGAGTAAAAAAAGAAAGATCCAATACGTCTAGCCTAGCATCCTGTTAGTCTACTAAGTTTCTTGTCTAAATTTCTAAGTCTAGGTACCTATAAATAGTTATTTACAACCGGGTTTCTTTTAAAAACTAGGTAAATATTATGTATATTGATTGTTCAGTTAGTTTGGTTGCCATTTAACTAGGCGTAACATAATTTCGTTGGCATTCTGTAAAACCAGGACTCCAGCATAACAATGTACGGCACGACAACTGACAATGGGACCCATTTCGACGATGTGCTTATCGTATTGAATGTGAAGTTCTTTTATGGTGTATTATATTCTTGTCAAAATATAAAATATAGTTTTTTGAAAACTTAAAGATGACGAAAGGTACTTTGTAATTCAATTTGAATTAAATGAAGCTGAAAAGGGCTGTAGGGAAGTACGACTTTTAGTTAGTCTTTAACGTCAGTTTCTGTTTAGGGTATCCCCAAGACAGTTAAATCATTAACCTGCCTAGGTAGGTTGGAGATAGCCTAGGCAGAGAATGCCGACTGTTCTGACATTATTGACATCCTTGAGCGCTTGATAGTCACCACATAGCAATGATCCAAATCAGTTAACAAATTTATTATTTGACGACCTCTGTGGCGTAGTGTATAACATGACTGCTACGCAGAGGTCTCGGGTTCGATTCCCGCTCAATGCAAATCATGAACATGATTGTTTGCATTGGTCTTGGTGTGTTCCATGTTGTATGTATTTACAAAAAAAAGTCTTTAAGTATGTTAATCCGTGTCCAGTACCCAGAGTACAAGCATTGCTTATTTATTTATTTATTTATTAAATATGGTACACTAACAGCTATACACATTTATACATTGTTTAAAACTATCAAATCATACGTATTGTTCTGATATGTATGCCAATTATAAGCGTACACAACATTGACAGTGACTAGGTGACAACACGTTAATTAATAAGAAAATAATATCAAAATTAACATGAACATAACTATAAATTTAGAAAAAATTATTAATTGCTTAGTTTGGGACTAGATGGCGTTGTGTGAATGTGTGAGGAATATTTATTTTATTTTATTTATTTAGTATGCAAAAACTTTAAAGCTTACGCGCAATACAATAATATGACAAAGTA
This sequence comes from Schrankia costaestrigalis, assembly GCA_905475405.1. Classification (NCBI taxonomy): domain Eukaryota; kingdom Metazoa; phylum Arthropoda; class Insecta; order Lepidoptera; family Erebidae; genus Schrankia; species Schrankia costaestrigalis. Next base: position 19,533,504 of record FR997829.1, on the reverse strand, counting down.
ACACGTTAAACAGAATATACAGTACAGTAGTTATACTGCAATTCGCCACATACTTATCTACTGAAAGCATCATCATAACAGCCTTTTAATGCCTCCTCCCGTGACGGAGAGATACTTGGCCTACTAATACCACGCTGGCCAGACGGATTGGTATAGGGTTTAATTTCAAGTTTTTTTGTCTTTTTACTTCGTAAAGATAATATTGACGGATAGTCGGTTTTTACGACACCCATGGGATGAGATAGGGTGATGAAATATTGTATTCTTACTCCGTCACCACACGGAGAGAGCATAGCTGCATATAATAATTAAAAACAAAACACAATCTTATTCCGTTAACTAAAACCTCTCTAATAAAAAGCTCTTAGAACTTAATAAAAATAATATAAAAATGGTTCACTTATTTCTAAGGAAGTCATAGAGAGACCGGTTTTGATTCAACAATGAGGTCGATGCCTACCTCTGTTGGACACGCGTGGAAGTTCATCTAGTTCTATTTGAGGTCAATTTTGATTATTTTATAATAGTTATTACTAGTCGTGTAACGCCATCTAGTCGGAAACTAAGCAGTGTTTGGTATATTATGTGTTCCTACGAGATAATTAAGAGAGTTTTGTAAAATATATATTTTAAATAGAAGCATTTGTGTACCAGTCAAATACATACTCATACTTTTATTTTCACGTACATGAATGTTTGTGCGGGAATCAAACGCAAGATCTCTGCTTAGTTTTCTTGTATAATAAGCACGATACAGAAATCGTAAACGTTATTATTGTACAGTCTAACAATTTAACTGCCCGATAGCGAATTTTCGTGAATTTTATTGTCAATTTATAAAAAATTTAATAAGTACATTATGTTAAAATTTTTGACGAAATAATATGACATTAATATAATTTCAGCTCATGGATATTTATGTAAAAGGGGAAAACAAAGCAGCTTTAATTATTGTAACAAATTATCAGGTTCTTCATCATTACGGTAGATTAGAAGAATTTCATTCTTACCTGACAGGAAAAAAATATTACTGTAATGTTGTGTATACAAACCGTCATGGACGACCAAATAAGCCTAGCTTTATACATCCCACTTCAATCAATACCAAACAGTTAACGATAATTCCATACCATATACAAATATATCCCACGGGAATTAAAAAGCAAATATTTAAACCATTCAAATAAACTCCCAAGTTTCATAAGAACAAGATACTTCAAGCATGATCTAGCAACCTGTTCTTAGTTCGAAAATAAAACAGCGACTCGATCAACTCCTGCGCATCCGACCAAATAAACGAATAGTGTACGATTTACAGTGAACGCAGCGCGTAGGAGAGCATTTCACGTTCACCAAAGGAAATTGAGCCTTTAATACAGTAATTAAATTTCATTTTAGCATGGAGGAAAAACGCCCTCTTATGTCGCTACAGCCGGTCGGCTGCGCTCGGTTGCCATGCAAAAATGAAATTAAATGACTCTGTACAAGGCTCAATTTCCTTTGGTAAAAGTGAAATGCTCTGCGATGCTCTCCGCTCGGTGGAAATCATACGTAAGAACAAGAGTTATTCCTATGCAGCTATCTTTTGTTATACGCTTTTGTATGGTTTCCGGCAAAGAATATGTTCTATTCTTATAGATGTGGGATGATGGCTCTATTAAAATTATTCATGTGTTGAATGAGAACTGTCTATGTTGATGTAACAAGGTTATTAAAATTTTGAAAATTGTTCTAGTACGACATACTCGTATAGTAATCATAATACAGTAATATTACTTAACCTTTTTCTGTCCTACATTGTTTTACCATTTTGTCTATTGGCGAGACAGGCAGCAACCTTTAACAGTTGCCCTAAATGTAAATAAAAAAAAAACGCTACGAATAATTTAAGTTTTTACGTAAATTAATAAAATCAACCGTTTACTTAATTGTGAAGTCATGTTATTCTCCATCTGTTGCATACATTGCGTACGTCAATACACTCTCATAAATATATATCACCACTTACGTTAGATATAAACACACAAACAAATAACCCACACCCTTTACGATCCACAGCCGTATCTAATCAACTGTTAAAACACAGATATTTAACCCAACAAAAAGACCGATCATGCGAAAAGACTCCATGCGTCTGCTTGTCATTTCCTTGCTAAACGATTAGCTATACGGGCTATACCCTTCAATGAAAAATTAACCTAATATTCTACTACATTAGGTTTATTTTTCAATGAAGGGTTTATAAGGCTGATTTCACACAGCACGTGTCACCCTTACTGAAGTTAGAGATAAAAAATGTTTAAGCAAACGATGCGCGTAAGGTCGTTTCGAATTAGTGATGTCATGTATATTATTAATATATGCTCGTGTGAACTAGGGCTTACAAGAGTTCTTTGGGTATCCGTACCATTTATAGTGGTATGTTTTAACCCTTTCTCTCTTGTGCTTCATATTGATACATTCGCATTATTTTACTATTGTGTTTACTGATGTGACAGGCAGTGTAAAAGTGCGTATCTCAGTAACTGCTGATACATTTTCAAAATGCAGTTTTCTGCTAGAGAGTCTACTTGCTGAGAGTGACATTCCTCTTTCATTATCAAGGGGGACATGGCATAATAATACCACGCTGGCCAGACAGATTGGTTTTTATGTCAAGTGTCTAAGTTTATGTAGAACTAATAACTGCGACTTTTGTTGACTTTTACAACCCCCATGGTCTGAAATAGGGTAGTGATACCAGGTTTTCGATCTCCATCATATAGTTGTTATTAATATTATTAGGAAATTACGCCATCTGAATTACCATTATTTTGCTTGATATTTCGGCGCAGGTTACACTGACCGCGGTCTCAAGCTGACTTTAGACAGGTTCGAATCCCATGGAATGTATTCCTACACCATACAAACCCGAGTAAGTTAGTCGAGTAAATTACACCACCGACGCAGCTTAAACTATAAAATATTAAACTTTTTACTAAGTAATAACTTTAAATGCCTCAAATACGTATTTATAACACTAATACAAATAAATTCGACTATAAAACCATTCGATACCAAATTCCCATGATAATTATATAGAGTATTACAGTTACGATAAAAATTTATAACACCATCACACCATGGGAGAGTAAGGTGTAATAAATATCGAAATATCGACCTATCTATTACTTTTAACTATTGTAACAGTAAATATAGAAATAACTGTATTTTTATACGGACCTTTAAATGTTTAAGGGCATATTTTATATTGTGTTCAATTTTTCTTTTAATATTTTTTTTAAGACACAACCTAACTTCGAGTGGTTTTGAATCCCACGCATGGTAGTTTTTTTGTGATCCATAAATGATTGTTTTGAGCTTTGAATGTTTTCTGTGTTCGTTAATTTCATGTAGGTAAAATTCCCTGCGACATACAGGGACTTCTCCGTAAGTTTAAAAACATAAAATAATGTGTTTAAAGGTCACGTAACTGAGCACATTTCTTTTGTATTTTGGGATACCAACCACGACTTGGACCGTCATCGGGTCACTGTTTAGGAGCGATTGCACCTACTTTTGGTTGGTCAATAAATAACTTTTCTTTCCTTCTTTCTTACTAATACTAAACTGGCCAGACGGTGGTACAATCTAGGACTAAACTGGTGGGTAGTACAAATACCTTCGTACCTAGCACTTATTAGTATTTCCTCTACGGAGAGTAAGGAATCGCGGACGATTTGTTGCGGCTTCACGAGCTGTGCATACAAGAGCATGTTTAAGTCGACGAAATGTATTGTAACTGTTCAGATTATGTAGGTATTACTTTTAGTGGGTATTTCAATTCTAGCTTCATTGTAACCTCTTTTAATAGAACATCTTCTTTATTAATAGAGGGAAGTTTGACTTACTAATAATATGTTGGAATTCAGTTATTTTAATCTGCCTTGGTTACGATACCTACCGGTACGACACCGTGCCAAAATCAACGAAGTAATATTTTAAAATCTTAGTCAAACACTGGTATAATAAAGCTTTAGCTAGAGTAATACATAACTTTTTACCCGTAATACTGTAATCTAAAGGAAATCCTACTCTTATACTAGTCAATAAAGATCAAAATTGCCTAAAGCAAAAACTAAAGTACCTATACAAGTAAAAGCAAGAAAAGTTATTTTTCGTTAAGGTTTTCGTTACACGTATTTCCGCACAATAATACATTATAGGTCATTAAATAATAAGTAAAACAACATAAACATAAGAAAACATTTTCAAAACATTAATCACGGACCTCAAAGTAAAACCTATTTCCACACAACCCAACACAAATGTAAGGGCACTATTTAGTGGTAATAAAATCGAACATTCAGAAGAGGGGGCCTTACGCATATAATGGGACAAACAAAGTTGAGCCTGACTCACACGTACAACTAACATTGTGCGTTAGAAGTATTTTTTATTTTACTTAAATTTTCTACGCTTTCATGTTTTAATTAATAATGAAACTGTCTTTATATCAATTTTAAATAAAATACCATAACACGCTTGTCTTGCCGTGTTTCTTTGTATAGTCAGCTACATGAGCAGTCCAAAATAAAATCCCGTGAAGGTGTATTTTTTAAGGGTCTTGTCTGTCCTTATCCTGGCATCTTCTCTTCATATAGTTGTTGTAAAAGTCTATAAACACAAATTCAAGAAACTCAACAACACTACTAGAAAAAAAATCTTAAAAACAAACTTTATGACAGTTTGTCTGGCCAGTTTCCCTTTGTCACAGGAAGAGGCCTGTTTCCGTAGTGTAACATTAATGGGATTATATGACGACTATTCATTTGAATAAACTTTCTAAATCTATTTGCTTTACAATATAATTTTCAATTCTAAACGATCGCAATTAGACTATTCGAATAGAAAAAAAGTTAATCAAACTTCTTAAATGTTAAGAACGAAGATCGTACCGTTCAATTGCCAAACTTGCAATATTCGACTCCGTTGAGAAACAATTTACGTAGACACGAATAAGAAACTTGAACAATGTAATGTTAAATGTTTTTGAACGGGTTTGCCGAATAAGGTACGAACAAACATTAACCTTGATGTACCTACTCGTTAATTGAACCTTAATAACGATTTAAAAGTGGAATAATACTAAAGTAGATGACATTGTGAAGAAGGTAAACGTACAAAAGTCCCACTGCAGATCAAGACTTCCACTTTACTCTAGTGGAAGTTATTTTCATAATTTGGTATTAATAAACAAAATTTCTATTTTATCACTGGCCCGTTGTTTTGAAGGAATTTTAAAGGTCTATGACAAATAACTATAATTTTTGTATTTTATTAACAAGATACCTAATAAGCGAATAGGTACGTGTGAATCACTCTTAAATATAACATTGTATTACGAACAATAGATTCGTTTGACAATGCGATTACTCTACTATTAGTAAATGAAAGTGGTAGATACGGTGCCTACGTAGTTTGTATCAATCTTATTTGTATCTTATATTGGTGTAGATTTCAGACTCAGATAACGAACGAATGAATTGTATACCAACGAATACAATGAGGTAGTTAATTATTGTGATATTGATTAATGAAATTGTTTGTGTGTAGTAACGGGATTGGTAGTGTCACCATCACCACACCTTATATCGTGGGTTAAAAATTCAAGTAAGGGAAAGTTAAAGATATTGTCTCTACGAAAAGAAAATAAGTATGACACACAGCCCCATTACCAATCTATCTGTCCCGTGTCGTCTGTCACTGGAAGAGGCCCTGTCCTATTCACTGCACTTGTTCTGAGGACTCTGCAATGGGACATTAAAGAGTTGGTATTATGATATTCATAATTTTTAACTCGATTACACATGGTAGTCCTGTGGCAGGCGCAAGGAAATCAAATGACAAGGAAACAGATTAATTTAATTTGGTATCACTCAACTATATTTCGTGCTACTTAAGCAAACTGTAGTGGTAGATTTTTTTCTTTCCATCACCATTCACCACTCTAGCACATCGTCACTTAAAATAACAATCATAAGTAGGTACATATAACATAGGTTGATATAACCAATTAAGCAACTACAACATCCGTGCACTCTAATTAGTTTAATAGTTTTTACCTATTTGAAGTTTTTCTAAATAACATTTAAAATTATCTAGTCTAAGAATATCAAGAACTTCTCTCAACCCTTTTGAACCTTATAAACAAAATAAAAGAGATTACTGTTATGCGATAATGAACATAAGAACCTCCTCTTTTTGAAGTCGGTTAAAAACGTGACAAAAAACTTATTTATACAATTTATGAACTCAAAGTTTATGTGTTTAAAGCACCGTGCTAATCTGAATCTGGTGTTCACACTACAGGTTAACTCGTTTCTCAAAAGAGTCATTAAAGAGCAATTGTTGGGTTCTTTGGATCGACAAGTACGACTTACTAAACTAAATATTGTATATTCTAAAAAGAATCATCATCACACAAAGAAAAAAAATATTTCGCAAAGGAGATGTCACAACAAAGAAATACAACAATTTCATTTTCTCCAAAAAGTAAAACTTGTGATAATTTAATTTGAGCAATAACATTTCTCCATCCCTGTTTGTTGTTTGATTGACGTGCGGATGCGGCCTCAGTTGCTACAGACTACAGTTGATAGCTGTCACAGTCACGTGTTTAGGGACATGGCCCTCACAGAAACTAAAATGTGCGATTCATTTTCTAAAATTAAACATATCTACGCTGACTGACGTTTACATAGTTCTTCGTTTTAATATTCGACAGTATTTGTTAGTCGTAGTTGTGAACTATGAAAGAAATACGTGATAGTATTTTGGAGATTATTTTTGTGGGGTTATTGATTTATTGTAGCGTATAATGTCCTACTGCAGAGAGGGGCCTCCTCCAGACACATAGAGACAATTAGCCTTAGAAACTTTTAACACATAGTCCGGACGGATTTAGACAGGTGCTTTTTGCAAGTTTTCCTTCTTTTGTTTCTGTAGAGGTTATTATGTGAACTTTCTCCTAAACGACTTATGTGACACCCATGGCATGGTAAAAAGTACTACCTAGTTACTATGTCACTTCTACATTCTTATGTATATTTGCCGTGTACTTTCATTAGGTATACCTAATTAAATTTGGTTTTAATTGGTGATGTTATCGGTAACTGTGACGTTTAAAACATTGGGACGTAGTCTGAGTCTCTATGCTGGTGATTTCTTAAAGAATTAAGAAAGCCGTTTTTGTTTGATTGTTGCAATTCTATTTGATATTGCTGCTTATTTAATTATTTGGTGGATAAATACATATTATGAGCTTTTAGGTCAGCATATTACATTCAGCATTTGTAATAATGATCAATAGTAGGAATCCTAAAATCAACTGATTTGACTCACTAAAATTACGCGTAGCACTAATATAGCTGACTTATTATCCTTTCTCTATTTTCGCTTCCAACTTAGGCGACAAATCCCCAATACCAATCCCCAATATTTATATTTCACTGAATACTAATTTTACCAAAGTCAAGCAAAGCTTTGATTGTTTTAGGATCACCATGTTTTAGTTTTCGTCCGTTAGAAAATCCTTTTGTTTTGCTTAATTATTTAGAGTATGTTTTTGTAGCACTAAAGTTTTAATTAAGAACCCTGCTTTATCCGTATTAAGCTCACATGTTCAAATCTGTACTATATTAATTAAAACATTGATTAAGTTTAAAATCAATATGTTTAAGTAAATGCTTATGAAAGTGTGAGAGTTGGTGATCATTATAGTTAAAATGAATTAGTGTTTGCGACAAAAGCGAAATTAATTCAGATTACGATATTAAGTTATAGATTTTGAGTTAAATTTAAGTGGATTTCTGTTACGAAATGTATAATTGAGATTGATTGTATTTCATATACCCTACGTATATTAAATTTTGATTTAAGACAAAGACGCATGGTTATATACTTATACACTGTTTTAATATACATTATATACTTATACATATATTTAATATACACTATTTTATCATACTGCACTCCTACACGATCTCATCTCTAATGAGTGACATGTCATTCTCATCCAAAGACGATAATATATAGCCTAGCATACTTCTACTACTCTGGTCAGAGGAATTGATTTCGTTTGTAAGGATTGTAGTACAGCGATTCGTAGTCTATGCCTGCCCCCATCATAACAAGTCTTGAGTGTATCTACAGAAACTACTTAAGCACATTATTAGTACCACAAATAAAGGGTTCACCTCTAAACAGAAATAATGAAAGGGAGTCAAACCCGAGTATGAAATGTAAACGGTTTCACTCAATCAAAGAACAAACACAGCAATTAGGTATCCTTAGGCTAAGCAGTTATTTCGTAACAAAATGCAGGTTTAATCCCCCTTTACTACAGGGAATGCTTATAGAACGTCTTCCCTAGGGAATCCGCAGCCGGTCCTGATCTATATCGGTCTAAATAGCCCACTGATTAAATTACAGGCAGGCTGACTATTTGTTCGTCGTTCTCAAATGCAAATTATATATGTAATCCTTTAACTAAATTAGTGGGCTGTTGGTTAAATTGATCGGGTGTTTTTTCTTCTATTTTTGGTTAAGGGTACTCTTTGGCGGTATTTTTAAGCGTTCTTAAAAATAGTAGGAGGTTATTATGTGTTTTTATGTTTGTTACCTTAGTACTCTGTCGTTTCTAGTGAAAATAAAAATTTGTTAGGACGAATAATAACACTTGTATTTCACCTGTGTTCACAAAATAAAATGATTTGATTTGATTTGATTTGATTTGAATGAGCTTGCTTCAGTGACGAAGAGAAACTAGGCCTATTTATACCAAGCTGGCCAGACGGAGTGGTACCAGTTTTCCTTCTTTTGTTTTCGTATAAAGTATCAACGAATAAAATAATATGAGACAATTATTTATAAAAACAATGTCTCTTAATGTAATTGTCCTACATTCAGAGGTTATCAAACCACTGTTGACCTTCTGATTGATTTGACATTTATTATGATTAAAGTTGCCTACTATAACATACGATGGATAATACTGTGGACGACTTTTGTGCCGTATTTTTTATAATACATAATTGTTACGCGTTCGTCATGATTACATATCATATATCTATATCTATACTATTATATAAAGCTGAAGAGTTTGTTTGTTCGTTTGAACGCGCTAATCTCAGGAACTACTTCTTCGAATTGAATTTAGTTTTCAGTTTTGGATAGATCATTTATCGAGGAAGGCTATAGGCTATATAACATCAAGCTATGACAGTAATTTTTTTTTTCAAATTTTGAGGGCCTATGGACCTATTTAGAAGGTTCATGGTCACTCAGAGTCTGACCTATGGGCCTACTCAGAAGTCCCATGGTCTCTCAGGGCAAAGGAGAGAGCTATGTTGTAGCCTGACCAATGGGCCTACTCAGAAGGCTCTTGGTCTCTGAGGGCAATGGAGTAAGCTATGTTGTAGCTTGACCTATGGACCTACTTAGAAGAATCATGGTCACTCAGAGGGCAATGGAGAGACCTATGTTGTAGCCTGACCTATGGGCCTACTCAGAAGGCTCATTGTCACTCAGAGGCCAAGAGAGAGAGATATGTTGGGAGTTTCCATGCGTGATCGAATCAAAAATGAGGAGATCCGCAAGAGAACCAAAGTAACCGACATAAACAGTTAAAGTGGCGACAAGCAGAGCACATAGCGTGGAGAACCGACAGCTGTTTGGGCAGAAAGATTCTGGAATGGCGACCGCGTACCGGAAAGCGCTGGTGTGGACGGCTGGAAGCCTATGGATGAGGGAGGCACAGGCATAAGGTGGCAATACTTGGAGAAGGCCTATGTTCAGCAGTTCACTTCGATTGGCTGATGATGATGATGATAACTTTGTATGAATTAAACAAGTTTTTTAATTTTTTTATTTATTTTCAAATTTAATCGCGGACGTAGTCGCGTTCACAGCAGCTAGTTATTTATAAAATATGCATTTATTTATTCCATACATAATAGTATTTCATAGAAGGATATAAGGTCGACAATGAGATTGAAGATAGAGCACCACCATGTGGGATTCATAGCCAGGAAGGGAGAGAGATAGAGAGATCTTAGAAGGATTTACTCGTAAGAAGATCTTCAACAAATGCGTTTCAAATTGAATAAAGAACCTAAAACAGTTCCTTAATTCAAAACCATTCCAAAAAGTTTATATAATATATTAGAAAAGTTTAGGAAATAAATTAAAAAGTCTGTATACCTTGTTTGTGTTAATCTCTTTTATCAGCAGTTGTAAGGTTCAGATTGCTTAATGGAGTGCGTCTTTTATATTTCGAATAGCATAATACGAGTATATGAACAATGTCGGAGTGTTGAGATAGAAATGTTTATGACTTATTTTCAAAAAGCTATTTTTCAAGCTAGTGTGTCAAAAATCTAGCTTGCTAAACTTCGTGTGCATGAAGCTTAATTTCTAAGGTAGCTTCAGGGCGGTTTTTAATGTGAAAAATTTATATTTTTAAGACTAATAGCGCTATTTATCACTGACTTTAATATACAACTTTGTGCACTAGCTTTATGTAATACGCGAAGCTAGTTTCAGCAGGTTCGTTAAGTAGGAAACCAAGCTTTTGCTTCGTGTGGTCACTACAGTTACCACATTAATACTAGAGCCTAAATTAATATAACCTCATGTAAACCAGGCCAGAAAGGCAGGAGTTTAGCAAAAGATTAGTTTAATATCCTTGTTTGAAAAACTATCCTCGTTTATTCTATACCTACATTAGATATAGATAGATTAGAGATGAACAGGATAGATATTGATACATGAAAACATTATTTGAAACATGTTAAAAAATTGTGATCGTTGTGCCGGTTAGTGACCGGAATGAGGTCACGGTAGCCTATCCCGGGTAGGATGACCTTCTATCCGCCTGGTATGTATTTTTATAAATCTATTATTACTTGCCACGCCAAATAAGTAAATTGTTATGTCAACTAAGATTTTTTTTTACCTCTCTTACGGCCTAATACTCAAAGTCTTTTAAAAGTAAAGCGGCACTTAAACTAGACATTTGTATGACAATTTCTAGTTTAAGCGCCGCTTAACTTTTAAAAGACGTTTGAGTATTCGACTGTTTAGTAGTTATAAATCTAATCATCAGCATCAAATTTAGAAGAAAAAAAAAACAAATGAAATCGCACAACCAGACTTCAAAGGTCATTTCGTTCAAAAATAGAACAAAAACCGTATAATTATTATTTTTAATTTCGTTTCTGCCACCATTCCGTTTTTTGGTAACGTATAGAATAGGTCAGTAATATTTTTTTAATAAAATTTCGTCCTCAGTAAGTTTTTTATAACCATCAACTTAGGGGGACGCAAAAACATTTGAACTTAGTTACAGCAATTATTTTGGATTCGAGACCTTAGCACAGTAGTACCAAATCGCTACCATCACGCCAACCCAAGCTCTAACAAACTTAGTACTTACATATACAACTAACAAATCATCACATTTTACTTGGTTCAATGATCTCATTTTAATGTTATAACCTTTGTTTACCTTGTACATTACTTTTTTTGCATGCTGTGGTCTTCTATAATTGAGGGAGTACACAGAATGTTATAATTATGTCATTTAGATAAGTTTTTTTTTGTCGTGTATATCCTTTGTTGAAGATCCATACAATAAATAAATAAAAAATAAATACTTAGAGCCCTATAAAACCTACATTTCTTCACATCAACCATTCACAGTGCAAACAAACGCTGGCTTCAATAAAACAGTATCTGCTATACATAATAAGCCTCTGTCAATACAGATTTCCACTGCACTTGGCCAACGTGATACGTATCGATGCGATGCATCCCTATCACATATCGGTCAACGATATTTCCGAATGGATAGAGACCTTCACACTATGCAGTATATCTGCCTTTTTAGGGTTCTGTAGTAAAATAGCAAAGAACCCTTATAGATTTGTCATGTCTGTCTGTTTGTCCGTCACAGCTACTTTTACCGAAAGTAAGTAAGATGTATTCTTTGAGCCGTGTTAAGATTTTTACACACCAATGAAAAAAATTCCCATACTTAGAACGGAAACTTAAAACTTTTTTATTTTTCTATTTCATACGTATGGTCGTCTATGGATAGGTCTTTAAAACTGGTTTCTAATACTTATAATTTTTTTGTAAACTAAAGTAGTTTTTTTAATACGTCATAATTCTACGGAACCCTTTATAGGCGAGTCTAACACGTACTTAGCACCTTTTTTATACTTTAACGAATTTCTTTATTGCACTTTTTTAAGGGCAGTCTTGTTTGTAGAACGAGACGGATGTATGTAAAGAGTGAGATGTAATATCGGCTTGTTGTGTTTTGTTTGCGGTTAAGCTATATTGCGGTTTAGACGACAGATGTTACATTGTGTGTACCTAAGTTCTGAATACGTTGTTTTAGCAAATGATTCTAATTACTATCTTAGATGTTAGGTTTAAAATTTAAACTATACTGAAATTATGTGTTTCGATTTTTTTCGTTAATTTTTAGTAAGCCAAATTTTTATAGGTCATATTTTTTTAATTTTTAAAACACAAATAATAATATTTCATTTTTAATAATACATAAATCATTTTTATTACTAAACTACGTATACTTTAATTTTACGTACTAAATTTACTGTTAATTACTGGACTTCCTAGATGGCGTTGTCTGGTTTCTGTGAAATATGAGAGTTAACTGCGTTTAAACTCTGCCCAAAGCAAATACACAATAGGTATTGGATTACGAAACAAGGGCTCGGGTAATCTAGAAGCCAAAGGTTCGAATCCAGTCTCGAGCTTAAAGCTTGAGGGCATCTGCTGCGCACGGCTGCCTTGTGTTTTCAGTGCTTTTTCGAATCGGCAAACTTACGTTCTACAATCTTGCCGTGCGGCAGTATTTGTATTGTCGCACGGCTGCCGCACGGCAAGATTTGTGTGAAAACAAACGAACGGCAGCCGTACGGCAAGAAATAAAACGTTCACTAATTGCCCGAACCTAAACTTATCTTCCTTATCAACTGCATGTCCTTGCAATATTCATTATTAGCCACTAAACAATACACTAATGAATAAATGTTTAAACATTACTTATACGCGGTGCATAATGCTTTGTGCTAATTATAGGACATAGACAATCGTGTGATACGTGAGGTTCATCTACATAAGGCCTCTGATGACAAAAGTAATGAATAATCCTACTTTATTACAAAACATGCCGCTTACTTAGATTTTTAATGTGTTTGATTGTTGTTTTAAATTAGACTTTAATTAACTTTAAATATAGCTCAATTTGTAATGTGCGCTACAGAAATAATGTTACTAAAACATTGGCTTCTTGGACACGTGGTGACGGATTACGAATAGAAAATTTGCCTTCACCTTTTTGATCTCCTTGTCATAAAAAGTGACTAAGTGAAATTCTCAAGTTCTGCAAAAATTGAACAAAAAGTTCCACATAAGCATACCAAATGATATCTGTCACTTCTCTCTATGTAAGATTTTCTTTTCATATGTTCTCTCCAAATACCAAGCCACTACATATACTGTTTAAAGCTCTATTATTTTCAGTCCTCCTTATACTGAGGGGCCGTCTTCCCCTTAACTGATGGCAGTCAATTGAGCAATATCGCACTGTAAGTGCTATTGCATTTAGGGAATATTTCTATCTCACAAAGACTTTCTACTTTTTGGGGCTCCGTGCCTTCTTCCTGTTCAAAAAGTTTATTTACAGTCGCAAAATTCATAACAATATTTATTTTTAGAAAATAACTTAGGCAGAGAACTAACCTACCCCTAGAGTATAACCGCAATGATATCGGTATCAAATTCCCTAAAAATACCCCAAAGTTTTATATAAGTTAGTATTAATAAGAATAACAGCGTCTAACGATCGACTGTCCGAAATAGGGCATTCTCGAGAGGTTTCACTATAATCAGACGCTTGGCAGTCGTATTGGGTATTCTGATAATCCCAGTAGGACTTACCTACTGTGACGAGAACTTTATCGCTTACTACTTAACACTGAAACATTGACTAACACTGTGTGAAAAGGTATAAGCAATAAATTGTTATATTAGTTAAGGTGTTTTATCTATTACTGGCTGATGCCCGCGGCTTCGTTGTATAGGTAGCTTAAATGTATTCTATACCCTAAACTACCTATAATCAAAATTTTATCAAAATCGTAGTTTTTGCGTGAAAGAGTAACAATCATCTATCCATACGTCCTCACATACTTTTGCATTTATAATATTAGTAGGGTTTAGACGTGTGACTGATGCAGCTAACATTACAGCTTGTGTCTCTGTATGCAGTGACTTAGCTAGGCTCTGACATTGCTAACGTCCATAAACGATGCTAAGTGACATTAGGCAAGCTGCTGGGTCCTCATCAAATTGGTATTAGTAATCCTATTAATAAATGTGTCTTTAAAAAATGTATTATTAGATAAAATGTTTTCTTTACATTAAAGTACCAGTAGCTTTAATAGGGGGCTTAAAGTGCAAGTCCAAGTCACAACTTAGAAGATTTAACTACGTAAAAAGTTTAAACTAAATGCTTATTTTATGAAAATCCAGGTACAATTGTACTTTAATATCAATATTATAAATCCGCTTAAAAATACATACACAACTGTTGTGTGTGTGTATTTTCCGAATGAAATACAACAAAATAAATTATCTAAATCAGCTTAAAAAACACATATCTTTCTCTATCTTCTTGAATCGTTCCCTCATATCAGACCGGTTAGAATGCACCTTTAAACTATCGGAGCGTTAGAAACAGGCAGGTGTATAGGTACCACAGAATGTTTTGTTGTTAAATGAAAATTTATGATTCCTGTGATGCCTTTTGAGTATGTTTCTTGTTTGAAACAGCTGTCTTGTCGATTGTTATACTTTGATGTATCTGTTAAGACATATTTTTTGTAAGTTTTTGAATAACAAGACCTGGCAAACCAGGATAAATACTTTTTGAGTAGGTTTAAATAGTATCTAACTAGTAACGATACTTTCATCACCATATTAGCTAAAGTTACTGAGTTTATATTAAACCTTTGGACATTTCCGTCATGTGTCCTTTTTCAGGTTGTCGTAACTACACGTATACACGTAAACTAGATATAGATGACTGAAAAAGGCAATTTCTGTGATTGTGTATCACGGAAATTGCCTTTATTAAGACAAAACTAAAATAAAACTAATTCCCCCAGCTATATCCCTTACTCTTAAAATTTTATTTAATTAAAATATAGAACACGATTTGCAAACAATAACGATTAAGAAATTCTTCAAAGAATAACTGTATCATTCTATTAAAAACTAATACATTTAAAAATCAATCAAGATACGAAATTAAAGTCGAAGCCTTAAATTTTTTGTTATCCATTTTGAATAATCATGCTGTGAAACTATGCCACTATTCGTTGTAAGTATAAACTCATTCGTGAAGACCTTTTTATCGATTACGAAGACTACATGAACGTATTTAAAAGGTTTTATCATCGTAAGAACAGCTCATAAATGTCCCACTTCAGGGACAGTCTTCCTCCTTTGATAGAGGAAGTCTATTTAAAGAAAGAAGTCTGCTGATACCTCGATAGGGAGAGGAAATAGTTTTAGGCTTTATGCCAAGCAACCCTAAGTCCCGTAGTAAAAATAAATACATAATATGTCTCACAAATTACCAGCTAAATCTACAACCCACTAAACAAACTATGCCTGACAGGCTTCGGAAAGCTCTCTATTTCCAATATGGAGTTTTTAGCATCTTACCAAATTTACAAAAGCCGTAAAGATGGTCGCTGTCGCCTTTATAAAGAGGCTTTGTTAAACGTATATCTGCGTTGTTTGATCTAAAGACTGTCATGGTAGCTAATTACTTAATCACACCATGCACCCACGACCCTCACGAATAGTCCAAAGAATGCTAAAAATCAAGTCTGAATTACTTACAATTATTGCAAGACCATTGAACTCAACACTGTCTAATTCGATCCACTAATATAGGTAAAGAATAAAACACTCGATCAGAGCGACATTCCAGACAATGGCAACACGATAACTCACTACGCTACCAACTTTCGTGATAAACGTTCTACCATTATACAATCAAATAGCAACCTTATTTAAATTAGCATAAGATTTAAATTAAATGTTGTACTAAAGTTGCAAGAATGCCCCGTCACGCGATCACCTTATTGGTGGAACAAAAATAACATTATTAGACATTGAACCACGTTCGAAATTACGATCACGATGTGTTCAATCATATTACTATTAGGGTAATAAATTTTAGGGTGTGCGTGCCTTTGTAGGTCATTGGGAAAAGTATGATTGTTCCGTTCCTTAGAGAATACTGGCTGATACCGACGAACGGTTTATACTGGGGATGTAATAAAGACGGTAGACGGAAACTTATGCGCGACTTTGCAGCGTTAAATTTTTTGCGACGACGAACGGTAAAAGAACTTAGCAATAAATCCATCCCAATACCAGTTATCTCAAGAGCACTGACGATCTAGAACAAGGTTAGATTAAGGACTCGAAACAAAATGTTTGAAATAAGCCCAATATTGCCTGTTTTTTTGGTATTCAAATTAGCTATCATCATTAATAGCTTTTTGCTTATGATCTTTCCTGTGTGAAGCTTATCTATACTTCTATAATAATATAAAGTGAAGTAAAGAGGTAAAGTTTGTGTGTTTGTGACGTTGTAGGGGCTAATCTCTGGATCTAATGAACCGATTGTAAAAATTCTTTCTGTGTTGAATAGTCTTATGACTATCACGCTATGACTAATAGGAGCGGAGCAGTAATGAAATATGTTTAAAAAACGGACGCGTTTTTTTCGCCGTCCAACGAAGTGGGCACGGGTCAGCTAGTCAGGTATAAGCAGGTGGCTCTGTAGACAAGAGTTCGGTGTTTGTTTCGGCATCAGCGCAATGGTCGTAAGCATAGAAGTTGTGTTTTGGCCAAAGAGCTTATGCTCTCTTGTCTAACGAATGTTATATAGTCGCATACTCTACAAAAACATGTTTTAGATATGATTGGTTTATTCTATTTTAGTTTTCGTTGTTCATTTCAAAGTGCTGATTGGAGCTTTTCCATATTATTATGTTGCTTTAATTCAAGTCGGGCTATATCTTTTTAGAGATTAAAAACTGCTTCTTAATTCAAAATACTTAATCAACTATTAATCGGGACTTTTAAAGGCTTACCCCCGGTTTCTGAATGACTGATCAAGTAAAAATCAACTAATCAAGTGTCAAAACTGTCATTTTAGTTCCTGAAAATGATAGTTTTGACACTTGATTAGCTGATTTTTATTTGATCAGTCATTCAGAAACCGGGGGTTAGTAGTATGTGTATGCAAACTAATTTTGTGACGTAGAACATTATTTTCGGTCTTCAAATTTTAGTCACCTAACAAATTTTTCTGTTTCACCGTTTTGTATAAGGATAAGTAAAACTATAGTAATTTACTCCATGTATTATTATTATAATGAACTGCAATGACAATTTGCCGCCATTCATTTAAAGGCTTGTTCAATAATAAATAAATTGTAATGCAGATTCGACTGTTTTCCTGCGCGAGACAAAATTTATTGCAATTTCAATTAGCTATTTATTTTTGAGTCTAGCAATACACATTACAAGCAACAAGGAAATTAAAAAAAAAGAAGCAAAACTCAGTGATGCAAGCCTAGAGGTTGGACTAAGGATGAACATGTCCAAGACCAAGATAATGACTAACAGCACAGAATATAAGCTTCAATTAAATGGAGAAGAAGTACAGTATGTCCATGAGTACATTTACTTAGGCCAGTTAATCTCTTTCCAAGCTCGACAAGATAAGGAAGTCGAAAGACGAACCGGTAACGCCTGGAAGGGTTTCTGGAGCCTAAAGGAACAAATGAAAGGAGAACTCCCGCTAACATTAAAGCGAAAACTGATGGACATGTGCATTTTACCCATACTAACGTACGGAGCTCAAACTTGGTCCTTGACTAATATCCAAAAGTCCAAACTCGGGGTTTGCCAACGAGCCATGGAGCGCAGTATATTAGGTGTCAAATTAACAGACAGAGTCCGAAACACAACACTGCGTTCCAAGACACAGATCACTGATGTTGCCTACAAAGCGGCAAAACTAAAGTGGGACTGGGCTGGCCACATTAGCCGCATGCCTGACCGTCTATGGGCTAAAATTACCACCGAGTGATGCCCAGATTCTTCAAATCGGCGGCGCGGCAGACCACGTAGAAGGTGGCGAGATGAGCTAGATAGGGCACAAAAACACTGGCCTTCATTGGCCAAGGACCGACAAATGTGGAAATCAATGGGAGAGGCCTTTGCCCAGCAGTGGGATGATAAGGGCTGAAACGAACGAACTACCTACTGTTAAAATTGGTTTAGTAGTTATCACCTTTACTAAAGAAGGAATACTTCATCATAATCATAACAGCCGGTTAATGTCCCACTGCAGGGACGGGTCTCCTCCCGTGACGGAGGGGTACTTGGCCTACTAATACCACGCTGGCCAGACAGATTGGTATAGAGTTTAATTTCAAGTTTTTCTTATCTTTATTTAGTAAAGATAATATTGACGGATAGTCCCATAGAGGGTTTTTACGACACCCATGGGATGAGATGGGGTGGTGACATATTGTATTCTTACTCCGTCACCACACGGATAGGGAATACTTAATACACTATTTTGTTTGGCCAGCTTGACATTATTAGTAGGTCAAGTTCCCTTTGTCAGTGTGAAGCCTGTTCCTGCAAACGGCAAATTTAAGTGTACGTACTTTTTTGCCTGCAGGTTTACTAAAGTACAAATTTATTAAAGTTATTGATTTTTTTTAGTTCGCTACGGATGTGGTACAGAGTAAATTACAGAAAATTATATCCTAAAAATCCGGTTGCGAGGATGAAATCGCCAAGAGGTATTAAAAAGGTTTTTTAGTGAACTCCAAAAAAGCGTAGGAGGTTATCAATTTAGGTTTTTTTTAATATTTGTTACCTTAGAACTCATTAATTCTTGATCAATGCGAAAAAACTATTTTTTGCATGTTGGTATGGTTATAAGTTAGTAGGTTGGTGCAATATAACACGCATTTTCATTACTAAAGTGCCGATTACACTAGACTACATGTAGTCTCCTACATAAGGACGTCCTAACTTTTGAGTGTTAGGACGTTCTGTTTACACTGTCCTACATGTGATTACACTAGACTACATGTAGTCTCCTACATGATGTAGTTGACTACATGTAGTCTAGTGTAATCGGCGCTTTAGATAACATTCACTATGTAATTCCGTACTTTTAGACATAAAAAATCAAAGTATACTAATCCTTATGATACTTCTATGAAACATTCTACTAGAACTAATAGTACGAATTACCTATATAAAAAAATTGAAATATACATTTACAAAGGCATAAACTGATTATATAATCCAGATGCTGTAAATAACTTCAAAACAGATGCATCTCACAATCCCAGGTGTATTTATCTGATGTATACATCTGTCACAAAAGAGTTAAAAACTTAATGATAATAATTAATACTTAGTATGAACCGCAATGTATGCGACGCTATCGAAGATAAATACATAATTGTAGTTTTTCTTAAAACATCTGTTTTTGTGCGAATTCTTTTTTGAAGGATATTGTTACAAGAGAAACAAGTTGCTTGCCTTATGGTAAGCTTCAAGGTTCGTGCTACCAGATGCAGAAGATTCTGTGCTTTACAAATATGCTTCAAACTCAGACCAAATTAGTTTTATTAAGAAACTAGGTTTTACAAGTGACTTCCCCGTATGTTACGCTCAGAGATCCAAAACGCTCATCATCAATTAATTCTTTCACACTTTTAAAACACTATTCTTTCACACGCTTAACACTTTTCTTCTACACGCTTACAACTTAAATAAACACTACGAAAATTAATAAGAAAAGGAAGTATAATGAAACGGCAAACCTATTTATCTTTTCTTCAATGTTTTATGGCTCAAAACTTGGATAAGAATCAGAAGGTGATGGCTTAAAAGGCCCTTTATCTGCAGATCTGTTTTAGCTTTTTGATTTATTGAGGTCAAACGCACGATATAGCACGACGGGATTGTTTATTATGAATTATGAGCAGATTTTCACTTAATATGGTGGAAAATGTAGGTCATCGATAGTGTTTATATAAGGGCGTATTTCTAATGTATTATTTTTTAGGCATAGTTATTGGTAGGATATGAGGACCTTTGTTATTTAGTAGTTATAGTCAATCTACGGTATGCGAAGGTCTCGGATCTAATTCCGTTCCCGCTAAAAAAGTGTAAATCTTGGATACCAGGTATTAACAGATCTATTTTCACTATCTATATGTTACAAATATACATACATATTATGAAACTTAACTTTCATCTTCTACCAAGCCATCACGAGTAGAATATTAATTTTAGATCCTTTGGCTAGGGCAAAACATGTTTAAGGCTAATAACTAGGGGAGCAGATTTTGTATTTTTTTTCTTCAAAAAATATATGAAATAATTACATGTTCCATAGATTCAATCCCAAATCACTTGCTATACAATTAACCAAAAACCCTATACAACTAAATACTAAACTTCACAATTTCTTCCAGCTATACCATGTGAACGGATCAATGTTCGCACAGTCATGGCGGCACCGCGGGCGGAACCCACGGTACGGCACTTCCACAACCAGCCGGAACTGCGCCGAGGTGTTATGTTAAGATGGATATTGTTTGTGTGGTTCGCGAGCTGCGGACCCCTTGGGAATACTGTGAAACAAGATGGTGAGTGATTTCAAGTATGTAGTTTAAAAAAAAGATAAAAGCGCTGATTACACTAGACTACATGTAGTCTCCTACATAAGGACGTCAGGAAGGATATGTAGTGTCCTAACAGACTACATGTGATTACACTAGATTATATTTATGTAGTCTCCTACATGATGTAGTTGACTACTGTGTAATCACATGTAGACTGTGTAATCACATGTAGACAGTGTAAACAGAACGTCCTAACACTAAAAAGTTAGGACGTCTTTATGTAGGAGACTAGATGTAGTCTAGTGTAATCGGCGCTAAAGTCGTCAATCTGTTATGTTAAAAACTTTTGGTAAAAGCTATCGTTGTTGAAAGTAACGTTGCATGTTTATTGTATCGTTTTGTTTCGACATCATGAATTCAAAAAGAGATGGTGGGCACCATTTCAACATAAATGTTTAACTAGAACCTGCATATAAAAGAAAAGAAAGAAAGCAAACAATTTTATTTAACACAGACCAGCTCACACACATAAAAGCCAATTACAAAAAACACATTTATAAAACAAATTAATACAATTAACCAAATAAAAAGAACAACCTATTTTAACAAACAAAATGAAAAAAAGCAAGTTAAGGAGTGTGTCCCATCAGTATCCAACAAGGGCACTGCTCAGTTTTAACGCTGCGAGAGTCAAAGCAACTCGCAACACTGATTTTTAGCAGTGCCCATCATATCGTTTGTGGCCCTTTATATAATGTTTTTAAATGCCTCGTCATACATGATTTAAATATAAACTAAATTAAAACCAAAATTGACTTATCAAATAACCATTTCCTAATATAGTCGTCTTATTTATAGACGTTCTCCTGTCTCATGTAAAGTCCCGTTACGAGAAGCAATGGCGTCATGTTTTAAATTATATTTGCCTCAATGATAACATTATGTCATCAACTAATTCTTATACTCATTTACGTCAAAATACGAACAATAGAAGTCATACATAACATGAATCAAACAGTCGCCCGTCACACGAGTACAAACGCCTACAAAATCAAATCCTCGCGATTTCACAACCCATATTTGCTATGTCACAATCAAAAAAGCTTTTCACGTCACAAACTTGATGTTACAATCGCAGACGGCAAGCGAAAAAGATGAAACCTTTTCACAATTAATGTTACAATTTCGTTTGGTTACAATTTTTCCGTTTTGTTTACACCGTATGTGACATATTGTTGTATGAAAATATTATGTTTGTTATTCACGGAAACATAAGTAAATAAATAGTAAATAAATAATCCTCACACATTACACATCGCCACCTAGTCTTAAACTAAGCAAAACTTGTACTAAGGTTACTAGACAACGGATAAACATACTTAAATACTTTTTTCTTTGTAAATACATACTATTAGTATTATGTACACTCAAGGAATTTAATTGTTTAGCAATTTGCTTAATTTTGAAATCGGTCAGGTTACTATTTACCGACTACAGACGACGGATGACGAACCCCGACGTCTTGGGAGTCGTAAAATTAATTAGACAAAGTATATATACCTAGCCTTGTCTATCTATGACAGACAGGTATTTTGTGTTAAAATAAAATTCTTCAATTTTAAATTGTTGACAGACCAAAGTTAAGTCAAACTAAACTAGACCTTATCTACCATCTCCATCAAACAGTATCCTTAGTCCGAGTTTGTGTCACTATTAACAATAAAGTATATCGAGTAGCATTCGCTGTTCTGATTGGTTCAATGCATTGTATTGATAATACTGTCAAAATTTTATTTTTTACTCTTTGGACAGAATGGTGGAAGTTTGTAAACAAAGAAGTTTGAAGTGCAATTCATACTTATTGGTTATATTTTATATTATGTCAATTTTGAGGTGTAATATCTTTCAAATTCGCTAGGATTATTTTGGTATATAATACGACTAAATTACGTAGGTTGTGTACCTGCTAAACAATTAAATTCCTTGACCGTACATAGAAAACACTCAGACCAATGCAAACAATCATGTTCATGCACATAAAGATTTGCATTGAGCGGGAATCGAAACCGAGACCTCTGCGTATCAGGCATGTTATATACAGACTGCGCCACAGAGGTCGTCAAGTCACACAGAAGTGTATGACTTGTGCAGAGATAATAACTGTGGTCTCCATCCTAGCAGGCAGTCACAATAATCACTACGCTTTTAAACTAACTCTTTACATTCCTAGCTAAGAAAAATATAATATTAATATACCTAATAAGTACAAGTAGGAGTAAGAATACAATATGTCACCACCCCATCTTATCCCATGGGTGTCGTAAAAACCGACTAAGGGACTATCCGTGAATATTATCTTTACGTAATAAAAAGAAGGAAAACTTGAAATTAAACCCTATACCAATCCTTTTGGCCAGCGTGGTATTAGTTTTCCTTCCGTCACTGGAGGAGGCTCGTCCCTGCAGTTGGACATTAATGGGCTGTTATGATACCTAATAAAAAAACATTTATCTTTTTTATTATTAACATTCTCATTGCCTTTGAGGTGACAGGATCAGAATACACGGTGTCACAACTCAACTCATTCTGTGGATGTCAGACATTTTGAATGTTGCTTTTTTGCGAAAACCATATATTTATTTGTGTTCCGGTTGGACATTATTGGGCTCTTGGGAATCTATGGTGATCAACTAATATAATCAAAAAATTTCATACTAATTGTCATCCCAATCAACCTGTCTGCTAAGGTATTATGAAGTAGTAAATTTTTCTCCATCTCTAGACATAACTGGATAGAGTGGACTTGATCAAAATGAGGCGTAAATATTGTTAGTTTATGTGTATGACAGAGTATGCATTTTTTCATATAATTAACAACAAATTCAATTAACCTATCCAGGTTATGAAAACGAAGGTTTTATTCACTTCCTTTTTTAAAATGAAATAGATACATCAAGACTGTCTGCAAATACAGATCGAAATATAAAGCTGAGGCTACATCGAATACAGGCCACGTTTACATTCGGTTCGTGCAGACCGAGCCCATTAGTTGTGGTTTTGTTGGCGTACACGTAACACATGATTAGGTGTGTAGTTGAATTATCAGCCAAGTTGCCACTATTTTTAACTAAATTTTATCAATGTTTGACTTAACTTTTTAGTAAGGTAAGCGCAGACAGTAATGCTATGCTCTGTTTGATGAAACCTGTACACATTTTAGTGAAGTCAGCCAGAAGAAGGTTTATGCTTTAATATTTGCATGTTTGTCGTTTATGTAGTCTAAACCTCTTTTTAACTTTCAAGGCTGAATTATATTTCTGCAATGTAACCCATACCCAATATGGCGACCTAAACTATTAAAAATGACGAATCGTTATAACCAATTTGTAGTCAAAGTCATTTTTTAGTAACGTTTTAATTTATTATAATTATATCTAGGACAAAAACTAGGAACTCAATTATGATCACAGAACACTTATACTCAAAATTATGATACTCGTATGATTAAGCGTGTAAGCCATAACACATGTTACCAAGAAGTTTGGCATTTGGCTGTTTTGATGTTACGGCACGGCTATCAAATACAGAGCAAAAAAAAAACAAAATAATTCAAAATAAGAACACGTCTTGTATCTGGATCAGGGTTGTGTCAGAGACATAATCGCGCTATAAAATAACGTTTAGCGTTTACGCCCTGCTATAAAAATGTTGAGGGCCACTCGACATTTATTGGACAGTCCTACTGTGAGGGAAAGCGGGTAGATTGGTACTTGTCTTCGATTATAAACCTTTGACAAAATTTGATGATTATGCACTTTAAGTTCTTTAGAAGATATTTAATTATTGTTTGCTAATTACCTGAGGGTCGTAAACCATGAGTCAATCTGCAAGACTAAGGAATACACTATCTATTTCTTTTAATTTTGTGACAAGATACGTGTTTCACAAATTATTACGAAGAGAGCTTTAACCTATGGTTGTCAGTAAGTACAAGATAGTAGAAAAAGCTCAAATTTGTAGCCTGGCAAGCGTTTAAACTGACGATATGCCTGACCAATATAAAAGTGGGTGCAAAGTAACGCATAGCTTAGTAGTTAGAGTGTATCTGACTGCCAAGTCATCGTAGGTCGCAGACTCGATTCCCACACAAATCAAACATTTTTGTGTACAAAAATGGCTGTATAGTTTTGTCTAAATGTTTTTATGTGTTTTTTGTTTAAAAATAAACAGTAGATAAAGATGTTTATCCGTTGTTTAGTATCCATGGTACAAGCTTTGTTTGGGACTAAATGACTTGGCTAAAAAGCAGATGCATTTTTAAAATGCACTTGTTCTCTAATAGTTCTACAAAACTTTTAAGAGACAGCCCTAAAGCGATAGTAACGGTCGTTTTGGTAAATGTGATAGGTGCAATCGTGTGTTTCGAAATTCAAAATAGGACGATGAAAGTCCAGTGTTAAGGGAAGGATAAATGTCAGAGTATTTCTCTATCAGGAAGTCTTAATGGTTTATGGAATCAATATATTCAAATGATGACATGGGTCTGTTCCAGAACATGGGTTTCCTTTTGAAATTGAAAATTAAAGCTAGGGTCTTTACACACTGTTCGTAAAAATTAAATAGGGCACTTTAATTTTTTTGTAAGAAAAAGTACCGTATTAAATTAATTAATAAATAAGTGTGAGCACGCTGAAGTTTAATGCATTTTTAAATTTTTTTACTAATGCTCTGTTTCTATTAATCTATGTTAATTGTGCCCATAAATAATTGTTTTGGTTAATAAAAATTTTATAGTTCTATCCTTTGCCTCATGGGTATAACTATAAAACCAGTGTTTCCTTGTTTAGATGCCATTATGCGTTGTGTGAATATGAAAAAAGACCATTGGCGCTTACCATACCATTCCATACAGTCTTGGCACATCACCATACAAAAAAAAATACACCTATAGCTTCCCACATAGCAAGAAATAGTAACAAATAACACAAACCATAATGTTGTTTAATTATGAATGCAAGTGCATAATGTCCCCTTCGTTGGCATTTCAAAAGTAATTGAATCTCTCCTATCTGGTTTAATCAGTCGTCGTGTGTGCTTCATAGAATTGTATGCGGACGTATATGGTAACGAGTCCAGAACATTGAAATATCGATACTAAAAGATCGCCTTTATAAGGATTACATATTTATATGACTTCAATGTTCCCAGAATTTGCTATTTTTAAGGATAAATATAGAGTCAGACTTGTCTAATTATTGCGTAAGAGCGAGTAGACTAGCGTTTTTTCAGGCATTGAAACGTTTTATTACGTAATAGAATCGTATTTATTTGCATTATGTAGTCGTAGTGCATTACTTATATGCATTAGAATAGTCTTTATATATGGGTATCAGGTACATCTACATAAATTGGTATGTCATATATTAGTATCTCCTTATTTTTATGGGACGGCAATGTGTCTATATCGAACCTGATGAAAGGCGAATATAGCCTAGGAACGAACGCAAGGGATGGTGGGAACAGAACTCAGTTGTCCTGTGCGCTTCATAGAATTGTATGCGACGTGTCCCAAAACCCGACGTTAATTCGAAACCGGGTGATAAGGCAAGTCATGCTGGTTATCAGAAAAATATTTTAAAAAATCTAAGTCGCATGGTTGTAAAGTTATAGGCATTTGAAAAAAAACGCAAAAATTCCCACTTTGTGACACTCTTTTCCCTCCTGTTGTCACAAATCTTAACTTTTTCCAACTTTTTTTTTTGCTGTGTTACCCTGAATAGTGCCTCTTTAAATTCTAATAAATAATTTAAAACCACCTGGTCTAGTTTTCTCATCAATAGGACTTATTTCTTAGAATAAAATTTATTATGAAAAAACTGTCCAGTTTGAATTGACTGTAGTGAAAAAAAAATGTACTACGCGAGTTTGGCAAGTTCCGCCAAAAGTTGGCGCATTTAGTAAGGATTTGAAAATGGTATCATACTTGATAAATTGTTGTCGCTATCATGGACAAAAAAAATCTTTTTTGTAAAATTTAGAAGCCGATTCTAATGCTGAATAAGTTAAACTGCTAAGTAGTTGAACCGGAAAGAGTCATCATATCAAGTGAAAAGTAGTAGAAACAGTAGTATAAGTTAAAAGTGCCAAAATACAGCCCATCGTATTTTAAAAACACACGAATTTCTCCCGTACCACGTTAGTACAGCGAGTACAATCGTTAGTATCCGGGGACTTCCAACATCGAGTAAATTATCCAGGACAATATTGAAGAGGTACTGAGATGACTCTTTTTTTTTTAAGTTTTGGCCTGATGATTTAACATTAAAAAAGACAGCAACATGAACATGCATAATTTGCATGAATGTAATGAGTGTAACTCGTGGCTTTTTAAAATTGCGATAGCCTGTAACTTTTTGGCACTTTCAACTAATACTATAGTTTCTACTACTTTTCACTTGATATAGTGACTCTTTCTGGCTCAACTACTTAGCAGTTTAATTTATTCAGCATTGGAATCGGCTCCTAAATTTTACAAAAAAGATTTTTTTTGTCCACGATAGCGGCAACAATTTACCAAGTATGATACCATTTTCAAATCCTTACTAAATGCGCCAACTTTTGGCGGAACTTACCAAACTCGCGTAGTACATTTTTTTTTCACTACAGTCAATTCAAACTGGACATTTTTTTCATAATAAATTTTATTCTAAGAAATAAGTCCTATTGATGTGAAAACTAGACCAGGTGGTTTTAAATTATTTATTAGAATTTAAAGAGGCACTATTCAGGGTAACACAGCAAAAAAAAAAGTTGGAAAAAGTTAAGATATGTGACAACAGGAAGGAAAAGAGTGTCACAAAGTGGGAATTTTTGCGGTTTTTTTTTTAAATGCCTATAACTTTACAACCATGCGACTTAGATTTTTTAAAATATTTTTCTGATAACCAGGATGACTTGCCTTATCACCTGGTTTCGAATTAACGTCGAGTTTTGGGACACCCTGTATATATATGGTATATATATATGGTAACGAGTCCAGAACATTGGAATATCGATACTAAAGGATCACGTTTAAAAGGATTATGACTGCAATCTTCCCAGAATTTGTTATTTTTAAGGATAAAATAGAGACAGACCTGTATAATTATTGCTTGAGGACTGGTTTAGACTAGCGTTTTTTGTAAAATAAAATAGTCTATATTTGCATTACATAGTTATAGTGTATGACATAAGAGCATTAGAATAGTTTTTTTATATATAAGTATCAGGTATGTACAGGTAGAAACGTTGTTAAGTTTTACTATTGGTTTTTTTTAAACAGCGTGGGAACATGACGGTATCAAAACCTGATGAAAAACAATCTAGGAACAAATTCAAGGGGCGGTAGTAATTGAATAGTATTCGACGTATATGGTAACGAGTACAGAACATTGGAACGTAGAACTCGGTTATATCTGTTATGGACAACTCTAGTAATGATACTTTATAAGGATTATGACATGAATCTTCACAGAATTAGTTATTTTTAAGGATAAATAGAGTCAGACATGTGTAATTATTGCGTGAGAGCGGGCTTAGACGAGCGTTTTTATATGCATTTAAGATATTTTATCGAATAATAAACTTGTCCCTATTTGCAAATGCATTTGCTAATGGCTGTTGTTATGTAATTAAGTTTCTCGTTATTTTATTTTATGTATATGGTATGGTATCTGTATCGATATAGAAAGTAGGAATACAGTTCAGAAATGAACGCAACGTTTGACAGAACTTAGGACTTATATATGGGATCATCGTAGCAGCCCATTAATGTCCCACTGCAAGAACGGGCCTCCTCCCGTGACGGAGGAACACTTAGCCTACCACGCTGGCCAGACGGATTGGTATAGGGTTTAATTTCAAGTTTTCCTTCTTCTTACTTTGTAAAGATAATATTTACGGTTAGTCCATTAGTCGGTTTTTACGACACCCATGGAGTGAGATGGGGTGGTGACGTATTGTATTCTTACTCCGTCACCACACGAAACGTCAAGTAAAAGCGCGTAAATAACCGCTAGTCTGAATTTACACCTAGACTAGTTTTTATGTAATTAGTTATTTTAAGTGCAAGATTTCTAAGTATTTGTTTAATTGCGTATTCTAAGTGTGACAGATGTTACCTAAGTAGCAGCTTTAAGTTACAGCAGTGTACTTAGTAATGCGAATTGTAATTTATAAGGTAAAATATTTCTTGGAGAAAATTTAAAAATTATATTATGATTTCTATCTTTTGGTTTAGTGGCGATCTAGGGTTTTTCAAATTTTTGTTTTTTGTTTTATCTTACGAAGGATATTTTTTTGTGCAACTCACTTAATTCTGAGCTGGTCCTGAGCTTAGATTTATGTATCTGTTCAATTGATGTCTTTTAATGCTATCATAAAAAAAACAGGAAACTAAAATATGAAGAATTAAAAGGTGGTAATGAGTATATTTTAGTGGCGGAGTGGTTATACTCGTAGTTCATGGTTGAGAATAAACAGAGGTTATACTATTATTCGAAAACATAAATTGAAAATAAAATAAGAGTTTATTTTAAGTTAAATTGTTTCCTGGCAATACCATTTCTGTTGCAATCAAATATCCAATTTATCAAAACAGTTCGTATTCAATCTTCAAAACTTTTTTATTATTTTTACCTTTACACCTTTGACATATTTGATCTTTAACCAACCTCGACGTGCGTGCTGAAATAAGGCTTTATCAACACTTTATAGGAGCCAAGACCTGACACGAATAGAAAACTATTTCTTACCTAATAAAGCTGAAACAATAAAAAGGCGGCAAATACAGTTGTAAACTATTTCATAAACGATAAAGTCGGTTAAGCAAGTTCGGCGAGGTTATTTGATTGAAGGGTGACCGCTTAAAGTCGGCGTCTCTGTGCTTCTAAGGGCACGTAAAAGCCAATTCCAGCCTTCGTAGACACAGTCGTGAAGCTATTATGTTCGAGGCCTAAGGACGGCTTGAGCCACTCTGCATCAGGTTGTCCAATAACCAAACGACAAAAATATACTGCTTCGGTGGCGCGACGGGGGCCGAAGCAGCTGCCGTACACGACGTCTCGGATTTGATTCCCAAGCAGGAAAATTTTTAAGAGAGCTGTAGCTTATTGCCCTAATTCTGGATTTTCTTTGTGTCGGTTAAATTGATAAAGTTCCCGCGACGCAGAGCATGATCCTTAGTGTGGGAGTTGCTTTTCAAACAAAATAAAAAAAAACGAATTTAAAATAGTAGAATACCTATTATTTCTCTACAGTATCGACATAATTCACTTTTACAATACTTATGACTTATAAAAGTTATCGGCACAATCTGACAGTCGCAAAAAGGTTGTAAATTTCACTAGTAGCCGTAAACACGCCACATACAATGCTAGAGCCTTTGTCATACTGGTAGGGATTTAGGGATTGTATACCTAATCGTTTTCTCGGTTATACAATACGATTGTAGAGAAAACAAAACATATTTTTTAAATACTATTGACTCAGTTGTCGTGTGGTGACGGAGTAAGAATACAATATGTCACTACCTCATCGCATCCCATGGGTGTCCTAAAAACCGACTAAGGGACTAACCGTAAATATATCTTTACGAAAAAAAAGAAGGAAAACTTGAAATTAAACCCTATACCAATCCGTCTGGCCAGCGTGGTATTAGTAGGCTAGGTATCCCTCGGTCACGGGAGGAGGCCCGTCCCTGCAGTGGGACAATAATAGACTGTGATGATGATTGACTCATTATCTTTATTTCAGATAAGGCTGTGTGGATAAGGATAGCACACTATTTTAGCCGTAGGATGTCCATTACTAAATATAGTCGTCGAAATATTTCCACTTCGTTGTGCGGAGTTCAAACTCCCTATCCGCCAACGTGGCAGGCTAACTACGAGTCCATCTAACACAAGCAGGTTAAGCCTAGCTTACTTTGGACACAGAAGGCGCTGTGTAGAGATTTCCGTGAATATTTATTTATCTGCTAACTACAACGTCATATGCTAAGATAATAAAATAATTATTTAGTCAAATTACTGGACCATGATACATTATAGCTTATGTCCCTGAGTTGTTACTACTTGGGGCTCACTATTCTCTGCCTACCTCTATGGAAGAAAGTCGTAAGTTTATGTATGTATAAAGATAAACTTGTAATCATTGATTTATAAAAAACCCTAGATGCACATTTTCAAACAAAACTAACAGCCAAAAGTGTCACCAAATTAAACATACGCAATAAATACGTATAGTAATATCGTAAACATATTTCTTTTTTCAAATTCAATCTTACACGCATGACATAAAGTTGTATTTAAAAAGTAATGCACATAAAGCAATAAAATTTAATGATTGACGTTTGCCGGTAGAACAACGCGATACTAATTTAAAAAAAGTGCACAATGCGCCCATTTGTTGCGGACGTTTTTGGGAAGTGGAGTGTGTATCTTTGGTTTTTTGTAAATCAATGCTTGTAATATATTTATTAAACTTTTAAACTTATTATTAAAACATAAGGTACAAGTAAAACGAATAAAATGTTAAGACTTTCGACTTAATAAACCGAGCTAATTAAGGAACGTAATAAGAACGAATAATAAGCAGATGATAATTAGCTTATGTCTTATTACTCATACATCTAAGAATAAGCTTTAATTTATCATAATAGTGGATGATTTTAATAACAAAACAATTTGTAACATTTCAGGGTAAATGACAATAAACATATTCACATAACGACATATTGTAATCTCGTGGCGTGACGACCTCTATGGCGTAGTGGTTATATAACATGACTGCTACGCAGAGGTCTCGGGTTCGATTCCCGCTCAATCCAAATCTTTGTGTGCATGTACATGATTGTTTGCTTTGGTTTGGGTGTTTTCTATGTATAATAGGTACATATTTACAAAGAAAAAAGTATTTAAATATGTTTATCCGTTGTCTAGTACCCATAGTACAAGTTCTGCTTAGTTTGGGACTAGAAGGCGTTGTGTGAAAGTGTGCGGAATATTTATTTATTTATTTAATCTAATATTAAGCAGAGGTTGTTCTATGGGTACCTACTAAACAGCTGATGAACATACTTGTCTAGATACTTTTTTTGTCAAAAATACATAATATTATACACGGACAGGGACACCACTCAAACCAATGGAAACAATCATTTTCATGCACACAAAATTTTTAAGGAATTGGAACGCCACAGATTCGCAATAGAATAGCAACACACCATTATGGACTCCAGCTCTAACTAAGGTTATTTTATTTATTAAGTAAGTCTTATTTGTAAACCTTCTTGAGAGAAATAAATGCTTATATTATATTATAACAGGAAAAGATTTAAGAGAATTCTGAAAAAAAAAGGAGTAGATGTATTGCTACCTATTTAAATCTTTTTGAAGTTGTTAAACAAAACAATTATATAAAAGTACATCAAAGTATTCAAAATAATTATCAAATATTTACATCGCAAAATTAAAGCGGCTTATTTCACGTAATTCATTAAAAAACAGCAAAAATATTGATCATCATCATTTTAACGTAGCAAGGTTGTCCCCGAACCGTAACGGAGGGTTCCGTATATACAATAGTTACGAAAAAACGAGGTTTTTGTCTCACCCCTCGGTCTGACAGCAATTCGACGGTCCCTATTAAGAATGTCGGTACTCCAAAAACACAACTTTTCAGTAGAGCAGTTTAAAGTTTATTTTGAGGATAAAAAAGGTATTAAAAGACACAGCCGTTTAAAATTTGGACTGGTGTTTTTTTATAATATTCATTACATTGTGGCGTAGAAAACTAAGGGAATTAATTGATAGTTTTCAAAATAATGCACTACTGACATTATCATCCGGACTATTTTTTAGGAAAACTGTCGATAGTGGCACTTTCGACAATATTATTTGCATGTGCAATAGTAATTAAAGTAGGAAGTGGTATATCCAACATTTTAAAATGGAAAAATGGATATTTCTATGTCGTATGTGTTTGTCTTACTCAGTTAAATTAGAAAATAAACTACATTTTATCCAGTTTATAATGTTTACACATTAAAAACTGGATAAAATGTAGTTACATGAAACACAGAAAGTCAATCAGACAAAGAAATTATACAATCATTCTTAAACCAAGATGAGAATGACAGGTACAGCGTGCACGCAATGAACCTAGAAATGCAAAATGAATGGGTTACTCTAGGTGACTACTGTATAGGGCTGCAAAGTGCTTTTAGATAGGGGTCATTACTCGCAACGCCACGATAGAGTAGGGATTATAGGTAAAGCAGTGAGTCTATAGATTGCTAGAGCTAAAAAAATGACTGACTACAAATGAAACACAAAACATCCAATTTGTTTAGGAAGGCATCACTAAAAAGACCACCTACAAGCCTTTTTCAGTCCTGAGTTCGGCAGACGACTGGACACTACTGGTTGACACGCATGAAATACACTACAAAATCCCGGAGGATATCTGCTTGTCACCGTTAAGATCAGACGTGTTCCTCTACTCAAATTCGAAAAAGCTTGTACTACTTATTGAGCTTACGGTATTGTGGGAAACTGACATCCCTAAAGACCAGGCAATTAAGACAAACAAAAACTTCGACTGACAAATGAGATAACAAGAAATACAGGGTTACTCTGCTGTATGCCGCAGAAATAGGTGCAAGGGCTACACTATCTAAATCCCTCTACAACCTATTAAAATAACTAGGACTGCCGAGAACTTCGGTAAGCTCTCTACTATCACGAATGTCCAAAACGGCATTGTTAGGTTCCACCAAATTGGGATAGGTAGAGGACGGAACATAGCAGACAGTGAAGGTGACCGTTAACACGTTGTAAGGGGGCTTCCTTAAACCTACATCTGGGTCGTAAGTCCTGACGCTGTTATGCCAGTGTTCCGTCCTCTATAACGCGATGGACCCGGCACCCGCTTAACTGTTAAAAATATTTATAATTACTTGTTTAGATCGTTTACTGAAGATTATTACTATCGTGCATTAAATCTGGGAAGCAAAGTGCCATTTCTACATCGAACGCAGCCAGTACAGGCGAAGATCCATTTGGAAAAAATAATAAACCTTAGAATAAAAATGTAAAGTGAGCAGTTAGGTATTTATCGATAGAATTAAGCAGTATGTAACTATAGAACTAAATAGAAGTAAAATCAGATGACTTTTTGCTCTACCTTCTCACTTATCTTTTTCTTTTTTATCTTTTTATTAAAGGCAACTCCCGTACTACGATTCGAGCACTGTGTCGCGGTGACATTTACATACATGAAATAAATTGACACAAAGAACACTCAGACCCTAGACAATAATTGGTAAATTAATTAATGTCTTGCGTGAAACTCGAACCTTCGACTTCGATTAATAATTGTTTTCGTGGAACTCGAACCTTCGACTTCGATTAATATTTTTTATCTTGCGTGGAACTCGACACTTCGACTTTGATTAATAATTGTCTTGGGTGAAAACCGAAACTTCGACTTCGATTAATAATTGTTTTGCGTGGAACTCTACACTTCGACGTTGATTAATAATTGTCTTGCGTGAAACTTGAACCTTCGACTTCGATTAATAATAATTGTCTTGCGCGGAATTCGATTCTTCAACCTTGTGCAACCGCATACACGACCGCTTTGCCCCCGAAGTAGTTAATGATTTAAGATTAAATAATAATCTTAAGTCACTGTTCTAGTTAAGATGTGCATCCAATAGAAAAAAGTAGACGAATGGTGCAGTTTACGTATAGAAATTAACATATCCGACATGCTCACTTGTATATTTCCATGCAATAATGTCAGAAGCCACACTTACAACACCACTTTGTTTGTGGGTTACATGTAACAATGTTCATAGTGACACATACGACAAAATTAACCTATTTAACGTCCGTACAATAATGTCGAAAGTGACACTTTCGACAAAATGATATGTTTTATATACATACAATAAAGTTGGAAGTGACACATTCGACAAAATGATTAGTTGTACTTCCATAAAATAATGTCGGTAGTGGTACATCCAACCAAATTCACTGGTTGAAGTCCATGGAAAACTGTTGTAACTACCGGAAACTACTTTGTTTAAGGGAATAAAATTATTTTTTCTAAAATCTTGAAAGTTACTTCGTAAAAAGTAGTAACCTTTAAACTCATATTCCTAATACTTATAAACTCGCGCGCAGTCCTGACGACTAAGACTGTAGGTACTGGCAGATCCACACCAAGACGCGTTCCCTCTATCCCGCGTAGAACGCTCGTACTGCCACTACCTACAATTTTGTAGGGACGCCGATATTACTACCAACAGTATTAATCTGGCAACTACCATAATAATAATGATTTTGAGTAAAATAAATTACTAGGTATATAGAACTTTTAATTGTGATTCTATTTATGTAAAAAAGTGATTTTTGGCAAAAATGAACTTCCGACATTCTTAATAGGGACCGTCGAATTAATGTTTTATTTTACCTTTGTACACTGGCGACCATTGCTATACACCCACCAGTCTAATGGAAAAAGTACGTTTTTGCTTTCAAGAATCAATTAAATTCAATAAAGAGTTTTTTGTTTTTTTTATTATTGTAAATTGTTTAAAAGAGTTTTGGTAAACAAATCAGCTGTTTTGTTGTATTTGCGTGAAGTGTTAACTTCCGTATTTCTTATAATTAATATACAATGAAGATTATGAAGTGTTACTTGTCTTAGCACTTGTAATGGTGCTTGATAAGATTGTATAATAGGCAAGATTTTTAGGATAACAAAGAAATATGCAGAAAGTTTTGTATGTGTTGTACCGACATGAAATTAACAGACACAAATTATATCTAGGTCCATGACACTTATTTGTAGAATGTACAAAATTATCTTGCGATTTGAATTGGCGATCATGCCAACGACAACGACGCGTTACCACCGATACAGTTATAAAGTACTAGCTGACCCGTGCCCACTTCGTTAGGCCGCTAAAAACGCATCAATTTTTTAAACATATTTTATTACTGCTCCACTCCTATTAGTCAAAGCGTGATACTATATAGCCTATGAGACTCCCCGAGAAATGGACTATTCAACACAGAAAGAATTTTTTAAATCGGTTCAGTAGATACAGAGATTACCCCCTACAACGTCACAAACATACAAACACACAAACTTTACCTCTTTATAATATTAGTATAGGTTTAGTATATGAAGTATATTTGTATGCTTTCATTGCGTTTTACATTTTTACCTTAAGCACAAATTAAACAACTAATTAAAAGTTCTTATGTATTTAACTCTTCATTAAAAATATAGTATTAATCACACAAGATCATTAACGTTTCATTATACGTAATTTAACGGCGTATCTACATTAAGATTTTGGAGTAAATCTAAATCCCCTTTCATTAAAATATAAATCATATACTTATTGGTGTAATGAACCGTATTACAAGAGTATTTAGTTGGAATTTCGTATCCGAAGAGGAAGTAAGAGCAATTAATACCTTCTAAGCTCTAATTAAGACAATGTTTGTACCATATCTTATCTCTAATACGGGATACCAATTTATTTTAGGTACTTACTTATAAAACAAAAATAAAAACTTAAATACTGTTTAATTAAATGTTTTCAATTTAATTAAATACTTCTTTCTTACGTTAGTTGTTGTTTTTAACGCATTGTTCTTTCATCTTTTTATTTTTATAACAACTCTGTTATAAGAATACTGTCAGGATATCTCCTAGGCTAAGAATAGATCAAAGAAATTGTGAGTGGATATCATAAATATTGTATGAATCGAACTCCCTTTCTTCTGTAGAGTCCTTCTGTGCATATAATTTTCCTTAATATAATTTGGATTATCCGTAACTAAAATTAAGCTAAAAACCATGTCAAAAACTGCCTGCTTTTTACGTGGTTATTGAGCTTTAACAAATTTATTGTTTATTGATCAATTAAGACTATTACAATGATTAATTAACAAAATTTTTAGTATTCCTAACTCTACATCGTGGTACAAACAATGCTGTAATCGCAAATACTTTTCGGGTATATTTTTCCGCAACGGTACTTGCATCCTGATAGAGCCATAACACTCACCTGCCGTCAAGCGGAACCCTAGAATGGGATAGTTCGGATATTGTATTTAAAAAGGAGGAAATTTATTTTTAATTGTTGCACGCCCCATTTCATTAACATTTCCGTACAAGCTCGTGCCCTAAAGTTTTTATAAAATTTTGTACTCATTGTTACCATGGTTTGATGACTTAGTTAATTATCGGAAGCATATGTCTGTATTAATATAGTAGCGTATTTAAAAACAATATTGCCAGAAACGGTTTACTGCTTTGTGTACTCAAAACTCAATACAGAGGCTTTTGGTAGCGGTTTTTATTAATATTATATCATTACTTACACTCGCAAGATAGAAAGACAAAACGATAGATGAGAATCATCAAAATTGATCTACACGTTTGATTTCTAGAGAGGAGAAAAGTAACAAATATACACCACACACATGTTCACACACAGTCAAAGACATGCCGAATAAAAAGGCATTATAACCGTAGATTGATCATTTAAGCGCCGATTACTCACATTTAGGCTGTTAGGACACTACATATCGGAGATTGGCGAGTGTAAACAAAACGTCCTAACACTAAAAACTTAGGACGTCCTTATGTAGGAGACTACAATGTAGTCTAGTGTAATCGGCGCTTTAATCCAAAAATGTTATAGAACTTTTATAAATAAAAACTCAATTAAAAAAAGTATTCTAAGTATAAAATAAACAGATTTCATAATAAAATAATTTCCAACCGTTTAAAATAAAAAGTTTGAACAATAGACGAGCAAAAAAATATTAAGGGCAACTGGAAGAAGCCATTGAAATTGCACTTTTTTATTTACGTTGTTCTCACAAAGTTTATTGCTCGGCCATGTATTTGCTTATTGTATTGTTTTATAAATAAACTTAGTTGTGTACCGCGGTTACGGTTCTTTTGAAATTATTAGCTATGGTTTGTAATATGCAGTTTTGTTTTATCAACTCCAGAAAAGGGGGTTATCAATTTAGTTGAATCTTTTTTGGCAATCCTTTCTTGAGAATGGATTTTGATGTTCCTATATAGTTTGTATGTTTCTTTACAAATATCTAAGACGTGAAACTTTACTTCATCAATAATAAAAAGCAGATTTTTTTATATGCGTGGATATACCTAACGGACTTCATGACATTTATGGGTGCCAGTGTTATAAGCATATCGGACTCGAACACACACGGTGTTATTTTTAGTAGTCATGTGTAGGAGGCTCCAGGTAAATTATGAAGGATTATCCCAGAAAAACATAAAAGTCATGTGTATAGAAATACAAAGAAAAATGACTAAAAATAAGACTCTAAAAACAAGAACAAAACATCCAAGTGTGAAATTAAAACAGTAGCGGGTACTTACATAAAGAAAGCAATACATATAATGTAAGTTCCCGTTCGACACAAACATCTTGATCTGTTACCTTCACACATTGAGACCAATACTAGTTTCCTTGATACTTTGTAAACGAACGAAGGAACTATTTCGTGTTGCATTCCAACAGAATGATAAAACATTTCGTGTTGTATGATAATTGGTACAGAAAGATAAAATATGGACTTTTTGGGATTGTGTTCATACTATTTTTCTTTTTTATATGATGGGAGGCAAACGAGCCAGCACGTCACCTGATGGTAGGTGATCACCGCCACCCATGGACTATGTTTGTAGTCTGATTACTTTTAATCTGCCACGGTCGTAAAGTGGTAGTGTAAACGGTTTTCGTTTCCGAGTTTGGATGATTTGAATCTCGCGCAAAACAAATTACTTACATATTATGATCTAATTTTTTGCCCTGAGCCTATATCTTTCGTCTTTTTATCCTTGTGGTAAGTCAACTTATGGTCGCCTGGGCAGGAGAGAGTGAAATGCTACCCAAACGGTTGATTAAAACCACATTGTAGTATTTGTGGCCCAGTTTTAGTACATTAAAAGTCCAGGACAAAGTGCTGTGTGGTCAGATCCTTAAAGAGATGACGCCAAAACGAAGTCATTACGTGACAACCATTATGGCAAAGCCAGTAAACGTTACATAATTGCTAGAAAAAGCAGACCCTGCTCTAATTAATTTCATCATCAACATCATCATCTAGCCTATCGCAGTCCACTGCTGGACATAGGCCTCTCCCAACAAGCGGCACAGAACTTAGTCCTGCGCCTTCCGCGTCCAGTCCCACCCGGTTACCTTTTTGAGGTCGTCGGTCTACCTCGCTGGGGGGCGTCCTACAGTCTACGATTTTTTGAATTAATTTAACCTGACCTTAATGTTATTTGTAGACTAAGTTTCTCTCCATCACTGGAGTAGGCCCATCCCTGCTTAGGGCTATTAATAAGGTGTTAAGAAAGGTAAATAAATTTTACAAGTAAACAAAAAATACATCTTATCATATTTAACAAAGAAAGATAATGAGCTTCGCAACTAAAACAATGGCGGACCATTTTTCGTTGAAAATGAAAATTTTAATTAAATTCTAATCAAGTTGTATTAGTGAATTTTTCAACACAGTTAAGCGAGTCTTTAATAAACTTATTTAACTTTATAAGACTTTATAATAAAGTGATAACTTATATTAATAATATAATTAACACATTATTTAGAAAAGCTATCTTCTTAGGCGCTAGAGAAATTCTTCAGACGGATAATTTACATTAAATTTAATAGATTGTCATTCATTTCTACTTGAGAAACTAATTTACGGTATTATGAGTATTAATAAAGCTAAGCTATATTAATAAATATTACTATTATGATCGTATTTTAGTGGCTAATCTGGATTTGGCTTTTTTTTTGTCAATAGGACTAGGAATAGGATAAACTTATTTGGAAGCTTATATTTCAATGTCACTTCTGTTTAAAGAGCAGTTCTCTATCGCGGGCCTTTTAGACTTGGAATTAACGACACAAAGACAGTCCTAAGATACTTACCCCCCTTACTCATAAACGCCTCTTAAATTTTAGTCAATTGATTAGCTTAAATTCTTACGGTTTTGTTTGGTATAAGGTTGGTTTTACTAATAAAAATCTCGCTAAACAATGATTAAATTTAAAAGGCGTTTATTAGTAAGGGGGTTAATTACATTATTTTGTAAGTTGCTCAAATATAAGTTTTCGTTGGGCATACGGCTAGCTACGCAACCAATCAATTATTCTGTAAGTTTAAAGAATAAGATTGAGATGGAGCGGGTTTCAAACTCAAGACCTGTGCACAGTAATGATCACTACTACAATGCGGTCATTAAAGTCATTGACCCGTTTAATACAGAGAGTTAACTCCAAAGCCAAACATAATATTTTTACCACTAAAGTCATAAGGGTTAATGAAACATTTACCTGAACACTTCCTAAGAACATAGTATGGTAACCTAAAGCAGTTAAATTAACCAGCCAAGAGAGGAAGGGTCAAATATCAAACACAAGAACTATTGCGTATGTAATTACTAACCGCGATTAATGTTTCTAATACTAATTAAACTATAACCTCTCAGTTATACACCATTACCTTCTAGGTGAGATCACTTTAATTGCTCGAATTATAAAATGTAACTGTCCCTGTTCAGTCATACTATGTCACTTTATCCACAAAAGAAAGCTTGTACTTGAGAACTAGACGATTGATGAACAGATACAGACAGATGAACCTTTTTATCCATCCTACGCCCAATGTTGAACTTCATCATAACAACCCATCAATGTCCCACTGCAGGGACGGGCCTCCTCCCGTGACGGAGGGATATTTGGCCTACTAATAATAACGGGCTGTTATGATAATGTTATTTGTTGACTAAGTATCTTTCCATCACTGGAGTAGGCCCATCCCTGCTTAAGGCTATTAATAAGGTGTTAAGAAAGGTAAATAAATTTTACAAGTAAACAAAAAATACATCTTATCTTATTTAACAAAGAAAGATAATGAGCTTCGCAACTAAAACAATGGCGGACCATTTTTCGTTGAAAATGAAAATTTTAATTAAATTCTAATCAAGTTGTATTAGTGAATTTTTCAACACAGTTAAGCGAGTCTTTAATAAACTTATTTAACTTTATAAGACTTTATAATAAAGTGATAACTTATATTAATAATATAATTAACACATTATTTAGAAAAGCTATCTTCTTAGGCGCTAGAGAAATTCTTCAGACGGATAATTTACATTAAATTTAATAGATTGTCGCTCATTTCTACTTGAGAAACTAATTTACGACATTATGAGCATTAATAAAGCTAAGGTATATTAATAAATATTACTATTATGATCGTATTTTAGTGGCCAATCTGGCTGCGGCTAGGATACCTAAAACTTACGTGGAAGCTTATATTTCTCTGTCACTTCTGATGAAGAGCAGTTCTCTATCGCCTTTTCGACTTGGAATTAACGACACAAAGACAGCTCTAAGATAATTACATTATTTTGTAAGTTGCTCAAATATTAGTTTTCGTTGGGCACACGGCCAGCTACGCAACTAATCAATTATTCTGTAAGTTTAAAGAAGAAGATTGAGATGGAGAGGGATTCAAACCCAAGACCTGTGCACAGTAATGATCACTACTACAGTGAACACCCGAAAGCGGTCATTAAAGTCATTGACCAGTTTAATACAGAGAGTTAACTCCAAAGCCAAACATAATATTTTTACCACTAAAGTCATAAGGGTTAATGAAACATTTACCTGAACACTTCCTGAGAACATTGTATGGTAACTTAAGCAGTTCAATTAACAAGCCAAGAGAAGAAGGGTCAAATATTAAACAAGAACTATTGCGTATGTAATTACTAACCGCGATTAATGTTTCTAATACTAATTAAACTATAACCTCTAAGTTATACACCATTACCTTCTAGGTGAGATCACTTTAATTGCTCGAATTATAAAATGTAACTGTCCCTGTTCAGTCATACTATGTCACTTTATCCACAAAAGAAAGCTTGTACTTG
Source organism: Schrankia costaestrigalis (assembly GCA_905475405.1). Classification (NCBI taxonomy): domain Eukaryota; kingdom Metazoa; phylum Arthropoda; class Insecta; order Lepidoptera; family Erebidae; genus Schrankia; species Schrankia costaestrigalis. The sequence goes on along the minus strand of FR997829.1, from coordinate 19,491,625 downwards.
AGAACTAGACGATTGATGAACAGTTACAGACAGATGAACCTTTTTATCCATCCTACGCCCAATGTTGAACTTCATCATAACAACCCATCAATGTCCCACTGCAGGGACGGGCCTCCTCCCGTGACGGAGGGATATTTGGCCTACTAATACCACGCTGGCCAGACAGATTGGTACAGGGTTTAATTTCAAGTTTTCCTTTTTTTTATTTCGTTAATATGATAGTCCCTTAGTCGGTTTCTACGACACCCATGGGATGAGATGGGGTGGTGACGTAATGTATTCTTACTCCGTTACCACATGGAGACATGTTGAACATAGGCCTCCTCCAACCCTTTCTAACGCGCGCGATGCATAGGCCGTCATCCATAATTCTACAATTGACGTAGTGGTTATAGATTTTTTCTTTATACATATTACCTCTAAAGGCCCCCTCTGCACTACCCGAAAAAAACTAAACGCCAATTCGTTTCCAGTGTAATATTATGTTTATTAGGTCAGATTTCATGATTGAACCTACCTGAAAAATATTCAATTTAGTTATAAAACTATAACATATGTATTTCGATAACATATTTACGTTCAATCACATTTCCTACCCACACTAACGTACCTAAAGATGATATATCCAAATAAACACAAAATATATATTTCACATCAGACAGCCAAGATCCCGAAACAGATTTACTTACAGTCGTCATATTTCTGTATATAGTATACGAGACTCATTTGGGATTTGGTTGTCCTAACTCTTGCCAAGCACAATGATATTTCCAAGTGTGCCTCCAATCCCCAGGGCACCATTCATTGATATTAGCAGTCGAAACTCCGTATATCATGGCTCCATTATGTTATACAACTTGTGTTACCTACTTATTTGTTGTTAAGATGTTCTTACAGTTTACTGTGAAATATAATGTTTGTTGGATTTTTATGTTCTTTTTGTTTTAGATTATTGTATTTAAATTTGTAATAGCTCATTAATGTGTGGGGCTGGGATGGGTATTCCAAAGATGGTGTTGTTTTCAGTGAGACATTTACGGGCTATCCATACTAATATAATAAATGGGAAAGTGTGTCTGTCTGTTTGTCTTTCTTTCACGGCAAAACGGAGCGACGACTTGACGTGATTTTTTTAAGAGGAGATAGTTGAAGAGATGGAGAGTAACATAGGCTTTTGCTCCCCGAATTTAACGCGAACGAAGTCGAGGGCAAAAGCTAGTTGTTAATAAATAAACAATCACCATCATCATCATATCAGACAATAGATGTCCGCTGCTAGACATAGGTCTCTTTTAAATAATACCAGTTTACTCGGTGCTGTGCCTCATCCACTGGTTTCCCGCGACCCTGGCGAGGCCTTCCATTCGTGTGAGCCACGGCATCGCTTCCTCGGGAACATAGAATAATCTGCATAGATTTTTTTTTGTAGTTTCCGTAATCGGTTTTTACGACACCCATGAATTGAGATGGGGTGGTATTCTTACTTCCTCCCCTTAAAGATATTTTTTTCTATACTGCCTACGTCACCACAAGGAAATTTATATTCCTAAAATATACTCGTTATTATGCTACTTATTGCACCAAATAGCGAACAACATCGGCACAGTAAAATACAAAGTGATTAATGGTGTCGTATATCAATTACTGATGTCAGGTGCAACTTGCTTTTTGTTGAGAAGTTTTGCAGAGGGGCCCGTAATGGTGCTTGAGAGTATAGGGAACTATTGCTTGCTTTCTCTTTTAAATATGGGAGATGGATCGGGGAAGAAAAATAGGATTGTGTATGGAAATTAGTATTGATAACATCTCAATACTTCGTTTTGGGAATTAGTTGCTATAAATGTAATAAAATTGTAGGATATACATATATTCGTTTAAAAACTTAACATAACATAACATAACATATTTTGTAGGTACTTGTTAGAATTTGACACCTGTATAGTGCAAATATATACCATGATAACCAGATTATTAGCCCCACTACAGTACTTGCTTTTTTCCAGGGAATAATGTAAACTTAGCCTATTAATAACATGCTAGCCGTATTTGCTTTGTGCCCTTTCTTCTTTTTTTGGTAACTTCAATAACTGTAATAGACTCCATCGTACGATTCCTACGAAATAAGATGGTCTGGTGAACAAGTATTCACACTCTATAACTACATGGATAATAATAATGGACATTTTCTAGTGAAACATAGTATAGAAAGGAAAATGTATTATGTATGACAAGATTGTTTAGTAAAACATACTACAATAAAGAAAACAAAATAATATGATTGAATAAGGGTCGTAGCAGATATATCAAAACGTAAACGAATCGGCACCGCCTCGCCTTTTTCCTCTGTGTCAAACATCAAAAATCCGATTACGTTACGATTCCGATTAGTGTGCGTTGCACTAAGGAGTTTCATACAAATAATACTGAACGGCTCTCGAGTTGATACGGTACCGATCCGTTTACGTTTCGTTATATTATGTGCTACGAACCTAAAGCTGCGATCGTATTCTTGACACATCCGGTAATTTATAATCTTTACCATCGTCTCCGTTCAATCATAGGACACCCACTCGTTCAGTATTTTTATTTCTTTATGTTTGTATTCAAAATGGTGATGAGGAGAAAAAGTCGCTTGCCTGTTGGTAAGCTTGAAGCTTTTCCATACCTACCAAATGTAGCAGAACGCTTTGCTTTACATGTTATGTTCGATTCCCGGACAATGCAAATCTTTGTGTGCATGAACATGATTGTCTGAGTGTTTTCTATGTATCATAATGTATGTATTTACAAAAAAAAGTATTTTAGTATGTTTATCCGTTGTCTAGTACCCATAGCACAAGCTTTGCTTAGTTTGGGCCTAGATGGCGTTGTGTGAATGTGTAAGGAATATTTATTTTTTTATATGTAAAGGTCAAAATTGCGCTTGACCCGCTGCAACATAAGTCCCATTTCCTCGTAATTTACTTACTTTTCTTCACTTTATAGTTAGTATACCTATGGTATAGGTTCATGTATTTATCAAACAATTGTGAGTATAAACATGGCTAGATGTTTGATTGCGTCTGGGTGTGTCTATGTACAATATGTACTTGTACGTGTCTAGAAAAAAATGTGTATAGGTATGTTTATTAGTTGCCTCCAGTACATATCTGTAGTATAATCTTAGGTAGCTACTGTATGGCGTTGTGTGTGAAATATTATATTCAAATAAACAGCCGACACAAATAAACCTCCTCTAAAACTGTGAATTTTAAAAGTAAGTCGTAAACTAAAAAGCCTAAAGTAGGTAAAGTTAAGCCAAGCGTAAAAACGCTTGCAGAACCTAAGCTAGCTTCTAAAAGTTCAATAAATTAAGTTACCACGCAACTGTAGGTACTCTATGTAGGTAAGTAAAATGTTTTAAGACGTTTCGTTAAGTTAAATTTATTTAATGTTGTAGTTAAATTTCATTAGTAGAACATATTTAGTAAGTAAGTAATGAGACTCTTAAATGATGATAAAGGAGTCCTTTTTCGTTAGAAAGCTGATTATTTAAATTAATATTAGTTTTAGAAGTAATGTTAGTTAATGTTGATTACTTATGTAGGGAAGAAGTAGAAATAGTAGAACATTTGATGTGCGATTTTGCTCTCACATATATAATGAAGATAATTATCATACTCCTAGTCACTTTTAGGCACTACTACTAAAACCACTCTTTGCCTGTAACTAAAGCACAAACGATACTAAAGGGTCTATAGTGGTTGTCGAAAATCACTAAAAAGTCCATACTTACATATATTTAAGAAACGTAGAGGCTTGTGTGGAAAAATTAATAGATATTTTATTAGAATTTAATGGATATTTTATTTTATGTTATAAGGAAAATAAGGGATGTTATTATAGTGCCAGGTCAAACAAACAAATGTATATTCAAGACGTTATGTAAATGTATCTAAATTAACTAAATTGGTAACTAAACACCCTCCTAAGAATAATAATGGGCCAGTTTACCGCAAAGTGCTTTGCTATGTCATCGTTCATCATCCGACCTAACAACTACATTAATATTAAGACGGATCGTATTTTGTTCACTCGCTCACTTCTATCTAGTGTCCTTTTCTCTTATTATCAGTTTGACAGCCCCACGACGATGAGATATAGCCGTGTTTTAATGGATGCTTTTTTCGGTATATTATTAATAGATAAGGATGTTATTTTTAGGTTTTTTTTGGTGTAATCAAAGGTTAGATTGGTTTTATGGATGAGGAATGTGCCTTGATTAATTAATTTTTATAAAGACAATACCCCCACTGAGAATCAAGATCTGTCTCGTTATAAAACGTGAAATTAATAAATACATTTTAACGTTCTAAATGAGTCGCATATAAGTTTACATAGACTTACGAATGTAGGTCAAATGTAAAGACATACTCAAAAGCCTATTACAACACCTACAACTTTTACCAAAGTTGGCGTCTACGAAGACAATTCTCCGTTTAACTTAAACCAATTTCTATTCATTAACTGTAACTCTCTGTTTAATATACGCCGATGTCTGTATCAAAAGTATGACAATGTTAATGTTCGCAAGAAGAACTTCTCCCATTACGTAACTCTAAGAAATGTTTACGTCACACATTATGAATCTCTATATTACTTGAAAATTATTTTGTCGCTGAAATAAACGAATCTTGAGTAAAGGTTGTATCGAGTGCTCGCATTAGTATTCGAGCCTCGGGTCGAAACTCGAATGTGCCACGAGATTGTTATCGCCTGCTGTGCTCCGTTTTGCTACTACGAATAACGCCAAATAGATGGCGTGTGCTGATTGGATCGCGTTTGACTGTGGTCGCCGGATTTCGTTCATAGCTCCCATGTTTTACCTATCCTATTAGCCCCTAGGGAAATTGTGAACACTTCGCGCTGCATGAATTATGTTGTCAAAACTTTCACAACTCTAATTACAATGATTGATTTGAAAGCGAATTTAACTTATAAGGAAAAGGCAAAATCTTGTAACAATGCCAAATCCATTTAACCAATAATTATTAATTGATTCTACGTCTATTTAAGAAAGCAATTAATCTTGCCCAAGTTTCATTGTGACAAATCTCACGATCAATTTCTATTATAGTCCAAAGAGGACGTATACAAAAGTTGTAAGCGGAAAACACATTGTTTCCCCTCCCTCGTTAGCAAACTCCACGGCACTTTTTTGACGTCTGCTCTAGGGCGTCTCTGGTGGTTCGAGTGTTTACCCACGCAAAGATACATTTTACACCTCCCAAATAATATTTTACACCCTTACAGTCTAAACAATAAGACCAAATTTCGAATGGGACTTCAGTACTCCAAATTCAACATGAAATTTGACAATGCAATGTTATATTTGCAGATTGGTTGCGAATGTTTGCTTTAAAAATAAAGGCTATAAAGTTGAAAATCGTATGATTTTTCATAACAAATATTATTTTACAGATTTTTGTGTTACGTTTTGTTCGTGCGTTCCGTCTTGACTAACTCTTGGTACGAGTATCTGAAACCTTCTTGAGTTTAGGGTCCTTACCAAATATATTTTTACGAGTTCATTGTTTTTAATCAAAATAAGATATGTATCTGTCCAATTTAAAATTCTCTGCTTTATCTTAAAATATTTTGTAAACAAGTGGGTCATTATTACAAATCTTGTAAAGGTCGAGCCACTTGTGCAATGAGTCGCGGGGTCTTATGAGAGGGAATTTAAATACCAGTGCCTCAAGTACTACCTACTACAATGCGTGATGCTTTTTTACTATATATAGTATATTTACATTTAGGTTTCTCTGTCACAAAGGATAGAGTTTTCCAACTCTAAAATTTTCTTCTGACTAGTTTCCTTACGAATCCTAAGGCGTTTTAGTTTTGCCTCGGCATTCAGTCCTTACTTGTGGCTTTTACAGTATTTAAATGTAAGTGTGATATATACAAAACTACAAATAGAGTTATATATTGTTTATAGATGTGCATTATTATCTTTTGGTATGAATAATTTTGTAACTAAAAATTATTGTGTTGCTATTTTTGTATAAAAATGAAATTATTTTAATGAGTTGTTATATTAATATTTTAGAACCTCGTACTAGAGTTACACATTTTTAAGATAGTGACGTCATTATCTGTAATACTAATAATAATTCACCCAGACAGTATTTCCTCGTTCCTTTGGCATTGAACCATCCGAAATATGAAAGAATTATATAAGACTAGAGCCAATTTTACAAAGGGCTGATAAGATTCACTACACTTGGGAATCTTTCCAAGGATGATTTCATCGCTTTTTTTTTCAATATTCGTATATATTTGTCTTTACGTGTAATTAGCTGATGCTAGCGGTCTTTTGCATGAATTCATTAGGGATTATTTTATAGGATAAATATGGTGAAATGATGAAGATGAAGTTCGTTCTGGATGTTCTTTGTCTATATTAAATTGCTGTTCGTAAAGTATACCGCAAAACAGAGTATGATCAAGAACCACTTAAAAAAAACGTAATAAACGTGCGAAGTACTAGAAACTGATTGTGACTGGAGATTGCCGATTATATATTACAAAACACAACGGCTCATTTAGATAGAGCCGTTGTGTACCTATTTTCTTAACCCTACAATCGGTAAAATAATCGAATGCGAACAAAATCAAAAATAAATCGAACATTTGTTACAATAAAACCTGTATCCCACAAAATCCCATATCACATGTCATACAAGATTGCAATCTCACCCTTTTCCCTAAAAAAAAAAGAACTAAAAAGATTATAATATTCGAATGGGAACAATGAGGGTTTAAAACTGAGGGGTACTAAGGGAGTCGGTAACACCTGCTTATATCCGCCTCGCCTTAGGGCTGGGCCCTTATTTTTGCAATAAATTAGAGACCGCATCACCCATACTCATTCGTACCTGTCTTGGTAAGGCATTTCCAATTATTAGGGTTCGTCTGTTTCAACGATTTGTAGTTAGCGGTACACTATAAATGATATGGTGAGTTTTGTTGCCCGGTATACGTTGTTTAAATATTTTACTGGTGAAATGTTCCTTTAGGAACAGACAGTATAAAGATTGCTATCTTTGTGCCTGTTCGTGGATTTAAGTCGTAGTGAACAATGTTCGATGCCACCTAGAGTTTTTACAGCTTGTAAATTGGGGCGCAGTAGCAATTCGCAGATATTATTTCCAATACAAAAAAAAGTTAATTTTGACACTACACCCTGTACTAAAGCGTCTGGACAGCGTCGTATTAGTCGGCCAGGTTTTGTTTGTCGTCGTAGACGGTCTGTTAAAACATATTAGAACTACGGAGATAGCTTTACTGCGGGCATGGAGAACTTAGCTGTCCAATCCCCTGCAGACCGTTTGGTTAATATTTTATGTGAAGAATTCCTAAAATATATCTTTCCAAATTCCCTTGTATAAATAATAAATAAATATAATAAATGAATGTACAAATTCGGTATGTAAAGTTTTTTTTTGGTATTTTTTTTATATTTTTATTTTAAAGGTTTATTCATTATAAACAACTAATTTGAGTATTTTTGCTTTCCTACTTGTGGTTTATTTGTGGTAAACAGTTAAAGTGAGTAATTCGACCGCATCTATGACGTCATACATGCGGTCGAATTACTTATTTTGGCTGTTTACTGCAAATAAACTGTAGGTGGGAGGGCAAAAGTACTCAAATTAGTTGTTTTAGATATTGGGCAATGAAAGCAGAAACAAACTTCTGTTGAACCGGGCGACATGATGTCATTTAGACGTCAAATGAAAGACAAAGTAATTTATGTAATAATTGTAAAAATAAACACAATCTTGCGTTTTTTTGCGCTAAAAATATGATTTTATTACTTATCGATCTAAAATCTTTAAATGGTTTTGGTTTGAACATAGGTAAACTTTTACTTTACATACCGAATTTAGCAATACTCGTAGATACTTTAGCTCGGCTAAACTTTTCTCAACTTTCAGTTTATTTTACAACATTTGTAAGTCCGAGCTTACAAAATGTACAGACACGAACTCGCCTTTGTTTTGCAACAAATATTTTAGGGAAGTAATTCTCGTCGTTTTTGGATTGTAATACAGCTACAGATTGTATATTACGTAAGAAACTCTATCAAGTATTAAGGGAAGTTGGTTATCTTTAACCCCACTCACGCAGGTCTTTTGAACAAGAGGCCTTTTAAGTTGGTATCACTGCAATACTTAATCCACCTGGATTTAATATGGTAGATTACGGCAAGACTTGAACGCCCTTCTTTCTTGATAAACAACTATAATACGATTATAACTTAATCACAGGTGGGTAATGGGAATATAAACCATCCCTCGATTGATCATAAGATCATAATAGTCTAGTTAGTAATGAAAAGGAAATATCACTATTCACTGCACTCAATCTCAATCGACTTCATTTTACACTGAACATAACATAATCGTATCGTACCCGTACCGTGTAGTAAAAGGTACTCAATTGTCAGTCGAAAGCGTGACAAATTGATTGGTTTAATCGCGTTCACTAGTGACTAACGGACGGAACCCAGTGATAATTAAACGAGAAACCTGTATTGGACGTGTCCCGGCTCACACTAGTTAGTGATAAACAAGCGAATTGACCGTCTGTGAAATTGAATTTGACTTTTCCTTAAGACCAAAAGAAAGTAGTGCAAAATAGGTGAATTGAAAATGTATACAGTTGTACAAGTCGGTTGTAAACATTGGTTTTTATTTTTAGTAGTCTATTTTAGTACAGTCGGCAACATAAATAGCTTGACTTGTTAGAAATTACTTAGTACAAAATGAAAGTATTAATTATTTATGAGGTTTGTCAACAGTTGTTGCTGTCGTAAAATACTGTACTGTACATTTACGTTTTAGTTTATTTGCTTCAACTAATTGTAAAGCAAATTATGGATAAATACAACAAGCCTTTTTAAAATTAATCAAATTGTTTAAACATGACAATATTTATAAACAAACAGTTATACTAGAGTTGGTATAATAATATTACTGTAAATAATGTCTTTTAGTGCTCAACAAAATGATTTACTTTTTCAAAACCCATCTTTAATGAATGACATCACTTCAAAATAAGTTTAGCCCCTCTAGATGTGTATTTCCACTATCCTATCAATGCAAAAATCTCTCTCAGCCAAGTCTGCCGACTAGAGCCGCAAATTAGATTTCACTAAAAATTTAACTTATTATTGGGTATGTAAGATAACTTCTATGAAGGAATATAATCTTAGAACAAATTCCTTAGTCTACATTTACAACACTCCTTAGTCCTTCCCTACATTGACTGTCTTTTTCAATTTATTAGTCTTACAATAGATGCACGTAGGTGAAGTTCGCGTGTTTGTAGTGAAAAATAATATGAGCAGTGCTAACTGGTGGTGGCGTGTACGAAGGGATTTCACACGAAATGGTGGGCGATTGACGCTTTCTGTGGGTGGGTGCTTGTTAACTTGAGGGCGATTTTTATTATTTGTTTGATGAAATGCAATTTTAGTTTAACAGTTGGTAATTTGTTATAATAATAACGAATTATGATGTTTATTTTCTCATAGATACACTAATGGTTGATAAATATTTCATTTTTTTGTTGCTATTACACACGGCAATGTTTCGGTATGATAATGCAGGCTTTCAGTCCAGTAGAAATTAAGCTAAATACACATCTAGTGACTACTTTATTAATTAAGACATAAGTAACATGGTGAGCAAAATGGGCTTTTTTCGTATTTATCTGGTACCAGATAGTGTTTCTACGTTAGTGGACTGGGTAGTCCAAGAAATAGTGTAAAACTTTTACTGTGTTTAGATGGACACAGAGCAGCGGTATAGTAGCTAGTGAAATTACTGAGCTATCAGACTTAAAACTTCTGTCTATGATAAGCTAATTTTCTAAATATGTAAGTGAATTATTAAACTTTATATTAATCCTTAATCGTTTTTGTTGCAGGTATGAACGTTTTCTTAATATCACACGATGTACTAGGTAAGCTTAGAATATAAATTTTATTCAAGAAAAAGCTATTAGTGACGTTGCAGGGCTATAAGACTGTAATATTATTATGTCAGAGAATGCAGCAACTTAGCTATGCTCAGGCATTGCATACTGTTACCATCTAACATCAATTAAACATCTTTGATGTAGCGAATGCCAGTACAATTTTCTAAATGCCTTATGTATTTTTCATTGTTGGTTTCCTGGAAATCTTTGTGTCCGTTAAATGAATGTATGTTATTCCCGACAGTCAAGGAATAATCCAAAAGTTGTCTTTGTTAAATAATAAAGAATTGCCTAACTATTGTGTAACTGACTGTACAATACATTGGTTCTCTTGAAATGGAATTTAGGTTTATTAATATTAGCAAAATTGTTTCTTTTTACAATTTTATTATTCCTTCCCTATTATTAGTATTCAATATACCTAGTTCACAAAATATACTGTACATTTTTATTCGAATTGTTACCGCTTAATTGTATGTATCCGTTTCTCATGAAACCTCGTAGATATTTGTAATACAAATTGTACATATATTTGCTCTTTATTGTACCAATTTTTGGTCCAATCAATTTGAAATCTGGAATGCTTTTTCCTGCTTTTATTTGATTTTTTTCTTCCCTATATATAGGTCAGTCGTGAATATTTTCACATCGTTTTCCTTTTTACCTCCGGAACGAGTGAGCGTTGTCATGATACGCCGTTCGTATCCGCTCCAATGATCTATACGTCGTAATTGTAGTACATTTTCCTTGATAATAATAGCATGTATTTCTGACCCCTTCAACAAGCCAGCGATATGAAACTTGCCTTTTTGTAAGAGTCAATGTTTTCTGGTATATTAAATGATACTTTTTAACTAGCATTTAGCACTGATTGTTGATTGTGTACTTTGTGTTTAGTAATGTCATGTTTGTTATAACAGCCCGTGAATGAACTACGTGCCCGGTACGGAGTTACGTGTTTCTTCTTATAGAGCATATCTACTGCATGTCCTGTTAGTCAGTTTATGTCGAAGCTAAGGTTTTTACTAATACAAATTGTAGAACATGGTATGACATTTTGTATTTTTAATTCGTCTCTACACTCACAAAATGTATTTCTGTACACAATATATATTTTTATATAATATCCAGCTAATATTAATCACGAAAAAGGCGTCTAGCTTTCCGAATAAAGTTAAAACCTTTTTCGTTGGAGAGGAACATGAAGATATTTCATTGGCAATTCCAAGATATGGATTACAAACAAATGCTCTCTTTCCTTAATTCTGATCATCAATAAAAAAGAACCTTTCCATTTTTATCCCCCTAACTTTTGCATTATTTATTGAAACACATTTACTAAAAATATTTGTATTCGTATCTAACGTCGAGGGAAAATAAATTATATCTATTATAGCTGAATTGAAAATCAATATGTTATTAGATAGACTTTTTTATGTGTGGATTGACTGTGGAGCATGCTGTGTATCATCCCATCAACTCTATCTCATTTTGATGATGTCGTACTGTGAAGTGTACTTAACAGTAGGTATGTATCTCCAGAAAAAGCGTGGTAATAGAATACTAAGGCCAGTCCCTGTAGTGGGTACAATTAATCGGCTATTACTATCTTTTGTTTTTCAAAAATAGCTCACAATTTATTCTTTATTTTTGATGACGTTAACATAAAGTAAGCTTTAATTTGCGGAAGTTCATAACGGTTTTAAGATTTAAAAAAAAAATAAGTTTTCATTTTTGCTAATCAGAATGCTTGAAGCAGTACAAGCCGCAATATGTATGGCATCGAAATATAGTTATCTATACTTCTATACTAACATTATAAAGAGGTAAAGTTTGTGTGTTTGTGACGTGCGTTGTAGTGGGTAATCTCTGAATAATGAACCGATTTTAAAAATTCTTTCTTTGTTGGATAGTCCATTTATTGGGGAGTGTCATAGGCTGTATAGTATCACGCTATGGCTAATAGGAGTGGAGCAGTAATGAAATATGTTTAAAAAAGGGACGCTTTTTTTATCAACGCCCAACGAAGTGGGCACAGGTCAGCTAGTTATAAATAAATAGATACAATGCCATTTCATTCAAGTACTATAGTAACCTCTTATGACAGGTTACTGTACGTAATGTAATGACATATTCCATATTTACTTAACATTAATAACATACAGGGTTATTACCTAAACCAAAATAATTCGCCATAAATGAAAGCTCACGGAACCTATAGGTGACAGTGGTGTCAAGATAAAAACACTAGGATTAAGTTATCGTCGCTACCCAGCCCGGGGCGACTAACAAGCACTCCTACTTGACGACCGAACTCGAAATAACGCGAATTTCTTCCTCGACTTAGTATTTTGCTCTACTTAGTATTTATATGTAGGGAAATCTTGACAGACATTACTTTATGTTTGTTTTAAAATTACAATTACTGTACTAGTAATTTTAGAGATATACGGGGACTTTTATAAACATTGATTTATTGACTGCAAGGTAAACCCTAATTTAGGACAACCTTTTGTGTATTATAAATAATTTACACAATTATTAAAAATACATGCAATGGAACACACACAATGGAAAAGATTTAAAGCTCAAGTCTGAATTCGAACGTGTGTTCTCACAATAAATGGCTCTGAAGTCTTTGACGCTACTTGGCCGTCTCATATTGAAAGTTATTTTACTCCTCTTTGATACAACAAACCAATGGACAAATTTCGATAACGAGACAAGGGTTTGGACCTAGCTGTCAAAGACGTCAGAATTAATAAAATTAACAGTTACAATAATTTACATTTACAATAATTTGCAAGACAGGTGAAGCTGTTGTCTTGAAGGAAGCAAAATACCACTACTGAGTCCGATCTCCGACTCCGTGTGGTGACGGAGTAAGAATACAATATGTCACCACCCCATCTCATCCCATATCGTAAAAACCGACTAAGGGAATATCCGTAAATATTAACTTTACGAAGTATAAAGAAGGGATCAATCCTTTTGGCCAGCGTGGTATTAGTAGGCCAAGTATCCCTCCGTCACAGGAGGAGGCTCGTCCCTGCAGTGGGACATTAATGGGCTGTTATGATGACTGTGTCCGATCTTCTTAAAAGACCCTGATCCCTGCATTGGGCCACGAAATGCTGTTATCAATAGTAATAAAAAATATCCTTAAATGCCAGCTTACAATTATCAACCACACGATACCAAAATCAATTTAAACTTAAAATTAATTTAGTGAAGTAAAATGTTCAGATAATTCGTTAGAAAAACAATAACAACGTACACGGGCGTTCAACGTAAGAAAATATTTGAAGAGAACGATACCGGGGATTATGAGTAATGGCGCGGTTCCATAACGCTTTGCGATAAGAGAAATGAGAGAATTTATATTTTAAACACATTCCAAAAAGAGGAGGTGCCTCTTAATTTTGTTGTATTTTTTTCATGTTTTAAAATCAGTTCTTTTTAGAACAATTTCATTAAATGGGATTTATATCTAACAAGGTCAAATTTGTCTCATAGAAATTTCATTAAAATTGGTTTAGTACTTTTTCTGAAAAAGAACGGAATAACTGTGTAAGTATATCTGTAATTAAATTAGTAGAATTTATTTTTCTTGGTTGGGTTTTCATTAAAATTGATTAATTATCTTGGTTTTTAAATAATAGATATAATAAGTAGATAAAATTACATATTATTATCAGATTCAATATTTTGTTTTTCAAGTATCTTTTCTTTAATTAAAAAGTATTTTTAATTTTATGTAAATATTTTAACAAGTTAACGAACTCGCAATTAGATAAAATATATTTAATTGCGAGTCCGATTTCGTCAAGATGTATAAATAAATAATAAAAATAATATTCACGGACATCTACACAGCGCCATCTGTTCCCAAAGTAAGCTAGGCTTAACCTGCTTGTGTTATGTTATGGGTAACAGAACAACTGATATAAGTACTTATATACTTTTTGTTTTGTTTTGTACATACATATTATACATAGAAACACTCAGACCAATGCAAATAATCATGTTCATACTCACAAATATTTGCATTGAGCGGGAATCGAACACGAGCCATCTGCGTAGCAGTCATGTTGTATACCACTAAGCCACAGAAGTCGTCGTATATCAGAACTATGTGCTACAAAGATACGTAGCTATGATTGCAAACTGGTTTAGTAATTGGTTCTGTATCGTATCATAAATTCAGGAGCGGATGCTATGAATCTATTAGTCATCACACACGACACTGTTGGGAAATTATAGTGTTGACACTTTACTGACGAGTTCTGACTTTAGTTAAGGTGAGATTTAACTGGTTTACTATGTCACTGTGTTGACCATTATGTTTTATATATTTTTTTGATAACCAGCGTGACTTGCCTTATCACCCGGTTTCGGGTTGGCGTCGGGTTTTGGGACACCCTGTTTATATTAGACTGTACTTATTTTAATAAACATCCTCAAATATTGAGCAGTAGCCCAAAAGAGAAGTAGCCATACATTGAGGTAATATGTAGTACGTAGTACATATTACCTCAATGTAGCCATAATGAGAAGTAGACCATTAGCTAGTCGGTTGCCATTATGAGAATTAGCCCAAATGCGCCTAAACCGTTTGGGCTGCCTAGGTGACGAGCCGAAGTGGTAGTAACGGCTCTATGCACGAAGTAGTAACTGAAAAGGATTCAAAATAAGTTTGTGTGATCTACGAATGATTGTCCAGAGTCTGGAAGTTCTTTATTTCTGCTAAATGCGTTTCTACGTAGTACAGCTTACGATACAATTACAGAGTAAAAATCCTAGTGCTAGAGTTTTTTATGGGAACAGTTCGGATTTTTTACATATTATTCACCTTTCATTCCGTTATTAAAGATTTAAGAAGTTTTCTCCTCAAATTTTGAAGGAGAAAACTTATGTTAGTATGATTTATATTAAATTAGTTACTTTGTAAGTAGGTAAGTTTTAATTTTTGTTGAGAGAATATTCAGAAAACAATTCTTCAATCGGTTTACCTCACCCATAGGACGAGATAGGATGGTAACACTTATATTTTTACTCCACCCCATATTTCTCTTAAGAATAAAATGCAGTACAACGAACACAGCCCCAGTTTCATCTACTCGCGTAGGTGTCTAAGTAATAGCGGCAAAGGGACCGGTTCCACAGATATCAGGTTCCGATCTCTAAGGATTAGATGAATTTGTCGAGCGAGCACAGTTTTTAACCTTACAATGTTAAATTAAAAAGATATTCCTTTCAATTCCGCTTTAGTGTTGCCACTGAGTTGAAAATTAAATGTTCAGTTTTTTGAGATAAATTTTTTATCGTTAAATTTGTTTCGCCAACTGACGTTTGGAAAGAGTTTGTGATAGACCAACCTGTAGATATACCTAAACATTTAACTTGATACATCGTGGATTAAATATGCAAGTAATAAAATCGTGCTTTTTTCTATTCTCTAGAAGAAGGAGTATGTTCTTAATTCGGCTGTATTTTTAATGCTTGTTATCTAAAAACTCAGTAATTTCTTAATCAATTCCAGAAATCTGCTTCAGAAGAGTATAGTTTTGATCCGGTCCTTTGTAAATCTTATCAAAATTAGTTACAACACTCTAGTGGCCAACTCCAGTGATTAAAGATGCTGACACTTTGTGCTAAAAATATAATATTACTCATCATAATCATAACAGCCCATTAAGTCCCACTGAAGGGACGGGCCTCCTCCCATAACGGAGGGATACTTGGCCCACTAATACCACGCTGGCCAGACGGATTGGTACAGGGTTTAATTTCAAGTTTTCCTTCTTTTTATTACGTAAAGATAATATTCACGGATAGTCCCTTAGTCGGTTTTTACGACACCCATGGGATGAGATGAGGTGGTGACATACTGTATTCTTACTCCGTCACCACACGGTAATATTACTCAATTCAAAACAAAGATTCATCATTTTAATTTATTTTTCCAATATTTGTTTTTAATTTAGAGTTTGTCATTATTTTAGTTTGTTTTTTTATTTGCATGCTGTGAGTTCCTATTAGTAAAGGAATACACGCATGTTGCTGTAGTTTTTTATATAAATTTGTAATGTGTATTGCCTTTGTTGGAGACCCATAAAATAAATAAATAAATTCAACTAATCTGGGGTCTGTCATTACATAATTCAATTATCCATATAAGCAGCCGTTATTAACAGTAATTTAGTTTTAATTGGCTATTACTCCAATTTGCTTTCCTATATTGAAATTTGTTAGGTCATAAGTGTAATTTTATTACCGAAATAGATGTAAAAGCTTTTAGCTATTTCTGATTTAATACATAATGGTTTACCTAAACAATTTCCAAAAACTAATAGACCTCTCTGAAATTTAAATAATTTAATAAAATTACATTAAACACAATATTGCATTGCTTGAAATAGCGTGTCAATAATATACCGTAAAGTATATCAAAATGTTTTATATAATGCTTTTTCAAGATTCTATTAGACGTTTCGCAAATACTGAGGAAATACAAAGAGTTGAAAGAAAAATATGTTCAGGGACATAATAATTAAGTGGACTTTAACGGGCACAAGTAACTTCGTTCTGTGTCAAGGTTTTTTTTATTTCTACTATATAAATTTCTTATTTACAACATGCTTAACATATCGATATGTAATATAACTCACATTTTAGCACTAGCAACCCACGCCCTTGCTCTGAACCAGCCTAACGGTACAAACGTGACCGACCCATTTTATCTATAGATGTACTTATACCTATAATATTATCAAAGAGAAACGTGGTTGAATTTGTCACTGTTTCTATGTATAAAATAATAATATTTTTAATCCTTTATCTGATAAATTTGGTTGCGTCTACAACTTCTGAACTCAGTCATAATTAATATTTCAAATGTAATAAATATACCTAGTTTGTAAATATTTTAACTTTAATTTAACATCGTTATGTTGAAATGAGGCATAAGATTCCTCGCAGTGGAAACTTGTAGGCTAATATTTAGTAGTGGATTTCTTCTGGCGTTACGCACCGCCTTAGATGGAATCTTAATCGGTGACTGACCATGCTTCGTCACATCGATAGTTTGATGTAAGTTTATTCGCCAGAGTCGGGTCGGAAGAAGTAATAGTCATCTATAAGTAAAATTATAACAGCATATTAATGTCCCACTGCAGGAACGGGCCTCCTCCCGTGACGGACGGATAATACCACGCTGGCCAGATGGATTTGTATAGGGTTTAATTTCAAGTTTTTCTTCTTTTAATTTCGTAAAGATAATATTGACGGATAGTCCCTTAGTCGGTTTTTACGACACCCATGGGATGAGATGGGGTGGTGACATATTGTACTCTTACTCCGTCACCACAAGGAGAGATAAGTAAAATAAAGGCGACCAACTATAGACTCCACAAAAAAGTAAGAAGCTTGTAACTTGTACGTAAACTCAAAACATTCATACAATCGTTACTTGCTCTTAAAGAAAATGGCAAATGATGAAGACAATGTCATGCAAATAATCTATTGTCTTTACAAAGGTGAAACATATTCGATGCAAATGTCAAACGATATCGATAGACTTGGCATTTGACTTCGTTTGTTGACGACATTTAGCTAAAGTCTAAGTCCAGTTATAACATTATCAGTAAATGTATCTTTCTAAAATTATACACAAAATGTTAACAATTCTTCACATATTCACCACAACGCCATCTAGTCCTAAACTAAGCAGGGGTTCGAAAAACATGTTCAAACAGAAACTAATTTTTAAAATTTCATTGTTATTCATGTAAAAACCCTGAAGTTTTCATAGAAATGTTAAACCTCTTTTTCACGCTTCAAACTTCCGAAAACGCTGTAGGTATTGCGTGTATTGCATGGGTACAAAATATTATTTTTTTAAATTTTAAAATGACAGATTCCCTTATTACCCATCATCCAATATTTTACCCTCTTGTTCACGAGTAATTACCGTAGGTACATCCCTTTCTTAGTGCTTATTTTCATCGTAAAATGTTTCACCTGCCAACATTTCATTCAAGTTCCTAACCCCCTATAGTTTAGGCTGGACGATGACGAATCGGTCTAGACAAACATCACTTTTAACTTAGTAGGTACGAATCTAACTCAGGATTACTATTTTTGCCTAGAGTTTTGTTTTGAGCCCAGATCTTTTTGTTACAATGTAATTTAATACATCTCAAAATGTCGATAATTTTGGCCAACAGTGTAATAATTCGAACAATAAATATAGTTTAAACGGTCTTTTAAAACCACGGAAATCAAACCCTATGGAAAATAAGCGTTCACATCTCATATTGATTTCGATTACGGCTATGATATCATACACACAAAAAACCAAAGCCACAATAATACCAAAATGCTTACTAAATTATCCTAGTCAGTTATGGGAACAATCCAGACGTGTTGCGATGTTCCCGTCAAAGGATTAGGCAGCTTTCGTGTTGTCCATTCTATTCAAGGCAATAGGATTTCGGCACCTAAATCCAGTTAACTTGCCAATGTAGACAATGTTTACTTGAGCAGCAAAAACGTGAATAATCATGAATCGTTGTGTACTGTTGAGAGAAATCTTACACGTACATTTCATGTGATTGTTATATTAATTAGAACTAAGTTTAAAGAAAAAGATCAGATATAGTATGTCCACTGCTGGACATACACACCTCAACAAAGTCTAGGGATATTTGGTATTTTCTCAATTAACTCCAAAATTATTGAAGATAATATACAACATGTTTATATTTTTATAAAGGTAATTTATCAGGCTACAATCCAGAATTAAATAAAAGTATTATTTTTGCGTAAATAATTTTTTATTCAAATAAATAAAAAAATTGCAAAACAAGTGAAACTAACAATGAATTTGTTTCTTAAGCAAAAGTGAAAATAATCGAAAATTAATCTGTTTTTAACTGTTATGTGAGTAATCAGTAGTCGGTAAATTAAAAAAACCGTAAATACCGGTCCTGCAACGGTTTTTCATGCTTGGATTAAGTTATCCAGGTCTTGATGCGGTATAATGTTACAGGTCCGACTAGGATACAAAAAAAGGTGCTCTTCCATCGCAAGTTTATGCAGGAAAATTCATCAAAGCCCTTCTTTTGAACATGTCCTACGCGTATTTTATGGTTTTGAGGTTAGGCGATTGAGTAGCTCAGCATAAAATTGATACGTCGTGCTCCTGCAACCAGCTCGTCATCACTCTCGCTTTATGCGGACGGGTGTTATCGTGCATGAGCTTAAACATTTGGCCCAATTGTAGTCTACGGGGGTAGATTATTAGTTCTAGCACCTCGTTAAGTTATTTTTTAGCCGTCATGGTGTTTCTGATCAAAACGCGCTCTGTTCTTCGACCGACACAAATTCCCGTCCAAATCATAATTGTTCTATCGTAGTATGAATAGTTTTTCTGAGGATGTTGTAGACGGCTATCACAACCAGGAACTCGCCAAGCACGTTCTCTACGTGAATCCGAGTGGAAACCGAACCGAGACTCATGTGTAAACACCACTACAGATAACAGGTCATCTTTGCAGAGCAAATGTTCACGACCTCACTCTAGTCATCGTGCGCGATTTGCTCAACGTATTGCTGGAGTTCAAAGCGGTATGCGAGCATAAAGGTGGGCTTCATGCCGACTTCTTCTGACAGTTTGGTCACCCGCAAGAGGCTCCACCAAGAGCTGGAGCCTCTAAGCCAGCTGCATGGTAATAACATTTGACTGGCTTTTCGCGGGAACTTGCAAAAATCGATCATTTCTTTGAGTGGTGATAGACTTTTTGTCGTGGTATTTTTCAGCCACTTCACCAATAGCACGATAACGTGACCATAACCTTGATTTCATATTTTGTATTGTTCCAATCTCTTCAGCAATACTCCGCTTAGTACCCGCAGCCGGGAGCATGCCTACTGCCCATAACATTTTGTTTCTGATGAAATGGCGCCGCTGCTTGATGCACACAATATTAATCATTCGAAATAAACGTTTAAATTGTTATAAAACTTAAATTTTACACAAAAAAGCAGTCAAAACTTACTGTTGGTAAATGAAATTTTCGAACTTGACTACGTTCAAGCCGCGTTAATCTTTTATTTTTAATTATATTTTTCAAATTCAAATTTAGAATGGTTGAAAAAGGTTAACAAAGTAAGTTTTCATCAAAAGAATTAAAAACAAACCAATTTTTTTTGAGTTTCACAACTTAATACAAAATATCGTGAAAATATCCCTAGACTTTGTTGAGGTGTGTAGGCCTACTCCTAAATGTCTTGCCTCCTGTGGTGAAGTTTAAAAGAAGAACATTTTGCTCGGTTCTGTTTTTTATGTGATCTGCCTTTGCTTAACATTTTCTCAAAGGAGAGTATAGTCTTTATGGAAGTCTGCGATAAGATGCATCTATTTTGATTTTGGTTAACTGGTTATGGTTAGTTACCTAAAATGATTTATTTTAGAATTTTAATTCAAATGCAATACATTGTTTTATCACTGTAATATTTAAGAATTTCATCACCAAGATTACATAAGCCTATATTGTCTTAGTACGGGAAAGTTTACTTTGAAACAGGGATTAAGGGCTAAAGCACACTGTGGTCGTATGCTCCACTTTCAGGCCGGCCTGACCCTTATCTGTCAGCTGTAAATCTAGTCCCCGAAATGTCTGGATATTTCTCTGCTTCGTATTAAATAATCACAAAACTTTGGTAAAAGTTTCATTTTATTTTGCATAGCTTTTTTGAATGAGAGTTTGAAACTTTTCCGAGGAATGGTATTGCTTTATTTTTTTGAGCGTTTTTAATACTATTTTTTTTAATGAATTGAAATATTGTGTCTTCGTTACCTTGAGAGTTCATAATACTGCCCTTACTGCAAGGTCTGGCATTTTCTAGTAATGCTGAGATACTTGTTCTTGTGTAGAATGTTTCCTTCGTTTTTCGCATATGCTTTAACTTTTGCCTAGGGATCGAACATGAAAAACGCCTCTGTGTCACAATCATGTACCACTACGTCACCGCCTTCAATAGGAAAATACTGCAAGTAAACATAGTTTAATAACTAACACAAACAAATTTCTTAACGAAAAACCACCAGAAACTGCATTCCTAGTCATTGACAGTATAACACATTACAACAATGGTAACAATTGGCGTGGTCCGATCGCTGTCGATATCTCAACGACTCCAATCTGCATAACAAAATCTGAACAATCCGTGTACCACTCGACTGTAATATCCCCTACTATAGTCTCCATACTGATTAGTGAGTGAGTTAGTTATACTGAAGTGAATTTAAACTGAGGAATAATACAATACAATAATACTAAATGAGACCAATAAATCCTTGGTCGCATTTAGGTATACTTCATGGCCAACGCTACGCTTTGGCAAATGTAACGCTCAAAGTGTACTGTGCCCATTACTTTGGGAATTAAGTGCTATAGGTTGGTATTGGTACCACTTCCTGTGCCTGGTTGATTCAATTATAGACAGAAGAATCTCAACATAACTATGTTTATGAAGAAAGATACAAATAGCTAGTAAAATTACAGGGTTACGGGAAACCGCTTGTATCTCTCATAATACGAGTTCACTCGAAGCTTAAGATTTGCAAACTGTCCGATTCTTGTGTATCTCGTCTGGAAAAGCGTGTAAACCAACAGGCGAGTGCAATATTCAATCTCATTAACATGTCGTCTCCACAAACCAACTAGATTAGTATAAACTAGATACACCATATCATAACAGCCCTAATGTCCCACTGCAGAGACGGGCCTCCCGCCGTGGCGGAGGGATACTTGCCCTACTAATACCACGCTCGCCAGACGGATTGGTATAGGGTTTAATTTCACGTTTTCCTTCTTTCTATGTACAGGTAATATTCACAGATAGTCCCTTAGTCGGTTTTTACGACACCCATGGGATGAGATGGGGTGGTGACACACTGTATTCTTACTCCGTCACCACACGGTTTAATTAAATCGATTAATTAAATCGAGTTAAAGTAGTAGTGGTAACATAGTAGTATGTAGAATACTGTAATGCCGATACACAGCTGACCTCAATCATGCATTTGCATTTTATCTGCTTAGTTTCTGAGTAGATTTGAAAGCTTTATTTCGTAGTTTTTATCTCTTGTTATCCTTTGAATGCTTTCAGAGATAGTGCACTTAGAGTATTTTCGTTTTATTTTTATTGCAATTTTATTTATTAGGTAATAGTTTTATTTTTTATTTAAGTAGTTATAATTTATGTTAGAAAAATATAAAATTAAGTGCTTGTGCGAATGATGGACTAGACTACAGACAAAAATACAGCTTCTCTGTGTCGTCCGAAAGGTATACAAAAGATGGTTTAGTTACTAAAAGTGAATATAATTAAAGTAAGAAATCACCACACTTTCCCATCCTGACACCACTGCAGTTCAAATTACTAATCCATATTTTATTTATTCTGTATAGATTTCATGAATTTTTTTTAGACCTGTTATACTAGCCACTTTCTTTATAAATATTAACCAAAGACGGCCACACCTGGACAAAAGATTCTCTTATCTTTGCCCAGCAACTGCTCAAGGTCATCGGTTCATCTCGTGACGGGTCTGCCCGGCCTTCCGCAACACTCTAGTTCACATAATATAATAATAATAAATATTGAGCCGCATATTATATTATGTTCTTCAGCAAACAACATCGAAATTGGACGACCTTAGCTCTAACAATATTTTCTCATGATATATTTGACCCACAGAAATATTTGACCACTAGTATCTAGCGAGTGTTTCTTTCAATCTTGGACGACTTTATAGACCAAAAAATGTTGCAATAAGTATATTCGTAATCCTAGAAATGTTTGATTCCATGATACCTTTCTCTATGTAAGTGTGACTTATTTGAATTAGTGTTCCGCATTGCCATAGGGGTTTTTCCTCAGCAACCATTGATTATCACGTCAATAATAAATAAAGAAATAACTGGTGTTGGTGTGACACAAATGTGATAGATCAATCTGTCGATCCTGGCTAACAGAAGTCACATTTGCGCCAAAATGGGTGATATAAATCCCAATGAAAAAACCCTAGCCTAGCGTTTTCCCCTTTTTGATAACTTTTTTGACAATTGCTAATTGTACATTTATTCATTATACATTTGTACACATACGTGGGTCTTCTAATATATAAAAATTATGTAAATATACAATATCAACACTTAATATAAAATATTCAACCATAAAAAAATAACTTAAGTAAGCAAAAGTGGAAACTAATAAGAAATCGATGGTAAGTCGACTCCGAACTGTGGTCCGCTGAAGTTTGCTTAATCCTCGCGAGATGAAAAAGTACAAAGGATTCGAATAAAAGCCGGTAGCGAGTAGAATCGATCCCGGATAGAGCTCGAATACCAACTGTGACGTTTGTGGTCCAAGTGAATGGTGCTAGCGATCAATTATTGGGACAAATGCTTCTTATAGATCGCTCTTTTCGACGATGCTTTTAAACTTTAAAGTTAGTGATATTTCAAATGCTGTGATTACTCAACTGTCTGGTAGGTTTCTTGACGTTGTAATTTTATACCATTCAGTTGTTACTAAGGGTTTAAGTAGGAATCGATGTAACTATTTAACTACATTTATTTACCGATGTTATTACGCGTATTGATGTAGGTATGTCTGCTCTACGAGTATAGTAACCATCGTTCTTTCAAATAACTTAAGGATAATAATTTAGTCCCCGCTATATGAAAAATTATTTAATATACTTAATTTATTTTCATCTTAAAATCAGAAATATTACTTTTCAAATATTAATAACTTTAAAATATTTTGCATAAAAAAGTTTTTACACTATCATACTTCAAATTTTATTGCTTTAAATTGAAGCTGAGAATTTTACGAAAACTTTACAAAATACGTTGTTAATACAAAAGAAATTTGAATTTTAAAATACTTGAATTGAATTTAAAACTTTTACACACTTACTATGGCAATAGTTAAAGTTCTAGAAGCTATAGAAGGCATATTAATTTAAAAGCTTTGGGACGCAACGTGTCTGGACTAAACAAAGGCAAATATTCGAACTTCATTTAATTATAGTAGCAGCACTTGAATAAACGATTAGCCGTCTCCCTCTCACTTAATTAATGTGAAAAAGGACGATGTAGTTGTCCTCAATTTTACAACCTATTTTATGTGTGTTAGAATAAAGGTTTTGTTTTATTTTGTTTCTGAAAGAATAAATGGATAAACGCGCGTGTATGACTCGCTTAATGAATGTGAACGAGGCCCAATTTGTTTGCCAGGATCGTGACAAGTGGCGTTCTGTCGTCTCTGCCTACCCCGGACGGGGTAAGGCGTGAGTTTATGTATGTAAACGGATCAATGTCGTGGTTTGTATACCTGTCTGCATCTTTGGAAGTCTCGGGTTCTAACACCACAGATATGACTTTTTATGTCATTATAAGATTAACTAAGAAAATGTAGATACATAAGAATGTTTCTTAGTTATCTTATTCACTTAGTAATAGTTTTTCATTTAATTTAATTTCATTTCATTTTAAAGGTTATGTAAATATGCAAGAAAAATATTATTAAAAAAAGATATCACAAATGAAACATACATATTAACGCGCAGCTTTGTTATAGTTAATTATAGTGTTGTAAGGTTGCTAGCTTAGCATTCAGATTATATTTAAACTTTGCAACAACACATTTGTCGTACTTCTAATAATATAACAATGACATATGAATGCAAGACACTCGCTGCATCTTATATCCTTACGACAAAGCGTTGTTGTACTGTAAAGTTAGCACCGCGTCCCAGAGACCAGACCAGATGGATGGAACTAGTTATACCTACTATTAATTTTAGAACTGTATAAATATTCGTTGCATCGTTGATAAATATTAAATCGACGATCGAAGAAAAATTTGGCCTTAAGGGAAGTAGTACATATAACGTAACGTAAACGGATCGGCACCGTGTGAACTCGGGTCGTTCAGTATTATTTGTATGAACAACTACTACACACTAATCAGAATCGTAACGTAATCGGATTTTTGACGTTTGACACCAAAGAAAAAGGTGAGGCGGTGCCGATCCGTTTACGTTACCGTATATGTGCTACGACCCTAAAGTGTATATAAACTGTAACTATCAAATCTGGCCCTGAAATTACCCTCCGTCCATGTAAGACCATATGTGCTGCTGCTTAAAGGAATGTATTAAAAAAAAAAAAAAAATTAACAAAAAGTTAGACACGACTTAGTGTCTATAGAAAATCTACTCCTTAAACTTTATAAAAGCTTAACTAGAAAATCGTTTTAGTGCAGGTCTTACAATATTTCATCTTTTTTTTTCTTTTATGAAGCTCTGTAGCACTTAAGAGATATAATAAGTGATTTTTCCTTAAGGAGCCGGCTACTGGTCACTTTTTAAAATACATTTTATGCTAAATTACTTTAGCTGTAAGATTTTCTTTTTATTATAACTATATGTATGAAAGAAAATTGATGTGGTATTCTATTATTTAAAAGGAAAGGTACTAGACCTCTGAAAGGTACTAGAATATTTATTTGAAACCTATTTAAAGAATATCTTTTTTCTATAAAAAACAGGTAGAATATCTTTTCTATAAAAAACAGGTAGTACTTTCATATAGGCATGAAATGACTAACGTACCTAACATTAAAATTATATTACTCGCCTCCTATAAGAACTATATTTGAAACATTCAGAACTTAGACATTTGAATGTATTTTTATTAATAACTAGCTGACCCGTGCCCACTTCGTTAGGCCGCGAAAAAACGCGTCACTTTTTTAAACATATGTTATTACTGCTCCACTCCTATTAGTCATAGCGTGATACTATATAGCCTATGACACTCACCGATAAATTGACTATCCAACACAGAAATAATTTTTAAAATCAGTGCAGTAAATCCATAGATTACCCCCTACAACGTCACAAACACACAAACTTTACCTCTTTATAATATTAAGTATAGATATCAAAGTTATAGTACAGTCATTTTCAATATTGAAAATAATTTCTGTCTGCGACTTTAGAGAATGTCGAATCTCACGAATTCTAAGCCGGCCTAGCTAGACATCGACGATCTAGTTATTGGGAACATTTTTGTTTAGTGTTAGAAATTCTGAAATAGAGCTGACGATTGCTGTAAGATTCTTTAAAATGTTTTGCGATGGTAGTTATGTAGTCTACCACTAGTCCACTTTAAAAAAAGTTTATTTTTTTATTTTGACATTTATATTCTTTTCAAACATTGGCCTTCATTGGCTATGGACTCAAAAATGTAGAAGTCGTGAGGAGAGGTATTTAAATTTGGCCGGAGGTAATAGATTTCTAACTAAAAAGAAACTTTAGTACCTGTACTAGCGCTGTAGAGTCGTAGTGTCTATGACGCATGACGCTACAGCAATTAGCTGAGTTAGGTCCTATTTTGTGTACATTTATGTTTTATATTAAAATTCATTTATTGTATGTTTTGTCAACAACTTTGTCACAAGAGATTGTGTGCAACAAAATAAAAAGAATCTTTCTTTCTTTCTTTTTATTTAGAAACCTTATTTTAAAAACTATAACATTCAAAGTATTGCCTACAGTTCTTGTAAAGCATTTAGAACTCAAGTATTTAGTACTAATGACACCTTTAATACCACCTCGACAATTAACACACCTATTAATTAAGTCTTTAACCAATTAAACTGAAGCGCGTTTTTAAGATGCTGCTGTTACAAAATTGTATACCTATATTATATGTTTGTTGACTGATTAAAAATACAGTGTCACCATTCCTCTTAAACCTGAAGGTGTCGTAAAACGCGACTAAATGACTTCTACTTATCAGTCACTCTTAGTACTTTATAACTAGATAGGAACTCTAGATTGAAAACTCGCCAAAATATCCCATACCAACCGGTCTAGCCAGCATGTTAGGTCGAGGATAAGTTTTTCACCATACTTAAAGAGGACCTATCCTTGCAGTAGGACGTACTGATGGTACAGGCTTCATGGACACCTATGACGATAATAAATAGCGGCTAATAAAAAATAATCCCATGGAGGTTGTTTACACCTACGGGATGAGTTTTTTAAATGTAATTAATAATTTTATTATAATCCTAACATACTTTCCCTTCCTCCAGGAGATCCATTTCTCTGTAGTAAAAAGTATCTACTAACAAAATTGACAACTTAAAATAATCTATCACATTAAACCTTAGCGCCATCTTAGCGTCAAACAATAAAACGCGGCACTTATACGACGGAACAATTTGAAATGTACGACCTAACAGCTACCTGTGTCTGACGTTTTGTTAGCGATTGTGACGTCAGCGATGTGTTACGTCATCAGTTTTTGGGTTAAGTTTACTTGGCATTTGTGGGTTGTATGCAAAGTTTTTGTTTTGAAGACCAGGTTGTACTGACCTGGTTGGTAGTGTATCTGTTTGCTAGGAAGGAAGTCGCAGGACGTTTTGACAAACATTTTATGTATGATCAGGGCAGAAGCAGCAGTAACAACCCGCCCCTGCCTTACTGCAGATGAGAATTGGGTTACAAAATCTGAGCTGGACAAACGGGTACGTATACCCTGTACCCACTATCTTACTACCGACGGTTTTGTCAGTAGTCCCTTGGTTAACGATAAGACAACTAAAAGACGACATACTAGAGACGGCAAGGGCAAACTAGTCCTATGTAAGAAAATATACTAACCTCTATGTTTAGATTGTACAAGGAGTCCCTGCAGTAAGACATAAAAATACTGATCAAAATCGGGCAAAATACAACACGAAACGTACTAAATATTTAATATAACGATGTCAGTTCAAGGTCAGTTAACACGTGACCCGTATAAGACGTTCCTGAACGAAAAATTAAACGGAGCTTAAGATCAAATCCGTCCAGGAATAAACTAAAATCCGAGGATTGTCGCAGGAAATATATTTTTATTAAATAACTTCACTTACAGATGGGTGAGGCTATGCGGTAACTTTTTAAATCGATTTAGCATTGGCACTGTTTTCATGCTGCCTTGTCTATAGAGGTTTATTGCACACTGACTGTTTTTTTAATGTTGGCTACGTTTTATTATTTTGTTTTAAAACCTTTTTCCTTACATGTAATTAAATAGATTTATCCATAATTAATTTTATTACTTAATCTTTTTTCTTAGCGCTGTACTTTCATTTTCCAATATCGAAGTGGATTATTTGTTTAATATTAAAATATTGAGAAAAGTTTTTAAATAAGAAAACGATGTCTGCATTTATTATTGATTATGTTTTATTATATACTTACGTAGTCTTAATTTATTAACAAAAATATGGTAGATTTAAAGCTCTTACTATAAACAAAGGCAAGATCCACAAACGCTTTAAGCTTTCAAAATAGTGTATAGGTAGGTTATATGTTTATACGTTTTATAAAAGTGAAAACAACTACAAAAAGCATTTTTAGAAAAATGAAAATGTAAACAGTTTTAGGAAAATGAAAGCAACTACATTTACACATTCCTATTTTAAATTAAACTTGCTTATTTTGAACGTAAAATCATTGTTTGTAAATATTTCATTAAAATGTGTTTTATAAGGTGTATGTTAGTCTAGATTGATATGTTTATCTGAACTTATACTTTTTTCTTTGATTTAGAAACCGGTGTACATTAAATAATTACAACTACAAACAATACAAATATATCAGTTTCTGAATTTACAACTAAACTACACAAGTAATAGAAGGTAGACATGTATTACAGTATACACCCATCGAAACATGTCGAAAAACTCAATTTAGGGAGATTTGGGAAATATCATGACAATAAACAATCTATCATCATCATCATCATAACAGCCCATTAATGCCCCACTGCATGGACGGGCCTCCTCCCATGACGGAGGGAAACTTGGCCTACTAATACCACGCTGGCCAGACGGATTGGTTTAGGGTTTAATTTCAAGTTTTCCTTCTTTTTATTTCGTAAGGATAATATTCACGGATAATCCCTTAGTCGGTTTTTACGACACCTATGGGATAAGATGGGGTGGTGACATATTGTATTCTTATTCCGTCACCAAACAATCTATACTAATCCGTTAACCTTTAGTGTAGAAGATATTATTCAAGATTTCCTGCCTTAGGATGAGATAATAGTAATTAGAGGAGTTTGAGGTCTCTGCTATTACCAGGTTGAGCGACGGATTAGCACCTTTTTTACATTTTTATCATCATGTCTATGTCTGTTTTTGAAAATAAGTCATTCAAACAAAGGGGAAAAAAAGACAAAAATATTAAACAGTTGTATAACGTTTAATAACGCAAAACGTCAACCGTCAAGTATTAATTTAACCATAGTTAATAGGGAATTTGAGGGAACCCTAAAATGAAAGATTTCCATCTAATAAACGCTGTTTATCGGTCATCAAAAATACGTTGCACCGTTTTAGAAGTAAAATAAAACTGACAAGCTGTTTATAAAGCAATATATTTTCATGTGCCCAAATTATTTTACATCGGAATAATGAACCTTATGATTAGTAGTATAAAGTTGAAAGTCACATTTAAAAAACGTATATAAATACGATTGCCTCATTAGCTAGCGACATTTCTTGCGTTTGATCGAAATGAAAGATAGACCACCGCGTAAAGTTGTGTTTTATAACTTCCGATACGATGTGCACGACACGATTTTAATAATTATTACTGTTGCTCTTTACATCTGCTGTTAATGAATATTATGTTAATTAGTTTAAATACTTTTGTAATTATTACGATATATTTCAATTATTTAAACAATCGTGTGACGTTGGACTCAATACTTTTATTTTTCGGAAGTCAGGTTATGTACAGTATTTTAAAAAAAATGTTGAAGGTTTTTAGCAGTTATCTAGTCGTGAAATACCACCCTTATGATAGTAAAAATCTATCGGTAAAAAGCCTATAAAGTCATTAAAATCCTGAAAATTGATCACAAACCAGATTAAGCAATTTCAATAGCAGTTAAAATTAACTACAGTATTATAATCATAAAATGCAACAGGTTGCCGTTATGTTAAAAATATTCAATTTTCATATTTCCAATCTCCATATTATACTTTATGATAATGGAGTAAGAATACATGCTGTCAATACCCTATTGCATTTCATGGGTGTAGTAAACGTTGACTAAAATTTGTTGATATTATCTCTATAAAAAAATAGGGAGCTAGGTGGACCAACGACCTCATAAAGGTTTCTGGATCGGACTGGATGCGGAAGGCGCAGGACCGAGTTCTTTGGCGCGTGTTGGGAGAGGCCTATGTCCAGCAGTGGACTGCAATAGGCTAGTTGATGATAATAAAAAAAATGTTAGAAGAAAGTTTGACACAAAAGTCTGTACCAATCCACATTGTCAGGTTGGTATTCTTAGGCTAGGAATAAGAGTACATACACGGGTGCCATAAATGCCGACTAAAAGAAAATCTACAGAAAACGTCTCTACTATAGTAAAAGTCTTTTAGGCTAACATAATACTATTTTTACGGGTCTCACTCGCGGTATAAGAATATATCGCGCCAAATCGCGATAATTTAAAATCTATTATCTTTTAGGCTATACCAATCACCTTGCCAACGTGGCATTCCTAGGTTTTCCTTCTTTGCTGGAGGATTTCCATCCTTGTAGTGGGACATTAAGGGCTGTTATAACTAAACTGGCTAACAATAACCGTTTAAAATAACTACATTCAACTTGGTACCGCGTTAGACTTGATATAAATTATGCAGTCATCAAGTAGAGTGCATTTTATTGGAGCAGAAATACTATGAATTTATTATGTACTGCATCGGATATGAAACGTTACGTTTGCTATGGCGGGATCCTTTGTATAAGTAATTTATTTTTATTTTATCTAAAAAAGACAACTCCCGCACTAGGGATCATGCCCTGTGTCGCGGGGACTTTTTACAAACATCAATTAACGGACACATAGAACACCCAGACTCAGGACAATAATTTGTGGATCTCACAAATTATTGTCCTGCGTGGGGATCGAACCCACAACCTCATGCGCGGCAGCCGCTGGCTTTACCGGCGCGCCACCGAGGTCGTCAATTGTACTCCTTTATTGTAATTCTAGTATTGTTATAATTTAATTATTTGCAGAGCTATTACTGAAGAGCTGATTAATTTTTGTAGGGAAGTATATATGTGAGCAAATATCCGTTAAACTAACTAACCGCAGCTCTTTAGCTGATGCACAAAACAGAGTAAGATACAGAAACAACATTTATTGGCAATATTTATTTACTTACACGATGTCTCGAATCGGACTAGTAGGGATCAGTAGTATTTTGTTCTGGTTCTATAATGCAGTATTTATTGTCTATGGTTGGCGGTACAACTTTTCAAACACCCTTTCACGCATCTAAAAATGCACTTCTATCTGTTTTATAATATTGTACTAAAAAAATTTTATGCTTCCATAAGGAAGCATAAAATTTTATTAAATATTATATTTAAAGGTTAAGAATATGTGACTGTCATAAGACAGTCACATATTCTTAACCTTTAAATAAATATAAGCTTAATAAAAACAATCAAAAAACCCTTTTAAAACTATTCGTATTCTTCTCAATAAAAGGTTGTCAGCCCATTAGCCATTTTATAACAAAAGTTCTTATAAACTCTTTCCAACTATCCACGCAAGTTCGTAGGCTCTATAGTTCTCGAGTTCTTGTTATGAGTCAATGGTTTTCGAGTTAGTGGGCTATCGATTTTATGATATTTATAGCTAGTTGTACAGTCTGTTTTGAACAGGTTAAGTAGTGGCTATTATGGCAACCTTGGACCCCAATTTATGAGTGCCTACAAGCAAAACCATACCATACTATATCACCCCTTCGGTTACCGTCTTTACAGTGTTTAGCTAAGCGAATGTGTCCGGTACAGTACACTATTGTTTTTTAAATTATAACTTCTGCATCGTGCCCTATGTCGCGTAGACATATTTAACGGTCACAACTCACATTATGGATCCCACAAAGAATTGTCCTACTTGAGAATCAAACCCGTGACTTCTTCCACCGCTGCCGCATACACGACCACTTTGTCATCTCCTGTTTCCCTCTTTTTAGTGTATACCTGATGCGATTGTGCTATAGTAAATTATTATTTATTGGCCTTGAAGTCGCATGAGATAAATTACTTTAAATGTCATCCTATAACTAGGTGACAGATGCTTGTGTAAGGCGACATACCGTTTAAGGTTTTTTAATCATATATTGAAACAAGGTCCGTAAGTAAAAACATGTTTTTACAGTTTTGGTCGATGTTTTTCATTCTTTACATTTTGAACTACGCAGCTATTATATTAATAACTAGTTTACACGTTTCATCTGCGTTAAATTAGTCTTTCCTTATTGTAAAATGTTTGTTGAAAAAGCTCTCCTCAGCCGTAATGTTTTAAATTTTAAAGCTTTTTCAAAATAAACTATATAACTAAATAACTAACCAAATAAGATGAAGAAATATATACATTTATTAGATAAACATACAAACATAAAAAACAAGCAGAAATGTCACAACAGAAAAATGAGATTATTCAAAAGTCCTTTTATATCATAATTATATAGATTATTCCAATGAACCTCAAATACATCGTGATATGTAAAGACACCCGATTTCTAAACAGTCCGTCCCCATAATGAACTTAAAAGTAATTCTAGATGTTGTTAAAAGTGTGTAATAAATTCTTTTGACGCGACATCAACTCTACTATATTGCTTAACTATTGGATTATCTTTGGAATGTGGAATATTATAATACAAAAAACAAATACGTAACATAGACTACCTTTCGTTGTAAAGTGACCATAAAACATAACCCTAAACTTTATGACATCGTAGATAAGTAAACCAGTATGACGTAATTGATTTGAGTAGAAAGAATGGTATTATCTAATGCAGGGTATACGATATTGGTTATTTTGTTTATAGTGGCTTTCTTATATCACTTAAGCATTCACCAAGGCATATTTAAAAATGTCTTCTCAAAGGGGGTAGAATAAGAGTTTGTATTAAATTTAATTATTTATGTCAATCTTTCTACCAAAATAAAAAAAATATATGTTCTAGGGTTTTTGCACAGTCCGCCTTAGTTTGTATAAATCAAAATAGATTCCTGTTTCCGAGCTTAGATTACTGACAGATTCATTACTAAGTCTAAACTTAACAAAAAGTCTATTTAGTCTTAAAAACTCAGAAATTTAATCAAATATTATGTCAAAACAGAAACCAACCTTTTCGAAATGTTTTAGAAAAAAAATAGAGTAAGGAATTTCTATATTTTTAAAATGAATCTCGTTACACGAATCGTTGGGAAATGTAAAAAGTTTAATGGTCTGCGATGATTTCTATAATAAATAAATATTTTGGGGTAATATCGTTACCGGTAGGCGGGGTCCCCATTAGAGTCTCGGAGGTCAGATGGTTATTCCTGCGTGTAATACGTACTGGGAAGGGCCAACCTATTGCCAAATTGTATGTTCTTTTTTTAAACATGCTAAATAATAAGTATAGTATCACTTAGCCGTGATATTGAAAGATAAGTAGGTTGCAGATTTCTTTACTTTTTAAGAAAGAAAGAAAACTTTTATTTTGTTGCACACAAAAAAAACATACAATAAATGAATTTAAATATAAAACATAAATGTACACAAAATAGGACCTAACTCAGCTAATTGCTGTCGTCGTCATACGTCATAGACACTACGACACTACAGGCAGCGCTGGTATTCTGTTAGGCCCTGCCCATACATTCTGTTAGACATATTCTCCACTAGAGATTAAGTAGTGTGTCTCTAGGAATTTCACAGACATAAAATGCTCTCAGGCCCGAGATCATGTGGATCACAAATCATTTGCCATCCAGATAATTTGTATTGTCTTGCATACGTACCCGCGACACATCTGCTTTGCAAAGGCAGTTTAATAAGCAAATAAAGTATTGAATAGTGATAATTGGTTACTTTATTAGGTACAGTAGCGTTATAATCTAGTCTGCAGAGAGTAATCTTCTTCACAACGTTATAAAATGGAAACTTCTTCAACTCCATAATACTCCTTCCAGTCATAATTTATTTAAACTCAGCGCTGTCTTTAGAGATATGAAAGATCTAGATAGTTTTCATAGAAAATCTACTTTTCATTAATTGCAATTTCATACGCAAATCCTGAATAGAAAAATATACCAAGAATTGAAGTAACTGTCTAGGGATCACAAAGTTTTTATTGAGAATTGTAATGAGATTCAGTGCACGTTGTATTACGTGAGCTCATCCCGTTTGACATGATTATGGCGTTACTTTCAACAAAATTGTCTTGGAATTTTAGCTTTAGAATTTTCTTTAATCATTGTTGCTTTTTCTTGTACTTTTGAGTGGTGGTCGAGTTAGAATACATGGTGTTACCTCTTTTGGTAGGTGTAGTAAATAGCGCCAAGCTCAATTCTATAAGCTTATTTTGAAATACTGTAATCTCTGAATAGACACTCATAGATTTCCATTTTTTTTTTGGTTGTCCATAATGACAGTTACGTACCAATTATAGACCATGTTTACAGCATAATAGATATTTTTAGAGGTATGAGGTATTTTATTTTGATGTTTGCCTGAGTGTTACACTACGAAGATTGGCATCCTTTAGCAAAGTCTAGAAGATGCCTGTCTGTAAAGGTCTGTTTTATTCTATTCTGTATCTCTATTTACCAACTAATACGTCGTTGGTAAAGGGTGATGTATTTGCGAACTAAAAACAAAAACATCTCATCTATTTAAAGCACAATAAAAAGTATTTACGTAGAGATTCAGCCCTAACATTAATGACAGAGAAAGGGACCATTCTATCACGCGTCCGCCATTAAACTGTGCTCATGACAATAACACGACACCTTCAATTTATTGTTATTACTTATACTAAACACACCTTTTGCGTGTCTACATATTTTGACAGTTATTTTGTTTGTTTTCTAGTTTATTTTTTACGGACCATTTAGTTTCATGTAAGTGTAAATTAATGTGGTTTTGACCGGTATTATATTTGACAGTTATGGGTAATGCTATATTCTTGTATGATGTGTTTGGGTTGAATATGGTTTTGGTATGATGATCTCGTAAAGTGAAATTATTCATATTTTTTACGCTGTTTTAGAAAAGACTCTTCTCTTATTATTTAATGAAAGAAATGCAAACGAAGTGCACTTATACAACTTAAAAGTGAACTAGAATAGTGAAAATAAAATAACTGTTAACGAGTACGACGCCATATAAAAAAAATCAGGTAACTAATTGTCAAGTACCACCCAATGCTTTATTAATATACTCCTGATAAACTCCAACGCTCTTTACAAATGTAATTAAAAATATAACTGCATTAAATATCAAACCTAATGACATTTCAAATAGAATTCAAAATTGTGTAGCAAATCGTCATTTGCCTGCCTTCAGGCATCCAGACATAATAGCTTTTAATTTTCAAATTGGAAAAATGCTCAATTAACAGTCCTCGGCAAAACATCCACAAAATGCGGAGTGGGAACGGGGAAAGAGGGTCCTCGATTGTATGGACAGAAAAGATTTAGCATTAATTAGTTGATATTATAGTCGTTAACATCGCAAAACAGCCCTTTAGATTTTTTGATAAAAAATTTGTTAAAACGTTTTTATTAATAAGCTTTATGTTCTTGTGACGGGCTGGGAATACAAAATGTCTCCCTACTGTATTTCGTAGTAAAAGTCGACTAAGTTAATCTAAAATATAATACTATTTATATCATTGAAGGGGTACTATAGCTTGAAATAAGTGCAGCATTTGCTGGGAAAGCTTATAATTACTTATTTAAATAAATATTTTCTTTCTTTCTTTTACTTTCTTATATCCATTTTAGAGGAAACCTGTTCTTGCAGTAAAATTATTATTCCGCACGGTCATAAGTTAGCAAAAACAAAAAAAAACTGCATCAATAAGTCTATTAATAAACCGCATCGTGTTTTTGCTTCAAATTATAAACATACATATCCGAGTTAAAACTTAAAAAAACGAACTTACTGGTAACATTCAAAATGTATGTATTAATTTCTGAGAATGCTTCAAAGCCATTTAAACTACTTTAAAAAATCAAAACTCGTAATAGAACTGCAATTCAAATAGCATACAACATTGCACACGTTTTTTTAAACTCTGCAGTTCATGTTAAAAGTGCTCCTAAAGAGTGTTTCTTCAGTATTCATCATCATCATCATCATCATAGCAGTCCATGTGATGAGATGGGATGGTGACATATTGTATTCTTACTCCGTCA
Organism: Schrankia costaestrigalis; assembly: GCA_905475405.1. Classification (NCBI taxonomy): domain Eukaryota; kingdom Metazoa; phylum Arthropoda; class Insecta; order Lepidoptera; family Erebidae; genus Schrankia; species Schrankia costaestrigalis. Next base: position 19,455,222 of record FR997829.1, on the reverse strand, counting down.
CCACACGTTTCTTCAGTATTGGAGGATAACTAACATTATTATTCGACAAAAAACTAGCTGGCTTAACAATTGATGTAGGTGGCATGGAACAAATACGTTATGTTGGATAATGGACGTCAATAACTGGATAGATATAAGCCTTGCTGGTCAGATATCTGCCTGACGTTTCAACACTGAATTGTTTTATCTCACTACAAATTCTAAATAACGACAACTGTTTATGTAACAGAATCGGGATGTCTTTCTTATGCTAAACTATTAAGTGTGGAATATTTAAACATTCAGCAAATAATGGCCAAACCAGCAAGGTAATGGCGACGGACTGATGACCTTCGTGGACTGATTGATAAAAAATTAGAATTACCTTTAAGTTGTATAGGTAAAGAATTAAGACTAAGTATAATATCATACCGTCTATATCTCTAATCTAAGATTATGCTAGGATGAAGAAGCAAAGCGAGGTCGGGGGCACGTTATATTTTTGCCAATACATATTTTCAACCTTCATTTCTAGACCGTACTTGTACTTTTTATCAGTTTCGTTAAAGACAAGTCGTTATAAAAAAAATATATATTCGTATTCTTAAAACATCCAGTTTCTATTCGACTACTACACTACGAACAAAGTTAACCCTCTTTTTGCTCAGCGCTCAAGATTGATGGCGTTTACTATATAGTATACTTTACTATACAATATTGCGGTCATGGTGACGACCTGGACGAAAATTAACCAGTCGGATGACTTGCAGCAAATAAAAAGCTACGCCAGTAAAATGCCTACACAAAATAAACGTAAGCAAACGAAAATGTATGATTAAAATGGATTGGCTAAATAGCTAATAGAAAAATTACATGGGTTAAAAAAAGTTCGTAAAAGGTAATTTCGGTAGTAAAGGCTCTAGGGCCTAAAAGGACCTAAACAGTGATATCCTTCAAAACAGGGTAGTACCTCTGATTACTTAAGAGTTAGTAGTACTAAGAACTGAAACGTTGTGATGATGAAGCTGTATATTAATTCTCAATTGTTTTTGTTTCAGGTATGAACGTTTTTTTTATAATCGCACACTACAGTTGGTAAGATAAAGCTTAAAAAATAAAATGCGGCTAATGACATTACTATGATAAACCTTCTGTTTAGCGTAGGCAGCGTCCATTAGCGGTCATTTGTAGATCACACAATCATGTGTGGTATTGAACTGCTTGCAGTAAGTTTAGGAAAGAGATATGCTAGAACTGGAGACTTTCAGAACATTCCTAGACATTAAACAGACATATTATCTTACTCTTGCCCTAAAAGCTGTAAAGCTAAATCATTATTATTACAAATACCTCGCAATAAACCACAAAGAAGGACAAAAGCACGCGATATTATCGAACCAAGCATAAATAAACAACTTTGTGGTTAGCAGTTTTTTATAAAGATAATTGGTATTGTGACTCGTTTTATACTAACATTATTGGTAAATTATTGGCAATTTTGATGGGAGTTTCCCTGCGTAAGCAAATTAGAAATTAGAGAATCATTAGGAGAACTAGTGATCGATATAGCGTTTTATGTTGCTCGTTTAAAGTGGCGGTGTCGTCGAAAGGAAAGGCATAGAATCGGCAACCGTTAGGGCAGAATAATGACTAGAGAAAGGAAGATAAGTTTGTTATACATGGTTTACAGACGTCCTGGTCAAGCCATCAGGAAACTAATAAATGAGGGTGCTTAACATGGAAATTCATTTGCATAGATACAGTAGTTAATATCGTAGTTAGGTACATACAATTTTAGTTGAATAATAATTTAAACCAATATAATGACTTAACCATTTTGTAAGCGCTTAAGCACACTAAGCTGTACTTGCAGTGAGGAACATCACAACAAAATGCATGACCTATATAAAAGAAAGACCTTGGACCTTTCACCGAAATAAACCTCATCAAAAGCTTATTTAAACGTTTAAAACAAAAGGCTCATTCTGAAAAAGTGCAATTGCAAAAAACCTCTCATGAGACCATTTAAAATACGCTCATTGTAAAAAGGAACTATTCATAAAAATTTATATTTATAAATCTCTTGTGTTTTTGTTTTTTTTTTTTGGTAAAATATGAACATGAGATGAACAATGAGAAATGAAATGAAGATTAAAGTGAATGATATTTCGGCCAGTAATTTGACGTTTTTACAGATCATTAGAGGAAGTTTATCGTATGGATTTTATCTTTCTTGTGTATAAAGGTACCACCTTCAAAATATTTATTTTAGTTTCGGTGGCTGGCCCTTGTATGTATAAGATCTTGCCGTGTATAAGGTCTTGCAAAACCCATGCAAGAGAAATGTTTGTACAATCTATCAATTATCCTGTGTCTTGCCGAAGCAAGACAGACACGAATGTCTGTTAATTCTAAATCTGTAAAAGTACTGCGAGAAATACCTAAATTGATACTATGCGATCCTAAGCGTGTGTTTGCAACCGTGTCGCGTCGTCGTCGCGTCACCGGCGTCGTTAGGTCGATATAATCGTACTCATAATTAAATTAAAAACTAAACATTATTTAAGTTTAATGAAATAATAAAAATTACTATGAATATGTATCTACTTTTTTTTTGTAAATGCGTCACCAATAAAAACATTTATTTTAATGCCTACAACTATATGTGTAATTGTGTTTTTAAATGCTTTCTAGATAATTGTTAGTAATTGTGTACCCGTCCTGATAATTATTTTATTTATTTATTTTACTGAAAATTACTTACAATTTTCGTGGGATTCGGAACCATGACCTCGCTATATAGCTGTTAAAATATTAAAGTTAATATGTTAAATACAAGTATTAAATATGTTATTTTTTCAACCATTCCTCTATACACGTCATCAAAACAAATACATTAAAATGACTTACACGAAATATGAATCAGAGGCTTTCAAACAATTATTTTGTCATTACCAAAACTATCGCTCCCCTATTACCGTTCGTGTATCGATTTTAAAATTATAATTACAGTTGTTTACTGTTGTATATTCATCAATCTTTATTCTTTACTCCATTACTCATAATATAAACTGGTTTCCATGACACGGCTCTGGATTGCATTCTAGAAGCTTGATTAGAGATCACTGTTTTGCTTTCATTGCGTTTGTTGCATGCAGTGTTTTCTATTTCTTTTTCTTTTTTATATAGTTTTATTTCCTGGAAAAATATTTTGATCTTTGTGCAAATCTCCTTCTGCGGATATGAATTTATATTTAAATATTAAACATTGCTGGAATATAAAAACATTTGAATATTTATTTTATTTTAAAATAGTTACGTATTTATGATAGGTTCAAATACACGCAATAGACTTGTTTCCTTTCCAGGAATTTATGATGGAAAAGCGCGATTTTTAAACACATTAATATCTCATACTATACTCTTAAATATACTTAATAAATCTCAAACATACCTGCCTTTACAGAAACACTTTGGAAAAGTTTCCCGGAGAGGCTTATACTCCCTCACTTAAGTAAACTGATAAACTCACGTAACCTCGCAAACATACTAGAGTGTATTAAGGAAAAAAACAGTAGCTCATAGTCCTATAAGTGGCAGGTTATCAAATAAATCGGCGCTCAGACCCAACCGGCAATAATGAAAACTGCCCCTACAGTGTTACCGTCATTTAGACTACACTGGAACAAAAATACTATCGGAAACCTTTTTAAGATTGTGCTTACGTGTTTTTGTAATGATTAAGGACTTCATAAAAGTTTGGAGGTTCGAACCATTTTTATTTAGGCATTGTAAAAGCTTATGAACGTTCCTATGTAGGGATATAACTGCTAGTGGATACTTAGCTTAAAGATAGTCGACCTATACAATAACAGACCTCCACCAACCAATCGAAGTCCTTATTAAAAGATAAGGTAACTTATTAAGTACTCCATTGCAAGACACAGACCACTAAATGTCACATAGTAAATTGCTTACTGAAAAAAATCTACGTTGCTCCAATCTCACCCACAAAGATCCAGAAAAACGAGAAGCAAAACAGTACTCAAGCAGCCTAATGCCCGTCCTTGTAGTGGTACCACAGAATGCTATTATAAAAGAAGATTTCTAAACAAAATTTTATATTAATTTGTCTCAAATATAAACGAACGAGCCTTAATATTTAAACAACCAAAATCATTACATACAAAGCTTTATCATAATTTGAGTTGGAAAGTATAACATCCGTGCAGTGGTTGTCGTTAAGTCGAATTTTGTTTTCAAATTAAAATGAAAACCGGCCGCATTACGTGCAATCGTTAGTCTTAATTTGAGTCGGTCGGAGTCGGTTGATGGATGAGGCGCGAGCACACGAAATGCGATAAGATACGGCTAATAATTATGAGGTCGTTTATTTTATGTTCCACTGTTTAAGTATGGTTCTTTCATATTTTAATATCTGTTTTAATGGTTCATATTCTACGTAATACACCAGTAAGTTTTACTTCTTTAAGCGTGGTTTAAAGAGAGCTTTACTTCTAGGGTAGAGAACGTGGCTGTGCTCTGCCGTTGCTGGCGTCTATAAGTGGTAATTACCACTTATATTTAGAAAGGTCGCTAAATCATCTGCCACATCAAGGCAATAGATAAAGTAACGTTAGCTCGACTTTATTGATAGGAAAATTAAAATACATTAACCATATTTTCTTTTGCGTAGTACTAGTAGACTTTTTTTCTTTTTTTCGTAGTAGTTGACTTACTCCTCCTATTTGGAATAATTTTATTCCCAAAAAAAAACCAAAAAATTATTAGAAAGTAAATAAAGAAGAAAGAGGAATAACAATGCTTTGATATCTATGGATCAATACCTATAATAAGGTTCTACCTATAGTTTCCAAAGAAGCTTCAGTGTGCAACAGGTAGCTAACGTCATAAAGAATCAATTGGAGATATTAGTCACAGTTATCTATTTCTTATGGGCGTTGAACTGGAACAATTCTTGCTGCTTTTAGTATCAGAATGCTTGCCATCCTAAAGGTTATCAATACCTATTTAAGCACATTAAGATTTGTATAGAGCGAAGTAATTTCTTTTCTGACATGTTATCACCCCATGTCTCGCCCGAAAGCCGATTTAACGAAAGTACATAGATATTATATGTACGCAAAAAAAAAATACTTAAAAAAATAAAAAAAATACAACCGAATTGAGAACCTCCTCCGTTTTTTGAAGTCGGTTGATAACACATTAATAGGCATTTATAATACTTAGAGTAATTTTGTAAAATATTGTGATCGGTTATTCTTACGTATTTATTAGTTACGCGGTTGTGTAATCAGGCGTTAAACAGCCAGTAAGTGTGCACATGCTTAAAATTGAAATGCACAGTCAGCCCGCGCGTGATTGACGAGCGCCAGCGGTAAGCAAATACGGTAAATGCCTTTACACCGTACGTTTAGACGATTGGAGTTAGATATTTTAACATGTTTTTAGGAAAATTATTCGCATAATATTTGACGACCTCTGTGGCGTAGTGGTTATACCTATACATGACTGCTACGCAGAGGTCTCGGGCTGGATTCCCGCTCAATGCAAATATTTGTGTGCATGAACATGATTGGTTGCATTGGTTTGAGTGTTTCTATGTATAATATGTATGTATTTACAAAAAAAAGTATATAAGTACTAATACCCGTTGTTCTGTTACCCATAACAGAAGCAGGTTAAGCCTAGCTTACTTCAGGAACAGATGGCGGATGTGTAGAGATGTCCCAGAATATTTATTTATTTACTTCTTGAAGGTGGATTAGGCGGACACAGCTGTGGTACTAACCAACATGGCCTATTGCTGAAGAGATCGCCCGTAACTAAAGTATTTAAGGCTCTAATAAGATGCTTTCTAACATTCCGCTCATACCGTGGTCGTATCGTATCCGTGAACGTTAAATCTAAAACATCGAACGTCGAGTTATTAAATTTGCACACGCGTCGTAATTATCGGTTGGACTCAGACATTCTCCTATTTATCTGTACTGTGAGCTTACATTGTTCGTTATTATGAGTAATATTAAGTTTGTGGTTACCTTTATTATACTTTTGGTTTTTTGCCTGCCCTTGAATGACCTGCAAATCTCCTGTGTTTAAAGGACAATGTACGTACTAAAACCAGGCAAAACGTAAAGATTGTGACAGTCTTGTTCTGAGTTTATCTTTTGCTTTTGCTGTTAATATTAACTGTCAAAGAGTTTGGCAGTTCGGCTTATCTTTTTCTTTCTGTGTCATATAACTGAGCCATTATAATTATGGTAGTGTAGATGTGAACTGTGCTGCTTTAAGTGGTAACTCATAACATTTTGTACAAGTTGAGAAGGCCTATGAGATATTCCAGTGCCTCTTTCATGATTACTGAATTGTTAAGAAGCTCTGCCAGATGTTCGTCTACGCTGCTGCAATTAACTGCAATAATATCACATTAATGTTAAACTGGAATGACGTAATACAACTACTTAAAACCTTGATTTAATAATTTAGCTGTCAAAAACATTATATTATTGACTTAAAAATTATATCCGACCAAATACGAAACTCTTACAAATCCAATCTTACATAAAGAGGATAACGTACGAAGTAAGAAAACACTCAGATATGATCCGAGATCGACCCTCCACTTGGTCGCAAACGATCTCTTCCATCAGCTTATCGGAACGCGGCAAGATCTCATGCGTCATGGCGCCCATAAACTATTTACACCCAATACGTTACTCAGGGGACCCACCACTCTTTACGATCACTTTACACCACAAATCCAAAAAGGTACGCAAATAAAACTATCAAAACACTGGTACCTACCCATTTTATTCTATGACCTAAGTCCCTATTTCCATATGCATGAGTGGCAGACGTACAAGCCAGCCCTGTTATTTATATATTCTTACGTATATCATATTTTGCACTTTATTTCATTGAAATAAGGTGGCTTATTCAATGAGTGAATTCTCGAGAGTCCATTTGACTAGCACACATTAGTAAAAGTTCCCCGGGCTCGGGCGTACGGTGGCCATGAGGGAGAGATGTGAAGGACCCTCCTTGTGTTGGAAGTAAATATAGTAGCTAGTACGTGCGAAAAGGTTTCTAGTTTACTAATCAACAAAGTAATGCTGTGAAGGAAAGTTTGTTATGTACTGCTTTTAGAAAGTGCTTCAAGCGCAATCATATTCAAAGTTGCATTTAATAAACTAAATGTTGCTTTAGGTACATTTTACTTTGTATCATTTAATAAAATATATGGAATAAATTACTACTGCTGGTACTTGAATTTTTGCATAAGCTACCATGTGTTTTTAAAAAGCAAAGTTGTTTTTGTCTAGTTTATTTTGAACCGACTCCGGAAGTATTTATTTCTAAATTCGATTGTATTTTCAAACCTTAATTTTTATAAAATGATGTACAAAAAATATCAAATATCACTAAGTTATTTTTTATAAAAAGCTATGAGCTTAACTAAATCTTTTACTTTTGTCTAACTCCATTTCGAAATTAGTTACAAGATAGTGTACCGCCCATTACATTGTAGCATGGCTACCCTATTTCTCACTATCCGAAATAAAATATTTATAGAACTCAGAGCACTTTTTCTCTTTGATTCAGTGGTTTTATTGGCTTGGCCGTTTCGCAGTAATAAATGCGTTAGGGGTGCTGGTCCATAAATAAAATTAGTCACAATGAATGATTCTTTTAACTTGATTCGACCGTCATATTACTGATATCACGGTACGGTGTGACGCTGCCTTTATCGCCGATGATAATATAGATAATTTTTATTGGGAATATCTGTGTACGTCCGGATTTATGGTCACTTTAGTAAGGAATAGTCTTAGATAAGCTATTGTTTGTGGACACACTTGTATTAATAAAGACAAAATGTAGGAACTTATGTTTATTGATTGGGACATTGTTGAGTGTTTATTACTTTGGATGAGGATTTTTATTTCATTTACTAATCATCATCAAAAGAATGCTTGTCCCTCTACAGGGAGGGGCCTCCTACAGTGTCTCGTGGTTTTAGATGTGTAGAAGTAGCTTTAGGCCCTATATAGCTATTGCACTTAAGGTCATGTTTATACTTAATAATATTAATATTAAATATATTTGTTAAGCTATATTGTTTGCTGAGGCTCTATGAATAATACTTGTAGGTTTATAAATTTGAATAATACATCTTGTACTTAACATGTAAGCCAGTACATAAACAAGTTTTTGGCAGAATTGACATTGACGCACTAAAACTTTAATCCTTGTAAATACAAAACTTGGCCTTTAACGGGAGTTGTTGATTATGGAGAATAAAATAACTCATTTACTTGATATACATGGCGATATCGCTTCTTACCATCCTAGACATTTATGAATCAAAAGTTGACTTAATTATTCGAAGTGGTGATGGAGTAAGAATAACATATAGTCCCTCAGTCGGTTCTTACGACACCCATGGGATGAGATGGGTTGGTGACATATTGTATTCTTACTCCGTCACCACACGGAGAATCGAAGCGACTTACTACCTAGTAAAATCACGTTACCATTCCACCATTACTGTTAAGATCAAGTTGTGCAATATATAGTGAATGTTTTACGAGTATTCAGATCATTTGAGTACGTGCACTTAACGTCCACCGAGATGTATTTACGTGTTTGTTTCAACAGTACCATGTGCTAGCTGTTGATACATAGCATGTGTTAACTACTTATATAATAATAATAATAATAATATAGAGACTGATTATCACGACAGGTATCCGGTAGTCTCCTTCCATAGCCCAATAACTTATCCACCGAACATACTCATCCATAGACTATTATTTAAATTTCCATTGCATCCTTAGAGATGCACTACAATAGTTTTTGCACTCGGCAGGGACCATCTCTGGATGTATCATATTGTGCGTTCAGAGATGGTATCTGCCCTGTGTATCCATTACCAGATTAAATATCTCTTAAAGGGCCTCTTCGTCTTGGCTTCGGCCCGATGTATGCCTTCCAAAGAACCGGGTCTCCAATAGACCCGAGTATTATGGAAAAGAGAAACATAATAATAATAATCTTCACACATTCACACAACGCCATTTAGTCCCAAACTAAGCAAAGCTTGTACTATGGGTACTAGACAACGGATAAACATACTTAAATACTTTTTTTTTGTAAATACATACATATTATACATAGAAAACACTCAGACCAATGCAAACAATCATGTTCATGCACACAAAGATTTGCATTGAGCGGGAATCGAACCCGAGACCTCTGCGTAGCAGCCATGTAATATACCGACTGCGCCATAGCGGTCGTCGAATATGTTATTTACTTCTACATGTTTTTGGATGACTTCTTCTTTTCTTGGTTTTTGAAGCCGTGAAAGAAGTTTTTAGATCTAAAATGTGCTGCAAGATGTCCTGATAAAACTTCCTAGATTTGGAATATTTCTTAACAGCTGCAGTTGTCCTGTGTTCATAATTTCACGCAGAAAATGTGTTTGTTTCATACAAATAATTGTATTGCGTATAGTTGTATGTAAGTTAGGATACTGTAGAATTTCCGTAAGCTTTTCTGCTAAGCACGTCTGTCCTACGGAATGAACTTCTAGCAACATTATTTTGGAACCGTTAAAACCTCCTTTTCAAAAATCAGCAACGCTGTACTGTTGCAAGATTGCCCTGGTGCTGCAGTTGACTAAGCGGTAATGCGGTGATGGCTTACCAGACGACACGTCTAGCCATTGGCCCAATTTTAACTTGGCATTTTGTTCTATAAAAAAAGAATATAAAAATACTTTTATATTAGCTAATTTAACGATGAAGTAAATTATCGTGAGTAAAAGCACGCGACCCGTGACCGGGCGAGTTAAAATTGGTCGTATTAATATAAAAACAAAGTGAGGGTAATTTTGAAAATGTTTTCAAACTAAAAGTGTCGGTAACCTTTCTGAAGTGTGTAGTGATACTTATATAGCCTTTTTTTGTCTGGAAAATATTAAGCTTGATGTATTAAGGTCATGACTTAATTCATCAAGCTTTACATTTTCATTAGAAAGTATGTGTGAAAAACAGATCTTAGTCATTTGACGACCTCTGTAACGTAGTGGTTATATAACATGACTGCTACGCAGAGGTCTCGGGATCAATTCCCGCTCAATGCAAATCTTTGTGTACATAAACATGATTGTTTGCATTGGTCTGGGTGTTTTCTATGTATAATATGTATGTATTTACAAAAAAAAAGTGTTTAAGTATGTTTATCCGTTGTCTAGTATCCATAGTACAAGCTCTGCTTAGTTTGGGACTAGATGGCGTTGTGTGAATGTGTGAGGAATATTTATTTATCAAGCTTTACATTTTCATTAGAAAGTATTGGTGAAAAGAGATCTTAGTTATTTCTTGATCAATTTAAATAAAAGCCTTAGGTTTAAGTAAAAGAATTTAGTTTTATCAAAATAAGTTTTTAATTAAAAAACTTGCAGTTTTGTAAAGGACAGTATAACTTTACACTCAGTATTTCGGAGTCAATACGGCCACTGGTCCTAACCATTGCCGCAACAGAACCCTACAACAACTGCAGCACATCAGCATCATCGTCATCATCATATCAGCTTCCCGCCGTCCTAACTACATCAGCATACATAAACATATTTACAATTTGAAAAACACATTTTTTTCCATTACTTAACTCTTTGTTATAATAAAACATAACGAAATTTATTCATATAGCTAAAGTTTCCAACAGTAAAATAGCCACCAATGTCCCTCAGTTAATAAGACTGTCTAACTTGGCGGCAACATAAGTGCCATTTCAAATAGTAAATTAATCTTGGATTTAACCGCAACTGCTTTATAAAGGACCCTACATATAACACTTTGAATTTGAATTGTGTTAAGAATAAAATTAAAAAGAGTGAATAGAATGATTAATGACTAGGAATGTGAAGAGTATCTTTTGTGTTTTTTTAATTTCTTTGTCAAACAGTACAACGGATGTTGACTGTTAAGCATCGTATACACCAAAGCATATTTAGCGTATATTATATTTAATTGTACTATTTACTTGTTGCCTAAATCTTAATAATGATATTTCTTACACGTTCACACAACGGGATTCAATCTAAGCAAACAGTCCTTAACTAAGCAGAGCTTGTAATATCAGTTCTATGAGTAGACAGACGCACAAACACACTTATAATAATATAGTGACGAGAAATCCGCATAAAGGTTCACCGCATTTTTACCATCTATGAGACTTCAACAGACCAGCCCGCTTGCGCCAGGGCTATAGACAGAGAGAAGGTCTTAAAGTCCTCGCTATACATCTTTAGCGTAGAAAAAAATAGTTCTGTATTTCCTTCTACAAATGTAACTTAGGTCTAATCTTAGATAAGTTTACAGGTTGAACATAGATTGTGGAGAACTGGAAGAAGTATTATTGAAGCAAAAATGAAGAACACTAGCGTATAAATAAAAATGCCAAATTCTAAATTATGATTGATTTATATTAATACAATAAATCATAACCGAAAAACTTTTATTATAAATATTAATCTGTATCCTACGCCTGAGGGGTACATTCGAAGAAATTTTGATGTTCGAATAAATAAATCATGCTCACCCCCGTCAATTTTAAAGCCCGCAGTTAAATCCCATCTTAAACACCACTTAAGCATTTAAAAACCATTGTAAATGCCCCTTAAAACAGCATCCCTATCTATTATTTAAATTTTTTCCCTTTACATTATGACTTGAATAATAGTGATTTTATTTTTAATATTCACTAACTAACCGAGTTGAAATCTTTATAAACGACCCGGTTGCTTCTCCTGTCTGTTGAGATCAAATGATATTAAACCTTCAGATGATGGTGTTTAGGTCGTTTTGAGCATAGCTGTGTGTTTTCACATGGAAATAAAAAGGATTATTGTTAATGGGCATGAAGCTTAAAGCGCTTGGCTTCGTTTACATGTGTTTATAGTTTGTATTTACGGAAGTCTATTTCTGTGGACATGTGGCTTTGAAAATGGCGATTGTGTTGTTATAAGATCCCGATTATTGAGTGACAAAGATTAAGCAGATTTTTAATGTTTAAACACATTTTTATATTTAATCTTATGCGGATTAAGGGCTTTTATATTTTAATAATAAATATTATTTGCCGTGTAGGAACTGAGTAAGACGTGGTGTCACCTCCCCAATTCATCCCAAAGACTTCGTAAAAGCAAACTAAGTATTAGTACGTACGAACAACTGAAGGGAAACTTGACATAAAAACGCTTACGGTTTTTTTTCCTGATTATACGTCGTGTTTATTTAAATTTAAATATTTACAGTTTTACGTAATATTTTTTATGTACTTGTAGAGGAACATTTATCAGTTATACGTTAACATAATTACAAAATATAGAACTTATAGATAGAGTAAACGTATAACCCACACTAATGTTCGCGGATTAATATTTGTTTTACAATCAATATTATAATTACAATAGAAAAAATAATTGTTGACCGCTAGTACCCAATGCAAGATTTAACTTGTGGTATGGGTACCAGAGTTCTCGCACTATTAATTTCGCTTGTTTTTATGTCAAGTATCTCTTCATTTGTCTTCGTATAGATAATACCTGTAAACTTTTACTTAGTCTGTCTTAACGACGCTTACGGAGATAGTTTTGGTAAAACCATACTCGAACATTCCTTAGTATACTTAGCTAATATTTATAAGAAGAAATCGTGGTTTACAATTTACTTAAAATTGAAGCTACTGTTAAAATTATAGATCAACACAGACAAACGCCACAGCACTAAATATAACTTTTAAGACTAACTCTCTATAACTCTTTAGAACCTTGGATTGCTTATTTACTATAATGAACCGCTCAGAGTTAAAACTTAGCAAGTTGATATAATGTACCGCAGTGCTTTAAATAGACGTTTAGAGAGTTAGCTTGCTGTAATATGCTAAATAGTATTGACGATAATACTAACTTCCCAATTTAGGTCAGTCATAACATTTTATTAATAAAATTAGATAAGATGATGTTTATTCAACTAAGAATAAATCCTCACGTAGAACTATATCATTATCTATAGGCTAAGTATCCCTACGTCACGGGAGGAAACCCGTCCCTGCAGTGGGACTTTAAAGGGCTTTTATGATGATGATTAAGACTTTTAAATATTCTAGAATTCAGACTGTTATTTTCAAATCTCATCAAAAGGTATGTTATAATTTTTTATCTCAGATAAACACAAGAACTCAAACCATGATCTAAAGCCTGTGAAGTTAAAGCAGTTTTCGTGGCCTCATCACTAGTAGGTACAAGTCGAGGTGTCTTAAGTAAACAGCAGTGTGTCGCGGTTAATTCGGCTTGTCAAGTGATTTGTTTCTAACATCTACGAATGCATTTTAACTAAAACGTGTGGTTTTAAGTGTACATACAAACTTACATGATGTTTTTGCTTCGATTTTATTTATATAAATGCGTTTTTCGAACTTGTAGGTAATGTTGCCAGGTGTCAGAAATGTTAAACAGATCTCTTCATTACTTGTAACCGATTCAAGTAAGCATGGTTCGCGTTTTAACATCCCTTAATGTCCCACTGCAATGACGCGCATACTCTAGGGACTGAGAGAAACCCTGATTGCCAGACGAATCCTCATAGGATTTTATGTCTTGTCTTCCATTTATTGTTTTGATAAAAATGATATCTTTAAACTTTCCTTTAGTCAATTCCCTTTTGCGACAGCCATTCAATGGACACTGTTTATTCTGTGTTACCACAAGGAGAAATTCCACTTGAATTAAAAACCAGTCTGGCCAGAGCGATTACTATAGGGGTATGTTTCGAGGTAATATTAAAAGCTTGGTCCATTTAATTTGAACCTTGTTGTTTCAAAATCATAAATAAAAATACAGCCATGGATTAATAAAAACGAGATTATTCATATTTTACAATCTGTCCCGGGGTGAGTGACGTATCAAATGTGACCCACTGAACAAGGGTGTGATCCGACATTAAAATTAAATTTAGGTTTTTTTTGTTGGTTGGGTGGGATTTTAAAAATGACATTTAAATCCGCCTAGAGATTTATAAAAATAATTACAAGGAAACACACACTTATATCATTTACTATCATTATAATTTCGTTTACCATACAATTTATTTTAATATCCAATTCCATACAGGATATCACGTATGGACTTAAATAACCTGGGGAGGTGACAATACCAACCTGGCAAGTATATTAAATAATCTGCTAAGTTTTGCAGTGGGACAGTCGTTATAATATTTTTTTTCTTAGTTTTTAAATATCTCGATCAGCGAAACAAGTTAAGAAAAACTATAAAAGAACACCTCCCATAAAGTGTATCTAACGTAAACAGTAAATACGTAAACCACAAATTGGCACTTCTTTCGCAATTCGTCCAATTGTATGGGTCGATGTGACCGCACCACTAACGGGTTAAAATGTTTTCCGTGTTCACGTCATGCTTGTCACCTGGACGAAACGCGTTTAACATAAACTATTGCTGATTTTGTGGTCGCCGGCCGTCCCAACCGCCTTTCAAAAGCGGTAATGGATCCATTGTTGTTTGTATTTGTCGTCCAAGTGTTTGTAAAGTTGGCGGTAAATGAATACGGCTTTGTGGCTTTAAGTTTGGGAGAGAAATTGGGTGTATAGTTATAATAGTTTTTAGCTTTACCGTTTTATATGTACTTGTGTTTTCATATGTCTGTAGTAATAACGTTTGTGGAAACTTTTCGTATTATTTAACCGAGTCAAAGAAGAAAAGAGGAGGATGTTCTCGATTCGGTTGTTTCCGGAACTGAGTTCTGAGCTTGTTGTATTGTTTATGTACTTAGTCCAAACGCACTAGAGAACAACCCCTTTGTCGCGGGGACTTGTACCATCATATTATTTTATATTTAACGGCTCAGTGTAACAATTTGTGGATCGCCCAAATAATTGTCCTGTGTGGGAATCGAAAACGTGATCAAGTGCATGACTATGTCAGTTACCATTTCTTTAAAAACTCAAACTAAATTGCATGTGTCAACTATAAACAACAATGAACCATTTCCAAACATCCAAAATCGTGAATCAAATAATAGTATTAGGTATTTAACGTGAACGGGTCGACTAGACCGGGCAGTGTTAAGTGCTATTGCCAGGTTAAAGCTAATATATTATGCTTGTATAAGTACTCCGATACACCTACGTACCTGCTTCATAAAGTTATAAAGATGTGGGTTAACTCCGTTATATATTACCTCCTCATTGAGCGAGCTCTATTTAAACTAAGCATACTGTTTTAGTGATATTTTTGTTAGTATATTGGGTTTGTCCTTGTGTGGAATGTCCAAAGTAGAAATGAGAAGATCTACGGAGAACTACAGACTAGAGTGACAGTAAAGTAATAGCCGACTATAAAGTGGCAATCTGCAGTACACAGGAACCTATAAATGATGCAGAGTGAGCAGACGCGGTCTTATGACTATAATCACAAAATGACGGGAATAAAGCTTAAAGAAGACCGATAAGAGGAATACTGTGAGCTAAAACACCACGAAGTTCCAGAAGTCAATCGTAGTTTTAATCAAGCCGTTCTGACGGGTACTGGTCTAGGCGCGGTCCACGATTTTTATTCGGGAAATGAAATCCAAAACTTTTGTTCGGACAGGAAGCGGCTTGGTTTTGCTCTGACATTGCTAACGTCTATAAACAATGGTTACTTTCCATTAGTTTTTTCGTGTGGTGACGGAGTAAAAATACAATATGTCACCACCCCATCTCATCCCATGGGTGTCGTAAAAACCGACTAAAGGTCTACCCGTGAATATTGTCTTTACGAAATAAAAAGAAGGAAAACTTGAAATTAAACCCTATACCAATCCGTCTGGCCAGCGTGGTATTAGTAGGCCAAGTATCCCTCCGTCACGGGAGGAGGCCCGTCCCTGCAGTGGGACATTAGTGGGCTGTTATGATGACTTTCCATTAGGTAGCTCGCCTGCCACCTAACAGCAATAATAAAACTATTGACATTGAGAGAAACCACGATTTAAACTTGTAAAGAATGAAACTAAACTACATGTCTTAGGTCTATTAGTTATATACAACCTGGTAACCTACTTACCTTTACTTAACTTCAAACGTTCACTTCAGAATATTGCATTTAAGTTTAACTTAGTGGTTGTTAGACGAACTACGTATACTTAGTTACTAAAATTATACATACTGCTTCAATGGTATGTACAGAATAACTAATTTACATTAATGCTTAGATGATAGGTATGTACAGAATTATAATAATAGTCCTCATACATTACGCAGCGCCATTAAGTACCAAAATAAGCTGATTGTAAAATATACTTACATACTTTTTTTTTGTAAATACATACATAGATGTTACACCTTTAAAAAAACGCAAACATTTATGTTTGTATCTACACACCAGGATTTGAATTGAGCCGGAACCGAAATTGAGACCTCTGCGTAGCAATCATGAACTAAAACCAATTCGCCACAGAAGTCGAAAAAGAAAAAAAAAGTTAACCCTTCACAGCTAGTAAAGACATTCGCGTTAAGGAGCCGTGGTAGCGGTCAAAATACTTTACATTCTAGCTTTAGTCGGGTCACGTCGGTGCACCGAGCCGAAAATATTAATATTCGATGCTTGACAGAGCCCGGTACACGGGTACCAGCTATTTTTATACTTCACTTGATATTTTGTTACCACAAAAATAGTTTTAAGAATATTGTTTTAAAAATCTTTCAAGCACATTTTTATTTATTAAATTTTTCCATTTTATAGCCTTTGCTAAAGATTATTTTGAAAATCTTGGCAGTTTAATATGCATTTTGTTTGCCTCGATGGCTGCCTTGCACTCATCGCGGTTTTCCGAAATCATTTAAATCTCATGCAGGGCAAATATTTGTGGGATTCACTAAGTTTTTCCCTGAGCCTGGATGTTATTGTGTCTGTAAAATGTATGTTTGTAAAAAAATCCCTTGGACATAAACATAAATGCAGGTTAGCAGCAGTGGCAATTACTTAGCAAACATAATTATTTTTAGCATGGGACCGTTTATGTTGACTAAAATTTAATTATGTTGTTATTTAAGGAGGTCCTATAACTCTTTTTGACAAAGAATCTTTGCATCATGTTCCTTCCTAGGCCAGTAAGAAGTACGTCAATACATCTTAAAAAAATACTTTAAAATGCGTTCAACTTAATGTACAATTTTAATAAAATTCTTTGGTGGCTACATTCCTTTTCACGCTTTACCAACAGCCATACATCACAAATAACATGTTTCAATCTCAAATCAATTATGTTAAACCTCTAAATACCACAAACGACGGTATAATTATTTAGTCGTAAACTATGCAACGGCTCTAGACTACCCTTAGGTCGTACGGCTATTTATTTACATCAGCCATTACAGGGTTAAGTATACGTTATACTAAATTTATAACCGACTTTGTTGGTGGTATTCGTTGGAAAAATATATGATTTTAAATTTGGAATTATATGTTATGGAAGTTATGGATTATTGTTGTGGATAGTATTTTATTGCTGGGACTATATACAAAAGTAAGTTGACCTACTCGTACCGGCTGACACAGCAGTCGTGCCCATGGCTGCTGTGCAAGAAGACGATGTTCAAATCCCATGGCAAACAAATCTTTGTGCAATCTAACTTAACAGAGCTTATACCATGAATACTAGACATAATTCCTTATCCTTTTTTTTGGAAATACGTATTACATGATAGACCTCTGCGTATCAGCCAAAGAAGTGATAATATTGAACAAAGAGTAACATCGGCTCGAATCAACCATGAATATTAACAGAACGAAATTTTTAAGAATAATAAAAACAGCATAAGGTACATGTTTCCTTAATAAATTTAATGTAACCTGTCTTTATGTACAGTTATCCCGACCCTTTCTAAAGTATATGAGGGTCAGTGAGGACCCGAGGTAATGCAACTAATTCCCAATATTTACACGTACTGCCATCTGACTCCAGTTCAAGTCGCCAGAACTAAACAGGTTTACACTTTTAACCTTCAACGAAGGGTTGGAGTATAAGTAGGTAAGTACTAAGAAGTAATTGAGTGAATAAGAAATTGGGTGATTAGTTTTAACCGTGTTTTCACAGGAAGTTGTGTTGACCTAACCGGTCATCTTTAGGAAATATAATAATAAGGTTCCTCACATGAACACTATAACGTTATTTAGTCCTAAACTAAGCAGAGATTGTTTTTTTGGTATTTTTTTTAGGAAAAATAAAGTGATGTTTGAAGAACCCAGCAAACTTAGTGACGCCTTCCTTATTTTAAATAGTAACTGCATTAACGTTTTATCCGTGTCAGCAACAACCATAGAAAATCGCGGCCTAGGCTTTTCTCATGGACTCACCAAATGTCAGCATTGATGGTTTTGCTAATTATTGAAAAGTAGAAAAATAATCTTCTATAAAGAAGTCTTTCAGATGATAACCATAACTGCCTATCACCTAAAAACATTTGTCAAAAAAATCCCATCAAATATAATACATAAGTCATATTTCACTGTATACATACTTACTTATTTTCTTTTTTCACTGGAAACCATTTTTCTCGAAATCATATCTGGCTTACTGACATACTGAGAAATGTAAAACACTTAAAGAGCTTTGAAATGACATATGTTCTACCATTATTGATTTCATACTCGTATATTTTTGCCCTTCCTCCTCTTTAAAGATTTCTTGTTGAATGTATAGTGATTTATAAGAATAAAAAATGTTTCTACGAAATTACCTTTTGCGGCGTAATGGTAACTTCTTGTCAACAGTTTCAAAGAGATTTATTATAGCAAGAAGTTACCTAGCTACTAAAGTATTAGCTATAGTAGTAAAACAGGCAATTTAAAAAAAAATCTAATTATTAAAAAAAACAACTCTAAAACAAGGGCTTCAGCTTTTTGGTTCTGGAATCGTTTTTTTTTTTAATAATTAAAAGCTGATTAAAAAATTTACACAATTTTGTTTACATG
Organism: Schrankia costaestrigalis; assembly: GCA_905475405.1. Taxonomy (NCBI): domain Eukaryota; kingdom Metazoa; phylum Arthropoda; class Insecta; order Lepidoptera; family Erebidae; genus Schrankia; species Schrankia costaestrigalis. The sequence continues at coordinate 19,436,180 of FR997829.1, read as the reverse complement.
GATGATGAACAGAAATGCTTTTTTTTTTTATAACTCTAATTACTAAACCACTTTTGATGAAATTTGTCTGACTAACTTGAAAATAAACCCTTTCAAACAAACAAAAGGGTTTTACGCTGGGCAGACGGGTACGAATATCCTCTCCTATAGATATGTCTGTTTAGTACTCCCTTGAGACTTCACCCTTAACGTAAGAGGGTGTTGACATTAAGCATTGCATGGTCAATAATTAATATGTATGAAAGTGGTTTTCTTTTCAAGCTTGTTGTGTTATTTTAATAATAACAACAATAATTGGACAATACTTATGATTCTATGATATCAATCCAGTTAATAGAGCATATTAGCTTAAAGAAAATCTCCTCACAGCGTTAGCCAAGTCTAAGATCCACCGCATTATAGAGACAAAAATATATCTCAAATAAAGATAAGCCTTACTGAATGAAAGTCTACCTCATAAATGTAATCAGAAAACACATTACAACATTCAAATCATTACAAAACTTCTCGCCATACGTTAGCACTCGTAAAAAAACAAATAAAACATTTAATTCTATCCTACACTTACTTTATTATACCAACCAATGGATGTCGCAGTTTATAAAACACAAAGATGGCATTACAGGGATATCGTAAACCACTCAAACGGCGTCTATAAAAAAAAATAGAAAGAAAATGGTGGCACACTTTCGCAAAGTCAGGTGGTCTCGGGCGGCCATCATTAATTTCCATTCAGTGTCGAATAGCCGGAATATATCGTGTCTGAATCGTTACCAACCTACCGGTGTAAGAACACACCTAGTCTTGAGTACCCCCTCGTTCTTTATTTTAAGTTGGCAATTAATTTTCGGCGGTTTTGTGATTGTTCCGATTTTAAATATATTACAGTTCTTTTTACAACAATCTTTAAATTTAGAACTTGCTTTGACGTAAGCTTTTAAACATCGTTCACACAAAACTTTTTATCTAAAAGGTTACTACGAGTCGGTAAGGACAAATTCTGTGCTCACTTTAAGGACACAAAGAGACGTATAAAAACTAATCTATCTAATGTCAAAAAAGCTTGTTATTATAATACCCGTATGTACTGAAATCAAATCAAATATATTTATTTTGTAAACATAGGTATACATAGATTTTGTTCAATCAACATTGATCTAATGGCGATCTAGTGCTGTATACACTCAGATACACTAGAAAGTAGTTTTTGTTTCCAAAAGAAAAAAAATGTAAGTGTCTGAAATTCACATCAACGTAAACGTAAATACGTTACTATAATTTATATATGTCGCCAGGTGGCTATCTGTATCAGTTTCAGACTTCTTCAAGTAGGTAAAGGCTCGAGGTATTTTGGAAATAAATAGGCATAACTCTATTAAGTTACATTTTATAATCTCTTTACTTATTGTATTACAAAGGTACTTAAAAACAGCACTAGCACACGGACACTATAGCAGTCCCTCATGTAATACCGGATGGACCACCAGCCTCACGGGTTCGGTGGATTCTTCCAGTTCTCATGACGTTCTGCTAGAATGACAACTGCCTTTTGTCATTCTCGTCCGAACAATTACATTTCGAATGTTTGTTTCATAATTCACTATGGATTTGAAAGGAGTATTCAATCACAGGCGCCAGGGATGCGCCTTCACGGCCGGACTGACAATCTCGACCGTCCTCGGGCGATAAATCTAAAAATAAATAAGCCATCGTCATTTCACAATTCCGCTCGCTCATCCTGACTCTAACGTTTCCATCTGAATAAGAGCAACTAAAATAACATTACTTGTGGTTCTATACGCTAGACAAGCCAATCCTTAATAGGATGTGACCCGGACGACATGTTTTCGTCTCAACACTACGGACAAGCGAACCCTCAAGGAGGGTCTCACTCGGACGACGTATTTCGTCTCAACACAACGGACAAGCGAACCCTCTAGTAGGGTCTAACTCGGACGACGCATTTCGTCTCAACAGAACGGACAAGCGAACCCTCTACTAGGGTCTAACTCGGACGACACATTTCGTCTATACACAACGGACAAGCGAACCCTCTAATAGGGTCTAACTCGGACGACACATTTCGTCTTAACTCTATGAACAAGTAAACCCTAGGGTCTTACTCGGACGACAACTTACGTCTTAACCACATGAACAAGCTAGCATTTCTAACTCGGACGACAACTTACGTCTTAACCACATGACAAGCCAGCATTTCTAAAACGTCTGGCTCGGACGACTTGTCTCGTCTTATCATATCAACACAACACACAAAACAACAAGCTAACTTTCAGGTTCTCCTCGGATAACACGGTCGGACATGATGCGTCCCCTTAACCAACCCACATGGGTGTGGTCTGGGTGGCACATCGCCGTCTACTAACTAGAAGTGTCAGTAGTTAACACTTTTTCTACAAATAGTCTCAAAATAATACTGTCCTTTTATGTTCCTCTTTACTCTTCCTCAGAGAGCCCTCTAGAATACACTTAGACTTCACCAGGAATAAGATATTTTACTCCCAGTAACTTCATTCTTGGTCTGTTGGGAGCCACACATCAAGTGCTCCACCGTTTCGTCTTCTTTACCACACGCTCTCCAGTCCCAAATTACTTACAGGGAAATGACCTGTAAACATACAGTCAGATATAAGACTGCGGCTTAGGTTCCACAGCTTTGTGGTCCTGCCCTTATTTAAATATTAACCACTTCTTTCGCTTATTTCGGTGTAGCGAAAACCTCCCTCAAACATTCGCACAACGCCACCTAGTCCCAAACCAAGAAAACTTGTACTTTGGGTACTAGAAGGGTCAAGGCAACACTTATGTTTATGCACACAAAGATTTGCATTGAGCGGGAATCAAAACCAAGACCTTAATACTTTCATAGAGGTATGACAACTTATGTCACACTTTTCTGTCGAAGCCCGAAGCGGGCCCTTGTTATTAATTAGATCTTAGATAGTGCGTATCTTTGAAAGGCTTAGAAACGATTTTACTGAATACTATACTGAAAAAGTTACTACTTATTTAACTAAGAATAACTATACTTAATCTGAGCAGTTACAAAACTAGGAAAAGCGATGATTCCAATACAACCAAGGAACCATCGTCCAACCAGATTCGCTGTAACATTACAGTCCTATGGTTGTATCGGCTTCACCCAAGTAGTATTTACTTGGCGCTTCCTAAAGGCTGGCTATAATACTGACGCGCCTTCACATGACCGTCCTGACATTCACACGTCCTCGTGTGCTACCTCAAGGAGAAACTCCTTCGCTCGGTCAACCTGACCCATTAGTAAAAGATCACTGAGATACAGTTTAATAATTTGGTAATTCGCTAATCTTTGTAATTAATTACGACCAAGTAAACACGAAGCAAATGACGTAAAGTTATTTACTTAGCATTTTCGAACGACAGTCGAACAGCAAAAGTCTTATTTAGTTACTATTACTTGCAAAACAAACATCACTCAGCCGACAAGGACTCGGGCCACGCTCACGGTATCCGATTCACAACACAGGTCTCAGGTCACCCTCACGGTGCCTGATCCATCAATACAGGACTCGGAACAACCTTGAGTGTGGGTAACCGTCCTTATCAGATAGCGGACAGCTTAATACTCCATCACGAGTTTACTCAATAAAATACTGCAAAGGATATTCTGTTCGACACGCGTGATAAAATAACTCCTAAATAATCTTGAACTGACTTGACTTTAAACGGACCTTTGTATATTTATGGTACTAATTTAATGTAACAGCGTAGTTTAGCAATAGGACATAATCATTAATAGCATAAGGCTCAAACCTAGCTTTAGCGTTATCGAAACCTACGCGCGATACTTTCTTGTTTCTAAATAACGAGTTACCTCGCGTCCTCGAGCTTTTAAGTTTTCCTCACTGTAAGTGATATTGTAATTACAACAAATACATCGTTAGTGACGTCTCGTACACCGCATGAACAGTAAAACATTTAACATAAACGCATCATTTGACATAAAACAATTAAATATTAAACCGCATTAATTTCTGTCATTTAATGGATTTGTTATTTGGTCTTAAGCATTCAGAACTTTATAATACAAAAAGCTACGTACTAATACCATTGTCTACAGCACCATAAATCATCTTTAAAATCAGCAATGTAAACTAAATTACACTAGTAAACGACCTCTATAACAATGACTTTCCCAGCCAACGTATCATCACCAACTCACAGCGTGCATCTCTCTCTGATAATACACCATAGGGTCCTTACTAACCCTTCTTCGATAGAGGCAATACACTCAACGTACATCAACGGACTACATCTACGTTTTAGCTGCTAGTACAGTCGACCATCTGCGACCGATTGAATTCCCACTAAAGTTATTTCTATAAAGTTACTTAAATAACTAACTTCATAACCATTCATAACCATTACTTCTCTTAAGAATTTCTACTCAGACTCAGATACTGGCATGTATCTGTTTAGCATTTTATGTAGGCAACGATATTAGCTCGCGTAGTATCAATCATACTCTGTATCTTTCACTACCCACAAACAACAGCTTTATGTTCTACTTGAAAATAAGCAAAGTCTTTAAAACATGTTGCACCAAAGGCATAATTTTATTAACTATGTCAAACTGCTTCACAACTAATTGAAGGTATAATTATTGTACCTTAATCTCGTTTTGTCGCTAGGACAAAATGTTAAATAAAATAATGTTAAATATCAGCGTTTAGCAGTGGTACACGCCAACAAAACAGACTTGTGATAGTATGGCACATTGTAACAATATACTCGTAGTACTTACAGACATTATTGGACATCAATTATTCTCCGTTCTTCAATCTTACCTTATTTTTACTCAACAGTGTTATTCACCATAATCGTCATCATTACCAATTAATTTTCATTGTTCTCAATGTTTAAAGCTGAAAACATCATGATATCCTATTTAGTCACAAATAATAGCCAGATAAAACACGTAAAAGGATATCAAGGGATAAACGTCAATTTGAACACGACGAGCTATATCAAACTAGAAACAAAATCGTCAAGGTTAAACCTTATGGAATCATTCTTATTAGACAGTACTACGTTAGTGTACTGATAACATTATCGGTTATACTTTCAAACTGTGAGCACTTTGCTCTTAATATTATAAAAAGGAACATTCTCACCAAAGCCAGTCTAACAACAATATCTGCAATTTTCCATAATTATTACCACACTTCATGTGGTGTCTTCGTACACCATAGTGAGGTGTTTCCTATCCCATTTATCACCATCAATTGGAGAATGTTAACTAATTTTGATTATTAGCCCTCCATATTCTATATAGTCGTGTCAAACACAGAGAACTGCTGTATTGCTGAAATCAAAAACACTTTAACCATGGCACAAAGCCGCCATGAGTCGCGCGCCATGATCACATTCTTCATTGATATATGCCGAAGTAGAAATCCATCTAATTTGTCAGAATTTTTCCGTCGGCAAAGATGGCGTCTTCATAGTACGAATAATCGTCATAGAATTCTTATTTTGTCTCTCAAGCGGTAGTTGCCATTTTACACGGGTATTATGACGATTTCAAACACGTAGTGTGGTGTCTTCGGATCCCACTTCTGATGTCGCCAGGTGGCTATCTGTATCAGTTTCAGACTTCTTCAAGTAGGTAAAGGCTCGAGGTATTTTGGAAATAAATAGGCATAACTCTATTAAGTTACATTTTATAATCTCTTTACTTATTGTATTACAAAGGTACTTAAAAACAGCACTAGCACACGGACACTATAGCAGTCCCTCATGTAATACCGGATGGACCACCAGCCTCACGGGTTCGGTGGATTCTTCCAGTTCTCATGACGTTCTGCTAGAATGACAACTGCCTTTTGTCATTCTCGTCCGAACAATTACATTTCGAATGTTTGTTTCATAATTCACTATGGATTTGAAAGGAGTATTCAATCACAGGCGCCAGGGATGCGCCTTCATATAGATTAAATCAAACCAAGAGAGGCCGTTGTCTTCAAAACTTACGAAATGAACCGTTTATTTAAAGGGTAAAGGGTGTACTCACATCATTAATCTTCACAAGGACATGTTGTCAAGTCTTGTTGATGCTACTAATTTCTTCATAGTAAGTACTATGGATGTATCTACTGATACAGGAATGTATAATGTTTATATATTTCTTTTTTAATTGATATGTATATGCAATTATTTAAAAATGTAAATATTTGAGCTGTCTTTTTTTCAAACGGAAATTCAAAACTCCCGGTATATCTCAGTCACATTATTTGCACATTGTCTTGCTATCCAAATCCTTCCTTCACGGAATCCTGCCTACCCGGACTATCCTTTTCCCCATTACCTTCAAAATGATTTATTTATAACAGTGTGATGTATAGTCATTGTATCTCTAAAGCAATATCATTGTATCACATAAACCAATTTCAAAAACCATCAACCCTATATACATCATAAACGTTATCCTTCGTGAAAATCTGAAAGAAACCACCACATAACCTTGTTAGGCGGTAAATCACCGTTAGATTCCCACGCAATACCCCCGTGCAAGGTTACTGTAGATAATAAGGCTACATCAATATAGCACGCAACAAGCCTGTGCCGACGAAATTGCCCCGACACCCGGGAACTTGGCTAATTTCTCATGAAGAGGTTTCAAAGGGGTTGTTTATGATGAAAGACTTAAGATCGGATCGGTCACGTTAGTTATTGTCGAATTTATATGGTATGACGACCAACTAATTCGAAGTATGTATAGAATGTCTTAAAGCAATGTATTCCCAAACAGAATTAGTTTTTTTTTTAAAGAAATAGCTAACCAAATTAAAAATTAACCTTCCTAAACATTTTGACTTCTTTGCTCTATTAGTGTAGTTAAGTGAAATTGTTATTTTTTTTTTATTTCTTTGTTTATACAAAAAAGCTTACGTAGAAATTATATAAGTATTAAAAAAAGAAATTAATTGGCTAAAGATTGCGCAGAAATAAAACGGCAATTTCATAGGTAAACACCTATTAGGTATACTATATGTCTATAAAAACAAAAGGAAAACTTACCAAAAAATACAACATACGAAATCTCCTCCAGTGTATGGCAAGTTTCTTTCTGAACTGAAGAATGCTCACCGCTACAGTAGAACGAGAATTCTACTGGCCAGACAAGAATGAACTAATCTTAATCCGTCATCCGTGGATTAAATCGTATTGTATAAACCCGCTTAATCGAGCGCCTTGAGCTTAATTTGTTTAAATCAAGTCTAAGACTCATTTTGTTGGTAGGTCGTGAACACAGTAGTAATAACGTTAATGTTGTGCCATGCTGAAGGGTTAAACGGCTGGTACGTAACATGCAAATTATTTAGGCTTACCCCTTTTTAGAACACAAACTTCCAACACTAAAAGGCTTATTAACAAATTGTTAAAGTTAATCTAATTTGGAGTTCTTCTGAGCATGTTGCTTTTTTGTGAGGATGGTCGAGGGAATATTGACAAAAGAGAACATTGCGGTTTTGGACCTTTTCTTCTTTTTCATCATAACACCCCACCAAGTCCCACTGCAGGGACAGACCTCCCCCCGTGACGGAGATTCTTGGCCTACTACGAGTAATACCACGCTGGCCAAACGGATTGGTATACCTAGGGTTTAATTTCAAGCTTTCTTCTTTTTAATAACCTTATATCTCATCATCCTACCAGCCATTAGAAAATCAGTTCCAAAAATGTCCGTGTGTCACAGAACAAGGTCTTCCGCCGCCTTTCACAACCATCCCGAACCAGCAACCGTTTTGAGGTCGTCGGTCCACCTACCTGAGGGCCACAATATAAATATCTACTAAATAATAACTCAGATCGTAAGTTTACAAGAGTAATATAATTAATTACTGTTATTGAATATCTGACTGATGACTGATTGAATCGCTATAGCTCCAATTTGTTACAATTTGCTATTTTTAATTATGTTTATTCATGAATGATATCGAATGTAATAATTGATGATAAAGTGAGGACTTTATTTCTGTCTATTTGTTCTGTTTAATTATACATGTTCATCATCGTTTCGTAAATGGACCACTGCAGAGATAATTGTTTTCGCTACTGACTGTTTTTGGTCATAACGGCTAACTACTATTAAGGGCTTAGTCTGCTGCTCGAATAACAACCCACTAATGTTTTTCTATAGAGATGAGCCTCAGCTTGAGAAACTTGGCCACCACGCTTTCTGGCCAGACGGGACCTGGCCAAACAGCACGAAAATGTTTATACTAGGTTTTTCGTGCAATTTTCCTTCAGACGCAGTCTTTTACTAATTTAAATAGACGCTACAATTTTACTTGTATGTATAATTAATTAGCCAAACAATATGCTTTGTTACATACGTAGTACATACAATGTAGCCTCTACATAACCTTTACAAAATCTTCGTACGATCGTAAGTCAAGTACAGGAAGAATAAGGGCGGTCCCATCCTGTACGGAAACCTCACAGACGCATGAATAAAATATATGCAAATACTTATTCACAATATGCATAACAAAAAGGTAAAATAACAACATTATTTTTATTTTTAGTATCAAGTTAATATGGCAGACCTATAATTTTATCAATTGTGATGACACAAGTACTTGCGTTACAGCTTACTGATCTTTGCAGTTGGGAAATTAGTCTCTCAGATTAACAAGCCGAAATTAGCGAAAATTGGAACAACGAAAACACTTGCAGTTTTCATATCTTTAAAAAGAAATGTGAATCTCTTGTCATTTTAATCCAAACATCATAAATAACAAATGCGACAGTCTTTTAACCAATCAAGCTACGCTAAATGCTAATCATTGACACTAGAATTAATTTGAAAACGTACTAAAACGGAATTTTTACAAATACAATGACGAGACTTAAGTCTTCTGTTCGTTTTAAACACTCTAACGTCATGTTTTAAAGATCGCTGGTTCAATTCGCTTTAATGGAAATCTTCGTGTGCACAGAACTTGATGTTTTTTATTATACAAAGTAATGAATAAATCAATAAAAAAACACATAAGAACGTTGATCAGTTCTCTAGTATGCAAGGTTCAAATTTTGATTTTTATTAGTTTTTTTGCTTTAAAGTATCTTTATTTTTTACACTACTACACAAGCATTACACTACAATACATTTTTTTTTACAACCATCAATCAAGATTACAAGAGACCGATGGATAAGGGAGGCACAAGATAGCGTGCGGTAGAAACAGTTGTAGGGAGCAGTGGTATCCACACCATGATAATCACACCAATTTAATCATTATTGTAATTATTATATTGCCAAAAGATGAAAAATAAACGAAATAGCGTTACACGAGCGCCATCTCCCAGTTTGCAAGGCGTGTCATAACTGTATAGATTATTAAACTATGGTCACACGTAGGTAGTCAAAAAATACATACGTCGACGTCCTGTTTTGTGATGATTCATTTATTATAATAAAGGTTGTAACCGACATGGTAACAACTCAATTTGTATGTGCGGCTCTCGAAATATACTGAAATGGCATACGAAATGAATTGCAAGCGGTCGGGCTTTACAAAATAATGTAGTTTGTGCCTTTTTTCGGTTTACATTTTGAGTTTAAATCTATATGTATTTTTACAATTACTGTAAACGGGGTGTAGTGTGGTACTGTTTTCAACAGGGATAAGCTGACTCGATAGATAAAACCCATCACTCTCTTGTATGTTAACCATCACGCTTGATGTGGTAACTGTAATTTTTTTTTAGGTAAATTACTGCCTATATCACACCGAATTTAAAGTCACAAGCGGGTCTCTATCGAGTCAAGACGTTGTCATTAAGACCGCACTTTGGACAAAGCTCACATCTATTCAGGAATTATTATATAAGTTACAATTTAACCAAAGCATTAAAAATTACTTGCGTTTTTTTATTTTCTTCTGAATAGCTGCAGAAATGCATACTTGGAATGCTAAGCGCATACAATGTGTTAAGTTAATACATAAGTCTACAAGAAAACAAGATGATATTTTTATTAAAGCAATAAAATAGTAACACGGTCTGCGTGGGAACGGAATACAACCGGAATTATTCGATAGAGCGTAAAACAAGGGAAAACTGAGAAAATTGAATGGTAAGAAATACGGTGTTTAAAATGTTTCCCTCAGTATTTTTCCGGACAGGATATAAGCTAAGCTGGGAGGAATTTATTTTTAGTTTATACTGTAGGTATGTTTCATGATATTTAAGTTTATTTCTAATTCAAACTGCGTACTTACTTCTAGTGGATGTACTAGAAGTTTATACGAGGCAGAGACATCGACTAATCTTTTTATTTAATAAGTGATTATTATTATTACTGCTGAAACTTTCAAAGAATATATATAAAACACCTAAGCTTCAAGAGATCTCTAATTCTAAATCTAATAAAAGTAATTTAAAGATTTTGAAATTGTTACATAAAATCCATTTCCGATGGCCCTAATACTTGTATCATTGTACTATTAGGAGCGTCCTAAGTGAGAGCATTCGCGTGTAATGGCATTTGACATCTAAACTTCGAGTGGTGTGAGCCGAGCGTTATGAAGCTTCGATTCCACGCTGGCGATTGCTCGTTTACAAATGCTCGGTTAAGAATGCTCTCAGTAAGGACGTACCTTTATGTAATCCATATCCATCCATATCAGCCTATGGATGTCCACTGCTCGACATAGGTCTCCTCCAAAAGTTTCCACCCTGCGCGGTATTGTGCAAATATTACCATTATGTAATGATTTATCAAAATTGAGATTAGTCAGCAGATTATAAAACACTTAAATTCACCTAACGTGACTACGATACCATCTTTAATGCATGACTAAATCCATTATGTACATAGAAACAACTTTATAACGTCAATTATGGATATTTTTTGTACAATATTTTATTTATACTGACATAATAATACTATTATAGAAGTAGATCAATAATTTGTGTGATCTGTGTATGTTCAAACAACGCTAGTCCTCTTTCCGTCGGACCCTCACCTCCTTTAGAAGGTCACCAGTTCACTGCATGGCGAGTCTTATCACTCTGTATTTTCCAATACGACTGTGCTAACTCTTACTTGTTGAGAAATCCTACGAAAGACATTTTATCACACAGAAATACTCGTATCTATTTAAATAGCTAAAAGTGAACAATCCCCTCAACTTCTTCCATTATTTTTATCATTCAGAACAAAAATAACAACCACACCTACAAAATCACAACGTTTTAAAACCCCATAATTCACGCTAACCGTTATATTATAAAGAACAGCAATATCGTTAGAATGGTGTGTACAAACGCGATCGTATGCTCCTTAAGTCCAACACGACTAGTTTGAAAAGAGCACTCGACATAACCAAACGTAGACAAGGACATGGTATATTAAATTTTGCTGGGTAAAGTTAATTACTTAATTTCGGTTAAGGGGCATGTCGCCTTTGATTTATTAGCATAATTCTGTAATTAAGTACGCATGACATCGGCTCTGTTGATCTAGATAGCCGTATGTAAATTCAGAAGGGTGTTTTAATGTTATATTATCTTTTAAAAAACGGTATTTCTTAATTATTGTGGCCATGATATAAAAAAATTTGGTCATTTTGGAAAAAAATGCGAGTTTTCTCTGAAACTCGTATTATGCCGTGCCATTGAGTTCTTCGGCAATCCGAGGACACTTCAGTATACATCCGTTAGCAATAAACCTTATTTCAATTAGTATATCTGAGTGTCATAATGCTGATGACCTAATGTGCGACGCAGCTGTTGACAGCTGTTATGCAACAACTTGAATTGTTGCTTACGATGTCAAGTGGGAAGTGTAAAATATCAAAACGCTTACGCTCTGCTGGCGAGAATTGACACGCCACAGACACACTTTTCGGCTCTATTTTTCTAACCTTCTCAAAATCTTTATGCGTATTGGTCGTTTTGCTTTGGCGTCATTATACGTGTTGTGTTGGTCGTTATGCTTGTGTGTCAATATTATTAATATTAGTAATATTCGTATTACCTGTTGGTCATTGTGCGTATTGGTCATTGTGCGTCAAAAGGTTTCAGTTTGGGTATTTTGAAAAGTTTTTTCAACAAGTTTACAAGTTACTGTCTTTATTTTCATACTATTGAGGCGGTTGTCACTGCAGATGTCCGTTACTCTACTCCCATATCCCAATCTCCAATTAACCATAGCCCAAATAGTTTTTACACAACTCTCGAATTTACTAGCGCAAAATTAGGGCATTTCTAAAGCAATACATTAAAGCAATATCATCCCCAGAATCAAGAATACTCAGACAATATTATGTGTGCTCATTGCTCATTCCATCAAAAGAAATCTCTGCATTAACATAACGTTGTATCGACAAACGATGTCCTTGTTAAGGCCCATTGTGATCATATTATCAATATCAGTGGTAATGAAAGCAATAATCGTACGATTACCATACAATGGTATGTCGACGAACTCTTGATTGTGTGACTTACCCACTAATATACAATTGTGTACCCCTGGGAACTTTGAATGAGTAAGCTTTAAGACTCTGTCAGCTTATTATCTGAATTTTAATGTCGTAATGCCCCCATGTAATATAGACCCCATTAGCTTCTTAGCATCCCAAGCTTTCAATTGGTATTCCGTCTAGGTTCTAGGTCCTTGATATAACTTCTATCTAATGATACTATGTAAGTATGTATTTTCAAAACTCTACCACCTTACAAGAACGGATATGGGCCGTTTGTATTCCTAATTTGTCACGAATCACGACAAGGTATACCAACACAATCAAGTCATTGAATAAAGTATTTAAAAACATTTTAGCCTTTGTAGGATTTTTAAGGTTTAGAAACATCACTGAAATATAGTAATTATATACATTTTCGTTGTGAATGTTGCCTAGTGCGCTTTGTTTTGTTATATTTTTGAAAACTCTTGTCTGCGTTCTCCGTGTGGTGACAGAGTAAGAATACAGTGTGTCACCACCTCATCTCATCCCATGGGTGTCGTAAAAAACGACTCAGGGACTATCCCTGAATATTATCTTTAAGTAATAAAAAGAAGGAAAACTTGAAATTAAACCCTATACCAATCCGTTTGGCCAGCGTGGTATTAGTAGGCCAAGTATCCCTCCGTCACGGGAGGAGGCCTGTCCCTGCAGTGGGACATTAATAAGCTGTGATGTCTGTGCGTTGTCAGCTTCACTACGTGTCGTTAGGTCTAAACAAAGCCTTAGACTGCCAGTTCACTGTCCACAATATAGTCCGTTCAAAGGTTAATATTTCTCCGCTTCCACGCTTCGCTTCTGTGTTCAAGCAGCCTTATTAGTAATCTATAAATCATTCATCACGCACTACATATAATATTAAACGACAAAATTGTTTAATAAACACATCAATACAGAAACGGCAACATAAACTGTGATCTCAATGTTTTGATGATTGATCTATGTTAGGGTAAGCAATCCATCCTCGTTGACAGGACCTTAATAAATGACAATGTATTAGTGACTTTTATCGTGGACTTTATTACCTGTTGTATTTGTTATTGCGTGTTGTGTATTGATTATTTAGGCCATACGTTCTGTTAAAGTCCAGTAAAATTGTTACTTAACCATAAATGTCTATTATGGTTAAGTAACAATTTTACTGGACTTTTTAATGTGGTAGTAGGTATTTTGTTGATGAAAGGATATCTTACCTACTTATTATGTCGTCTCAAACGAAACTATTAGTTCCTAGTTATACTTATTATACAAGTGCAACTTGCTTCTTGTAAAAAGCTAGTACACAAGCGAGGATTTAAAAACCAATGGGTATCAACGTTACTAGCCTAGCTTATAAATTAGGTTACTTACTTAAAAAAAAAGACAAAAGTTCCTTGCTTAATGACCCTAGTTTGCTATACTAATAAATAGCTTCGTTCCTTTCCACATTGACGTTGGCAGAATCATCAGTTAATGATGAACCCATAGTTAACAAAAAGAAGAAGAAATAGCCTCGCGTAACTATGCCTTTTGACTGCTTTTACCACACAAACGTAATAAGGATGGACATATTTTGTAATAATAAGCTGTCAGCAGCACTGAAGTACATCAGTGTTACCCTAAAACCAGAATTTTGACAATCAAATCTGCGACTGAAATCCCAAATATATTTACAAATTTAATCTGTCTTCCCGCCGAGATTAAAATATAACTTAATTTACTTGCTTCATATGACCTTGTTAATCTTGCCCCGAAATAAATAAAATTGAATAAAATACCTCATCCACGAGGAAATAGGAATCATTACTACCCACTTTTTTTTTAAAGGAAGTAAAGGCCACGGTTGAGTCATGAAATAACGTCACAGCCCAATTGCTTGTTTACGTAGGTTTGACAGTCTCACACACAGGCCTCCTCCAAGAATAACTTAAATATTCTTCAAGCACTGGTTATCCGGAAGCCCGATGGTTAAGCGTCAGGATTTCAGGAACTTCCTAAATAAATGTAAACGGATAGATTAGTGTTGCCGAAACAGATTGTTGTTATTTATAGACTTCTAAGTCATCTTTTACTAGTAATTTTTTTCTTGGCCCCCGATTTTTTTTATAAATAACAATCAACCCTTAATAACAATAATTGACGACCTCTGTCTGTGGCGCAGTCGGGTACATGGCTGCTACGCAGAGGTCTTGGGTTCGATTTCCGCTCAATGCAAATCTTTGTGTGCATGAACATGATTGTTTGCATTGGTTGCAAGTATTTAAGTATGTTTATCCGTTGTCTGGCACCCATAGTGCCAGACAACGGATAAACTAGTTTGGCACCTAGTCCCAAACTAAGCTTTGCTTAGTTTGGGACTAGGTGGCGATGTGTGAATGTGTGAGGATTATTTATTTATTTATAACAACTATTTTTATTTGTCTCCAGGATGTGCCTTCCCGTCCCGGTGGCACGGGCGGTGGTTCCAGTCAGGAGTGATCCAGCCCATACTCATAGAAGGTGATCGACTCTCCAACAAGGGGAGGTGCTTGTCTTCTGAGGGCGACAAGTTTCTTATTGTAGATGAGTAAGTATTATACATTCTTTTATTTTTGTTCTAGCTTTTTATACTACTAATTAGCTCTTAAATCACATGATATCCAACTGCAAGGTTGACTGGAAGCAAGGTTGACTGGAAGAAAATGCCTTAGGCATTAAGTCTGCCTTTATACAAATAAATGTATTTAAAGTGTTAAACAAAAAAAAATAACAAGATCTTAAGGACAGAATATTAACCTTCTCTTACCTCATTGGTCAAGCGGATACATATAGACAGGAGGACGCGATAGCGCATTAGATCGCGGTCAATCATGGGTCACATAAAAATCGAGTATTGGCATCTTAACACAGTCCTTTTACAAGTCAATTCAAACAATTGCATCTAGCTAATGCTACCGTGCCAATAGCAGACATATTTTTCATTACCAGAAGTAATCTACCCTATCAATAAGGCATATGAAGAAGAAGAATTAATATAGAAATTATAAGATAAGAAGAATTAATCATGCAAAGACATCTTCCTCTACTTCTAACTTAACCTCTAACCATAAACATTATAAGACATCCAGTAAAGGCGGTAAGGTAAGTGACTGGAATAGAGGAAGCGACACTTTAGAATTGTCTGACAGTGTCGAAATGTATTCTCTTTTGTTCCGTACTCTTTGGCTGGGGTCTCCGCCAATATGTTACAACGACATAGTGACACTGTGTAACGGCTGTGTCTGATATAAAATGTGCTACTTGTTTCTTTCTTGGAACAAAATGTCTTTGTGTATATAGATGATAGCACATATGTGACTGTTTTGTACGGTATGTTGCATACAGTTTTGCTTGGTTACACAAAGGAAGTAAATGCTTTAGTCTAAGAACGAATTTAGATCTTAAATCTTGTAACTTTTATACAAGATTTGATATGCAAAATTTTGCTCACTAGTTAATTAGATCGATAACATGTAGCTCTTTATACCTGGCTACGAACCATTTCTGGCCTACTTACCTAACATTGTGATGCCACATAACTTTGTGACAATACAATTATGGTCTTATGTAGGTAATTGCTTTAAGTTTTAATGTCGATAACATTTTTGTACTAGATTTTTCTTTTTTTAAATTCAGGGTAGCACTGTTCCCCTTTCCTGGACACAGACGAAAAAAAAAGTAGCCTAAGTTACACTCCATCCATTCAACCATCTCCACTTAAAAAATCACGTCAATTCGTTGCTCCGTTTTGCCGTGAAAGAAAGACAAAGAAACACACTTTCCCATTTATAATATTAGTGTGGATGTGTATATGTCGCAGGGAAATGAGGAAACCAGAGATTTCACGAAATCCCTAGGGATATGACGAAATCCCATTTGTACTGGAAAAGAAATGCTCATATTTTTGTTTGTAGGTTAAAAAACACAAAAATTGTATCTTCTGTAGGTTAGGTTAGGTTAGAACTGTGACCATAATGCACGAGGCGAGCGAGCGAAGCGAGCATGCCGCGGCAGCGGCCGCCGAAGTGCAAGGCATTTTCGTCGTTTACCGGGATTTCGTGATATCCCTCGTGATTTTGTGAAATCCCTGGTTTCCTCATTTCCCTGCGACATATAGACACACCCCTTGAGATCAAGTGCAGAACTTATCTTTAAATATTAAAAATACAGTAAAACATCCCGACACCAATAACTCAGATAAAACCTAGATTTTATTACAGTCGACAAAAAATTAATCGAAACCTACAGAATTTAGGCTATACATAAATCATGAACCGATGCTTAAATATTCAATGTTTATTTAATAAATTTTTGCCAAAATATATCTGATTGTTAGCTAAAAGAGTCAGCAAATTTCTTTCTTAGACTTTTCATTCATTTACAAAAGATTTGAAGTGACGTCAGATGATTGAATCTTTGACATTCATTATAAATGTTAATCAATCAATCGAGTGATTTTAATACTGATTGTTTATTTTTAGACTATGTTATGTTGTTAGTCGGTTTTTACGACACCCATGGTATGAGATGGGGTTTGTGACATTGTATTCTTACTCCGTCACCACACGAAGTAAAATGTTAACAGATGTTTGGATTAAATTTGAATGGGGCAGTCCTATTGAACCTGTGTGTGGTTACTGTAATGGGTTCTTATTAATTTTACTTGTTTTTACAGGAAGGGATGCTATCGCTGCGTGGTGATGCACGAGAAACACAAAAACGTACTTCAATACAAAGAAAGTTAGTACAAAACACTATTAATTTTTGCTCTCTGTTAATTGTATGCTGTGTTAGTTTATTTATCACACAACGCCATCTAGCTAAACTAAGATGTTTAGAGTTTTAGCGTAGGTTCTAGACAACCAGACTAATGCAAATATTCATGTTCAATCGAACCTAAGATCTCTGCTCAGTCATGTTTAATTAACGCTACACTATAACGGCTATCTTAATGCATTTCATTACGATTTGAAGACGATTAGAGAATGCATGATAGGAGATTGTAAAAAAAAAAGGAAAAAAAAAATACAACCGAATTGAGAACCTCCTCCTTTTTTTGAAGTCGGAAAGAACAGGACTAGATGCTGCGTTGTGTTAATAAGCATGAAATAACTATTCTTCTTATTGTTCTTATAGTTTTTGAGTCAACCCTTGTGTCAAGTCAAGCGTTGTGTGATGACCTCTGTGGCGTAGTGGTTATTTAACATGACTGCTACACAGAGGTCTCGGGTTCGATTCCCGCTCAATGCAAATCTATGTGTGCATGAAAATTCTATGTATAAAATGTTAATAAATATAAAATGTTCTATGTATAAAAAAAGTATTTAAATAGGTTCATCCGTTGTCTAGTACTTGTAGTAAAAGCTTTGCTTAGTTTGGGACTAGATGACGTTGTGTAAAAGTGTGAGGATTATTTAGAATATTCAGCATGGGGGTGGACTAACGTAAGAGTAACTCTTACGTTTAAGTATACATTTTGCTTATTTCGAAAAGCACCTAAATCTAATATTTTTCATAATTTATTGTTTCAGCATTTTGCCACAGAAGAGACGCACTACCACACCTGTGTTCGTTGATCACGGGTGACGCGTTACTGTATTCTATGTTCAAAGAGAATGCTGACCCTGTCGACTGCCCACTCAAGGGTCCCTTCTCCTTTACTTATAATAGGTAAGTAGCATACCTAATGATCTAATGATCATTTTATGTACAGTCACGACCATTTTCACATTTTGTAAAACAGTTATCTTAAGTGCTACCAATACAAAATTGAATATTTTAAGATTAGTTCAAAACTGTACGGAACCTTTTCTAAATTTCGAATTGATTTTGGTAATCTAATGTCTAGATATACGTTTAGATAGTTTATAAAATCTGCCGATGTGTATATATTATACCTCATGACTGTACCTACGTCTTGTTAAAAACTACTCCAAAACTAAAGCAGTAACTACGATTGTAATAAAGATTTTGGCACAATATTTGCAATTTGAGATAAAACCTAAATTAACTTATTTTGAGAGTACACACTTTCAAATTCATCATCATCATCATATCAGCCAATCGACTGCTGGACATAGGCCTCCTCCAAGTATTGCCACCTTGCGCGGTCCTGACACTTTCAAATTGATGATAGGTAAATATTTGACGAAATTGATCAATAAATAATTGACAACCGCTTCCTCTTTTGGGAACCGATTAAAGTCTATCAAACAGCTAATGCAAACTATTCGGAAATAATTATAATGACGGTTTCTGAATCCAACACTTAGGTGGATTGTCATCCTTCTATCTCATCCAAAACTGTCCTACAAAAGAGAAACTTGACTCAAAGCTAATACCAATGTTCTGATTAGCAAAGTATATCCAGACAAATATTATATCCATTAGATTATATATATCCAATAAGAGCTGAGCTGTCCCTGCACGTACGGACGTTCATGTCCTGTTTTTAAATACCAGAGCAATATCAATGATAATTTCCTTAATGATTGATCAACGGTTTTTAATTACGTATCATGCCGTCACTCGGGCTGTCACTTGTCATCTGTCTTAATTAGCCATCAGTACATCTGTCGTCTGACGTGTCAAATTACCATGCCCAGTATACATGGGAGGTTATTATCAAAATATAATGTCAGCTTTAATGCGTAATGTTTAATTATAATTTTTTGTGAGATTATAAGTTTAAATAGATACTCATAAAAGTTTGTCTTTCGAAAGGCATTGTTTTCTTTAATTGGATAGTTATGTTATTTAACTGCCTTCGTGGGAAAGCGGTTGTGTGCGCAGCTGCGATGTTGCTGGTTCTAATTCAGCAAGATAGTTATTTGTGTTATTTACAAATTATTGTGTAAAGCCCTAATGGTTATCGTATGTAAAAGTCCCCGACACTGGTATCGAAATATGTAGAACTTTTCTGTTTGTCGTTCCGACCCAGTTTATATAGACCCATGTCTCAAGTAGATAGCAGTGCCGATGTCACAGCTTCATAATAGCATTAGACGAATTATCACCTAACCTCATGCTACTACATATTATTATTGAGTATTATAATAAATAGTTAATATTAACCACGAAAATTATATGAAGCCACGGATTATACAAAATAGAAGTCCGTAGGGAAGGCCTTTGCCCTAATGTAGGACAGTACCTACTTTAAATAATTAAATTTAAATAAAAATTGACCTAATTAGGTACACAATGTTAATTTGCAATATATAAATTTCAGAGGTCACGGTGACTGCAAGAGTCCGGTCTCGTCTATAGAGAGTTGTACAGAGGACTCCAGACTGCTACTCAATTATCAAGCCTGTCCTGATGTCTACGGGTCAGAAAGTACTGGTGAGTTATCTTTTTGTGAATAATTGATGTAGTCGTAGGTATAGACCAACATTTAATTTCGCATTGCGTCTTCGGCGTCGAAGAAGCGTTTACTTTTAAGATCTGCTGTCTTCATAAACGCTTGAGGAAAGGGAGGTGTTGCAGGTACTCTACTCGCTTGTACTCTGTAGAAGCGGGATTTAAACACCCCGACACCTTAGATGTTATTCGTCAAGTACATGACATGGAAAACTTTATAACTTGCGTCTTACAGGCGTACAAAGACACTCTGATCTTATTTTTATAAACCAACTCTTTCTGCATCTTCTATTGAAGCGTGAAGTTTACCATTTAGGCGATCGACTTGATCGTCGCGACACTATATTGTATGAAAAGAAAAAAGCTCTTCCCTCGATTCCTTTATTTGTAATACAAAAGTAGAAACAATTTGTATATTTTGAACGTCTCTCGTTAGCTAAAGTTACAAATGGATGGGCAATCTTCCAGCTATGGTGTCGCCATTGTTTAGATTTAGCGCAGTTTGGAAATAAACCACGCAGTTAAGGCGTATTGGTCTCTAGGTAATCTTGTAAATTAAAACTGATGAAAGTATGTGCTGTTAAAATATTTTGTTAATTCTTAAAGTATCGACAAATGGGTAACTTACGAGGTGAAAATAGAATCTATTTTCAAAATTATGTGTTGTTTGTTTTTTTTTAATAATGATAAATGTCATTCTGGCTACTTGCATTTAATATTTTTTATATAAAGAAATAGAAATAAAGAAAGAAGATATCGTAAATACCGGCTATGAGAATATTCATAGAATTTTATTGTGATCAGAAAAACAAACGGATGGAACCTTGATACATTACGACAAGGTAACGCGATGCATTTCTATCCTTTAAAATTCCATTTATTTACATTGCGCTTTATGCATATTAAAAATTGTAAACTTTACTAGAATTCGTTCCAGATTTTTTTACGTCACAAACAAAGATGCTTAAACTACTTGTATATACTTATTTTTTTCAAAACAATTCTTTAAGTGCAAAGAAGAGAGTTTTGTATATAAAGCAACATTTGAGCATTTCCAAGCAATTCCCATGCAACTTCCCCTTTAGTCCGTCTGGTATCTACAGTAAAAGTTTATTTGTATAGTTGTCTGTCTCAGTCAACGTTCGCGACTATTCTTGAACATAAATCACCAACTTGTACTAATTGTACAACTCTACGTCATACTTCGGTTACGTTTTGAATAATGATTCATTTTGTTCAGTTTGTTTGGTACTTACTTACCTAAGATATGTCTAAAATCGAAGCAACAACAAACATTATAAATTTTAATATGAAATTTATAAACTACTAGCTAATATCCGCGGCTTCACCCGCGTGGTATAGATAACCTAAATGTTATTCTATACCCTAAACTAACTATATTCCAAATTTTATCTAAATCCGTTCAGTAGTTTTTGCATGAAAGCGTAACAAACATCCGTACATCCTCACAAACTTTCGCATTTATAATACAATTAAGTAGGAAGTAGGACGAAAGGGTAGTGTGGTTATTCAGAATAGTAAAACTTGGCAAACAGCTATAGGCAAAAATAGTCCTAGGTTGTTCTCAATTATAACGATACCTTATGTATAGTATCTTAGGTGCGTATTTACATTCGAATCGAAAGCGTATAAACCAGAAATATGAAAATATATTTTTAGGTTAATAATAAAGAGGGTTAGGTTAATAATAAGTGGGGTTGCAACTTGCAAGCAATAATACTCAGATTATTTAATTTTGTCATTAACCTACAATTTAAAGCATATTTATGTTTTATTAAGATTAACATTTTTTTCTTATTTTCAGTGGAAGAATTAGAGTGCCTAGCGACATGGAAAGAAGGGAGCCTTCGGTTTTTAGTTGGTAAATTACACCACAACCACGCCACCAGCAATGAAGACAGATATAGATGTTTTGTCTATGAAAAGACTAACGGTAATTTATTTTTACATCTAAATCCAAGACATTTACTATTTTAGAATTATCTGTACCGAAGTCCCTCCCAAGAAACTTACACTCTAACTGGAATGCTTATTGTTACAAAAAATCCGTTCCTAATTTACAGCTGTATGAGTGGAGTGTGTCTGTGTCCCTCTCTGAACGAGTAGCCAACATTTAACTTACAGTTGCAAGAGAGAGATGCAATCCACCTTTGTTGTTGTCCTTTTCGGAGTATTTTTCTCTAAACGTTTGTAGTCAGTAGTAATATACGATTTAATTTGTCTAATTAGCTTCGTAAACATTCCAGTTAGAGTGTAAGTTTCTTGGTTCCTCCAAGTCGTAATACTCCTCTAGAAAATATCTCAGTTAGTTAATGGAACTTTGCTTACGTAAGATCAAGACAACTGCCTCGGTGGAAAAGCGGTCGAGTAAGCGATTGTCGTGCAAGAAGTCGCGGTTTAGTGTCCCACGCAAGATAATTATCAGTGTGATTCACAAATTGATGTACTCGTATTTAGCCTAAATGTTAATTTCATGTTTGTATAATTCCCCGCGCCACAGAGCTATCTATAGTGCGGGAGTTGACTTTTAAAAAGAAATGAGAACGTTCCCATACTTACATAATTTCCTTTAATACTAGGTACACCAGGGAAAGTAGACAAGTTATTATTTTCGATATTTAATAAAACTTTGCGTATGTATAATATTAATTTAAATATTTTCAGCAACGGGTACAGTAAAGGAACTGCTGGTACCTCCTGGAGGCGTTGAGTACAGAGTGGCGCAGTCCGGTGATGCGACGTGTAATGGACTGTTCAGTGCCACCGAGGGATCCAGGACAATGGCGTTGAAACGAGGTTTGTTTTGGTTTATTTTCATTTTATTAGAAGGCTGAATAATTTGTCGGGTCGAAGTTATTGAGTCAAAATAATAGCATTTGCGCTATGGATAAACCAGTGGCCTGAAATTCCTGAAAACTGGGAGTAGTAAATTATGCTATACAAAATTATCAAATGGCGTCGCGCCACTTGAAAAAAGATTACAAAATAAAATAATTACTGTTTCCACACGAATTGAACAAAATTTACAAAAGCGCTCAACTTTTTTTATACATTTTTTTACCAATCATTTGTTTCTATTCTATTATTTTCATAACTTTTTATAATACAAATCTAATTGTTCCAGTAACAGTCCGTTTCAACTGCCAGTTTCCCTCATGGATGACGTTTTCCCACACGTGGCACACGTTGGACTTCACCAGCAACTACACGTTCTACCAACGTAACGCTACTCTAAGGATCACTGATCAAACGGGAGCGGATATTAAAGTATATTGTGTTAATGTGAAAGCTAGCTCGCCGAGTGGGAACTCCGTGGCGTTGGTCGCGCACTGGCAGCATCATTGGTGAATATAGTTTTGTATTTTAGAAATTTACAGCATGCCATCTAGTCCCAAACTAAGCAATTTGTGTTAAAGATACTGGTGACGTATAGACGTTCATACGAGATGTTTTCTTTGGTTTACTTACCTACATCCAGAACTCTAGGCATTTGAGTCGGACACATTCTACTCGAATATCATATCCTTGTGAACGGACTAAGACTACAAATATTATCCTTTCTTTCACCCTATGTAAAAGGCGACTGAGAAAGATTAAAATCATGGTATAATTACTGGATGCTCTTAACAAAACCATGTGATATGCCTAATCTAGTATTTAAGATATTATTTTGTATCGCTTGATGGTAGCAGACGAGCAAGAGGCCTATCTGCCAGTAAATAGTTTATGCCGCTCATAGACATCAGCGTATGCCATAAAAGCTGTTAAGCCTTAAGCGCTGTAGTTTCCCAAGCCCACAGAGTTATTAATCAATGATGAAATCAATGGCTGGGACGACGACTGTGAAACAAGCTCGCTGCGGCGATGTTTCCGGACCGTTATGACTTAGGGAGCTTTAAGAAAAGAGCGTACTCCCTTTTTGAAAGTCGGCAATGCATCTGTGATTTCTCAGGTGTCCATGGGTAGTGGCGATCACTTGCCATCAGGTGACCCGACCACCTTAAAGATGTTTTTTTTTAATGCTTCCTTAAATGTATTCCAGTGTATCCCGCTACGTGTGCGTGGTACTGTACCGGCGCGACACGTACATCGCGGAGCTGCAGCGCGGCACGCCCACCTCGCGGCCCGACGACGCGTGCTCGCCGCATCACTTCAACGCTGTCAATGCGCCTTATGTTACTTTAGTAGGTGAGTTAATTGGGTGCCAAAAGTACCTTCATGTTTTTCAATTGACGTTATTTAGTTAAAAGAATGATGACGTAGTAATAAAAATTTCAAGGTCTGGTTGGCTTTAAATTTCCTAAATGAATTAATCACATGACAATCCATAACGTCTTGTGTAAACTTCAGTATTGTAATTGAATATTTACTAATGTGACTAAAAAGTGCTAATATTTTCACCCGTGCATATGCATAAATTACTGTTGCGGTTTTTTATGAAACTATTTCCTTATTTATATACCTAAAACGTTTTTAATTTCTTTTCAGCAAGCAACCCAGAATCAAAAGAATGTCCGTACTCCGGAAAATACGAAATAGAGAACCGAAGGAAAAGAGATACTAGTTCTTATGTACATAGGAGTAAGAGAGAAAATACAATACCAGAACATAATCGTAGAGTTAACGGAAGTAGGTTGTTTAATTTTAGTATAGGCAACATGTCCAATACTCCAATGTTGAGGAGTAGGAGAGAGGCTGAAGCAGAAATATCCTGTGTTGGTAACAACTATAATAGATTAGAAGTTGGTTGTAATTCTGTCAAGAATATGGAGTTTTATTCCACGTGTGAGAATAGAGAAGTTATGACAGGTAAGAACTTTTGAAAATATCATTTTACTGCTACTATATAACTCTCACGCAAAATTTTTGACATATTTGAGTTTAATTGTGTTAAAATACACCTTATTTATCTAAATAACCCATAAGCATCGGCAAATTACCCTATAGACTGAGAGTCTAGTATAGTATTTGCGTAAAATATGTCCCAAACCAATCTTACCTTTTTTATGCCTTATGGTGACAGCTGACCAAACGGCCCACCTAGTAACCGCCGCGTATGGACGTTTTTAGCAATGTCAGAGCACAGCTAAGCAGCAGCGGCTTGGCTGTTGAAAATAAAAATAATAAAATCTTTTATTTATATAAGACACGTTTGTGACACTTATGAAAGTCAGCGTTTTTATAGTGATCACATAATATGCACGTCCAAGGCTCATAGCACATATAACGTTACGTAAACGGATCGGCACCGCCTCGCCTTTTTCTTTGGTGTCAAACGTCTAAAATCCGATTACGTTACGATTCCGATTAGTGTGCGTTGCAGTAAGGAGTTTCATACAAAGAATACTGAACGGCTCGAGTTGATACGGTGACGATCCGTTTACGTTACGTTATATGTGCTATGAGCCTTACTTAACGGCTAAGTTTACTGAGGGTTTGGAACACTACCATGTCAGAGGAGACACCCACAAGAAACTCTGCTGGGTTCCATGTGACCTTGCTAGACGCAGTTGTTGGTCTTGTCCTTCAAAAAATCTTAAATTTGAACTTTGCATGAGGTTATAATGCCGATAATTCCAATATTCTCAGACACACAGAGAGTTATATCTGGGAACTGAGGCGCTTTATTTAATTAGTCTTTTGGAATGAACGCGCAAGCTTGTGTCTTCATGAGGTTGGGGTGCAATAAGCGATCTGTACCCCACGTTGCATTTGGTGACACGCCTTAGTCAGTCATCAACATCAGACACAAGTGGTTCCAACTTGTATTTCGTCTAATGTGCTCTGGGGAGCATTCTGATGGTCGTTATACCGCTTTTTACCCGTGCTGTCATCCGCATAGCAATTCATTCATTTAGAGAATGGATAACCGACTGGAAGAGAATGAAGTCCGACCGTCAAAAAGCTAGAGTTCCATCTGCATAAGTTTTCGGGGATTCTATATAGTGGTAGATACGATAGATAGGCTCTATGCCAGGCCCTATCGAAAGCCTTAGATATGACGAGACCGTCACCTAACGCTTTGCCCATGCTCTAAAGAAGACTTATGCAGATGGAACTCTAGCTTTTTGACGGTCGGAACATCAAAGTAGTTATAGATGGGTTTTGCTCTGACGATTGTCCATAATCAAGTAAGCAACCAAAATTCTCGTCTCCCAATGGAGTAGGCAACTCTAACCGCGTCCTTCAACTTAGCCTAGACAACAAATCTCTTGTTGGATCTGGAAGCAACGTAACGGCCGCTTCTTCTCCATGACATTTGGATCCCGACGTTACCGGCTATTATTTCAGGCCGCAAACCTACTTGGATGTACATAGACTACTTACGATGGGCAGTCTCTCTGCAGGCTCTCTGGTACCGGGGTCGATTGCTGCTGCCAATGGGAATTATGGCGATTGGGATGAGTTCAATTTCCATTTCATTTTTTTTATTTATTAAAACAATACTGTTTGGTTATCCAGCGTACACATGTCACGGCGGCTGGTACGAGGGCGGCGCGTCATTCGTAGTGACGACTCCACTAACTCGCGACAGTACCGCGGCGCGACGCTACTGCTTCGTGTCACGTGACCAGCGCCGCGGGGAGCTCGCGCTCGTGCGCTCCGCCACCAACTGTGACCGCGCCGCGCTGCAGCCTGATCTACTGTTCCATGCTACTGCTACTGGTAACTACACCATGTCACTTATACTACTTAGTACGTGATGACGTCAGCACTACTGCTTCGTGTTACATCGACGTAAATGAAGTGTGTAAGTGTCTCTACATTTGCATATGGTTTAAAATAAGATCAGATGAAATCTCTAGGATGTCACATACCACAGCTTTTCTAAAAATTGCAATACAATGAGTCCGCATCTATGGGTTTCGTTTCCATACATGTTATTATCGCTAAAAATATCTTTACTAACATTTGAAGTAATAATATAATTTTGTATTGTTACAGGTGAATGTCAAGATCAAACAAGTAGTGTACCATCATGGAGAATATCTCTACACTTTGTGTTATGTCTCCCAGTCATCCACTATATAATACCAAGATGATTCTTATTGCATTACTATTAACTCATTTCGGACCCCTCACCTCTTGTAATTATAGCTATAACTAGTAGACAGGCTTAGAAACCATTTAGACAACAAACTTTTAGTTAATAAGACACACTATATAATATACTAATTTATACCTATTTTTCTTTTCGTTAAGGTTTTAAATACTTCAAATCGTACATTATATTTATAACAATTTATCGTTTATACATAGATAGTCTCAATCGCCTAAACATAATAATTGCCATATTATATTAAATAGCTAATTTATCATTAGCCGTTATTGTAAACTGTTATTTCAGAAAGATGTTATGTACAATATTATACTGTAACAAAATCATATGATAGGTTATCATTCTAATTGCACAAGTCTATACATTAACTAACGTGATAATAGGTTTCAATTAGTTTTTATAATTTTAACTATGGTCGATGCCTCCAAATAATTCTTCTTAGCGTAAATAAGTTAGTTATGTTTTTAATAGTAAATCCAGGACTCAATAATCACTTATTTAATTATATCCTTCTTTTAATATTATTATCATGAATCTACCTATTTTCAATAAATCAGTTTAACCTGTTAAATTCAATTAATAAATAGAATAACACCTACAAATAACGATGTATTAGTGTGGTAATATTTTTATAATCAAATAATTATTTGGAGGCACGTCCTTTTTGGATGTCTTGTGAGTAGTTGTTGAACATAGGAAAATAAAGAACCACAATAAATCTTAATAAAATAAATGGGATAGATGTAATACTTTAACATTAAGTAAATGTGGTTTAGCATAAATTATGTTTAAAAACTAGGTGCGACAAACGACTGTGTTGTTTATAACATATATCTCATTAATTTTAAAGGTGTACACACAGCAATTAATCAAGCTAGACCCTCATGTACCATTATACCTGGAAATAAGACACAATTTCAAATGAAAATGTTTAACTTGATGTGTTGCTGTGTGTACAATGTTAGAGGGCATGATGATTAATAAATTTGATCAGAAAGGTTGTGAAATAATTCATGTTGCAGCAGTTTTATAATAAACGAATGTTTCCTCTCGGTGACTTAGCAGTGTAATATCAAAACGCCTTCAGCTATTCGTTAGTATTCTATAAAGCTTTTATTCTATTTTGTATTTCTTCTATTGCATTTTTTATATAAGTATAAGATTCACCATCACCATCGTCATATTGCGGATAGTGTATTTGCTGTAAAATATTTTTCAGTGTCATTGTTTCTCCTTTAGAAAAATACATTTATTATTACTTACTACTTTTTTATGGATGAATATTCAGCTAATCAAAGGTCTTTTCTAATTATTAAAATTTAAAGTTTATTTTGTTGTATGTATAGGTACCTATCTACCCGAAAACATTTTTAAATAATGAAAACTGCTTATTAAAGTTATTTGTAAACTAAAACAAAATATACCTTTTAGCTTGCATATTGCAATCTATAACAATAGGTATAATTATTAAAAAAAACAGATACAAATTAGTTCGTTTACTACAAAATGAAGCTTCGAATTATGTACAAAATCATTGTATAATGTTACTGAGTAGCTAGAATAATTTTAATATTAATAATTATTTTATTTCTAATTTAATAAAATCTTACTTGGAACTGTATATTTTGATTTAGATATGTAAATTAATGTATATCTAAGTTTTGTAGGTATACTACTATAAGCACTTTTTCTATAAGGCCCCATTTAATTTCTAAAGTCCCATTTTTACAATTTGTAAACTGTACAATTTTAATCGTAGGACAACTTTTGAGCAATCATATATTTAAGCCACAGTTACTGTTTATTCCATGTGTTTTTGATTCTAAACAATCGGCAGAAATTTCAATTAAACTACTTATTACAATATCGTAATAAAGGAAATCAAATTATTATACTGGACACATCATTTTGATTCATCTCGAGTTTTAAAACTAAAGATTATTACGAACTCAAATCTTTTTGATTATAATTTATGATATTGTAGGTACCCTAAAATCAGTTAAAATTATAATGCTTATATAATCCATCTAATCATAAAATTAACGTGTCTTACTCTAACTTTCTACAAATGTAATGAGATAACAAATTGTTTACTAAAATAATTTAGTCAGAAGTGTTATTATAATACCTTCAAAATATTAATGCTCAAACATGTCTAGAATAGCAAATTATTTTCTAAATGGATGGGGTCTAAATGATTGTTACAATGCACCATATAATGGTTGCTACACTATCTTTGTACTATTGTATTTGTTAAAACATTTTTCACGAGAAAGCAATGTTTTCTCAAGACGAGCAATACTACTTTAGGTAAGATTTAGATAAGACTAAATTTAGATAAGTAAAAACGAATACTCATTTTGAGATAAATGTAAAATTTAATTAAGTTATTTAGATAATAAAATCGCAACAGCAATAATATATTTGTATTTATAGCTATTGAGCGTTAAATTTTTAATAGTTAGTAGACAGTTGTGAATATATGAGCTAGTGGTTGTTATTTTATAAAGTGGAAGAGAGATTATTTCTTTGTGGAAGCTAACTCACATGAAAATATGTTTATACAGGTATTAGATCTTTATAAACAGCTTTTTATGAAGTTATCATCGTTATGTTTCCATTGTGTGATATAGATACATTGAAATTAATTAAGTATATAGTCGTCAGCATGAAATAAAATAAACAGCGAAATTAAATTAATTGTTTTATTTTATCTTCCTATATAATTTATGATTAACATAACACATAAATACACTGTCACAACAAAAATGACTCACTTTATGCTATAGACATACTCCTACCTATATATGCATGTTATGTATAGTATGTCTATAGCATAAAGTGAGTTATTTCAACACCGAATTGGTTGGGTATGTACCCAACCAATTCGGTATGTAAAGATTTTTTTGGTATTTTTTCTATATTTTTAAAGCTTTATTAATTATAAGCAACTAATTTGAGTATGTTTGGTTTCCGAATTATAGTTTATTTTTAATAAATATTTTAAGTTTTACTTGTGATGATTTCATGTGTATGGGTGAACTACTTGAAAAATGAAGGCAGTGACAAACTTTTGTTCAGCCTCCTATTGCAGCAGAGAATAGTTTTTTTTTTAATTTCTAGGATAAGAGAACTATTAAATTGAATTTTAAAAGGATTTTGGGACAAGGCTTATGTCATCTAAGCTATGTTAATCTGTAAATATAACACTCTTTTTGATATTATGGGCATCAATAAAGTTACAAGCCTCTAAAATAGCAATGCATTCACCAGTGAAAACTGATGACTTATTAGGGCTTCTGAAAGAAATGGCTATTCTAGAGTTTTAAAAGTATACTGCTAGACCAGTATAACTATCAGAAGACAATTTTGATGCATCTGTAAAAAATCACTTGAAATCACTCCAATGCTCATTTAACATTCATCTACATCACACAACACCTAAAAGCGAGATAAAGGAAGAAATTGAAAAAACTGGCAACACTGTTGTAGGGGAAATTATTAATTCTAGGTACGGCCCAGACAAAAAACCTACTTCAACATTCTTTGTGAATCTCCTACCTAGTCAGAGTAACAAGGCAGCTAAGGAAATCAAACACATCTACCACCAATTAGTAACCATAGAGGATCCCAAGAAGAAAAACTCAATTGTGCAGTGTCAAAGATGCCAGCAATATGGACACACAAAAAATTATTGCATGAGACCTTTCCGCTGCGTGAAATGCGCTCAGGCACATAAAACCTCGGATTGCCCAAAGCGTGATAGAAACACACCAGCCCAATGTGCACTGTGCCAAGGATCTCACCCTGCAAACAACAAGGGTTGCGAGGTATATAGAGAAATACTTGCAAGAAAAATTAACAAATACGGCCATCGAAAAACTGACAGACGCACCGCCGCAAAAGTTCACACAACTCGAGATGAAGACCCTCAACACCACACTTCTCAAAAAGCTCCCTCTATTGAAAAAGAAAGTGAACACCTCTCTTATGCCGCAGCTGCAAAAAAAGTCCCATACAAGGCAACCTCAGAAAAAGTTACACCTAACGTAAGCCAAAACCTGACAGTATTGGAAAACCTCCTAACTAAACAAAATGAGAAATTTGACCTAATCTTACAACAAATGAGTTCTCTAATGAGTCTCATGGCTACGCTCATAACTAAACTGCAACAGGCCTAGGGTTAAGACTGGCAACTTGGAACATAAATGGACTATCACCCAATAAAGATGAGCTCGAGATACTAATGGCTGAGCACAAGCTGGATATAGTACTGTTATCGGAGGCACACTGCACAGACAAAACCAAAGTCAAAATAAAAGGGTTTCAGACTTACACTACAAACCACCCAGACGGTACTGGTCATGCAGGATCCGCTATAGTAATTCGCGACAACAAAAAGCACCACCTACTGCCTGAATATAAAACCGAGCAAATACAGGCCACTACGATCACAATACAGGACAGATGTGGATACTTTAACGCCTCAGCTGTTTACTGCCCACCGAAACATCGAATTGACTCAGACATGTTCTCTCACTTCTTCACGAGTCTAGGCAATCGCTTCATAGTAGGCGGCGACTGGAACTCTAAACATGTTCATTGGGGCTCTAGACAAATTACAACAAGGGGAAGACAACTGAAACTAAGCATCGATATAAATCAACTAAGTACCATTGCCCCATCAGAAGTTCTGTACCTGACCTGGTGGATTTCTTTGTGACGAAAGGATTGTCCAAGCACTATTTTAAAGCGGAATCGTGTTATGATGGTTCTTCTGATCACACTCCGGTTTTGCTGACTATGAGTACAATAATAATTCAAATATCGCAACCGGAAAGATTGTATAATAATCGCACAGACTGGGCATCCTTTAATGACCACATTGAAAGCAATATCGAACTAAAGGTTGCTCTAAAGACACCCAAGGACATTGAAGATGCAACAAGATACATAACTTCTCTTATACAAAGTGCATGCTGGAAAAGTACACCTACGCCCACTGACCACAGAGAACAAGATAACTACCCCGTTTCCATTAAAAATGCTGTCCTGGAAAAGCGACGATTGCGAAGAGTTTGGCACCAAAGTAGATGTGGCGAAGACAGAGCTAAATTTAATAAAGCAGGCAGGGAACTGAAAGATATGTTAAAGAAATGGCGAGATGATACCCTTCAGACACAGCTGGAGACTCTAACTGCAACCAAGGCAACAAATTATTCACTCTGGAAATTTACAAAATCTTACAGTAGACCGGAACTGTCCAAACCACCACTTAGAGCAAATCAAAGATGGGCGAGAACATCTAAAGAGAAAGCCGACACATTCGCCGAGCATTTGTCTAGAACATTTAGCCCTAATGACAGTGATGACAGCGCTTTCGAAGACCAAATTGACAAAGTCCTTTTGCAAGATTACCAGCTGTCTCTTCCACCTGCGCCTGTGACATTTGGGGAGGTCTGCAAAACCATTAGAAATCTGAAGGAAAAGAAGTCACCTGGATTCGATCTCATCACCAAAGAAGTTCTGAAACACCTACCAAAAAAGGCAATCATATTTCTAACTACACTGTACAATGGTATCCTTAGACTACAGCACTACCCGCAAGAGTGGAAGGTGTCTAATATTATAATGATACACAAGGCAGGGAAACCGCCGGGTGATGTTACTTCGTACAGACCAATCAGCCTTTTGCCAGTTCTGTCGAAGGTCTTTGAAAAACTGCTCTTGCATAGAATTGCACCTATTTTACATAGGGATAAAATTATTCCGGAACACCAATTTGGATTCAGGCAGCAACACTCCACAATCGAGCAAATCCACAGGGTAAGCGAAAAAATAAGAAAGACCCTGGAGGACAAAGAATATTGTTCTGCAGCCTTCCTGGACATCCAACAGGCTTTTGACAGAGTTTGGCACAAGGGTCTACTCTACAAACTCAAGACCCTACTCCCGCATTCATACTACCAACTGCTGCACTCTTATCTTATGGAACGGCTATTCCAAGTCAAAGAGGGTGACGCCACTTCTGCATGTCACTACATCAAGGCCGGAGTTCCCCAGGGATCAGTGCTGGGACCAGCTCTTTATACTTTATACACATCTGATATGCCCCAAGCAGAAGGAACTATGGTAGCCACTTTTGCAGATGACACGGCTATCCTGGCTAGTGACAAGGATCCCAGCACTTCCTCAACAATGCTTCAAGAAAGCTGGGACAATGTATCTGACTGGCTGCAGAGGTGGAGAATTAGGGCCAGTGAGACTAAGTCTGTCCACATCACATTCACTCTTCGAAGAGAGAACTGCCCACCAGTACGATTAGGAAACGCTATACTGCCACACAGGGATTCGGTGAAATATCTGGGCTTACACCTTGACCGCAGACTGACATGGGCACAACACATTAAAACCAAAAGAGATGAGCTCAAAATACGCTACACCAGCTTATTGTGGCTTCTTGGTAGAAATAGCAAGCTATCCCTCAACAATAAACTTCTAATATATAAGACAGTCTTAAAACCTATCTGGCTCTACGGTGTTCAACTATGGGGAAGTGCCTGCAACTCCAACATAGCAATGCTCCAACGCATGCAAAACATAATACTTCGCACAATCTCCAGTGTCCCTTGGTACATCACAAATAAGGAGATCCACGAACAACTTGAGATGACTAGTGTAAAGGAGGAAATCTCAAAGTCCAAGGAAAAGTATGAACAGAGACTTAAAAACCATCCAAATGTACTGGCAACAAAGCTATTAACACCTAGCTACAACAAGCGACTCAAGAGAAGAGATGTTGTCTCGTGCCTTTAATAAGGAGTAGATGTCCTCGCTGGAGGATACACTCTAAATACCAATGTCCTTCACCACATCCGCTAAAAGCTTGCAGCTGATCGCAGATAAACAAAAAAAAAAAAAAAAAAAAAATATAATCTCAGATTTAAAAATCAAAACCTCATATTCAAAACTAAAAAGAGGTGATTTATCCCAACAGCTAATAGGGTAGTCTTTATTTTGATACTTTTTAAAAGCATTGAGAGTTAATTAGAGTTCCCTGTTGGACAAGTACCTCGATGATCTGCTGGCTATCTCAAGTTCACTAATTTTAACTTTCAGTGACGATGGAACTGCCATGTATTTATGTACAAAAGTTCCTAAATCAATAAAGAGAATAAAAAAAAAAAAACTTTCAGTGAATGTAATTCGTTGACTATGACCTTTAGCATGAATCTATTTGCTAGGTATGATCTTCTAAGAGTTAATGGAGGCTCAACACATTCAACCTGCAAAGCATTGGTCGGTGATGATTTCATGCAACTAGAGATTGTGTGTAGGCACTTGAACTACACTCTGTCTAAATTAGCCAGCGTTCCCTAATTACATGGAGAGAGGATGAATAAACCATAATCCATTTTGCTGCGGATAAAAGCATTATATAAAAGTTCAATGGTGTACGGGTGGGCCCCACCATACACCAGCAAGGGCTTTGAGCATGTTTATGGTCCGTTTACACCTCTGGACAATGTAATTTAAATGATCACACCCTGTTAATCTCATATCCAGGAAGACCCCTAGAAATTTGACTTTGTTAGAAATTGGCAGTTGTTGGTCATGTACACTGACAACGGTACGAGGAATGTGTCTTCTACGTGTGAATATTATGGCGGAGCTTTTGGGGGCAGAGATAGACAAACCATGATTGAGAAGCCAGTCGTTCAGTGAGTTTAAAGAGACGGAAAGATATTAAGCGCCGTCCTGGATGGAACTACTACTCACATATAAGGCCAAATCATCAGCATATTGTAACTGTTGACAGTTGTTATTTAGGCTGGAGCCTATGTCTGAAGTGTACAAATTATATAGGAGAGGACTTAGAACAGAACCTTGTAGGTGGCCCCTCCATGTCTTTCTTTTGGTTAGAAGGACAAATGCCTTCACATGCAATGGTCCACCTCAGGGATAAAGTGTGGAAACCAACCTCCAATAACTATAAAATACTTGATTTTTATTTGTCCATAAAATCTAACAACCACTGACAGTCAACCATCGCATCTAAGTGTTTGAAAACCCTTCCTTTTAGGCATAATCAACATATTAATGTTTCTAGTAAACTTCTTCATGCCCATTCATTATTTTTATCATTTCAGCAACATGATTTAATTTTTGTCTTAACTTTCATAACAAATATTTATCTCATACACTGCTTCTTTAGAGTACCCCATAAAAATTAATCCAGAAGGTTACATTTGGGAGTGACCATTAAACATCCTTGTCCCATCCTTCGGCACGAGTAATCCTCGTCAAAAAATCAATACAGTCTCTTGCCGGGTAAACAGTCGTGCTGTAACAACATTCTCACGCGTACTTCTTGTGGTTACTAATAAATTACCAAGATAACTTCTCAAAAATTGGAGATAACACGCTGGTTAGCCGTTACTTAAGTTTCCGACTGAAAATTCTGTTATCCAGTGTTCCTCCTGCCCAAAATTGGTGCTGAAATAGACCATTGATTTACACCTCTTCCACGTGCTGGGGTAACACATGTCGAAAACAATAGTTCTTATCCGAGATCGAAGTAACTTTTCAGACAAATTAAATTAAATTAATTTGGTCCATAATTTGAAAGAAAAGTATAAATTTTGCTACACGTGACAGTTGGCACTGACAGTGACAAAAGCTGTAGTGACAAAGTGAAGTGACAATGACATAAACATGTTTTTTTTTGTTAATGCCATAAGAATTTGGTTAACCAATTCGTTCAATTGTTCCATCCGCTTACTGGACACACTCATCTGTTGCTTATCGCCTGCCGTCAACTATACTATGATCACAGAGTAAAGTAATATATAGGAAGAAGAGAGCCCTCTCGCAAAATTTTTCGTAGCCTAGCTTTGAATGGTGGCTCTGTCTGGTATCAGAATCCGACACTAAGCTGTCAATCTATATACATAGATAGGTAGGTACAAACAAACCATTATAAATATAATAATATATAGGTACCTATACTAATGTCGTTACTTATACAGTTTTATGAAATAATTGCAAATTATTGCAATTATTTCAAATAACTGTACACATCTTGCTGATCTAACATGATAGAGGTGTGATTTTGTGGTGTTTGTATCAACTTAACACAAACATGGTGGGAAATTCATTAAAAAGAAAGATGATCGCGTGCGCACACAACAAACATCCACCATTTTGTATTTTGTAAGTTTATGGTTTCTTCACAAACATACCAGAAGATTTGTCTATGGTGAATATTTAAGTAATAATTTTAATATAAAATAAATATTTTAAAGTAATTGTAAATCATGATAAAGTATAGTTCTTATTTTAGAATTATCAAATAAGTATTATATTGGTAAAAATCACATATTGAAATAATCTACTCCATTTAACGCTATCTAGCGAGGACTTGGCTAAGCTTGTTTTTCGATTCTTGTAACAGATGACACTACTTTCTTTGTCTCCGGCCATTGTTAGGGAGCGTACTATAGTGTGACCACAGGAGCTGTGCACCCCCTGCGGTATGCGCGGCGAGGTGGGGGACGAAGAAAAAATAGGTGTCCGTAATGCTAGCGTACACGCGATAGTTCTGATAGAAAGGGAACTTTTCTTTTGATAAATTCTTTATGTAAAAATAATGCGTGAAATTCTGACTGAATTAATGTAGGTAAATGCTTTATGCGAATTCACAGTGGAATATGTCAAAAATCCATGTTAATTTATATTCATAGTACTGGTACAGATAATATGCTCACAAGGGATTTGAATATCTCGAGAACTACAAAACATAGGTACAGTAATTCTGTTAATACAGTAGAAATGTAACCCTGAAATAACGCCTGTGTAACACTTTATTTCAATACAAAATTTAATATTATCGGAGATATTAACGGTTCTTAGGGGCCGGGCTGGAGTTATTTCATTACGCTATAATATTAAAACTACAACAACTATTTTTTTTAAATGTAGGTACTGTCTGTCTATAAAGTCCTGACAAAAAAATTAGGGTGCTACTGTGCTACACGTAGCAACCCTATTTAGTCTGACAAAATAGTTTTCAAAACAATTATGTTCAAATAAAACTACACTATTATAGCACTTATAATACTAGGGCATTTCTTGTAGGTAAGCCTGTTGCATTTAAAGTTTTGCGTAGAACTTCAAGACTACAATTAAAATCCATCTCAGTTGGAACTCGAAATTTTACAAAAGTTATGTAAATTGAACATTTTTCCACCTATCTTTTTAATCAAGTGTGCCAATGAAATATCCATGCCACTGTACTACATCTATAACCGTTCCCTTGAACTTGGTACTTTTCCTAAAATTTGGAAAACAGCACATATCGTGCCAATTTACAAGGATGGGGATAAGTGTGACTGTACTAACTACAGGCCTATTAGTATACTTTCGGCTATGGCAAAGCTTTTTGAAGCAGTTATCTACCAGCAGTTTTACTTTCATTTCAAGCCACATTTTTCAGAGCGCCAGCACGGTTTTGTGCGCGGTAAATCGACGTTGTCCAATTTACTTGAATATAAAAACTATATTTGTTCTGCTTTCGCCAGGGGGGGTCAGGTAGACTGTATTTATACGGATTTTCGAAAGGCATTCGATAAAGTCGATCAGGACATGTTACTTTCCAAACTTGTGTCCTACGGAGTGCACGGTAGTTTATTTCGATGGGTTCAGTCATACCTAAAGAATAGAAGCCAGCTTGTCTGTGTTAAAGGATACTTATCACAATCAATATCTGCTACTTCTGGTATACCACAGGGATCCCATTTAGGACCATTATTTTTTATAATCTTCATTAACGATCTCGTAAAGTTACTAAAATGTCCTTGTTTGTTGTACGCAGACGATTTAAAAGTTTTTAAGTCTATTGAGAGTGCTGAAGATTGTGAATATTTACAGAATGATCTTAAATCTATATCGAAATGGTGTAATCAAAATAATATGTACTTGAACCTAGATAAGTGTTTCGTAATTACGTTTACTAAAAAAAGAATTAAGACTGTTAATGCTTATAAACTAGACAACCGACAACTTGATCGTAAATATGTCGCCAGAGATCTCGGTGTGTTATTTGACGACCAGCTGACCTTTCGCGAACATTACACCGAGATAACAAAGCGAGCATTGCGAACCCTGGGATTCATAGCTAGATTCACAAAAGGCTTTAAAAGTCCCAGCAGTTTTATATTACTTTATAACAGTTTAGTAAGAAGTGTATTGGAGTATTGCTCAGTTATATGGTCACCCTGCTACGCTGTGCACTCGGATAGGATCGAGAGCGTTTAGAAGAAATGTGTAAAATGGATTTCTTACAGACACGGATACTCAAGAGAGCTTGCATCTTATTCTGAACGTCTCTCAAAGTTCAAAATGATTTCTTTATATGTGCGCCGTAATCAACAGGACTTAATTACTCTTCACAAGATATTACATTTTAAAATACAGTCCTCCACTCTGCTATCTCTCATTGATGTAAATACTAAGCGCAACACCCGTTCA
Source organism: Schrankia costaestrigalis (assembly GCA_905475405.1). Lineage (NCBI taxonomy): Eukaryota > Metazoa > Arthropoda > Insecta > Lepidoptera > Erebidae > Schrankia > Schrankia costaestrigalis. The sequence goes on along the minus strand of FR997829.1, from coordinate 19,397,678 downwards.
CCTAAAACGTTTTTACTAAGTATATTTAAAAATAATACCTCATACTATAACCCTATAATCAGAATGTGTCGTCTTTACAATCAAGTCTCTGATACAATAGACATTTTTGATTCTCGACCAAAAATTTTTAAGAAAGATGTTTTGTTTTTGTCATTCTAGATTGTATTTCTTCTTGTTCGTTTCTATTTTTGTTTTGTGTGACTGTTTTATTTGGGTTTTTGTATGACCATTGTAATTGTCTGTTCAACTTATCCCTTTAGCTAACTAATAATTGTATAACTATATAATAGCATGCTGTGTGATTGCGCTAGGGTATCAATCTGTACAAATCACCTTCCATTATATTTATATCTATCATGTTTGATTGCTACCTGTTGTAATTACCTTAATAAATAAATAAATAAATTTGATTATACCTACAATAAATTTAGGCATAACTAGAAACAAAATACAGGTAAAAGAAAAAAAAATGTTATATAGGTACCTCTTTTTTACTGTAGAACATAATTGTATTTTGTGGGGGAGAGCAGAAATATAGAAACATACATTTTATTTTTTGTAGACAGACCAGTCGATGCGAAAGTGACATAGTTTAGTTATTAATATCAACCGTAATATAGACATAAAAAAAACAAATTGGGATAAATCTTGACTGAATTATACCTACTAATGCAACTGATAATGTATCAACAGAAATTGTCGTACTACGATTTTTCTTACTTACAATGAATATCTAACCTAAAAATGTGCTATGTACACAATGCCTGTTTTTGGTGTCTAGGTCTCAAATGGAGTGAATTTATTACTTGAGACAGATTACGAAAAACAGTAACAAGATTACGCACCCATCAAAGTTGCAGTTCGCCCATAAACATCATCCAAATCGCATAAAAGTTGACCAGAATCGTGCTCCGCTAAACATCGCCTTATAACTTTAAAAATCACTTCCCGCGTGCCACTTTGATTTACTCTACTCATTGTTTACATTGTTCTTTGTAAGTCAGTATTTTTTTTTTTTTTTTTAAAGGCAACTCCCACACTAGGGATTATGCCCTGTGTCGCGGGGACCTTTTACAAACATCAATTAACGGACACAAAGAACACCCAGACCAGGACAATAATTTGTGGATCTCACAAATTGTTGTCCTGCGTAGGGATCGAACCCACAACCTCTTGCACGGCAGCCGCTTGCGCTACCGTCGCACCACCGAGGTCGTCGTATTAGTTTATTGTAGATTAATGAACTAATAAAAATCACAAATTTGACGACTTTATAGACATATCTGTAATATATTACACTTACTTAGTTGATCACAGTGTAACCCAAATATACTCATATTTTATTAAAAATATGCAGGTGATAAATAAGAACTCACCCCTTACTCATAAATGCCTCTTAAATTTAATCACTGTTTAGCGAGATTATTATTTGTAAAATCAAAATTATATAATCAATTAACTATTTAAGAGTCGTTTATGAGTAAGGGGGTAATCTATATAAAGTAATTCCAAGGAATACTGTAGTGTTAACGATTTCTAATTCCTCATCATTAATCTTAACTATTAGATTTTTTTTTTAATTTTATTTACGCAGAGTTTTTTGGCATAGTAACCAACTCGATATAGCTCTTGTGGTATGCTACCATAACGGACACCTACCTGCCGTCACGAGTTTTGACGGCAGTGTCATAACAATTCGAACATTACATTTTTCTTTAAGAATTTCATGTTCTTAGAGTATTTGATACATTCCGCTAGATGTAATTTTTCTCAAAGTTACATTATAAAAACACAAATAATGTTCCTATTTACGCTTAAAACTATACAATAATGTAAATACTTTCTTGGAGTTTTTAAAAAAACTGTCTTTTAATAGAAAACTGCTGCAGCCGCTCGTGCAGCGACCCGTACCAGCCTAATAACTTAAGTATATTGCGTCAGATGTCGCTAGAAGCTACATCATAGACTGTTTATTCTATACCATGTATAAAGATAAAACATGTACCTACTCTATATGTCCACCCCCCTCTCGCCGCGCGCATACCTCAGGAGGTGCACAGCTCCTGTGGTCACACTATAGGACTGACTATGATCAAACAATTATTATAGTTTAGTTTTGACAGTTGTAGTTTTGGGTTAGTTGTCTGAAACCGATTCAGAGATTTATCGATTCAGATAACAAATGTTTAATCGATTTAATGTGATGTAAGATTGGGAATGTGTAGCGTCAATAATTATAAAATTAAGATACCTATAGTACGGATAATTTATCAACCACTTTTCCAGTTAGTATTTAAGTGCTAAAGGACGCATTAACATCCGGTCAAGACTATCTCGCTGTAATTTAGATTTAAAGTTTCATCTAAAAATACCACTTTGTTCTAGTTTGTTCTTTTTGCATTTTCAAACCAAATCAGAATTGGATGGAGAAATCAATAAAGAATTGTTATCACATTTAAAAGAATAGAATGTAATTACTGATATGATAGCTAGGCTAAGCCAATAATATAGTTTTATTGAACAGCAGTGAATCAACAACAATACATCAAGACAAAGGTGTAAATTAAATTAGGATATTACTTGACCAAAATATGTTGCAAGTCCAATTAGGGGCGATAAATTTATGGAGAAGAAGAGAACTGAGATAAAATTCTACAAACGTATTATACCTGGGAAAAAGTGATTAGTAACCACTGGCACTAGGTCATCTTAACAGCCCATTAATGTCCCACTGCAGGGACGGGCCTCCTCCCTTGACGGAGGGTTAATAATAATTGGCCTACTAATACCACGCTGGTCAGACGGGTTAGTTTAAGGTTTAATTTCAAGTTTTACTTCTTTTTATTTCGTAAAGATAATATTCACGGACAGTCCCATATTCGGTTTTTACGACACCCATGGGATGAGATGGGTGTTGACATATATTCTTACTCCGTTACTACCACGGAAATCACTGATAGAAAGTTTTACAGTTGGTGATGGTTTGTTGAACTCATGTAATCAAGTTATACTGTGTATGTAAACAAAACTAAAGATCTATCGGCGTTAGCTTATGGTGGCACGTTCTACGATAGATCGGTTAACTCGAAGTAACACTTTTAAATGTAACACTTTAACTACACTGAACACTACACCATATTCGAAATAACACTACTCAAACAAACGTTTAACTGTTCCTAGTAAGGAGCACCGATCACGACCGAAGTCAAACTATAACTGACTGGCGTCAGGCGTCGCGTCTCCCTCCGGCGCGCCACACCTAGGCTCCGTTGTAGCACGAAGCTAGCTATACACGTATAGACGTCATTGCGACAGTGTCGCCTCTACCGGCAATCGTGCTGCGCTTTGTTTATGATCAAAATAAGTACTGTTTCCGACAGATCTAATTTGAGATAGGTGATTTTTTACAATGATTCCTAGCATAAAAAATACATAATGAATTACAATATCTGATAACTCTTTTAACTCGTTCTAAAAACAATAATTGTGACTTCAGGGATGCATAGTTAAATTTCTTCTTCTTAATGGATAGGACACAGGACTAATCTTTACATTAAAAAAGTAAAAATTAGTAAACGTAAAAAAATATATTAATATGCAATTAAATCTTTGTGGTTTTTAAATTGAAAGTTAATACTTTAAAAGTATCATCTTTTCTTGATTTTGCAATAGCGGTTGCTCAGAGAATTAATTGTATTATAAGAGTTAAATAAAATCTATTTCACTAGTGGCTATTGGTGAACGCAGCCGTAACGCAGTTCTGCCAACCACGTACAACGAACACAAAAAACATAGCTGTCAACATTCTGATAAGTCATGTCATGTGTTGGTGTTGCTTGGCTTGCTTGCTTTCAGCTTTCTTTACTTTGCTTGTGTACGCGCGTCGTCAGTCAATTGGACTGTTTATGTGTAGAAACGTCTGTCGCATAACACACAAATCGTAACCATAATATCGGACGTTAATAGTAAATCGAAACAAATCTTGTACAGTGCCAATAAACCGAGGATATTTGGGAATTATGTGAAAGTGACAGTAGCAATATCGACATAGTATTTGTGTGATATAATGATAATTCGCATATTTTCGAGTACCGTCAGTTAGTGTATCATAATACAGCCAAGAAAATGTTGCGTGTGAGGCACCGTTCGTGTATAGTGGAGGACACCTGATCAGGAACACTATGTTCGAAGTGGGATAAGAGTAGACGATTAGCTATAATGCAAACGGAGTGTACGCAGGAGGGTGGCAGGAGCAGGTACGAGCGGCGCAAGCCGAGCAAGGTGTTGAAGATAGCAGAGAGCTTCACGAACTTGGACGAGACGGCCAAGTCAGGCCGATACGTGAGAGGGCCACACTCGAAGGTGGGCCGCAGATACCGCGATGGAGAGACAGGGAGTCGGACTAAGCGTGCCGTGTGTTGTGATGATGATTGTGATAAGGAGTCAGGTGTTAGTGAGGATAGTGAGAGACTCGGTGACCGCAGGGTGACAGGCTCGTCCTGTACCGCCCTCAGGACAGCTGTGGCAGCTTTGTACCCCTTTGATGACTTCATCCTCGAGAAAATCGGTAGTGGATTCTTCTCTGAAGTTTTTAAAGTAAGTACCTACTTGTATGGGTTATTCTAAGTTAAGAAGTACTTTAGACGGCAACGACAAAAAATATATATTTTTTTCAATAAACTTTATAAATAACTTGTTTATTACTTAAAACTAAATGCTTCCTACGTGGTCACTAAAATTTATTGCAGAAATGTACGTAATTTAGTCACAATAAGCTCTAATATGTGAAAAATGTCTCTCCCCTGGTCTGTCCCATAACCGACTTTATTTGTAAATCAGTAATTATGAATGTATTAAAATTTAATAATTATTTTAAATTATTTAATTTTACAAGGACAGTAAACTTAGTAATAGTATCCTACAAGTAAAAGTGCTTTTATTCCAATTCTTTAAAAAAAATATGAACACCAAAATTTGTCCACCGTGTTTCGTGTCTCGTCCCCTGGTCTTTTGTTTTCGTTCAAAAATCAGTTCTGCTTTCCTAGTCTGCAGAAGTTGTGACCATGAATGTACAGTGTGTAACGTAAAGTTACCAGCAAGCGGCGCATAAGCAACTGCGCCGCCTTATTGCTGGCCATTTCGATCACGCCACTAGCTGGGTGCAGAAATGTTTAGTGAATGCAGTCTTTCCTCTGGTAAGTTTTCCATTGCCATTTTTTGTTAAAATACCAACATATACTTAAATATTTATTACAAATAGTGTATACATTGTTACGTTTGTGTGTGAATCACGTGCGTGAAATACTTTTACGGCTAATTTAGATTTCTATCGAAAATATATCTCCCCTGGCGTATTTCCCCTGGCTCTTTTGATGGCAGGGGAGATACTTAATATCCAGGGGAGATACATTTTTACGTGTTTCCATTAATACTTCTACCGACATAACGAAAAAATTGGGATCTACTAAAGATTTAGAGACTTTTTCAGGAATACTAAAGGTTCACAAAGTTACCGGTTGCGTATTGCCTAATATTGAAAAGTTTGAGCTGCTTCTGTGACTCTCGTCATTTTCAATTGGGTACTTTGGATTATCCACAAAAACATGCTAACATAAAAGGCATTATCTTGAATTAGGACAAAGTTGTCACCAACAAAACCAGCATAAATATGGAACGACGTAGTCCCCCAGGATTTCTTCAATGTACCGATCTGCAGTCAATCCCCTCACATGGCGGCCGGTTTCAATGAAAACCAAGTCGATTTTTTCTATCAAAAAAATACTAGCCCGCACCATGCAGGAGCCACCTCCATACGCAACAGCATTGTGCGTATCACTCTCCTGGCCTTCTATACACTCTTCTTCTTCTGTCACTACCATGCAGACATACTCTGTTTTCATCGGAGAAGAAAACAGAGCGCCACTGATCTTCCGTCCAATCGACGTGTTCTCTCGCAAAACGAATACGAGCTGCTCGATGCGCTGTAGTCTGTAGTCGATTAGGAACCTGTTGCTGGTCTTTTTGGAATCAGGGTTACCAGCTACCTTGAGTCTTCTACTCACAGTGCGAGAACTGACAGTTAGTCTACGCGTTTATCGGGGCTCCCGTTGGATTTGAACCCCGTCGAGTGAACAATTTCGCAGTGAAGTACTAACGATGAAAAGATCGTCTCTTTTTGAAGTGGATCCTTTTCTACCTGGACCTCTTCTTTGATCAAAGCCACCAGTCTCTTGGTACCTTTGGCTTGTTCTTACTCCATTGACTGGCTTATATTCAGAGTACGAGCCACTTGTCGTTTACTCATGCCTTGTTCCAACAGTGTAACTGCTTGAGCCGCTACTTCTGATCTTGTGTCCATTTCTGGGAAGTTTTATTGCTTGAATATTCTGGGGACGTGTACCTGTTGACATTTCACGGTCAACTAATAAAACTCATAGGTGGTGGTCGCCTTTAATATCCCCTGAAGTCGTAAGAGTATTTAAAAGAGTATTTTTAGTTTTTGTTTCTTTTTATTTAATTATTGCCTATTAATAGTAAAGTTATATATTAACTTTAAAACTTTCGTGTTTCATTATCACTTATTATTAATAACTACACAGGTATTAAAGTTATATAGACCTATACTTAGGTAGTTTTGTTTTGATAGTCAAGAAAAATAAATATTTTTTAAGTTTATGTTACTCAAAAGAAAATTTTTAGTTTTTGTTTCTTTTTGTTATTGATTTTCATAGGAAACATTTAATTTTATAGACAAAAAAGATTGTAAACAAATGAAAAGCCTGATTATAAATAATTCATATTATAATAAATAAAGATGATACCTAAAAATAACCATGTTTATTATGTTTATCTCTTCCCTGTTCATAAAGTATCCTCCCCTGTACACCTTGTCTCTCCCCTGTATGGTGTATTTCCCCTGGTCACTTATAAAACGTAATAAAATCAACAAATTGACTGGCCACTTTGTAAATGTTTTAAACGTAGCAGTTTACATTAAAAAAATGTATACTTAAGTAAAAATATATAAAAAAAACCCGTGCCGCCATTTCATACAACGAATTACCTCTTAACTTAGAATGACCCGTATATTATAATAAACTAGGTTTCAATTTTATATTAGAAACTAATAAGAAAATTACATAGCAAAACCAAAACGTACAATTTCATTTCTAAGTTTATTATTTTTCTTTAAGTAATAAAGAAACAGTAAGTTTAAAATGATCCAAATTTATTAAATTCAAGCATCTGTTAAATTGAATAAATTAAAAATAACTACTTTCAACAATCTCTTTCTTAAATAAATTTGAGCCAAAATTTACACTAAATAGTTAAGCAATAACAAACCAATGGTAGAGTTTTTAACATACATTAAACCTCTAAATAACAAACCTTTAACATTTGAATGGATGGTCCATAATCTACACTACATTGTGTATTATTTGTGTTGTGTATAATCAAAACAGTGTATTGTCAATGTTATAACAGACTGACAATAAAGCAATAAGTCACAAGAGATTAACAAATGAATGAAATAAAATAATGTGGCATTTTTAGATATTCTTTTAAATCCTTAAAGCTATGCGGCCAATTTGTTCCGTTAAGATCAACTTAAACTACTACTAATTCAATCCCTAAACAATTTAGCTACTGCTACTTAGGTTTTTTTATTCTAGGCAATTATATTCCATAAATAGCATTAACCAAGAATATCTCTGGCGTCCTCTGTCAACATTTCTCTAGCTATATTGGATGTCTGCCACAATTTTAATGAACATTTACACATATTTATTACCTTCCTTAATGCACTATCTATTGTAATCTTGATGCAACATTGTTTGTAACTGCTTTAAGGTAATATGTCTGTCATCTTCATGCGCTAATAGTGCTTTAGACAAAGATATAAATTCCTTATAATTTATTGTCTTAGTGAAAAATTTTAATGGGATCGTAAATTTCTAGTAATATATATGTGAGTACAGACAGGAATGCTGTGGAGATTCTAGTTAAATTATAATTGGATGATATTCATATAGGCATAGTAAGTTTATTTGCTTAGTTCTTGAAGATAGTATTTAAGTTTGTGAGGTGAACTTTGCATGTACGATTGAGGATTGAGATTGTTGTAAAGTTAGTTGAATGATCTATAAGTATATTATAATTTACTCATAATACAGAAATTACAACTATTTTATTGATTGTAATACATAATTAAATTCTTAAAAAATATCTTATTGGAATGCATGGAATTTATAGAATAACAATAAAAAATAATTCTCCTTGATTACAACATACCAATACATTTTTCTTTAAATGTTTTAAATACTTGTGTAGGTATATATGGAAATAAGATCCCTGAAAATAAGACATGGACAGTATTCAAATAATACATTGTATGATATGAAAACCAAATCTAACAATTCATAGCTTTGTTTGTAGTGAATGTCCAGTTTACTATGAACCCTATACACACTATGAATGCTAATCACCACTAAACTGTTTGTAACCTCTCATATCTATTCCGCAACCTATCATTGTACTGACCTCATTGCTATTCAATCAAATAAACTGTCCTGTGTATGTGAGAATCGAAGGTCACGTCTTGACCATGGCCTTGAGTACAATTTTGTTAACCAATCGGACATCACATCAATTGTATGGTATTTTAGTTAGCTGTGGAATTTGTATGTAATGAATTAATTGGTTGACAACATTACTGGGTTATTGTTAGGAGTGGTAAGATATTATTGACATGCATAAATTCTTACTTTAACTGCTATTTTGAAAGAAAGAATTTTAATAACTCTAGAACTATTAGACTTACCTAAGCTACTTTGGAATGTTTTTAATAGTGTAAATATGTATTGAATAGTGTTTTTAATTGTGCAAATAAATGCATGTCTTAAAAATTAGCAATTTAGTATAATATAGGAATATCTATTGTTCTAATATATTTTATAAACAATAAGCATTTTTGTTTTAGCATACCAAAAATATAGTGGAATGCATATTTATATTATTGCAATAATTAAAAATGTATGGTGTTATTTTATTAGACACAGGAATATCTTTCTTATTTTCATTATTGTCTGCTTTAATATTAATAATATTTTTTTTCATAAATATTCATAACCGCTTATAGGTAACACAGATAGGGCTTTTTAGTGTGACCTCTAGGTCTTCTAACTGTCCAAATTTTTTTTGAAGATTTATTTCAAGTTTTTTTTTGTTTTGTTTTTGTAGAGTACTTAACTGTACTTTTTTTGTTAACTGTACTGTGAGCTACATCTTAGGTGAATTTTAAAATACCTATGGGATAAGATAGTGTGGTGACACATTATTATGCATTATTCCTATTAGGTACACTTTTTATAATTAAACTGAAATGAAGTCACTGTAGACCTATGAACAACTGGTCTTGATATTTAAACTATTTAACACATTTATACATTATTCATTTAATATTTATTCAAGTGTTAGTACACATTTCTGTGTCTGACATCATGCTGGTAAATTAACTCTTCTTTTGGTTTACAAATTGTTATATTAGATTATCAGTATGTGTGAATAATGTCTGTGAAATTTGAAATACAAAGGTATTTGTACAGTACATACTTACTAAAATATTTGTTAGGGATGTTATTTGGGTTTTTACATGACTTGATATTGTGTCAATGACCTCTTGAGATTATAATTTCCGTCATAATATAGCTTCTTTATCTTTCGTATGTTTCTTCAAGTAAAGAAACATACTAATAAAATATAGTTATTTCACGTATGTTGGTTTTAATCCTACTTTTATAGATTCATTTTGCGATAATTAGGAAAAATAGCTCTTTATAAATTTATTATTTAAATCAAATATTAGCCCAAATTCACTATTCTTGTTTAATTACAGTTCAGTATTTATAGTCTAATTTTATTACTGCAGAATTACGATTGGCGGTATGCTCTGTGCGAGCAAATGACAGCGCCTAATAAAATTTAGTAAAATATGTATCTAGTCTAAAGTATTTTAAACTAGTACTAGGCACATAGTTATTAGTTATTATCTGTAAACAACTCTCATCGCAATATTTGTTATCACCTTGTATTGCGCCTAAAACATATCACGTCGTCACTCCAATTCTGTCTACTTTTTTCGCGCTTAAATCTGGACTTTTGTTCTAAGATTTAATAATAATCTATTTGCCAAAATATAAACTTATTTAAATATTTATTCGTCTTGTTGCTTGTGCTACTGAAAGGCTACTTTCAGTCATTTTCTCACATTCGTAAAGTTAATATTATATTACTATACTATTACTAACAGACTTATTAGATACATTAAGATAGCTAACAGCATTATAAGTTTACAATTCATAACACTACATTATCGGTTCAGAATCTCAGTAGGTAGGTACTTAAGTTTATATTTCCGGCGTATAAGTGCTTCGAACGAATCTAGACGGCTACGGAAAAGGAAATGTCGTGTGGAAATAGACTAGTGTATCTTGAGGCCTATTGTCAAGTCAAGGTTCATGGCAACAGGATTGTTTCGATGAAGGGTTTCGCGTGTGTGGTCATGTACTGCTTAGAGTAAGTACTAAAAAGGTAAATGTAACGCATACACATGAATATTCCTCACACTATCACATAACGCCATCTAGTCCCAAACTAAGCAGAGCTTGTACTATGGGTACTTGACAACGGCTATACATACATAAATACTTTCTTTGTTGTAAATACATACATAAATATTATACATAGAAAACACCCAGACCAATGCAAGCAATCATGTTCATGCACACAAAGATTTGCATTGAGCGGGAATCGACCCCGGGACCTCTGCGTAGCAATCCTGTTATATAACCACTACGCCACAGAGGTCGTCATGAACCTTCAATGAGTCCTTACGTTTACTCTAGATTTGAGTAAGATGACAAGTGCTACCTACCAGAAATGGCAAAATAACGGTGTTTCAAAATTTTCAATTAGAATTTAAAAACTTTATATTTAAGGACGAACTCTTATTAAGTTACGAAATAAATATGACTATAGTATGTTATAATCGAATGCTATGTCTCAAATGATATCTATTTTCATTCATTTAATAAAGAAAAACAAAGATAGCGTGTCACAAAATAGTTAAACACTTGCTCACTTTTGTAAATATTTCATCAGGTAAATAGAGCAGCGCAAAATTATCAAATGGAATGTATTAGGCTCATTACCAGTGAAGCCATTATTACTTTGCTATAAGTTACTATTGTACCCAATATGTCTTGTTTTTCAAGTAGGTAATGTATTCTGAAAGTCGTTATCTTAACCGAACTGTCCTAAAAACTTACACTGCCTCGTGCAAATTTGCTTTTGTGATTGATGATTGTATGATGTAAGTTTGTAAGTCCTACCAAATTCTTTTTTTACCTTATTATGCGATCAGAATCCTTGGTAGTTCACCCGAATTTTGGCTTGTAAAAGAAACTTTGAACCAGGCAGTGATGTGTTCTTTTATAACATAAAGTTTGTTTTGGTAATAGTCAAAACTCTAAAAAAAAATAATTATGTACACTCGAAGTCCTGGAGAATTAAGAATTGACTATTAGAATCTATCAGCAATAAGAATCCTGGTGGCAATGTATTAAAATCTCTATTGAAGCCTTTAACAGGCATCATTATTCCACAATGTTTATTCAGAGTCATAAATCTATTGTTCTGCATTGTTTCCTAATGAGAAAATAATCAATTTATAATAATAATGTTAAAATAGCTAACCCGCGCTAATGCGTATGCGTAACTAAAAGAAAAATAGCCTAGGTAAATATTTATCAGTAATCAAATTATTCAGATATTACAAATGAGTAATCTCTGTAGATTTACCTACGTTAAACTACTGCCATTTCATTTAAAAATATTATCTTTCTAGGTCGTAGCGTGGTTTTACAAAACCTAAAAGCTTTATTGTAGAAATTAAAAAAAAACTATTCTTTAGATTAATGCTATCTACCAGCTCAACGAACAAAAATTCTTCTTTTTGTTAATAAGAATAGATAAGGTTACATGTATTAGGATTGATGTTTTATTAGATAGGCTACGTGATCGATAGGTGTAAAAACCTTTTTCATCTGTTGGAGTGATGGTGTGACTTCTTATACCCCTTCCAGCGTAAGTTTAGCTTTTTGACAGTTCACGTCCATGAAGTTTCGTAATACTTCTGCTTATTTTTCAAACAAATAATATTGTATTTCATGGACGTACCTATGTTTTTTTCAGTTACTATGGTTACTTAGTGATGGACACTCATAACGATTACCACCATTATGAAACAAATTACAAATAGTCGGTAGAAATAAATAATAATAATAATAAATAATATGCTATGAATAAACCTGAACTCTTCATAATACGTTTATAAAATGTATTATGATATTTTAGATTAGCTATAAACCGCGAATGTGTCACGATAAATTATGTATTTTAAATAATACCTAAGCTAACAATAATTTTATCATTTTAAGCTATAGGCTAATTCTCTTAACATAGATAAAGAAAGAAACAGTAATAAAATGATAATGTAAGTTGATGTAAGGATCCAAATGTTTAAAATAAAGTAATTTGAAAAATCGAAAAATCGCTTACAATTGAATGGCATTACATTCGAGATACTGCTGAACGTCACTACCGTCAACCTGTCAAATGTCGTTAAATATAGTGGAAAGGGTATAGTTACTAGAATATAAAATCAGGATTGATGTGTTTATCTTTGATTCTGTTTAGACGGTTTATATCGATTGAATAGAGTTACTCTTAGATATTTTTGATTTATTTATACGTTTTTCCGGGAGTAAGATTACATTAGGTCACCGTCCCATGTCATCCCTCGGGTGTCGTTAAAGCTGGCAAAGGGAAAGTATGCAGATAATATCTCTTTGACTTAAAAACCTCACAACAGTCTGTGTGGCCAGGGTTGTATTAGTAGGCTAAGTTTGTCTCTGTTGATGAGACCCGTCCATATAGTTGGATATTACTCGTAATAGGTTTTTATGATAATTATTGCCTTTACACAATTATCGTAAATTCAACTTTTTATTAGGTAATCCTAACCTTTTTAGTAATCTTTGAATATAAATGTATTAGGTACTTAGTAGTATGAGCGTTTAGGTTACCTACATATTTTTATTCTTATATTAAAATCGAGCAAGGACATTCAGGTAAAATTAATAAATTTACAAAACCTGTTCAATAATTAAAATTCGCAAAACTTGCTTGTTTTATAACAACATAATGTTATGAATATTATGTATTCAATCGGGTGGCCAGTTATGAAAATATACACATTTGTTTTGATACTAAAATATTGAATACCTAACTTGACTGTACCGTCAGACATGTTTAGCTAAGTGTTTTGCTTTTTTAAAAAAAGAGTCTAAATTTATGATTTTGTTTATTAAGTTTAATTCACTTTAATTGAGAAAAAAAAACTTGAGAATTATAATACTAAACGTGTTTGCTAAAAGGCACCTTCCATATTTAGTTTTAGGTGTATTTGAAGGTAAACATTTTTATAATAAAAACGTAGAGCGAGATGATGATTATTAAATTATTGTTTTATTTATCATTATCACAAAAATCTTAAAAAATATTAGTCAAAGAACGTCTATTGCTGGATGCTTACATTTTTGTTCACATTTGACTGATTCTCTTCCCGCTGATGAAATCAGGAGGAAAAGAGGAGTTAACAAATAATCAAGATGTTTGCCATTAGGTCTGTTAGCGGCTGCTTTCATTAGAAAGCCTTTTGGGATCCGTCATAGTATCAACCACGTTCATCGACGCTTTTCACGGCTAATTTCTTAAATTCAGTAGACACGGCTCTGTAATCTATCCGTAAGAGATTCAAAACGTTCATGCCTGATTTGAAACGTCCTTAACCTTGCTTACCAAAACTATAAAGTATAGAAGCATATAATTTAAAAGTAATCAAATAACGTAACAATAGTACAACACCTCCCGCAAGGAAGCAGTGAATCAGTGATTCATTCAAAGTCAGGATATATAACCTTGTGCATGCGCAAGGTTCACGAGTGCGCATGCGGTATATAAATCACTTAATTATAGAACCACGTGTGCTGTAACTATGGGGGCTAAGCGAATTATTTGTAGAACGGGAGCTCGCATCATTTCTCTACTTTCACTCTTTTAAAATTAGATTAGTTTTAAGGTCGCGTCGTATTATAATTTTAATATGTTAGCATAGAAGTGTACATGTGTATAAATACTTTTTAAGAATGGCAAAACATATAAGAGCCTAGTTGTTGACATGTAAACAGGGAAATTCCTCACCGCAAATTCACGCACACCAAAATATATATACATGGACATATTCTATGTATAGTGTGAAGATTAAAATTCAAATATCAGAATACTAAGTAAAAATTTTAATAAATTTCTCTTAATAATAAATTCGCATCGCAGATTATTTAAATGTAACGTTTTGTCTGCATATCACATAAGAGAAACATATAAGTGTTATGTAACAAGTATTAAATAAGAGATTGTAATTATTTACGCAAATTTTAAAATATTATAATTTGCGGAAACGTATTTGCTTAGATGTACAATTGATGCTGTGTGGGGGCCATCGTATTAAGGACTGGTTATGCACGCAGATTCGTTTATTGCTTGGAATGCATTTTTTTTATATTAGGACCTTCCTAACATTATCGTGTTGAACCTAACAAATGTAAGCTTCATTACGTTACTTAGATTTTGTTTTGTAGACAATAACCTACTTTATAAATTTACTTTTCTATTCGACGTAGTCCAAAAAGTATTATTTCTAAGTAAGTTTTCTTTTTCCCTTGCAGCAATATTTTTCGATTATTCTCTGAATGTACCTAAGTATATTATTTTGGGTGACCGGAAGTCAAAGGATTGGAAAGGCGTCGGTATCGGTATATGGTCAGCAATGGCTGTTTTAGATATGAACATAAACATAACATTATCATGTATTATAATACTGTACATATTTATTATTGTCGTATTGTTTGCTAACGTTACTTTGTTTAATATTTTTGTGTGAGAATTATGCAAACAGTACAACTAAGTAATTGAGAGCGCAAAAAATGTAATTATAATCGATTTCCTAGTCAATGCTTCTGTTGAAAATTTTGAAGAATAAATTTTAATAGGCTTGAAATTGTGTAAAAATTTGACAGTGTTGAAGTTGCTGTGTCAGACAGATTACTTAAAGAGATGCTTCGTAATCTCGAAGGTGACGTTTGGGTAATTGGTTAATTTACCTAAGACATTTTATCATCGATCTATTTACCTCAGAACGCTGTATTACTAATGCTACTAATCAACGCGCAGCTAATAATAACAATGCAAACACCAATTTGACGAATACAAACAAAATCCAGTCTCAGTACAATAATGTATCGTACACAAAAAAAAATACTATGAAGGATTCGAACCTGCGTGCGTGGACATTAACAGCAAATCGCAAAATCGAATCAGATTCGAGTTATAAACTGTGTAAATAATACAAAATTTCTCGATCGCCTCAATTCCTGCTTTAGTAATGGCATAGTGAAATTGCTTCTAAGATGTCACCTTCAGAACAGGTTATATGCGAGAGGTAACAAGTGTTATGAGGACGATATTAATTGCAGTGACATGATCGAGGTCGCGTGGACCGGTATGCGTTTAAGTTGAGATTATAGAAACCGTGTTACGTATATAAATTATTAATTAGATAGATTAATCATTGGGGATTTTTGAATAAAGTTATTTTAGGCGGCGTGAATTTTGGCTCATTTGTATAGAACCATAATTTTTTTTCTGGGAAAAAACTCGTTAATCGAAGTTCAAGACGATCAAGTTATGTGAATCGCTCAAATAATTATTTTGTGTGGGATCAAACCCGCTCTTGCACGGTAGCCAAGACAGCATTTAGCCACCGAGGGAGTTTCGAATGTAAAAATGCAAAGAAGTAGACATGTCACATAACTCTACAGTTATATTTTTATAGTTACAATATTGCAGTATTTCAATATCAACATAACCCTTTCACCCCGCGATGTATTAGACCGGTTCCAATGTTTTTGGGTTAATATTGTAGTTACAGTTATCGAATGTGACAACCTTGTTTTGAAGGTTATATCTGTCTTGTGTTCACGTTACGGTAACATGATCTAGGATAATGACCTATTTAGTATCAGCCTTGGCACGTTATACTAGCATTGATTCGAAGGTGCAGCTTTGAAGTGCTTGGGTTATTGATAGAGTAACTGTTTCGTGTTCAATGGGACTTAATCTTCCTTAGCTTTTCATGCAACGAACATCAAATCAATTTCAAAAACTGAAAATGGTTTTTGGGATGCCTAACCAAATCAAACTAAAAGTAAAACAATTCGGGAAAAATTCGTTTCGATCTAATTTTGAAAGGAGATGGAAACTTTTGGGCTAAAGCCTGTACATTACTGTACAGAGTAAGGATATGCCCTAAAAAGCTTTTCTATTTTTTAATAAAATAATAATAAAATTACTCAATTTTATTAAGATTCGAACTTGAAAAAAATAGAAAAGATTTTTAGGGCATATCCTTACTCTGTACAGTAATGTACAGGCTTTAGCCCAGAAGTTTCCATCTCCTTAAAAAAAAATTATCTTGGATTTCAGATTGCCAAAACTAACAAAAGATTTAGCACGAGACTAATAAGTGTGAAGCTATAAATTGATAATACTCTCATTTCTGTTTAATCTTGGCCCAAAACTCTTAGTGAAGGTTTCATTCTCTTTTGGAGAGGTAACCCTTGTTTCCTTTAGGTACTTACTTATAAAATCAAATGTCGTAATAAAATATATCTTTATTAGGTACATTATATACAGGGTGGCTCATTCAAAGGGGTCAGTATAGGAAAGTCTTAAACTATAAGTCATACGAAGATTTGTTCTTAGGAACCATGACACCGATTTTGATAAAAAGAAAAACTGCATTCATACATTTGAGAAAGATACTGTACCCAGCTCGGGAATCGAACCCGGTTGTTTTGCAAAAATAAACTTATACTTTTTCTATTTAAATATCGATTCTGTAGGTCTTAAGCAGTAAATATCTCTATGAAACATTATGTCTAAAATGAATAAAATGCATTGTTTTCACATACTTCAATTTATCATAGTAAGTAGGTGTTCGAAGTGGCTAATCTTCGAACTGTTACAATCTTCAACAGTTTAGGTATTTAAAATTATCTCTATGGTTGTTTGTACCCCTCTACTTGTTACATACACCGTGTTACATATCATGTGGCCATTGTCATTGCATTAAACCTTTAAGGAAGTTTTGTTATCTACAGTAATATTATTATCTAGATACAACTGCTTACTTCTTTTAATCAAACACTAACAATCAATTGAAAAGCCATGTAAGTAATGTAGATATTGTAGATACAGAGACGTGTTTAGTTAAGCCTCATTTGAAAATAGAACGTTTCAGTGTGACTGTTCGAATACCAATAAAAAAAGAAAAAAAAGATCGTTACCTAAACGTGTTGAATATTGTATTGGAAAAAAACGATGGCCACTTCGAACACCTACTTACTATGGTAAATTGAAGTATGTGAAAACAATGCATTTTATTCATTTTAGACATAATGTTTCATAGAGATATTTACTGCTTAAGACCTACAGAATCGATATTTAAATAGAAAAAGTATAAGTTTATTTTTGCAAAACAACCGGGTTCGATTCCCGAGCTGGGTACAGTATCTTTCTCAAATGTATGACTGCAGTTTTTCTTTTTATCAAAATCGGTGTCATGGTTCCTAAGAACAAATCTTCGTATGACTTATAGTTTAAGACTTTCCCATACTGACCCCTTTGAATGAGCCACCCTGTATATAAATATGTGATCTACATTTTAATCCAACCATTATTAGGTATATCTGCGAACTTTTCTTTATTCTTTATGTTACCCATGGGATAAGATACGGTGATCAGATCTTGTTTTCATATTCCATAACTAAGTGTCCTTGAGGTTACAGATTTACTAGATATGTATTATAAAAATATACTCTTTGATCTAGTTTTTATCTATGTGACGGACATTGATAAAAACTAGCAAAAGTAAAGCTGAACATCTAAAACCACATCCTTTAAATTAAATTAAATGTTTTCTGTATGTACCTGCCAAAACAAACATGCGTTCACTAATGAACTGATCGTCTGGTTGACGTATCTTGTGGTTTTTATTATACTTAATGATCGATGACTGTACAGGTTTTTAATCTTCATTTGTACCTACATAATTATTATTTTTAGACGTCAAATTCACTAAATCAACTCTTTTTCAAAGTAGAACGCACAATACAAAACCCGTGCCTAAAAAAAAAGTAAACCAAAGCCACTTTTTATACCTGACCACACTGGTTATCGTGTGTCAGTGTTTTGTTTTTTTTTTCTTATTTTTAAATTAATATTCTAATTTATGTATTTCGTGTCACTCAAAGTATAAACCTAGTAGACATTTTTTTTCATAGACTTACTCAAATTACAGTTATTAATATTACGTTTTAAGTAGTCGGTAGTTTTTCTAGTGAATTAAACAAACTGTTATCAATAAATAAATATAAAGTTTTAGTATCGATGTAATTTTCTTATTAAAATGCCGACTCCAAGATGATACCCACCAAAATACACAATCAATATAGATCGATTGATAAAACTTCATCTTGACGATTAACTTATGTTGGTAATTTGGCTAATCTGTTATTACCTATATGTCCTGTATTGCTAGACACATCCCTGATTTCTCGTTTATGGACTGTTATGTTTATAAAACTGAAGAAGACTATTCGATGTCCGTAAACCTTTTACTGGTATTTGTATATCTGTCGCAAATGATCCTTCGTCAATCACGCGTTCATACCCGGTAACCGTGCGGTGAAATGTTAAGAATTTAGTTCTCTGTATAATAAAAACTATTTTACTATACACACTCAGGTATTTGTTCGCTTGTGCATTAGTTATGTAGGTATGTTATATTCAGGTGACTTTCATACCTGGCTCACATCCACTTGGCTTGTTTAAAATGTCATAAAGCATTATAATATTGGGTACAACATTATCAAAATAGGTAATAATAAGGTATTTTGTAGCAATGTGGTAGCTACATTGCTACAAAATATCTATCATAAATTATTTTTATTTAAGATTTTATTTTTTTATGCCAATTGCGTAGTTGATACGCATTCCTAGAAATGGATATAATACATTGGTAAAGAATGGTGCGTCCTTGACATTCGTTTCATTGATTTTAATTGATGTCATAGACGAGCATATTTTAATTCTAGTTATTAATAAAACAATCTCGCATATTTGTAATTGGTATGTTGTCTATGTGGTGATAGACTAAGAAAATAGCTGCTCAACTGCGTCGGTGGCAAAAGGGGCGTGTATAAGCGCCTGACATGCTTAAGGTTGCCGGTCAAATCCCACACAAGTCTATTGTCTCGAGCCTGGATGTTCTTTTAAAAGTTTTCCCTGTCTCGGAAAGGAAATTTAACAATCATAGTAATATTTTAATCAAAACTATCCCAGGTAGGGACTACATAAAAGAAAGCCTACTAGCTATTAGCTCTCATTTTGTCTAATCTAGTCATACCTTGCTATCCTAGAGGATTTTTATAGGTTTTGTTTACAAATATTAATATACTTTTTTTAATCTGTTCTGATCTTCTGAGAAGCGGATCAAAAATAAAGATTCGTCCTCACATAGACAATTAATCATAGAATGAAGTAAGTAAATACTTCTTTATTTATCACAACACCTCAAAACTATCTTATTATTTTAAACGTATTTTGTGCCAAACTCGTGTCTAATGTTATGGACATAGTCAACTTAATGTGTGGTTATTAAAATAATGATAGCTGATTTATAGTCACGTATCTATTCAATTCTAAGAGTTCCCCCGTCTTACCTTTGTGTAGAATTAACTACACAGTGATTGCCACGTCATTATGTCGTTAAGATTTGATACTGTGGAGTTGAGAATGTTAATCTTAAACGTTTTTGCAGTAGTTGTAGGTTAGATCTGATTCTTAGCATGTCATAGATTGTAAGTACGTACTTCAGCGTTTAACTTGGGCAGGAACTTCAGGGATCATGATAGTTTCAGACCATCTAGAAGTTATAGGATTAAGGAGTTCTCCTTACAATGCGTAAGATCTCTTCCAACCTTTATTGTGTCATTTTGGAATAGTAACCACGTTAGAGGTAGACGCCGCGCAGACGTACCGTACATGTGCTAGACTGATTGTATCATAAATAGGACTGGTTACCTATAGATGCTCGCTCATCCATCGGGGTTACCAGTGTACAGGGTGAGAACAGTGGAAATATTTGGGGGAGGCCAACAGTGGAGTCTTTTGACTGATATTATAATGATGTTATATAAATTAGCACCAAATAAATTATATAAGCCACACACGTTTATATACTTTTATCACGATAAGCCTTTGTAATTTAAATACTAAATTGTTATTATGTGATTAAAGTTTATATTATACCTAAGATTAAAAAGATAAATATTCAAGTAAGAATATAAAATTTTATAAGTACTGTGTATATTTTTTGATTATTTAAAAAAAGACCTCTGCAATAATTAGTTATGGCTCATTAAAATTTCATGCGAGAGCAATTTGCTAATTACACCCGTGTGATAATAATTACGTAAGCCTTTTATAATAAGATGAATAATATGAAAATATTTTCACCTGTCCCTTATTGTGAATGAAAAGTGATGGGTAATTTGAGCACTTCTTTTTATTATGTGAATTCTTTGCTCACAAACACATAATTAAGGTGTACGTGGTTATACAATGATTTGGACGTACGTCATGTTGTTTCTGAGGCTAGAGTGTGTTTATGATGTCTATTTGTAGTTGGTTATTTCATAATGATCTAGCGCTCTAATGTTGTTAGTACATTTGGCTTAGTAGTACGTACTTTGATGACCATGGTTTGGTTATTAGTTTTTGAACCAGGTTTTTTTTGTGTAGGTAATTGCTACAGTCCAAGAGACGCATTTTTACATGATTAAGCTGTTTATTCAGGTGACACAGTTGTGTCAAAGTGGCTAGTGATTAGTCACTCTTTTTGCTAAAATAATGTAAAAGTTGTAACTGAAAAATCTTCCAGTGTTGATATAGCAAAAGTATAAAAAATACCAGTTGAAAGTATTTAACCTATGGATGTGGGAGGTAATGGAAGTCCATTGACTGGTATGAAGAAAAGTTTTTTATGTAAAACGTGATACATTACCTATCAGCTTGTCTGCTCAGGTTACAGGGCACACGCCATCTTCAATGCTATACATAATGTAATTATAATTTACATGTGTAAATAACATCAATATTATGAATAAATATACTTTCTTGTGAATAACGTAACGCGATTGATCAAAGTCACTTTCATTTCATTGCTAAAACATTCAATCGTTAATACGAACTGATATTATTATTACACTATTTTGTAAGGTGTTGCCTACTTGTTAAATATACTTTCTCATTTAAGAAAGGGTACATTTAACTAATACCTTTTAAACGGTAACGTCTTTTTAACCCTTAAAACATCTAACAAAACCGTTGACAATGACAGTTATTGCATAAACAATTATGTCTTATACGTACCTATATCTAATTCGTTATCTTTATAAAATGACAACTTCCGCTGAAGGGATCAGCCCCTGTGTCGCGTGGACAAAACAATTAATTTGTAGATCGCACTAGTAATAAAATTGTCTTTCTGTAATTCGTAGTACGCGATTGAAGACAGTTTAACTTAAGAAGATAAGTAAAGTTTATTTTCGATTTGATTAAACTAACAACTACAATCAAAGCAAACACTAAAGAGTAAAACCTTAATTAAAAAGCGAGACATAAAAAAAAACTTTCCCGATGACTTCCATGATGGGGCATGACTTGACTTTTGTTTGACGAATCAGATGCATGCATGTATGTATGTATTGGAAAGTGTTCGTCATTGATGGTAATATCTCATAGTGAAAGTGTTATTACATCGGGATGGTACACACGGTATTTAATTTTTCCTGGTTTCCCTACTACGCTGTGCATATGCGGAAATCGTAACGGCTTGTGAGTAGATAAATGTCTTATCTGTAATGTAATAATATGTTTTGTGTTCTTGCGTGCGCGATGTTAGGGCTAGAACATCTTAACTGAGAAAAAAAGCAATTCTATTTGTTTTATGGGTTTATTATGTTAAGGTGAACGCATGTTTTGTATTTATGAGTTCAATGGTAGGAATCTTGCTTATCAAGAAGTTTCTTGAAGAGGCTTGCTTACCTCACTGTTCCAAAATCTTTCTGCATCATTAGCCCTTAGCCGTAATTCCCGTGTGGTGACGGAGTAAGAATACAGTGTGTCACCACCCCATCTCATCCCATGGGTGTCGTAAGAACCGACTAAGGGACTAGGTATTCGTGAATATTATCTTTATGTAATGAAAGGAAGGAAGTGGGTCTCCGGGTTTAGAGTAGAACCTCCCCAACTCATCCCGCGGGTGTCGTAAAAGGCGACTAAGGGAAATCTGGAAGGCGGGCAGCAGCGTCTCTCCGAGTAATAGCTTAACATCAGTTACTGCGAACTACGACATTATGATGGCAAGTTTTGGAAATATGTTACCCCAGGGGGGTACCAGGGTTTGCCCTGGAGAATCCCTCCCCTCGTTTGGCTTGCCAGATGGGGGCTGTCCCTCGTACTCTGGGGGGGGGCACAATCTTGTCTAAAGGCGGCGGCCATGTTCGCCACACACCACGCCGAAATCCATTTTGTCGGGGCGAAATGCGGGCGGCGGAATGCCGCTTTGCCACGTTGAATGTAAGAGGAGGAATGAACGAAAAAATCGACGAAGTGTGTGATTTGATGAGTGCAAGAAAGATCAATGTTTTATGTGTGAATGAGACGAAACGAAAGGGAAAAGATATGACAACGCACGGCCCTTTCACTGCTATATGGTCTGGAGTTCCAGCGACTGAGAGGGCCCGGAAAGGAGTCGGTATTATCTTTTCTGAAAGAATGGCAGAATGCTTAAGGGAGTATGAATGTGTTAGTCCCCGTTTGCTGTGGGCTCGACTGAAACTGGGGCTCACCCCTATATTTTTAGTGGGTGTATACGCCCCCGATATGTCATTTAGCCAGGAGGCCAGAGAAGAGTTCTGGGAGCAGCTACGGGAAACTATCCTGTTACGAAAGACGAATGAAATAATTATTTTGGTAGGTGATTTTAATGCAAAAGTAGGTGTAAAAAGAGAAGGATATGAAAGAGTGCTAGGTGTGTTTGGGGATGACAGAGTGAATGAAAATGGAGAATGCTTGGCAAATCTATGTGCAGAAATGGATTTGGTGGTGTCAAATACTTGGTTTGAGCACCGTCGAATCCATCAATATACATGGAAAGGAAGATTAGGAAGTGAAGAGATAAGAAGTATGATAGATTTTGTGATTGTAGATGAACGATTGAAAAGCAAAGTGATGGACACGCGAGCGTATCGGGGTCCCAGCGTGGGTACAGATCACTGCTTGGTGATGAGTAGGATAAGTGGCCTGTTCACGCGCTGGAGACATCGGACTAAAGGTGCCATCATGATGCCAGAACGAATAAAGGTAGAACGACTGTCAGAGCCTGAAGTGAAAGATATTTTTAAAAGTCGTCTTAAAGAAAGGTTTGAGGCAAATTTGAAAGAAGTAAATGAGGACATAAATGGAATGTGGACTACATTTAAAAATAATGTGGTTGATATTGCGACGGATGTATGTGGAGTAAGTAAGAGGAAGAATGCAAAGTATATAAAAAACGAGTGGTGGGACAGTGAAGTTAAAGATGTAGTGAAAGAGAAGAAGAAAGCTTGGTTAGATTTACTAGCATTGCGCACCGCTGAAAGGTTGAATGATAGCAGGGCCCAAGATGAAATTGAGAGTGCAATAGAAAGAAGGAAAGAAAGTTATAAACTGCTTAAAAGGAAAGTGAAAGAATGTGTAAATCGAAAGAAAGAAGAATGTCAGTTAAAAGCAGATAAGAAGTTTGGTCTCAACTTCCAGAGTAACATAAAATTATTCTGGAAGTCTGTTAGCAATGCGCGCGGAAAGACTAAACCGTCGCTTGGTTTGATAAGGGATGTAAAAGGTGAACTTTTGATTGACGACTGTATGGTGCTTGAGAGGTGGAAGAATTACTTTGAAAGTCTGTTTGAGAAGGAAGATAATGTTGAGGAATTTTGTGAAAGGGAGTTAGAAAACGAGGATGCTAGTGAAATAAGATACGACGAAATAGTGAAAGCGTTAAAAGGAATGAAAGCAGGAAAAGCAGCAGGTTGTGATAAGGTGACGAGTGAAATGTTGAAGGCTGGCGAAGGGTTTACTATAGGTCTGCTGCACCATTTATTTAACCGGTGTTGGAGAGAAGGTCGAGTGCCAGATGACTGGACAAGGGCGGTAATTGTGCCTCTCTACAAAGGAAAGGGCTCGCAGCAGGACTGTAGAAACTATCGCGGTATCAGCCTTCTAAGCCTAGTTGGAAAATTGTATGCGAGAATTTTGATAGATAGAGTTTTGAATATAACAGACAGCAAGGTTTGGGATGTGCAAGCGGGATTTAGAAAAGGCATGGGTTGTACGGATCAAGTCTTTTCCTTAAGGTGCATTACAGAAAAGTTTTTGGCAAAGAACCAATAGGTATATTGCGCCTTTTTAGATTTGGAAAAGGCTTATGACAGAGTGAGGAGGAATGAACTATAGTCGACACTATCCATGTATGGGGTGGGCAGCGTTTTGGTGCGAGCACTGAAATCTCTTTATAGGGATTCCAGAGCTTGCGTCAGAATAAATGGGACCTACACGGATTGGTTCCAAATATCTAAAGGTGTTAGACAGGGATGTGTAGCGTCCCCTTGGCTGTTCAATCTGTTCATGGATAGTTGTCTATCGAGACTGAGAGAGTGTGATTGTGGTTTGAGTATGGATGGGTTACGTGTCAAATGCCTCATGTACGCTGATGACCAAATTTTATTGGCTTCTTCGGCGAGTGACCTGCAGGAGATGGTAACAGTTGTGAATGATGAACTTGAATCAAAGGGAATGAAAGTTAATGCAAGTAAGACGAAAGTCATAGTGTTTGAGAAGAATGAAGAGATTACTGTTAGTGAAGTTATGATTGGAAGTGAAAGACTTGAACAGGTGAAAGAATTTGTGTATCTGGGGAGCATGTTTACGAGAGATGGAAAACATGATAAGGATATTGAGAGAAGAGTGCAAAAGGGAAACTCGGTGAACGGTGCCCTGCACTCGTTTATCAAAAGCCAGAACGTGAGTACTAAAGCTCGTCTGGCTGTTCATAAGGGAGTGCTAGCACCAACCTTAATGTATGGTAGCGAGAGTTGGGTATGGCAGAAGAAGCATGAAAGTAGAATTAATGCGGTAGAAATGCGTTCACTGAGAAGTATATGTGGATTAAGACTGATAGATAGAGTAAGGAATGATGAGATAAGAATACGTTGCGGCATGAAAGATGATATAGTGACCAAAATCGAGAAAGGAATGTTGCGTTGGTTTGGTCACATTGAGAGAATGAATGATGAGCGTTTGACGAAACAAGTATACA
Source organism: Schrankia costaestrigalis (assembly GCA_905475405.1). Lineage (NCBI taxonomy): Eukaryota > Metazoa > Arthropoda > Insecta > Lepidoptera > Erebidae > Schrankia > Schrankia costaestrigalis. Next base: position 19,372,018 of record FR997829.1, on the reverse strand, counting down.
AGGCTAGTGTGAAAGGGCGAGTCGGTGCCGGTAGGCCACGGAAAACATATGATGACCAGATAGGTTGCATATTGGAAAAGGGCCAAATAAAGAGCACTCGTAACCGACGCGCATGTATGACTCGCTTAATGAATGTGGACGAGGCCGAATCTGTTTGCCAGGATCGTGACAAGTGGCGTTCTGTCGTCTCTGCCTACCCCGGCCGGGATAAGGCGTGAGTTTATGTATGTATGTATGTATGTATGTAGCCCTTAGCTCTGCGTTCTATGTGCGCCATACAATGCCAAATTTACCAGCCAAATCAGGTGATCAGTCGCCTAGGTTTTTCAACGAGCTGCCTTATTCTTGACTAGTCTAGAATGAAGGAGTATAGGTGAAGCTGTGTTCTAAAACATGATTTTGCTAGAATTTAAAATAAAGAATAAATACTTATTCATTTATGTTCTAAATAAAAATCTAATTTATTCTTTTGAGATGGCATGAAGAGAAATGCTAGTGTTATTTTAGCCGAGAATAGCTCTCTGTGGAGTAAACAAAATTATGCGAAATTTGGCAAGTACATTCAATATGAAAATCATGCTAGCCTCAAAGATAATAATTTTTCTTATACTCCGCGTTTGTACTGATTCTGTTTACTAGACAATTTCAAACAGATTGCAATCGCGTTCACGTTTTTAGCGATGCGTAGAAAATGTTCAGTAAATAAATCGTGTCGGATCGCTGAGTGCTCGACATTCCAGTTTTTTTTTTAAGAATTGTGGTGTAACATTTTAACAAATATGTATATGTTTTTCTCGGACCAATTTACCGTAATGTTATAATCACTATACTTGCGAATTTAAAGATAACATTTAATGCTAATAACATAATAATTTATTTCATCTATTTCTTTCAATCGTCACAATCATCAGTCGTTTGTTTCAAACGTTTTTTTCAGCTCACTAGTCATATTCTTCATAGTAATACTTATTACCCTCATACTGCCATCATAACCTTATGAGTCCGTAAATATTCCACAAGGACCACTTTTGGTCGGAATTTGATAGAGGTAAACTTACCCTAGTTATATAGGTATATTGGAAACATGAGAAACATGGCGTATTAATATACGAGGAATGTCTTCCTTCAATCAATGTTGCACACACATAGTGACCGTTGTGTCTGCACTCTTGCTCGCTGGAGGCTCCAGGCTACTCCAGATAATTACCGGAGTAGTCCGATTATAACATTTAATTTTTTTTCGATAACGTTTCTAAAGGAAAATGAATTTTTTTAGTTCTAGAGGCATCATATCGTCAGTAATTGGGATTGTAAACATTTTACAACATCTTTTTTTCGCGTCATATACAGTTCGTGCACCTTTAGCATAGCTCATTCTAAGCTTGTATGAAAACCTGAGTATAGTACCTAATTAGAATTAATTAATAACGCTTCAACACCCTCGGTTGTTCACCCACGCAGAGATTAGCAGAGCAACAGCTGTATTATTTAATCATACACAATTACGTACATATATTACATTTTACGGTTACGTTTTAATGTCTAACTTATTGTGACTGGCTGACTCGCTCCGTCTGTCAGATAAGGGTTTTGATAGCTTGTTTTGTTGCAGTTATTAAAATTATATTGCGCTTTATGTAATCGCGAATCTGTTGGTGGTCGATGAACTCTTTTTTTTATGCTTATATAGCAGTTGGAAGAAAAAGTTAACATGGTTTTGTTATGGGTTTTATCATGGTACTAGAACATAACAACACAAAATAAAGAAAACCCAGACTATGCTATCATTCATTTTAATGCTCACTTATACTTATTTGGAACGAACTAACTAAAACTTTACTTAACTTAACGTAGCATAAATACATATTCCGTTCTATTATTTTACAAAATAGGTATAGTTACTTATTAAATTTATATTAAGTCTTAGTAATTAATTAGCGAAGTAACTTGTGCGATTTTAATTAGACGCTCTTAAGATTTTCACTGTCTCAGTCTATTTCAAGAGTAGTTATTTGTAATTAATATGTTTAAAGGGGTATTCAAGTTAATTTTGACTCCGAACAAGGGTTGAACTTTATTATTAAATTATGTAGATCCTTTCTAAACTTGTGTCTGAGAGAATGAAAGCTGAAGGTTCTTGGAAGGTGTTTTACTTAGGCGCTAGTTGATATCTACTTGCTTATAAGAGGTACGCGAAAAAAGAAATGGTATGTCGACAATGTTTTTTCTACATCGACCTGAAAAACGTGAATATATTCTAGAAATTAAGGTAACTACCACCCGTAGTTATAATGAATACGTCGCTAATCGCCATCATTTTAACAAACTAAATAACTCTACTATTTTATCAAACTTATCTCATTGAAGAGTAATTAAAATAATTTGTCTGTAAATAAAAACGAACCCATAGTAGGTTTTCAAAATTGTTTCATACTATATTAACCATACAACATGAACAACAGGCTAAGGCCTTGTTTCTATCAAGAGGTATTTTAATTATTGTGCACGAGGAAAGCAAACACTAGCGTTACTAAAAAGAATCATGTCATCCTTACCTACTTATTTAAAAATATGTCTGTTCCAAAGCTAACTAAATTAACATTAACGAACTAGGGAGAGTAAAAAAGCTCTTTACGAATTTTCGTCGCAATTTTTACAGTTCGTTTTCCTTTAGACAAAAAATCTGTGTCCCTGCTAGCAGCGCATTCAATTACCTAAATTGATGTGTGCCCCGCTCACAGATCCCGTCAAAGGGCCCGGGGCCCTTGGGCAGTTTAATTCAATCAATTCCACTGTGCTTGCCCTCTTCACTTGGAGTGTGTATTTAGAATTTTAATTGTAGTACCTAATCTGTTTTTACATTCATTTTATTTGTTTACGAACTGAGGAAATTGTTTGTCGATGAGGTTTCTAATCAAATATAGATTGGTGGTATTCTTTATTATTATTTTCGCAACATTTTTTGATTTCTCATATTGTTGAGTATTCTTTTCTATTGTGACTTAAATTTTTGAGGGAAGTACTAATACCACTCCAAACAAACATGTTTCATTTCTCAAAAAAAAAAATATTAAATTGTATTTGTGTTTATTTTTAATTTTAGTATTTGGACGTTAAACAAAAGCAGGTATAGGAAAGCTATCTAACAGTTCGTGCGTCTTAAATAAATAGACGAATGTGAAAACAGTATAATATAGCTATTATAATATCGGAATGAGAACAGACATAACCTTATTATGTCGTAAAACCTCTTTAGAGTTGCCGTAAAACATGTTCCTCTCATCTCGCGCCATTTTATCCGTGAGAACCTCCGAACAATAGTCCTCATCATTAAATACTAATTGCTGTTTAAAATGACAAGTTGAAATTAACTTTTTTTTTACTGTGTTCCTTCTTCGTGCTTTGAATCGACGTTATATTATTTTAGTTATGTATTTATACCTATATCATTTTTTTATTTTCTTTGCGTCTTCCGTCTTTGTTATTTTATTTTCAATTTTGTTGTTTTTTTTTGCTTCGTCTGACGTCCGAATCTTTTGTTTTTGATTTCAATGCCTGAAGTTTTTGTTATACCCATTATTGTTTAATGCAAATTAGTTAATTTAATATTTGTTCAAAAATAGAAATAATGATTTGGTTGCCAACGAGTTTTTAAGAGCCGAGAGATCGTCTTTATTTTTATGTAAATATTTATTCCTTTTTCTCTATGAATACAGAATGATTTTTAACCTTGGCTTGAGATGACGTTAGCATTATGTAAGTAAAATGTATTATTAATTTATTTTAATATCTTTTCTATTGGCTATGTTTCGTAGCGCCATCTGTTTGAGTAAATATACCTACTACTTTATGAGAATATAGGATTATTATATGTTGCTTCATTTCATGAGAGGGTAAGTATGTTATTTTTATTTATTTTTTGGCTCTGTTTTGGAATCGCTTCAGTCTAACGACAGGAGTATTGATTACCCATTTGATAAAAACTTTTTTTTAAAGAAAGTGTAAATGTTTCTCTCTTTTGCAATTACTTGATTCTATGCCTTGTCTTACTAAATCGCTTATATTGAAATTTAACAACACTTTCCATAATATGTCATTAATGAAATTATGTTAATTTCACATTTTTAATCGCATAACGGATTGTGTCCATTCGTTCAATTAATCTTTTTTCTTTCGTAACGGCTAATTTATCGATTTTGTTATGGTTGTTCTTACCTGGTTAAGTATAGTTATCAAACTTTAACAGAAGAGGCTAATTGATTAACGGAATTATGAAACAAAAAGAGAGTTGAAAATTCGTCTCCCCTCTTATTCAAGTACATTGTATATGCCTCAAGCCTTCTTGTAAGATCTTCTTCTTTATTGTACGATTAAAAAATAAACAATTTTTCTTTCTTTCTTTCTTTTCTTTAGTGTGCAATCTGGTGTCTAGAATTCTTCAATGCTCCCGTAGGTCACTGACGTGGCTTAATGTATGTGTCACTACGATGACAGCTAGGATCGTCTATTCACCTGCCCTCCAAAGCAGTGAGACCTCGCAGTACGATGACAACTATTCTATATTACTATGAACAATCTTCCGGCATACGTGTTCACTCATTCATATTATATCGGGTCTTTCAAACGTAGTGTGACGAACCAATTTGGCAGAACCGGCTAAGTGACGACGATGGAGTGAGTCATTTCGTAGCGACCATGTCTTGTTTTCATTACTGCTGAAGATATAACATTGTTATTATAAATAATGATATCTTTCAGTGGTGTTAAAGTAGAGGTTGACAAGAGAACGTTGTCGCTTTTAAATCACAAAGAAACAAAACAGAATCTATTCCCCGCGCATATACATTTTATGTAACTTTATAAAAGTTAAGCTCTAATTAAGTTAGTTAGGCTCTAATTTATTTCAGTAAATCTAGATTTGATACATGGGTATTATGTTTAGTTGTGTTAATTACTTTATAACTCTGATACCGACTTTTCTAATAAATAGCACTGAATAAAAACACGTTTTTATTATTTTCAATATTATGACAAAATTAAATTTTCCTTGTTCGCTTACTGAAAGTATTTTACTGGTTATTGGCGGAATCTATGAATCGCTATCTCGAGGGAAAAAAAATCTAGAATCTATTACATCATTACGGACTTGTAAGGAACCGTACATGTAGGATGATGTTAAATAGAAACACGTCACAAACTTCAGTAAAGTTTATTATGTAACGTGGATAGAACCACGGCTATAAATGGTCTACAATTAAAATGCTTATTGGTATCTTATTTATACACAATTATTTGGTTAGTAATTACGTTGTATGTTAGTAATGTATATGTGTGAGTAGGGTGAAATGATGTCACCGAATCAGCAGAATAATGTGCGGTGATGAAACCGTACATATTGGCAACCCCAAAAAGAGTATAATGTATTGTGTAAAATAAGAATGTAAAAATTATGTTTGTAAATGTAAAGTTAAATGTAAAAAATGTATAAAGCAAATTGCAATATTAAAAAAGGGAATAAATTATATAAAGTTAAAGAAAAGAGAATGTTATCAACAGGTAAAGTGTGATAATGGACAAGTGGGTAAATGATGGACGCCTTCCTTAGCCGCCTCATCCTGTTGGTTGTGGTCCAATGTCCTTGTACTGCTGTCTTCTCCTCGTTGCTTTGGGAAGTGTAGCTGATGATGTAGTCGTTGGCGAAGGTACGTCGTTGATTCAAACAGTACGTAGATCGCATCTTTAACAGCCCACAACAAGCCAGCTGTTTCATGATTGTAACTTGATCCAGCATGACACTTTCAATACGTCACAAGGCTACGACGTATTAATTTGTTGATTCTGCAGTTTTGCTGTTCAAGGTGCATTCTTGAGTTGTGAATACTGGTGTCTTTATGTTACATAAAATATATATTTTTATTTGTTTGTACCTTGCTTATAATCTTCATCTATTAGTGATATATACGAGTTCATCTTGTAGTTTACGGCAAGGTATCCAGATGATAACTGCATTGGTTGAATGTTGGCTGTGTGTAATCTGAATGTAACTGCTTCTTCACGCTCGAAGATTCATGGGTCATGTAGCTGAATGGAAGTAAATGGAGTAGAACTTCCTTCGCAATGATGGAGACAAAGATCGTCATCAAACTTGGTAGCTCTAATTCACTTGCAGGTTGTTGACCAAAGCGTTGACCGTTGACCCGTTGAGACATATGTATATTTGTGCTTGCGTTGTATTGTAAAAGTGTGTGAAGTATGTGCAGAATTGCAGTTTAGGCTTTATGCGCAACCTAGTTACTGTAGTTTATCGTTGTTTTCATATTGTAACATATTATTTAATTTGAAGATAATCAAAGTCTTCTTGTAGTACCTTGAATTCTTCATATAATAAGTTTATAGTAGTTTGAAGACTTCTTGTAGTCATTTAAAGTCTTCGTATAGTTCAATGCTTCATAGTTGTTGTAGTGGTTGAACCCCTTCTTGTTGTAGGCTTCATCCACAGGTAGAACTCTTCTAGTTGTCGAAGGTTCATGTAGTTAATGTAGATGTGTTGAATACCTTCTTGTTGTAGGCTTCATCCACAGGTAGAACGCTTCTAGTTGTCGAAGGTTTATGTAGTTAATGTTGTAGTGGTTGAACCCCTTCTTGTTGCAGGACTCTTCCACAGGTAAACACTTCTTGTTGTAAGTGTTCACCTAGTTAATGTTGTAGTGGTTGAACCCCTTCTTGTTGCAGGACTCTTCCACAGGTAAACATTTCTTGTTGTAAGTGTTCACCTAGTTAATGTTGTAGTGGTTGAACCCCTTCTTGTTGCAGGACTCTTCCACAGGTAAACACTTCTTGTTGTAAGTGTTCACCTAGTTAATGTTGTAGTGGTTGAACCCCTTCTTGTTGCAGGACTCTTCCACAAGTAAACACTTCTTGTTGTAAGTGTTCACCTAGTTAATGTTGTAGTGGTTGAACCCCTTCTTGTTGCAGGACTCTTCCACAAGTAAACACTTCTTGTTGTAAGTGTTCACCTAGTTAATGTTGTAGTGGTTGAACCCCTTCTTGTTGTAGGATTCTTCCACTGTGAACTCTTCTTGTTGTAAGGGTCCACGTAGTTATAGTTGATGTGGTTGAACCCCTTCTTGTTGTAGGATTCTTCCACTGTGAACTCTTCTTGTGGTAAGGGTCCACGTAGTTATGGTTATTGAAGTCTTCATATTGTTAGAAAGTCTTCGTATAGCTCTTCTGGTAAAGTTGCTGGTAATGTATGCCTATACTCTTTAAAGGTATGGCACCTTCTCAATACAACTGGGGCGACCCGCTTGTGGGAGACCAGCTGACTGATTCGGTACCTTACCAAGAGACACAGACACACACAGATGCTCGAAGGACCAAAATGTACGGACTTGTAAGGAACCGTACATGTAGGATGATGTTAAATAGAAACACGTCACAAACTTCAGTAAAGTTTATTATGTAACGTGGATAGAACCACGGCTATAAATGGTCTACAATTAAAATGCTTATTGGTATCTTATTTATACACAATTATTTGGTTAGTAATTACGTTGTATGTTAGTAATGTATATGTGTGAGTAGGGTGAAATGATGTCACCGAATCAGCAGAATAATGTGCGGTGATGAAACCGTACAATTACCATAATCTATTTGTCGGAATCCGTCTGAATGTCTTGTATACCTCTTGATTGAACATGCAGATTATTGTTTCTTTGCCATCACCTTTCTTGTATTATGGTTATAAAAAATGTACCGCTTTTTATAGACTTTGCATGCGGAGAGAGCTATACGGTTAATTGTTTAATTTCACGCATAATTTTCATCGAGCGATGCCGTTCGTCAATTAATCATCGTCATAAATGCATAGAATAAAAAAAACGTTACTGTCAAGATTGGTGTTGTCAAAGTGACTATAAACAGTGCATTAATATTTACTGAGATTAATTACAACTCAGTAATGTCCCACGGCAGGAACTTACCTCCTCCAGTGACATAAGAACAGTTGTCCAAGGCCTAGCTTGCTAATAGGAAGCTGGCTAAAAATCTGGCGCCAATCATAAAATTCATTAAAAATGGTTTAATTGAATAATAATAGGGAAAAACAATATTTTTGTATTTAAAAAAATATATTGTTTTTTTGACGTGCCTTTTCGCTTGGTGATTAAGAAAAAGACAATTTTGTAAATTTCTTATGTTTATTTTACCAATTACTATATAATATAAATAAATGACGTGTTGCTTTAACGCGACCTTCGATTCAACTTAACCATATTATGTGAATAAACACTATTTATAATATTTTACTACTGCGGTTAACTCGCGTTAATTTAAGGAAACCACAAAAAAAGGTACTTACTGTGATTTAATTGTATTTGGTTTTGTTTTGAATTGTTTGTTATTTGTATCGTTAATAATGCTTCTCTTTATTGTCGAAATATCTTCAACTTATGAGTTCTAATTTGAGTAAAACTACCTAGGATAAAGAATGAAATTAAATTTTACACTGCCGGTCCTGAGACGCGTTCAATCAAAATTTTCAATTTTAGAACATTAGTATTAGATTCAATAAAACATACAATTTCCCAGCGTACGTCAGAGCGACGAGAATTGCTACCTTTTTTCCCCTAATTCTGCCAGTCCTGAAAATCAATCCCCTGATTAGGGTTTTACATCTCAGGGAAATTTAATATAATACATTGTTGTCTTGAATACATATTGCCATTATTTAGCTATGTTCTTATACTTTAGTAAGGTCATTTCATCACACGATCTAGGAAGATCCAAATAATAATAATATAATGAATAGATTCTGAAGCCAGTGCCAAAATACCTGAAACGCAAGTAGCTAAGTAACTGATATCTGCCGGAACATAATCTATTATGATGCTCGTTTGATATTTCGTATTTGGCAACACGCTTTGATTGAATTTCTATGACGTATGACGCACTGAATGTCAGCTATTGAATTTTCCACAATAACGGAGAGAATAGGGAAGAATAATGAAATGATAAAACAATAGTCTTTTTACGTGCTGTTTGCTTCTTCCTAAGTCCTGTAGACTTTTGCAGACAGGAATTCAACAGACACCACGACCTGAGTTCAGGACAATAATTTGTAAATTGTGTTAAAAGTATTCAGGCAAGGGATTCGCTGCCACTAGCTGGTGGATGGAAAGAGCTGCTACGCCTTTGAGCCTGTTTTACTTACCAAGTTATATTTCCTACTAATAATACAAATTTAGATTCTCTTTACGACGCCCCTGTTGAGGCGAGAAGGTGTGGTTAAATTTTGTATTTGTAGTCCGTTACGGAGAATAAGTTTTAAACTTATTTATCCTCAGTATAATCGTTTCGATCCCTATACGGTTCTAAATAAATAGATTAAAAACATATTCTTCCAACTTTCCAAGTCAAACAAGTAAAAAACTTTCGAAGTTGAAATTGAACGGCCGCTTCGACCACTGACATTAATATTACTCGCCACTTCAATATTCTTCTGACGGACAGCTGAGGTTTTGTACGGACCGATATTTATGAAAACCAATGTTTTTGTTTGTCGTCTGACGATCGAATTGCTTTGTGAAAACCCCAACCACAATACAATAATGAATTACGTGGTTATTGTTTTTCTTGATTTACTGATGTTATGATGTTTTTGCTGGAAGTGTTCAATGACAGTTGCTATATAATGTGGGTTGTGTAATTAGAGAACCTTTAAACTTTATTGAAGTGTTCAGTAGTTATTGTAAATTATATTCAAATTTAAATTGGCATAAGGAATTATTAGTAAACACGCTGCAGTGGTAGAGCAAGTTTTGTTAGTCTCCACGACCTAGTCCTTTAAGCCTAAGTGCGGGATTAGATTAAAAAAAAAATATGTTGAAGATGTTTAGTAGTATATAATACCAACATCCAGAAACATTCTACGCATAATAACACATTAAATTACTAAAAGCGAATAAGGTAGATTGATGTCTGCTATGTATTATATGGTGACAGACGTAAATGCACTCTGTATCTGAAATCAGAAGCAAATCTTCTCTTCAATAGTTTCGTCCCTTTTCTTAAAAATAAATAAAAAGCTAATACTAAACTAAGTTTAGCATGTATGGATATAGCATAGCCTGTTGATGAAATGATGAAATAAAATCCTGCTAACAAGTCTGCGATATCCAAATAATATTTTTATTTGCCGTCTCTTCGCTGTCTTAACACAATAAAAATAGTGCGCTAAAGAATGTTATCTTTGTAATCTTCATTATCTGTTAACGCGTATGACAAACAACGTAATATAATGCGAACGTGGTACCACAAGAACAATGACTATTCTTATATTATTTTCATTAATTAAATAAGAAAGTGTAGAAAATCATACAAGATGTTACAGACGAAAACTACACATAAATCAATATACATGAGGTAAAAGGAAAAGTTAATTTAAGAAAAAAAAAACAATGAAGTTTCGCCATTAAAAATAAACGTTGCATAACATTAAACTTGCAACAACAATTTCATATAAACAAAAATTACGACATCCTACTAAAGTTACATAAAAAAAAAGATCTTATATTCACAATGCACGTGGGATCCACCGTGTGTACGAAACTTTCACGTCATACTCTCGTTAGACTTTCGCCGGTAATTAAACCTGGCAGTAGAACAATAGTAACTATAAGAAGCAGATCTCTAACATACTGCCGATGTTGCTATTAATTGTCTATCGAATCCCCCACGCTTTCTAACAGCTACCATGCACGTAAACTCACGTAATTTTCACCGTTTTAAAACTCGATGCGAAAATCTCGATAGCGTTTTACAAGGGATCGTTCAAACCGAGAGACTTCGGACAGTGGTAAATCTGCAGGTGTAAAAAAATAAAGTGAACGAACAGCAACGTGCACGTATGTAACAATGGGAATTATTTTTTGCTTAAAGTTCGCCAGTAGAAAGTGTTTGCACGGCTTAAAGATTAAAGTTTATGGCATCTCGTTTGATTACAATGGCCAATTTAGACTGCGGATTGTGTTATTCAATGATTTTTGTTGTAAACTTAGAGAGAGATATAAACAAATTTTACCGCAAACAATTGCGTTTCTTTTAATTCATTTATTTTTGATAATACTTCATAATATAATGGCTTGACCGTGTAAATGTTTGATAGACGAAGAATATCAATGTCACCACTACCATATTATCATTCTGTTCAATAAGGCAAGCGATGATGAAATTTCTTCTTACGTATTGGAGGACTTCAGTATCAGATGCATTAAGACGCCACTTTTCCAACACCAAAGGATGAATCGTTCCTTTGGTGTTGGAAAAGTTAAGGGAATATTCGTGACTATTGTCGGCATGAAAACAAAAGGTAAACTTGAAATAAACCCAAGCCGACTGGTTAGCGTGCTGTTCGTAGATTCATAATCCTAACTTAACTGAAAGAGGCATGGTTCTGCATTAGGATATTCAAATATAGGATGGAATTTCCTCGACTTTTAAAAACATTTCAATATATTCTTGTATCTTGAAAAAAAAATGTTATCAGTTCCTATTTACAAAGAATATCTAATCAACACGAGGAGTGATTAAAATCAATTTGCATTATGTTGGTCTATTTGTATCTTTATATTGTTCAGTTCATATCAGATAACAGAAACAGAGCGTACCACATCGTCTGGCAAAGTAGTTCTGTTGTCACGTGTTTGCTACCTTCATTTGAAAAGAAGATACTCTTTTCATTTGAAAGAGCAAAGAAGGATATCAATTGCTGTCAAATTGATGCTATTAGTAAGGTCATAGCCGGATCCACACCAAACGATCCATTTTGGATTGGCGATCTCGCGATCCATCGATGACGGATCGTTCGCGGCAAAGAGCGAGCTATCCTGCCGCGCAGTTTGGATCGCGCGAAGCAAGTCCACATCAAACGCTCCTGCCGTGCGTGATTGGATCGCGCTGGATCGTTTGGTGTGGATCCGACTATTGCGCATCAGATCAGTTGGTTCTCCGTATTAAATAGAATTATACCTTTGAATACAAAACAGAAGGCTTTTCATGAGCACTTAACTTTGTTTATGTTTTGCTTTGTTTGATTGGTCTATGTGATCCTAGTTCTTTTAAATTGTTTGTCGTACTGATTTCTTTTACGCATATTTTAAAGAATATGACGACCTCGGTGGCGCGACGGTAGCGCAAGCGGCTGCCGTGCAAGAGGTTGTGGGTTCGATCCCTACGCAGGACAATAATTTGTGAGATCCACAAATTATTGTCCTGGTCTGGGTGTTCTTTATGTCCGTTAATTAATGTTTGTAAAAGGTCCCCGCGACACAGGGCACGATCCTTAGGGCGGGAGTTGTCTTTTTAAAAAAAAAATATTAAATTCAATACAGCTAATATTTACACATGGATAACTTTGTCAAACCGCGTTTGTTTTGGCTAATAGTTACACCTACATAACGTTATTACATCCCTCGATCCTTCAGATTCATACCTACCACCTCTCAATCATTATTAACGTCATAAAGTTCTGACGTTTCCTCAGCAACGTTTCATATCCCTCATCAAACCAGCTGACATCTGTTTACCCCTTCATATTGTTTTATTGAACACTAGCTGATGCCCGCGGCTTTACTCGCTTTGTATACGTAGCTTAAATGTTATTCTTCACCCTTAACTATCTATATTCCAAATTTCATCCAAATCCATTCAGTAGTTTTTGCATGAAGAGTAACAAACATCCATCCGTCTATACATCCTCACAAACTTTCGCATTTATAATATTAGTAGGATTATAGTTATCGCGTTATCTTTTGAGTCTTTGGGCCATATCATTTTTCTATATATTTTTCTATGACGACCTCTGTGTGCGCAGTCGGTATATAACATGGCTGCTACGCAGGTCTCGGGTTCGATTCCCGCTCAATGCAAATCTTTGTGTGCATGAACATGATTGTTTGCATTGGTCTGAGTGTTTTCTATGTATAATATGTATGTATTTACAAAAAAAAAGTATTTAAGTATGTTTATCCGTTGTCTAGTACAAGCTTTGCTTAGTTCGGGACTAGGTGGCAATGTGCGAATGTCCATCTCGCTTGCATTTATGGGTCTTCTATTCTTATATAATATCTTCTATCTCTTTTTGGTGTGCTCAGATGATATCGCGCTATCTATAGTATCTCAAGCTCGACAATAGAGTACGTTAGCAACACATTTTCTGTACCCCGTTATTCTTACACTATAAGGCTTTGGTCCAGTCACGAGAGGAAAATAACAGTCACGTATAATAGCAACGGTCTAAGCCATAGTGACTCCATTATTGGAAATTGCACAGAAATATTTACTTAGATTTTTTTCTTTATTGACGTTTATACATGTTTCAAAGTTTTAGATTATATTAGCAATATAAAATCTGGGGGATTTTTTAAACGTGTTCTTGTAAATTAATTATGATAAAGTATTTATAGGGCGATGCAAAGTAGCTATGATCGAAATACAGTAGGTTTTCTTTTACTTACTTACTCCGTTGGCTCAACGACCCAAAATGTGTCTTAGTTTCCGACACGAGAGAACGCCACTCTGCTCGATCCTTGGTCACCTCTTGCCAGTTGCTGACTTGAAGTTCCCTCAGAAAAAGTTCCTCTTGTTATTAGGTTTTCTTTTGACTATTAATTTTTTTGTATTATTACGACACCGAACCATTGCATCTTTGACTGGCCAAGTTATGTTACGTTTTGTACACTGATGAAACGTTATAAGACCAGTATGTACTAGAAAACGCCTATTAAATCAAAACAAATTTGATATAATAAACTTTCTCACGTATCACTTCCGTTTAAGAGTAATGAAAGTGTATTTTTAAATCGATCATTTCCATGTCATAAATTTCGACATTTTGGCAACGCGTTCTTGTCCGTTATCTCTTAAGCTGTTATATTTTTAAGGCTTAAACTGTCCCCCAATAATAAATTAGCTTTAATAACGTTATTTAATGCTTAATGTTACAAGAGAAAAAGTGCGTTATGAAAGCAAAATAAAAGTGCTGATTATTTAGATTTAAGGTTATAATTTTGTATAAGAAAAAATGGTTATAACTTCGGTGTGACAGTTTTGCGGGATTGATATAAATATATGCTTTTTTAAAGATTTTATATTACCCATTTCCCCCATAGTTAGTAAATAAATAAATAAAATACATTCAACTAATTTGACGACACATTCATGAACAAAACTACAAGTAAGTTACCATTTTTTTACAATTGTTGCAAATGTCTCTCTGTAGCCTTTTACATTTCTCTCTACTTTGTACTGCTTCGTTGTAGAAGACACCGAACTCGTTTCACTGATGTCTCCATCTAGGTTTATTTAATATTATAAAGAGGTAAAGTTTGTGTGTTTGTATGTTTGTGTGTTTGTGACGTAAGGGGTAATCTCTGGATCTACTGCCGATTTCAAAAAATTTTTCTATGTTAAATAGTCCATTTATCGGGGAGACTATGTAGTATCGCTATGACTAATAGAAGTGAAGCAGTAATGAAATATGTTTAAAAAAGTGACGCGTTTTTTTCGCTGCCTAACGAAGTGGGCACGGGTTAGCTAGTTTTCTTATATTTCTAGGACTGTAAAGAACAAGTTTCTTCAAGTACAATTAAATTAATGATGTTATCGTTACCCTGTACTTAGCTACTGATATTTTCAAATGCTATCGTGTAATATGATTTTAATGTTGATAGGTTAATATAGATAATTTGATAAAGATATTAATCCTTTTAAGTAGATTTCGATATCATAAGTAATTATTAAATTTATTGCAATAATTAAATTACTTGCACCAAATCTATTCGACAAAATGATGTAATTAAAATAATAAAATTAGTGTCTTACGCAAAAACATATGCTACCTCTAATTACTCAGTGTGTGGAGCCCTCACCGACCCTATGCCATTTTAAAGTAATATAACTAATATAATAGCTTATAATTTATCTGAGTAATGCACTATATTCTTCAGATAATTAACGTCTAAACAAGTCTTAGAATTAGTATTCATAGTCCATAAGTCATTACGACTTTTGTATGGCGCGTCCTCAACAAAACGAAATGTCATGTTATTATTTATATGTACTCTTAAATGAAGAATACAAACCGTTCTTCCTACATCTTCAATACAAGGGCTTTTGTCCGTAGAACCGGTCTTATGAAAGCACCTGATGTATTATTATAAATGTTAATCCGTAGCTATGGTCCTTAGATTTGCACGTTGTATCAAAAGATCTGGATAGGTATTGAGATTTCTTTTAATGGCAGTTTAGAAAGATGACGCGGAAAATTATTTAAAATAACACTAAGTAATTTTATATAACCGCGAGTTTTCTTAAACCGATCCGCCTATTACACATTCTGTAGCACCATGAACCACTAACTATTATCAGTATTTTATATTACATATTATTTTATTACAGCTGTGCTATATTTATTTTTATTATTGGATTTACTATTGGATTTTTAGTTAGCTTTAGACGAAGGGATAGGCTTATTTTATTGTTCAATAGAATGCCTTTAACCTTTGCCAGAGTTAATGCAGTTATGGCTTATATTGTTCACTTTAATATAAATGTTAATCCGTAGTTATGGTTCTTAGATTTGCACGTTGTATCAAAAGATCTGGATAGGTATTGAGATTTTTTTAATGGTTGTTTATAAAGATGATGCGGAAAATTATTTAAAAAACACTAAGTAATTTTATTAAAATATATTTTAAATTATAATAAAGAAGGTACTTAAGTAAATAGTTTATAACTAAACTTAAGCTAAATATATCGCATGTGAATTCTGATTTTATGATAATTATTCTTATTGTGTTTTTGTTAGCCCACGTCAATCTTCTTTAACCTTTTTATAGTCAAATAATGATGCTATTTCTTCACTGTATGCTACAAAAAAAATCTTATCTCTATGCTTTAATTATTATCAGCTGGACGAGTTTGAGAGAATTGTTTTTAAGTATTTTTGGGTGTTTTACGGCTATATTTATTAGTAAACGATGAGGTAAGTTATAATTTTCTAATTTCTTATCAAGCTAATAGTATATTAGATGTAGGTACGAGTATATGTTTAGACTGCGTATGTTAATACTTTATAGGAAGATGTTTTTGTTATTAAATTGAAATGTAAAGCCTGTTACTATGTTATTTTTATACCCATAAAAAAAACCAAATACTTTCTTTATACATATAATTGTATGAAATACTCTAACATAAAAGTCGAAATCAAGAACAAACTCAATAATATTACAAGTTACGTAAGTTACGTAGGTAATGGGTTAGTCATTTCTATCTGGCCTTGAAACAAAGCTTATAGCATTCTGTATAGACAATGGCAGCGCCCGCGCCGGCGCTTAACTCAAGTTCGTTGACCTGTGCACGGGTCGAACCGCGAGTTTTCTTAAACCGATCCGCCTATTACACATTCTGTAGCACCATGAACCACTAACTATTATCAGTATTTTATATTACATATTATTTTATTTTACTTATTACAGCTGTGCTATAAAAGTAAAAATCCTATTATGTATAGGATTTTTTAGCTTTAGACGAGGGTTAGAGTTAACCGATTTAAAAAAAAAGGAGAAGGTTCTCAATTCGGTTGTATTTTTATTTTTGTATTTATTGTTCAATAGAATGCCTTTAACCTTAGCCAGAGTTAATGCAGTTATGACAGTCTTATATTGTTTACTTTAATATTTGTTGTGTGTGAGCGTGTTTCGGGTTTATGTCTATACACATATGTGTTATCGGGATCACTTAAGTTTGCATAATTTAGAGTTTAGGGTTACGAGGTTTTAGTTCTTAGACACGTAATTTTACGTACATAAATAATTGAAAATATGGATTATATTTAAACCTAGCTTCAGACATATTATACTGGATTGGCACATAAATAAATATCTATTGTTCAGTCATCAACACAGACTACGAATACCTTGATCTCTTATTAAAAGACACAATATCATTATTTAAATGAAAGAATATAGCTTATTGCTTTGCGTACAATAGAAATTCCTAAAACCTTTTCCAGGATGCTAATTAATAATTTAAGTGTAAAAGTAATCAAATATACAACGGTACGTATATTAGCTTGTTTCCTTAAGAAAACATTTCATAACACCGTTCCGTAACGTCCCATCTTCATTATTTAGGATGCAAATACCGATCGAGTGAAAATGTGTGCACATATACCTAGTACATAATATATCGATTAGCTAGTAAGCAAACTAGCTAATCGAGATGATAAATAAAACCTAAAACAATACTGTTTTTCAAACTTGTTTTGCATTAATATGTCATGACAGATGAAGAATTGAAAAGAACATTGATGATTTTAGATAAAAAACTTTTTTAAAAAACCTTTGGATTTTTGCAGTTTGACATGTTTATGTTATTTCTCATGCTATCTTGAATAGACTATAGATATATCTTGTATACCGTATTCATTCTTACTTGATTTATTTAGTAAACAAACACCATATATTGCAAATTCACTAGTTTTTACATCAATCACACACTTTGATATGGATGAAAATTTCTTGAAAGTAGCATTAAACGTTTATGCAATAGAAAACACGTAAATCACTTTGATTTATCCACTATCTTTCTTAAATTTTAAATAAATATATTTTTTTTCCAACGAAAAATTTCACAGCTAAAATTAATTTTATCATTTGACATTTGTTGATTATAGAATTTTGTCCTTAATTCCCATACATTTTTCAAAGTTCAAAGACTAAAGTCTTTAGTCTGTGGTTGACACGACGCCATATATATGTTTACGTTTTAAAGCAAGTCCGTTTAAATAGACTATAGGAATTCCGTAATGTAAATAGTTTTGTCATGAGATTGATTGACTGTTATTAAATAGCTTCATTTTATTGTGTCTTATCTTGACATAACTAATTATAATATTATTATTATTCCGTAACCACGTGCGCTGTATTACACAAATGATATAATTCTTCTAAGGAATAAATTACTTAAATTTTTAAATTTAAGTAATTTATTCCTTAGAAAAATGATTAAAGGGTTTTATAGCCGGACCATGGCAAACTAGGTTACTTAGCCTAAACTGTAGCCTATTATATTAAAGCCCATTGAAGGTCCATTGTAGGGATAGGCTTCTTCCCGATGGGATATCTGGCCTTAGCTGTTTTGATATAGCATTTTGGCAGTGAATATATCATAAGGCTAGGAGCACAGCATTTGCGGCGGTGTCCGGATACTCTCTGCGGATCTTGAAAATTCAGGTGAGGGATGTACGTGGAGATGTCGCGCTGGTTCATACCCATATCCGCAGCAGGTCTCCAAGGTGAAAAGCCTCTAGTCGATAGACTCATTTAGTCACACGAGATTGAGTTATTAGAGACATTATCAGGTAAACAGAAATACATAGAGTAATATCTTGACCTTCATAATATCGTAACTTAACAACGCAGGTTATCGCTAACCCTGAAATGCCCACGTGATGCGTGCTCAATCATTTACAAACGGCACGGCTAACTAAGAAGTAAATTAAATCACGTAACAAATGTTTAAAGGTTGAATTGTTTTCAAGAGCAACTTAGAAACGGTCTATTTGTGTCAATGAACTTTATAATCTTTCGCGTTTGATGCCATCTTTGTTATATACAGGGCTGTTTTTTCAATATAAGGGTTTACAAACGGGTAAACTAACGGTTCTCAATTCGATTGATATTTTTTGTTTTAATAATTGTTCAAATAAACAGGGTTCAAAAGTTACGTTAATATTTACCTTTATGATAATCTCCGAGCTTACCTTGGTGAGTAGATTTAATTTGTTCTATAGAGGATGTTTGCTTCCGTCTTATTAGTTTAGTAGTTGCTGCCTAAGTTTGGCACAGACGATAAAGTTGTGCCATACTCGTCTATCAAAGCAAAGAGTATATGCACTTCGATGAGACTTAGTATAGTGTATAGACATTTTGGAGGACTGTATATATATCCACTAAGCAGCCTTTCCATGCGCAAAAAAGAGGTTTTATAATTGGTATCTTGGCTTGTGTCTTGATTATCATTGAAGAGCTAATTGTTCTAAGTATTGTGCCATGATACTCTGTAAGCTGTTGAGGTTCCTATTGTCGGTTTTGAACGCACTATTAAAATTGTAATTAAAAGCGGTACTAAGTTCGGTCAAAGTAAGGTTGAAACTTGTCTTTTTACGGCAAAAAAAATCTAGGTACGTAAAATTAAAATGTTATTGATAAAATAATACCTATAAGGTAAACTAACAACAAGAAAAAAAATTACACTTACATTATTAAAATTTTGATAAGCGATCAAGCCTACAATTACCACTATAAAAGGGTGTCTTCACTTTATTCTAATACAGAAAGTAGGCCATATAGCCCTACCATAAATGAAAGCCAGCAAATGTTCCATAATCAATGTCATGGTGTTTCTCTACGGTCCTTGGTCGTGTCCATTGTCCCTAATCCAGATGTAGAGGTCTTTGACCTGGCCAGATTCCTTGCACCTCGTCGTTGATAATTTATTGCGTTAGTACTTAGTCTGTATGGGCATTACTCGGAACTTGAATATTTATTAGATAAATTATTTCTTGTTGGTATGGAAGTTTGTGGTGTGTAAAGATAGGTTAAAATAATATTTGGTGATTTAATTCTCGAACATTAGTCCAATAAAAAAAATAAAAAATAAGTTGGTCAGTTATTTATTTGAAAATTCACAGGATGTATAAAATAAACGCAATAAACCATACCCATGTGCTAAATGCTACAGTAGAAAAGAAAATTGCGAAAGACTGATACTTATAAGTTACAATAATAAAGGTTTAAGTAATAAAGAATTGAAAGCAACTTTCAACATATTTTTATTGAATAAATTGGCGTTAAGTAAAATAATAACAACGACAAGTAAAATTAGTTTCCTCTGATCTAGTAAACAACTCTTTTTAACTCTACAAACATTTCAGAGATTCCTGGAAAATAACATTAAGTTCTTCTCTGTGTGGTGACGGAGTAAGAATACAATATGTCACCACCCCAGCTCATCCCATGGGTGTCGTAAAAACTGACTAAGGGATTATCCGTGAATATTATCTTTACGAAATAAAGGAGGAAAACTTGAAATTAAACCCTATACCAATCCGTCTGGCCAGTGTGGTATTAGTAGGTCAAGTATCCCTTCGTCCCGGGAGGAGGCCCGTCCCTGGAGTGGGACATCAATGGGCTGTTATGATGAAGATTAAGTTTATTCTTTGAAAAAACATGACATGTAACGCGTTAGTTGCGCATGAGTTAAACGATCTACATTTTCTAATTCACATCAATATTAGTGCTTATTTCTCACACCTACTCTAATACTTGTTGAGAATATAATCTTTACCGTTATAAACATAACAAAATAAACCGTGGTGCCTATATTCAAACAATGCTATGATATAATACAATGGGCGCCATCTTTTTAGACGGCCGGCCGCGACAGGTTAAAACTGAATGCGGTCTTACAGGTCCAGAGTTAGGGCGCGTTATAAATTAATATGTTTGCATAATGTTATTGTGAAGTTTGAAGCGCTTACAGTACATCTATACTTATATTATAAAGAGGTAAAGTTTGTGTGTTTGTGACGTTGTAGGGGGTAATCTCTGGATCTACTGAACCGATTTTAAAAATTATTTCTGTGTTGAATAGTCTATTTATCGGGGAGGGGAGTGTCATATGCTATATAGAATCACGCTATGACTAATAGGAGTGGAGCAGTAATGAAATATGTATGTTTAAAAAAGGGACGCGTTTTTTTCGCCGCCCAACGAAGTGATGCAGATATTTTTCGTTCAATATGTAGAGCATGTAGATACTTCGCAGTTATCGTACAAACGTCGTCGAAAGAAAAACCTAAAATACCTATTTCTAATACAAGTGTGTTTGTATTGTAATAAAACAGAAATTCTAATTTTCCTCACATTAACCTCGTATTCAAATCACGGAGGATTTCAATATAATCGTTAAGTTCTCTTTTCCAATTCGCAGAAATAAAATTTTCAATTGTATAGCTACGAGTATTAATAAAACAGGCAATTAGAATTTCTAACAGAATTGTTTTTATTTATCTTATAATATATTCTAAATATAAACGCGAAAGCCATTTTCTATGTTACAATAGATTTTGCAAGTCAGTTATTACTAATAAAAATATTACTTTCGGTGCGTAAAGAGAGATCACTCGCGGTCGCACGCATAGCCGTACGAAGCGCGAAATCGCGAGACGTGAGGCCTATGCGCTTTCATGACTTGGTACGGTCATGTTTTAATCATTGCTCGCTAATTATATGTAATTAATTAGAAAATATATTGTTATTTGTTTAACAAATGAAGTTAAGTAAAGGGCTACAGACTTCCACTAGTAACAGACAAAGCGCGAAGGCTTAGCAAAGTAAAGTGGCTATGGGTTTGAATGCTAATTAGGGCATAAACGTTCTGGAATGACCATTGTGAACCGCCTACTCAGTGGTTATACATAAAATAAGTTAGGGATGTCATAAAAAGGCTACTCATAGAAAGTTCAAAACAAAAACCTAGCCTTAAGTTCTAAAACAGCAGCTCCTTTACAGAAAGAGTCATATCCTTGCAATGGGTCCTTAATAGTCTATTACGATATTATCAATTCGCAAAGCCGTCTTTTGCATTGTTATATATTGTTTTTACTACAGTTTAATATCATTCATAACGTTGTTTATGTTATCTGACAAGCATCCGGTGACCGAAACGAGAGAAGCAATTCTATCTTGGTAAATCGCGACAGAACTGATTTGATTGTTTTATTATTACGATGATTCATTCAATCAGGCATCAACTGGAGCGATTTCGTCTGAAAGTTGATGACCTTTCGTTTATACATTTTTTTTACACACAAGCGCATTTACTTTGTGATTCAGATATTGCATATGGTTTTTTTACGATAGAAAGGAAATAATGAACACACCTACTTAAAAACTTTTTTAACGTAACTACAGACAATTTAAAGATAAATGAAAACATTCATGTTTAGGCACACAACTATTTGTATGGAGCGGGAATTTGATGTATAAAAGTACACGTATTTTCATTACTCTCCCAAGAAAAACAAAGTCTGCCCATCTAACTAAATCCACTGTTAATCGTTTCTCAAGTTGTCGCCCCTATTGTGTTAATTCGCCCTAGTCTGTGTTTGCGGTTACCCTCTGTTGTTACAATGAAGGGCGTAGTCTAGGGGAGGGGCGGTAGTTTGAGCCCTACCTATTTCACCGTACCACTCTATTAGTTTAAGTAGAATTGAGGAGTACATTTCCGCGCCAGGATGTAGTGATTCATTATATTAGTAAATATACGGGCTCTGGATCCTGTCCATTTGGCTGTTGATTGAGTGCGCCAGACAATGACAGATGATGATATTTCAAAGATAATGAGAATGGTAATCTACCTTGTTGATGTCCAGGTACGAATTTGATGTATCAGGGACGTATTTAACATGTCACATAGATCATTCTATATGGACATGTCCCAGTGCCCATCATCTTTTCTCTTATAAAGAAAATTCAATGTTACCTAGTTTACCACGGCCGTAAAACTTGATCAGTAACATAGAATAAATAGAAAGTAATTGATAATAATAAATTGATAACAACAGTTCACGAAAACACTAATTAAAAAAAAAAAAATTACAATAGGACAATAAAGGCGGAAATTGAAATGAGTGAATAGCACCTAACGAAACGGACCATGTATTAAACAAGAAAAAAACCAATAAGACCAAAATTTCAGTATTCACCATAAAGCGGTACAGTAATAAAATTTTGAAGTCATTGAGTATCGAACCAGGAAACCAAAAAGATCCCACAAGAAGGCGCGCTTCGCCAACGCGGTAGATTCCGGTAATCCCACTCGGTAACGATTGCGTACGCGCCGACTCTCGATTTCGTCTTATAGGAATGTCGCCGACCGAGTCGACCCATGTTACTTACGGCCCAAGTGTAAAGAGATTGCGGGGACTATTTCACAATTACAATATAACTAATGACTATCGGTTTCAAGAGTGTTGCGTACGTTTTGCTAACATTTAGATCTACGTTTTATGTAATCATTCTGTATCTAGCTGTATTATTATTACTTACTGATCTATTAGTTCTATTAAATAATGAGATTTAGTCATCATCTTTTGTTTCGTGGGTGTCGTAAAAATATTTTTTTCAGAGAATTCTTTGTCAGAGAAAGAAAACTCAAAAGAAATCTTGTACCATTATGGCTGATTCACTGGAGGAAGTCCGTTTCTGTAGTGCAGGTTAAGAACAGTTAAAGAAATAAAGTCCAAAATACAAATAGAAATAATTTAAACATGAATAAAAAATACAAACGAATTGATAAATACCTGACGACATTTTTAGTCCTGATACCTTTGCACACGTTAAACTTGATTTAAATAATACTAAGTAACGCAACACCAGTCGTTATCGTAGTAAACATTCAAATAAATTTCAAGGAAAAATTTTATCACATTGTTATTCCAGCACAAGGCCAGCAGAGGCAAAAGAAAGTTACTTAAGAGCACATACTGTATGGAAATAGGAGGAGTGTGGAATGCAAATTAGGCTGAGCGCAGACTTGGAACACGACAGTCTTAAGACAGACTATTGCTTTACAATATGTATGAATATGCGCACACTTGGAACAAAACGTCGTATAGACAATATTGTCTCAGATAGACAGTTTTGTTTTATGTGTGTGTGCTACGTATCGTAGTCAAAACTGTTTCGTTTTAGTTTTAAGACAGACTTGTCTATATGAGGCAAGTCAGTCTTGAAACAGTCTAGTCTCCAATGTGCGCTCAGCCTTAATGTAGGCGCAAGAGAATTTTACATGCATTAGTGCATGTAGTCCACTTAGACTAAAGACTATTTTTTGCATAACCTGTAAGATAAGATCTTGTGACTGAGTTACTGTAAGTAGTTGTTTTTAGCGTTAGTTTAGTTTTAAACGTTTGTGTGCTTAAGACTTGTATAAGTACGAAGCTTCTTAGCACATTGTCATTAACAGTGCATTTATGTCCTACTGCAGGGATCGCGGGTAAATTAAGACTGATAATACAAGGCTAAGCAGATGGATGGGTATTGGCCAAGCTATTTATTTTAAGTTTTTTTTGTAGTTTCGTTTGCGAGTTTTAAGTCGGCTTCTCATTCTATGAATATAGTAAAAACTAAACCCTACGAGTATGGCATGGGGCTTTTCGTTTTGCTTCCATATTAAAGATATTATATGGAATAAAATGTGTCAAAGAAAAAAAAACCTGTGTATATACTATAGGTACAAAATATAATTCTTATTGTAAAAAGTTTAAATAAGGATACTTCTAAAAGCTGTAAAATTTTCGTCCATATTATCGCCGTACTCTTATGCCTAATACAAAAACAAATTACAACGCACCAGTAATGCGTTAACCTTGTTACATAAAAATAAATAAAGTCAAAATTATTTTAACTTAAGTACGTAATGTATAGATATATATTATATAACAGCACAATGAGGTTCTTTTAAATACACTGTACTCTCAAGATAATAATCATTTATTGCGTTAATACCATGTAACATGTTATTCAAGAGATGTTTATTTAGTACCGTATTTTACATCTTTTCGATATAATGATTAAAATAGCTGGTGGTCTAAAATGTAAATGGCATAATCCTTTTATTATACTTACTTTATGCAAATCTTTGTATTAACATGATTGTTTGCATTGGTTTAGGAGTTTTTTTTATAAATAACGTTATTACAAAAAATAGTACTTCACTTGTATGTTACATTTAACTGATTCTTTCGAAAAAAGTCATCATTTTGTTAAATGTTGTTATCGATTTATTTCTAAATAGTTACTGATCAAGTTTTACGACCAATGCAGTACCTACGTGTAAGTTATCCGTTAACTTAAATACCGTTAACATAATTTATAAAGCACGTGCCTACAGATATTGCCTCACGAACTATTGATCACTAGAATATATGTCTTATGGAATTGTGTAAGTCGAATTCCAGAACGGGAAAAATGTATGAACTGCGTTTAGATGCTGACATACTTGCTGAAAGAGAAGTAATACATTTTTTTACTGCGTTTTTTTATCCTGTAATACATTAAGAAAATATGTTGTAAAAAAATATGTATGTTATAAAAAAAATATGCATGCTATGTTTCAATGTGGTGATGTAAGAAAAATATGTTACCAATTTTATAAAAATCTCGCGACAGTTGGGGACGGCGCGGCGTCTTGTAATAACTCAATGAGTAGAGTCAATTATTTAGTATCCATAGTAAAAGCTGTACTTAGTTTAGATTACTTGGTGTATAAATATACGGGTACTATAATTCCTATAACCGTTTATTCAAAGAACAAAACAATAGAAACAATTATAAGCATTATAATTTTTAATGGCAATAAAGACATTGCCTCATTGACTCCGCTCGCATCTGTGGAAGCCGCCATTACTGCTAATAACTCTGTAATTCACCTTGAAAATTTAAATACCGCGATTTAGAAGCCATGAATGACATTGCTATTTATATTGTCACTTGTTTGGCGTTTCTAGTATCATCAATTTGCAAAAAAATGCTGCAAAATAATGTAATTGTTTATCAAAACAAAGGAAAATGAATCATACATTTTTATAAGAATATTCATATCACGTAAAAATATATGTTTATTTATAAATGCCTATAAATTTCACTAATACAACAAATATTTATTTAAATTAAATAAAAAACAATGGACAATAGTTTGAGCTCGAGAAAGCAGTAAAAACCGCATTTTTAGGATACCAACTTTTTTACTTTATTTATTTACATTTAAAGCAATCCTTATAAATAGGTAAAACGATTTGTATTATAAGACTCAGAGAATTCACGATGTCAGCAAACCCATCTCGTCTCATAGGCGGACTAATGGAAAGTTTATAGATAAGTATATAGATAGAAGGACTCTACGAAAATAAATGAAGAAAATCTTATTATAACGCTTAACAGTAATCTGTCTGGTTTTAGTTGGCCACACCCACCATAACTGAAGACTAACTATGCTTGCAACGGGCTTTGTATGAACTGTAGTGATTATGATTGGTAAAAACTTAATATTGTCTCAATTCCAGCACTTTCGGTGTTTAACTATTTTATTCAGAAAGGTAGAGTGGTTATCTCTTCTCTCTCAGATGGCAACATATTTTCATCAGACCCAATACACTAAGATTTCCTGTGATGATATTCTTTAAACAAATAAAACTTTACATACTTACTGACATTTCATGTATAGATTTACTACACAATTTGGCAGTATTAATTTTGCTTATGGTGGTCTCCATGTCTACATGACCTCGAATATAGTAGACTTAATTCTTTATCATTTATACAACGACTAATACAAGATATAATGCTAAAGCCTTATTTGTTCACTGGTTTTGACGTAAATCTGATGGATGACTTTGTTTTGTTTATTTATCCTGTATTATGTCAAAATAGGATGAATGATTTAGTTATGAAGATAATAGATGGATAAGGAACGTTTTTCAGGTCAATTAGTTGTCAATCATAAAATAGAATAAGCCTATGGTTTATGTTTAAAAATAGACATGCCTTTATCTATTCTTAATCACTCACACTATTATATTAAGACGAATAAATAGCATAACATTTTAAAAAAAAATCTCACTCATTTAGTCTCAAACTAACAAGAGCTTGTAGTGTTTATGTTACAGCCAAAGTAATAAATATGAATATTATACATAATAACTAGCCATTATGTATAAGGGCTACTCAATTTTGATAAAGTGATTAACTCATTAAATTTTAACCTTTTTAACTGGCAAAAGTCAGAAACAGTTGGTTAGGTTAGGTTAGTATGGTGACCAAAGGACGCACGAGCCGAGCGAGCGAAGCGAGCGTGTCTCGGTAGCGGCCGGCGAGTGCAAGAAGCATTTTTTTAATGTAAATTAGAATATAGTACATATAACTATATATTCTAGTCCTTTGGTCACCATACTAATCTAACCTAACCAACTGTTTCTGACCTTTGCCTTAATATTGTATTTTTGCCAGTTAAAAGGTAAAATTTCAATGAGTTTTGACTAACATCGATAGTCAAAACCACTATGAGTTTTGACTATAACATATATAATGGCTAGTTAATGTGATTAATTCTGCGACATTTATCACTTTATCAAAATTGAGTAGCCCTTATACATAATGGCTAGTTATTATGTATAATTTCATATTTATTACGTTGCCTGTAACATTTACACTAATAAACAAACTTAAATAGATTTTTTCCTGAGATACGATACCAATAGATAGTTAGCCAAAAACCCTCTGACTAATGCAAACAATCATGTTTACAAAGATTTACATTGAGCTGGAATCAAACAGCCTGCAAGATCAATGAAATATAAACCAATACGCCAGAAAAGTCATCAAATTCAATATTACCAATAACCTTTAAGGTCATACAACATTTCATACAAATAAAAAAAACGTGCATACCAAAACGAAACCCAACCGATTGTATAATTTGTTACACATTTTCAACATATTATACAATTAATACAATAGCCCAGCTAATTACGTAAATACGCAAACATTGAATGGTCTATACAATTTTGTAACTACTAAGGCACTACTTTTCACACAGACTCTATTATGTTAATTTACTGTTTCCGAGTGTTGGTAAATTATCTCATACACTCTAAAGCACATTAGATACATTAAACACGCTATGTAATATCCACATTTTGATGACTTAAGACTTTTACCTTTTCGTTATATTATGTATACGCAATTGTCGGATATCCTTCGAATTGTGATTTTGGCTAATCTATTATGACAAACATGTGTCAATATTTTTATTTTATTGATAGATCAATCTTATTTTTGTAGGTAGGTACTCTCCTTCTGTCTCATAATATTATGTATTTGATTCTTACCATCGTACGCAATGTCCGTGTGGTGACGGAGTAAGAATACAATATGTCACCACCTCTTCTCATCCCATGGGTGTCGTAGAAACCGACTAAGGGACTAACAGTTAATATTATCTTTACGAAGGAAAACCTAAAATTAAACCCTATACCAACCCGTCTGGCCTGCGTGGTGTTAGTAGGCCAAGTATCCCTCCGTCACGGGAGGAGGCTCGTCCCTGCAGTGGGACATTAATGGGCTGTTATGATGTACGCAATGATAGACCATCTTCTGTGGTGAGTTTTGGGCTGCTATATAGACCAGACGGCTAGGTAAGGTTTGTATCGAGTTTTACTTGTTTTGCATTAGTACGTGTCCAATTTTATTTAGACACCCATGCGACGATAGGGTTTGGTAACTTTTTTTTTTCTCATCTTCACCTCCAGACAAAGTTATAAATACAATGATTAAAATTATATAAGCTGTCCCATCAGTTTTATAAAGTAATGCTTACATTTAATTTGTCGTTGCCCCGAAGGCAAAGTAAGGATAAAGTCGTGGCTCTTTGTCGCGGTCTATTTTATAGACATTACTTTAATGACACAAATGACCTGAGGACAAACATCGCACAAATAATAAATAATAATTTGTCGTGATAAAATATAATCCTCAACTGTTGCTCTGCTGAGGCTGTTAAACCAGAGAATATTCATCATAACAGCCCATTAATGTCCCACTGCAGGGACGGGCTTCATCCCGTGACGGAGAGATATTTGGCCTACTAATACCACGCTGGCCAGACGGATTGGTATAGGGTTTAATTTAAAGTTTTCCTTGTTTTAATTATTTCGTAAAGATAATATTCACGAATACCTAGTCCCTTAGTCGGTTTTAACGACACCCATGGGATGAGATGGGGTGGTGACATATATTGTATTCTTACTCCGTCACCACACGGAGAATATAAGTGTAATAAAAAGCGTAGTGTTTTGTTGGTCTACTGATTACAGTATTAAACTTACGAACTCAAAACATTGTAATAACTTACGCAGGCGAATGAAAAACTGTTTATACGGACAACATCAAAAGAATTTCACCCAAAACATGTTTGCGGCAATGTACCTCAGATCATGAAAATTAAAATAATAATAAAAGTAACTTAGAGTCTCTCGATAAACCGTTGGCATAAGAGCGTTCTCATTAATATGTAATAGTGTAATAAATACTGCTGCGGTTACGAAAAAGTTGCGGTCTTGTTAACACCACAGACGCTGTGAATAGTAATCTGTAAGTATAAGTATTATAATTTAGAAAAAAAAAATACTGAGATTTGTTCACCTTAGTCCCGTGGTTGGCTTACTGACTGGGAGGAGTTAGGTTGGCTGTAGTGAATTATTGTTTGTTTGATTATCTCAGTTAACCCTACAGAGGAATATTTCATTGCATACAAAAATGATATGTATTATATTATATATCTACTTATTTACTGGCCGATTGCTGTAACATGTCATGATCAAAGCTTTATTAACAAAGCATCATTAGCTTAGACCAATCAAATAATGACATTTCATTACAATTACATCTTCATATACAAGTTAATCAAATGTATATATTATGATATATACATTTGATTAACTTGTACTATAAACATAATAGCATCAAAGAACAAATTGCATTATAAACTTCCTTATAAATTAAGCACGATGACTTACCGAGTTCCACTTCCACGTAAGAGTTGCAACACGATGATATTTCAATTCTAATTTCCTGACATTTCCTGACTAGACGTATTATACTTTGTTGTTTGTAAGCGCAGTGTGATTACACTGAGATACTTTACCGTATGTATGGGTTAGGTAAGAGGTTACTTTCGTGTCAAATTTAATGCTTTTATTTTCACTGTTTAGCTGATTTAGATTTGGTAAAAATATCTCTATAAAAACAAACGAATAAAAACTTGATATATACCTCTGTACCGAACCGTCTGGCTAATGTGGTATTAGTAGGCCAATTTTCTTTCCGCAAAAAGGCTCGTCCCTGCACTAGGACCTTAATTGACTGTTATGAAAAGAAAATAACGACCATCGATGATTTCCTTTAATCTTGAAACACATTACTGCGTACCTACTTTCTGATTTTAGTATTATTTTATAACCACGGATATAATGTAGTGTAATCGTAATAAAAATAACTGTTTTTATTACTGATTTATTTGATCGATAATTTGTTAAATTAATTTTATATGTTTTGAACGTTACGTATAAATATTACGAAATATAAAAGACGTAAGAACTGTTATAAAATAATTACTCTGTTTGTCTTAAACATGATAATAAGGAATTGATTATTGACTTTTATTAGTAAAGTCGTCATAGTGGGAACAATCATAAGCTATCATGCAAA
The DNA here is from genome assembly GCA_905475405.1 of Schrankia costaestrigalis. Taxonomy (NCBI): domain Eukaryota; kingdom Metazoa; phylum Arthropoda; class Insecta; order Lepidoptera; family Erebidae; genus Schrankia; species Schrankia costaestrigalis. The sequence continues at coordinate 19,341,626 of FR997829.1, read as the reverse complement.
ATACTCACTTTATTTGTAATCCACGAAAATAATCTCGATTAGATTGGATTTATTCGAGCCTAAAGAAGACATTTTTATTACTTTTATTTTGCCATCTTTCTTTATTCAGCTAAATTTATTTAACAAATCTTGTGATAAAAATATTAGATCGTCTTATAGTCTCAAACTTATCAGATAATGTTGATAACAAAATACGTAAGATGGCGCACATGAACTTATCAGTATATTTTGGCAGTCAAATATGAAAATTGTTTCCGTTTTATAAAACTTAGTACTTATTTCACTTCAATACCACTATTACAACTAAAGCTATTTATATTTTTATTGGAGGTATTAATTTCTTTTCCGCATGAAAGTGTTTGAAGGAGGTTTGTACAGCTGGGGTCGTCAAATTATGATGCTTATGTTTATAGTATTTTGCTGTTAGTACATCCTTAATATACCTACAGTCAAAACAAACCATAAAAATAGTAAAGTATTAATCTAATGTAGTAAATTTATTTGTTACGTACTAGTTAATCTTATTAGTCACGTAAAGTCATACTTATCTTGTAATAAACATAATTAAATCGCATTTAAACGTAACATCAAAGCAAGGGAATGTTTTTTTTTTAACAGGATTAATGGTCGTTAGTTGCATTGTTAGGGTGCGCCTGTTATGATTAGTAGGGATCGTGTTCCTGAATTTCCAACATAAATTACTTTAGGTAACTGTTGTTTTGGACATTTAACATCTGTATTTTATTAAAATGAACGAATCTTTTTTTACGGAATTACACAGCTCACATACAGTTTAGAAACATCTATTATAAAGACCTTTATGTATACGCCTAAACTTAATACTTACTAACAACATTGGTCTCCGTAACTAACTTTTATAACATCTTTCCAACTCTATTATTGGCTCGATCAATACTCGTAAAATAGTTTTATGAATACAAACATAGTAAAAACTAGGTCGGAAATAACTTGTTATAATATAAAACAATGTCGTAAAATATAATTCGTTTGACAAATAATCATTAAATGGCGGAAAGCATCCATTAATTAAAATGTCGAGACGACCACCCTCGTGGATACGACAATGTAATATGTTGGCTATACACAGACCCATTGTCACCATAAAGATATCTTAAGACCTTATGAATGTCTGGTATCTGAATAAGGTCATTGTTCTGATTATATACGGAAATCTATAATTAATCTAGCCGTGTCGTATTAAAATTTGATTATTATGAGTTGCATAACTCACATATTCGATATAATTATTATCTTTTCATATTTTGGATGACTTATTAATCATTTATAGAATACGGAATTAAATTAAGAAAATTACGATATTTTGTAAGATAATTTATTTACTTTTGCATATTTAATATTTTATTTTAACAGCTACCGTATAGAAATCTCGGCGCTGAAATAAAGTGCATGATATAATTCTAAAAGTAAAATTAAATCGCTATGACGTAAGTAACAAGTTTGAAGTACAAAACATAATATAGGACCTAGAACTAGAAAAAAAGGCGACGTGTGACCATTTTTTTTAAAATCACGCAAACAATGGTTCAAGTCTATGCAACGTCTTCTCCTAATGACTCATTATGCAGTCTTAAGCCTCCCTATATGTCCTCTATGACCTTATTAAGTAGTAAATCTTCCCAAGATTAGGTCTATATAGGAGTTTGGTTCTCTACATGATCTGTTAATATTAAATATCGATAGTATTAGTGTACGATTAGTTAGCATAATCATATTATTATTTAATAGGAAAATAAGTAACACCTACAAAAGTTCAGTAAAACTAGTACAGAATACATAAATAATTAGATTAATGTAATCATCATAACAGCCCATTAATGTCCCACTGCAGGGACGGGCCTCCTCCCGTGACGGAGGGATACTTGGCCTACTAGTACCACGCTGGCCAGACGGATTGGTATAGGGTGTAATTTCAAGGTTTCCTTCTTTTTATTTTGTAAAGATAATAGTCACGGAAAGTCCCTTAGTCGGTTTTTACGACACCCATGGGATGAGATAGGGTAATGACATATTGTATTCTTACTCCGTCACCACTCTATGACCTTATTAAGTAGTAAATATTTATCCCAAGATTAGGTCTGATTAAGATTACCTCATTTAGCAGTTTGGTTCTCTACATGATCTGTTAATATTAGAGATCGATAGTGTTTGCATAGGATTAGCAAAATAATATCATATAGGTACAGTCACGAGCAATAATATGTACACATTTTCGCATTTTGTAAACCAGTTATCTAAAGTTCTGCCAATCCAAAATTGAAAATTCGAAGATTAATTCAAAACTGTACGGAACCTCTTCTAAATTACGAATTCATTTTGATATTGTAATGTCTAGATAAACATGCAGATAGTTTAGAAAATTTGAAAATGTGTACATATTATTGCTCGTGACTGTACCTATTTTTTAATAGGAAAAAAAACTAGCTACAAAAGTTCAATAAAACTAGTACAGAATACATAAATAATTAGATTAATATAATGAACTTTCGTAATTTTGTTGCGGTTAACATAATATATAAGATTCTTATTTATATCGCTATGTAGTAAGGTTATATCACTGAGCGAAGATTAATGATATGACAGTGATTTAATTAGAAAAGTCGGACTGAATAATTATAATTAAGTTAACTGTTAATGAAGTTAGTATGTCATAATGTATCTAACATATATTGTGTATATGATATTCTAAATGTGGAAGAGGCTGTAGCAATAGTAGCTTGTATTTTTACTTATTTATTATTTTAACTTATTATATACTTATTCCAGTTTTATTAATTTTGTAATATAATAAATAAATAATCCACACACATTCACACATCGCCACCTAGTCCCAAACTAAGCAAAGCTTGTACAATCGGTAATAGACAACGGATAAACATACTTAAATACTTTTTTTTTGTAAATACATACATATTATACATAATAAAAAAACACATACATTGCTTACATAGAAAACTCTCAGACCATTGCAAACAATCATGTTCATGCACACAAGGATTTGCATTGAGCGGGAATCAAACCCGAGACTTCTGCGTAGCAACCATGTAATATACCGACTGCGCCACAGAGGTCGTCAAATATATAAAAAAGGACGTGTAAAGACGCGGTTAAAAGAATTAGAAGTAATGTTTCTTCCAAAGAATTTAATCTTGATAGCAATTGTCTGTCCAGAGTGGTGTCAATTAATCCATGTTTCCTTTCAAACATTAATTTATATCGTGTAGTTTTTAGGCCTATGTCCAGCAGTGGACGTCAATTGATTTAGTTAACGATGCTGTCTCTTTTAACAAACTTAAACTTAGTTATCCTTGTTGCGATATTAGAATTATATATTCCATTTCTGAGACGATCGCGTTTAATTAAACAATCTCTTTGTAAAGCCCGATTTACACATCGACAAGTAGTACGAAGTAGCCCCCTCTCTTGCGTCTCGCCAACTTAACTCGCAAAAAAATAGGATGGAGATCTATTCAAATTAACCTAATCAACAACTTACTACTTAACTCGCTACTGTATTTGTCGATGTGTAAATCGGGCATAATAGAGATAAAACAGTACAATTTCACGGGGAGACTTTTCCCTCTCGTGCATTTAAATAATAATAAAGAACAAGAAACGTCATAAAGTTTATAAAAAATAAATAGGAAGCACAGCATCTCGTTTGAGAAAAGTCATTCAGATTTAGTAATTCATTTAAGTTGATGGTTCTTAAATGAATTACAATACCTCATTCTCATAATCAGCATCCTCTAAAATGATTTTACACCTTTATACAGGCAGTTACAAACCTTCCTGTGATTCCTCCCCATAATTAACCATATTTTCAATATCTTCACTATAATTACAAATCGCAGAAGCTACGTGAGACAGTAACCTATTAGTATAGATTACTAAAAAACTATGATTAACTAATAATGTTAATACTTACGATAGATATGATAGACTTACTTCGACAAAGTCACGAACACTCGCATGATATAATGTGACAATACTGGGTAATCAGTTATTATCGGTAGTAAGTTTTGTAGTAGTGACCTAATGATATGGTAACATTGATGTCACATTCGTAATATGTCATAATATTAAGCCTTTTCTTCGTATGTAATGTGTTACATAGTAATTTATGTGTGTTATTTTTGTTTGTGTAGTCACGGAGTTAGAATAAGTTATCTCTTGCGTTTCGTAAAAGGAGACTAATGGAGAATTATTTAATATATTATCAGGGTGAAAACAGAAGGACTTTTTAGCACAACTTACATAGCCCAAAGTCTTAAGCTTGCCATGTCAATGTTCCGTATCCGTGGAAGATGAAACATCGTTCACTCTCTTAAAAATATTTATTAAAGTAAATAATTTACACATTTTTTTAATATAAAAAGTATTCATTTATACTACTTTATAGTCGGATCTTACTTGCGGAATATATTAATATGGCAAGTTATTTAAAAATAAGTTTTATTTTTAGGTAAAACCTGTCGAGGCGTATTTCTAAGTATTATTTCTACTTGTGTACCTAGTTTCTTTGAATCTTTTATCTTTGATCATATAATCACGCATATTATTATTATGTCTTTTAATGTCATCGCAGGAAATTCTTCCAAAAACTAATAAATAAACTAGTTGCTATAATTATCATTTAAAGTGTAGCAAATATTTTGATTTATACGAGGTCACATTTGTATGATATCATCAACCTTAAACTTTAATTGGTATGTTAAACTTAATGTTATGTTTACGTTTTCAAATACACAAAATAGTATTCATTTGCTGCCTATGTTTAGTAGAATCGCAATGTAAATCTTAGTATAAAATATTTCAATAGTATTATTTAGTTTCTCCCCTTTCTCCTTTTTATTCTAATGGAATATCCCATCGCGTGGGACTGCGTAAGTTTCAGGACTCTGGTTTACTTAACTAGCGCATATGCCACAGTTGACCTACTTTAATAAGAAAACAATCAGAACCTATATGCAAGCGTTGCGTATAATAGAGTGAACTGAAAACAAAATACTCATATGAGGTCAACGTATCACTAGTCATAACATCTCACGTTTAAACTACAAGATTACATATTACTAATGAGTCACAAACTGTGAACCATTAAGTGAATCATACAGGGCAAGCCAATATCATCATTATAATCGTTGGCAACTTCACACCAAGGTCGTACAAATGCAGTCAATTTTAAATGACCGCGTTAAGTCGGAAGTTGCGTGTAGAAAGTGTAAGTAAAATTTACGGGCCATACCTACACTGTATGTTAATTGAATTCAAGCATCTCTTGTAATTATCCGACTTTCTACTACAGAATCCCCAGTAATATGTTGGGGACACGCTATGCTGTTACGAGACCCATTGTGATTGGCGTAGATAAAATTAATTTTCACAAAAAAAAAGAACCGACTTCAAAGACAAAAATTGCACTAAAAAGTAATAAATAATTACTTGTATTTTGATTTTACAACAATAAATCAGCCATTATTTCTATTTAATTTTAATTTATAGAATAGGTTCTTTTCATTAAGTATTGTAAAAGTATTGTTAAGGATATTTCTTTAAGAGTCTGTAAATATATTTATTTGTAGATTGTTTAAAAGATAATCAAATTATTACAAATAATGTAATATTATTGTTATTTTTGGAGTCGGTGTCAGCCACGATCGTTATTATTAAGTATACCATTTTTTATTTCTGACTGAAAACTTAAACAAATATTATGGCGCCGTGTTATACACAGACTAATAATTACATAAAATTCACATTCGAAAATGAAACGGCCGTTTTCGTTTTAAATGCAATATTTATCTAATTAGAAACCATTTAAAGTGATGAGAGTGTGTTATACAAAACTTTATTGCCTATTCTAACGAACTTGTAGACAACATTTTGCATTATTGATCCTATTCGCGAATTATTTCTTTAAATCTAATCTATTTTAAGTTCTGGAAAGCTTTAATCAGTTATTAAATATAATATTAAAACGTTTAAATGTGATACTGGTATTTTAAAATATATTTATTTAAATATGATAAGAATAGTTGTTTAATATTTGTTTAATTTTTAAACTAATCCATACACAATCAACAAATATAATGTCGAAGTCATTTATAATCTGTAATTCATGGCCGTCATTCCGTTTGCTTAGGTATTATCGTACTTATTCCGTTGGCTGACACCGCCTCCAAAAATAACAATAATATTACATTATTTGTAATAATTTGATTATCTTTTAAACAATCTACAAATAAATATATTTACAGACTCTTAAAGAAATATCCTTAACAATACTTTTACAATACTTAATGAAAAGAACCTATTCTATAAATTAAAATTAAATAGAAATAATGGCTGATTTATTGTTGTAAAATCAAAATACAAGTAATTATTTATTACTTTTTAGTGCAATTTTTGTCTTTGAAGTCGGTTCTTTTTTTTTGTGAAAATTAATTTTATTTCTAAATTTTTAGTGAATTCCAATTCTATAAATCCGTGTGGTGACGGAGTGAAAACACAATATGTCACCACCTCATTTCATCCCATGGGTGTCGTAAAAACCGACTAAGGGACTATCCGTGAATAGAGATTGAGATATAAAAAGAAGGAAAACTTAAAATTAAACCCTATACCAATCCGCCTGGCCAGCGTGGTATTAGTAGGCCAAGTATTTCTCCGTCACAGAAGGAGGCCCGTCCCTGCAGTGGGACATTACTTTGTCGGAATATGGGTAGACCTACGAAACGCGCTGCTTATATGAGACAGCGCCGATTGAATGAAACAAACGAAGAAAGGGATAAACGCCTTTTAATGTAGGAAATCTACCTCCAATGTCATTTCAAAAGAGACTAGTGAACAACGGAGGACCTACATGCAAAAAGTTTTAAATAGGGAGAACATCGAAAAGCGTAGCCACCGTCTCGGCATGGTTAATTGGTAATAATAATTAAGTTAATTAAAATTAAAATAAATCAAATAAATATAATAATTATTATTATCAATTTTTATTATCAATTTGTTATATCTAAAGAATAAGTTTAAAATAAATTAAATGCAATTCAACAATTTTGTCTATTTATAATCCGTTATTAATTCCTATTTTAATTTAAAATAAGAATTTCATTCAAGTCTTAAACCACACCTGCGATTACATTCATAATGTTAAGTTTTCATCAATACAATTAAAATAAGCCCAAACACAAGGTAGCTGCTGTATGCCGTTGAGGAGTTTCTTCGACCCTCAGTCGTCTTTATCATGAGATCATGTTTGTGTAAAGTTGTGTAAAGTTTTCATCAATACGAATAAAATAAGCCCAAACACTCGGTAACTGCTATATACCGTTGAGGAGTTGCCTCGACCCTCAATCTTCTTCATCATCAGATCATGTTTGTGTAAAGTTTTGTAAAGTCTTCATCAATACAATTAAAATAAGCCCAAACACAAGGTAGCTGCAATATGCCGTTGAGGTGTTCCCTCGACTCACTCTGGTCTCCAGGATCTGACCAGTTCTTACTCTTGACTATTTGGTAGTGACGTCAGAGATGCACATGTATGACAAGATTTTACACAATGCGTCCCTACAATTTTCAAGAGATGCCCTCGATTTCTCTGGGATACCGTCATCCAGATCCAGATCTGGTGACAATGGGACCAAATGGGAAGCATACCCATACGAACAAAAAAAAAATTTTTCAAATCGGTCTAGCCGTTTTCGAGAAATCAGGTAACAAACACAAAAAATAAAAAAAAAAATAAAAAAAAAAAAAAAAATACAACCGAATTGAGAACCTCCTCTTTTTTGAAGTCGGTTGATAAATGACATTGGTAAAAAAGTATATAGGATCGTCTTAAATCTGTTATCTTAGAATATTTGGGTTTGTTTCTTTAAAATATTATCTCTCGGTGTAGTATTGGCCACCCTACCTTAGAATTTACTGTTACTGTACTTACCAATAAGAAAAACACTTCTTCAGAGTTTGTTGTTAGAATCAGTCCAATTTCTAGCAGCTAGAAGTAGTTGCGAGATGCAGTGCTCGTAAGGATACAAAAATACCCCATTCCTTTCATCCCGTGGGAGTCCGGACTAAGGGATGAAAACCTTTCCTCGTTCGTACAGAGATCTGGCTAGCGTGATATAGGTATCACGCTAGCGAATATTATCAGACGAATATTTACCCTACTAGGGGGTAAATATTCGTCTATTAAAGAAGAAGAGCCGTGTAATGTGCTCGGAGGGACGTTAATGTGGTGGATGTTAATTGATATTTACGAATAAAGTACCAATTTAGCACTTTCGAATGTTAATTTCGAAAGTTGAGATTGTATGCCCCTTTCATTACCACAAATGTTGTAAAGCAATTAACATAAGATAATTTTTAGCTTAATTGGAGTAGTATTTATTAAAAGAATAAAATATTTTTGATTTACTTACTTTTTGTCGTTGTGAACGCACTGTCTATGACGGACTAAAAATGCAAAACAGCACCACCCCTTTCTCATTTGCATTAGAGTTCCCTAATACCTTCGCAAAATAAGGAAAACTAGTAGGTAACAAAACGGAAAACTAGTCTGGCTTTAGAAGGCAATATGTCTATCGAATCTTATGGATAGCGCAAATCATCGGTTGGTTTTATCATGATAATAATACTCTTGGCGAGTCCTGTCCTAAAAATGATTGCGTAGATTAAAGATACTATGTTCTATGTTTTTATTAATGTAAATGTTCGAACTAAATATTATGACTAAGCACTTGTTTCCTATCCCATCTTAAAGGTAAATAGCGTCACCATTTTCTTCGTCACGAAACGTACGAACAGTACTAATTGAACTAAAACTTGCAATTAATCTCGAATAAACTACATTAGTTCTCGATCGACTCGATTACTTTAAACGAAGGGAACGCTCCTAACAAATAGAACTAATCTGTATTAAATAGATTAGTTCTCAACGACCTAAACGATTAGGATTAATGTTGAACCAAACTAAAAATATATTAAGTTAAATGACGCCTAATGACAAATTATGATTATATACAAAGATAGATAATTACTACTGCGTTTAAATGATTTATTGGTTTACTATGTGCGAAGGTTAGTATAGTTAAATAGAGGTCCCACGCAACTTTGTCCGATACAAATGTATTAGGTATAACATTTTAGCTTGTATCTTTCCTCGATTTGATTACATACACGATACAGGATGATGATTATAGGTGTTTGGGTCCATTTGGCAGCTCTGTAGTCTGTACCTATATTTAATAAGAAAATATGTTAACTGTATATTTGAATGATTTCGGATTTTTGTTTGGTCGGATTTATGACTCGTCGTATTCTCATTTCGTCGTAATCGTACGGAAATAAAAACTAATTAACTAATTTTCTTTCTTTCTTTTTATTTTATACAAGCTGTATCCATTGAAGGTTACCTACTATTTGGGTTTAGCTTGTAATACAGCATTAATTTGAGCTCTAGAAAATATTTCCTCGCTTTTCTCTTTTTGGTAGAAACGTGATGTGAAATAGCCTCGATGACAAAATATGTTTCTAATTCGAACTAGTATCTCCTAAGATTAGCGCGTTCGGTCAAACAGACAGCCAAAATCTTATTCTTTATATTATAATAGATATGTCCAGGAAGTGTTCTTATATTAACATATATAACGAACTTGATGACAAATTGAGATTTAAATTATAAATTCTGTTTGTCAAGGTTTGTATATCCTAAAAGATTATCTTACTTGTTTTAAAACGTAAACTTAATTGTGACGTCATTTGCAAAAAAATTTGTACTGTGACCTATGAGGACCTGGAAGGCCTGCCACGCATGGGTCAAGGGGTCTGATTACTGTACAAACATTTGTATTCATGTACCTGTACATCGTTCTAGATTCCAGAATCATCTTATTTAATCTCACAGTTATATCAAAGCGATGCCGACCGATTGTATAAAGTCGGTCATAGTAATCTATCGATAATACGTAAATGATTATGATAGACTAGATTGACCGACATGTTTGTAAGATTTATGGAACTGTGGCGAAAAAGTAAATAGGTTTTATTTGAAGGTCAGTGAGGATGTTAACGATGGAGTAAGCAAGTGTAAATATCGACTAAATCAGATTGACAAACTACATAACATACCAGCTTTTTAATAATCCTATACCATACCAAGCAGAGCTTGTAGATACATATTACATAACAGAAACGAATCCAAAATTTAATCTAATAGCTATGTGTACCTACATGCGACACATAATCATCGAATGCATATCAAAAAGGTGTTCTACCATTGCAGTCATATTCACTAACGACTACGCCATCTAATCATCAGTCAATATCAATCACTGCCTTCATAATGTGAAAGGAAACAATTACAAAAAAAAACAACATCCCTAAATGTACAAAAAAGTCGGAACTGCACTATGCAAATATATTATTTACGCATCAGAAATCAATACTTAATAACAATACTGTGCTATCAAAGTAATAATTACCGGACGACTTCCTCGTACCACGTTCCGTCGCGTAAACAATCCGCCATACTTGTAAGTTAAAAAAAAAACGGACACGCCACTCTTGGAGCGAGCGCCGCGTTTGTTTTATAGTAAAATAGTGCGTGAATATACGTCGAGGCGTATACGGATGTGTAGGAGTTCCGATAGGACGTGATAAATATTTTGCTACGGCTACTGAATGAATTTGTTACAGATTTGGGTGTTTGATTTAGAATACACAAAATGAGACATTTTGGGGACCCGCAATTTTTTTTCTTCAATAGTGTGTGTTAGTTGGCACTCTTTCTTTTCTACACATAAAACTTGTATGCTAAACTAATACTGCCATGCCTTGCCATGTTATATTCATACGTTAGGATAAGATAAGGTTTAAACGATATTTTCGCGGGAAATAATTAAGCTTTAACAATTAGCGTCTACGTCGATCTACCTACATTTTACAATTCGTACAAAAACTAAGCACCGCAGATGAGTTCGTAAATTTTATAACAAGAGATCAAAATCTTACCGTTGCCAACGTAACAAAAACCATAAAACTAGCGTTGTTCCAAATACGAATCAAAGTGTGAACAAAATTCTAAACGAACAGATAGTTAGTATAAGTTATTCGCAACCTATTGGGTGTCGTAAGAGCAATATTATAAACTGGGGCTTCTATGAACGTAACGTTCGAGTCCGCTGAGCTCGACCCACATGTGAACACAGGACCTGATAAGATTAATGTGGTAACACTTCACTGAAATTGTTTTCTATTTTCTAAACAAACACAAACATTCGTTTTAATATTATAATACATATAGATGAGAACGAAATACGACTTAATGAAGCAGTAATATTTCAAACCTATGTGTAGGTGGTGATGAAATTTTCTTTTTCAAAAGACTCAAAAAGTGGTAATAGTCGGGTCTCTGGGTCGAACTGAATGCATAAGGCGTAGGACCGTGTTCTATGACGCGTGCTGGGAGAGGCTCATGTCAAGCTTTGGACTGCGATAGAGTAGTAGATTAAAAGACTATCATGCTAGGAAACATGCCCTGTGTCCGGGACTTTAACAAACATTTGTCCTTCGCACAAACAATTGCAGGTCAAATTGTTGTGAGATTCGAACCGGCGCCGGCGACGTAAACCCGCTTCAATATAATTTTCAATATAATTATTTATGTACTTTATGTATTATAAATTTACTACGTTGACCAAGCAAATTGCTTACTAAAATGTGTTAAACCATATCGAATGTGTTAATTCAACTTGTTTGTATTTTCTTTTATTATGAAAATTTGTGATATTAACCAATAACTTTTCTTGTTTCAGGTAAGTTCCAATCAGTCAGTGATAGAAGAATTTCTTCGTAGTTGGGAAATAATACTTAATGGGAAATCACGGTTGGCAGTGAGGATCATTTTACACTTATGAATAATAGTTTCTTTTTAAAATATCATTTGTTTTGCCGAATACGTTTTTAAAGTGGTTATCTGTGGTAAATGTCAGTGGCACTGGCAATAAAGAATAGTTAGCATGGATTTTACGAAAATCGACTAAAATGCTAGCATGTACTCCAGATGACCTGCTTGAAAGATCGGTTGTAGAGTTATAGACATTTTTTCTTAATCGGACACCGTAATTAGTTTATAGTAGTTTACTAATTCTGAAACGTAGTTCGCACTAAAGTACTTAAGTTTGTTGTGTTATTTCCTATTAATTCGTCATCATACTTCGATTCTAATAGATTTAGTAATTATTGACATATAATTACTTTATACATTAAGCTGAATTGAAGATTAATGGATACGTTTTAGAATAACTATTTTGCAATACTTGACCTTTGAGCAGATTGCAAAACTTTAGAATAAAAACTTTATCAGCAATAAAAAGCAAAATAATCGTCGGAAGGCAATGATTGCATGCAAGCAACTATTGTAATGCTTATGATAAAGACATAGTTACACTACATCCAGTTCCCGGCTTGCGATGCGTTTCCGAACGTGTTGCGCAAGTACATGTCCCATCTGCGCAAACGCACGCGACTAGAACCGGAAATTCTTTTTTTAATAATTGTAATTCTTTTGACCGTTAAATTGGTAGCCATCGTCGTATCGTGTTTCCGAACACTTCTTTTTTTGTGAATATTTTTATGAATGTAAGTGAGATGAACTGATGCTGCGTAATTCGATTGAAACGAATGTTTTTGTTGCCTTTTCGAGATCTTTTTTTGTTGAGATAAGAAAGTATTTGACTTTGAAGGTTCCGTTCTATTAGTAATTGTGATTTCCCTCATTGTGTTATTATAATGAATTCTTGTCATGGTGTTAAAAATTGCTTTTGAAATATGACGTAACATCTTAGATCGACATTACAATTGTCAAAAAAGTGTCATCTATGTGGTGAAGGTGTAAGAAGCGGACGTAAAACCCTATAAGCATCGTGCAATAGCCAGCGTGGTAAGGCTGTTCTGTTGTGGGCTAAGTTGTACTTTTTTACTAGAAAAGGCCCTGCTGTGGGCATTAATGACCAGTAATTAATGGTTTAAGAAGTAATAGTGGACAAATTGACACTGCTATCCATTCAAATAAACGGATACACTTGCCTTCTCCAACTACTGGAATTATCTATAATTTTACCACGACAGTAATTTCCTAACAGATCTATTTAATGAAGAATAACTTGCTAATAAGCTTAATGAATGTGGACGAGGCCCAATCTGTTTGCCAGGATCGTGACAAGTGGCGTTCTGTCGCCTCTGCCTACCCCGGGATAAGGCGTGAGTTTATGTATGTATGTAAGAATAACTTGAACGAAAGTACACTAAGCAATGGTAAATGCAAAACGCCAAGTCATCTAATCTCTCTCGCTTTAGAATTGATCAGAGAAATGGGAGGCTCTGCGTCGATTTGTAAAGAAAAGCTAATCATTGTCATTACGTAAATTAATAGTTGGAATTAATAGACACGTATTAGTAGTTGTATGAATATAAATGATTTATTTTTTATTTGATTCAAAACATTTTATTGCAGCTAATGTGTTAGGGTGTAAACAAAAGAAACTATGTAGTTATTACTGCAATTTAACTTGAAGAGAAATTATCCATTTCATCAATAAACAATAACACTATACAACAGCAAACTAATATCCCATTGCTGGAATGGACCTCCTGCAGTAGCAAAGGAAAGCTTCTTATAACAAACGCAGATCACAGACAGAGTGAAATGTATCTTACCACCCCTGTCGCCTTTCCAGTACCTTCCTTTCTAACCCCAGCGGCAAGGGTAATCCTGAGCTATGTCAATCAGTGTTTCTGTTTCACGATCCGATCACGCAGGGAAACTGGCAAGGTAGCTCTCTCTATTCCTTACCTTCAGGTTGACAAGTTATAGTAGGTAATACTTTGAAATTATCTTACAAGTATGTAAAAAAAAAATAAGAATCAGATTACTTTTACGCTGAATTGGTAACGACTAATCAGCTATGTGAAGTTGTTTTAATTTGTAGTGTTGGCGCGAATGTGGGTTAACATGAAGCTAAAATAGATCGTCGCAACCGTCCGGTCGACACAGAACAGGGAAATACGTGGATGCGGTGATAGTATTATACTTACCTATTTATACAGTACTTGAGTTTTTATTTATCACTTTTTCAATCACTTTTTTATAAAAGACTCCACTGTATGATCATATCCGTATAAAATCCCACCCCATCTCATCACATGGGTGTCGTAGAAACCGACTAAGGGAATATCTGTGAATATTACTTTTACATAGAAAGAAGGAAAACTTGAAATTAAACCTATACCAATCCGTCTGGCCAGCGTGGTATTAGTAGCCCAAGTATCCCTTGAGGCCCGTCCTTGCAGTGAGACATTAATGGGCTATTATGATGATGATGATATGATCATATCGAACCTTATGGAAAGCCCAAATTCAGTCCAGAAAAGAAGGCAACAGATGGTAATCAATAACAAGTTCACTCCGTCATCACTTTTTTTATTAAAGACACTTCCCGCACTCCCCTGTGTTGCGTTGTCCTTTTACAAAAAAATGATTTTGCGTCTAGTTTATAAGTTTTAGTTTTATATTCGTTGTATTTTTGACGACATTTATGAGCAGAGCATGACAATAGTACCGGCCGTTGCATAGCCTCTACTTACCTTTATTCGAATAATACATTTAGTACCTATGTATGCTTATCAAAATTATCAACGAGAATCCAGGAAAAGTTATTATGAACTCGTAGACAATTTAACCAAAAAAATATTACAGAATTTACTTTAAAATTTTATTTCTTAAAACTATTTTATTATTAAGTAAATACAATAACATATTACTCAACAAAATATTATTGCAAGACTACGTAACTTGACGAGGTCAACGTTTTCCTAGCTCCATGCTACACGGCGATGAACGAACTTCCGTCAAACGAAATACATTGTAATAACAATATTATGTCACACGATATTGTTGGTAGTATGGGCTGTGATAAAATGTGTTTTAGTTGTCGTCCTGCTGGGAGGTTTTGGCCACACACATACACAGTTGGCAAAGGTTAAGTGGACGTGGTATTTACCTGTTGCAGAGGGATTAGTTTGAAGCGAATGATATAGGTGTAAAAGTAATGTGAAGAAGCTTTTAGACTATATACCAGACTAGCTGGCCAGTGCCCACTTCGTTGGGCGGCTATAAAAGCGTGTCCGTTTTTTAAACAAATATTTCATTACTGCTCCACTCCTATTAGTCATAGCGTGATACTATATAACTTATGACACTCCCCGATAAATGGAATATTCAACACAGAAATAATTTTTGAAATCGGTTCAGTAGATCCAGAGATTACCCCCTACAACGTCACAAACACACAAACTTTACCTCTTTATAATATTAGTATAGATGATGACGACGGAGTAAAGATTTTTTGAGTACCATCCGTTGACTTCATATCCGGACTGTTTTCGCGCTTTCCATTAGGTACGACATAATCATATTGCCATGTATATTAAAAACATTAAAAAATACTATTAGGGAAAACTAGTTAATTGAAAACGCATCCCTGTGTGGGCTTACGTTTGCAGCACCCGCAGAGGCCCCAACATAACTTGTCCGTTAAAACATTTAATGGTAATACTGATAATTAAGAATTAAGCAATTTCTCACTACGATATTTATAATTAATGCATTAATTGTATCGTAAACTAAATGAAGTACAACACAACATCAAGTATCGTGGGACTAGACTGGGAATCTAGATTGTAGTACAATATTTGCGTGCTCAATAAATAATTGTTTTTATTGGCTCCTGTTGTTTACGCGAAAATAAATTAGGTACTTCATTGATTTTTGTAACGACAGGTAAATTATTTCATGAATTTCACATTTCTTTTTCGTAGTATCGTGTTACATTTGGATATTAATAGTGCTCTCGCGAATAATGTAACATTCCCGTTTAATTACATTATAGTTTTACTGAATTATCGTACAATAGCATAAAATTAGCGTCACTCGCGATCACTAGAATCATTCGCGACCAAGAGCTAAGATCACGGAGGATCTGGCTTGTATAAAGTATCGAGTATATAAACATTTCTGGTACAGATATTAATGAAATTTTAAATTTAATTTATATTTAAATAAATCCTTCAATTATCTTCATATCACATTTGTTGCGGATGCCAAGATAATTTAGCTTTACTTGGCCTCATCAAAAGTCTTTCAGGAGTCGCAGTTGATTAGTCCCATGTAAGGCGACAGATTCTCAATTACCAGTAGGTAGATACAAATTAAAATGCATAGACGAAAGAGGAAGTAAATGTAATCTTAAGCTTTTCACCGCAGTGTACAACAGATTATATGTTTCTATTTCCCTGAACAGTTCACTACTAACACAGTTAATATCTTAATAATATTATGTAACGTAATAGTGATTAATTATTTGTTATTCAATGTTATAAAGCTGATGGAATTATGTGAATTATGCCGACCACTTTTATAAGAATGTCTGACCGAATTCAGAGATCGTGTTTACCGGATGCTTGAATAAATTATTGAATTTACTACGGCATTTACGTTTAACGGTAGAAGTTAGATTCTATGTTAAAACTAGTTTTACCTGAAACACTAATGATTCGTGAAGTGGAAGCCATTTTTATTTTATTTTGAATAACAGGCGGGAACATAGTGATAATATCAGATGCTGCAAAGCATGCAAGCGTGGACCCTGAAGTCTGATGAACGTCAAAGTCGCTAGTTAATTTATGAAATGATTCCTTTAATTACTAGAGAACGTAATTAATGCGATGAAAATTATTAATTTAAATCGATTTGTTATCAAATTAAAAATTAATTTAAAAAAATATTACATAGACTACCTACTTTTTATCGCGAAAAATTAAAGGGGTTTTCCCTGATATGACGTAATTTACTTTATTTATTGACCACACAGTTTCAATAAAAGAAAAATATAATTTTTCTTTACATAAAATTATACAAAAAAAATTGGTATTACATTCAAAATCAGTTAAAAACTTACTTCTAATAAAACGACTATAATACCCGCTCTTAGTATAAAACATCCTACATTAGTGTGTATATTAAAAATGTTTCGAGGTCACGTCGCAGACAAGGCGGTGTGGGCAACGAAGCGTGGACATCATATGTTAGAGCAGGTGTACGAGTCGAATTGCGTGGCTAATGCCCGATTTACACATCGACAAGTACAGTAGCGAGTTAAGTAATAAGTTGTTGATTAAGTTGATTTAAATAGATCTCCAGCCTATTTTTTGGCGAGTTAAGTTGGCGAAACGCGAAAGAGGGGGTTACTTCGAACTTAACTCGCCAAAAAATAGGATGGAGATCTATTTAAATCAACTTAATCAACAACTTACTACTTAACTCGCTACTGTACTTGTCGATGTGTAAATCGGGCTTAAGCCTCGTTTAGACCACCACCAAGGAGCGTTTATGTATTTACTCACTTTACAAACTTAATCATTACGTTTATATTTTGTAAACACGATTTATTTACATTTTTGATTGGAATTTTTTAGTTAATTACATTTAGTCAGGATTACTTCCTACGCCTATACAAAAGTTTTAATGAGCTTTCTCTTTGTATGTGTATACGAAGTGTTTTTATTTATGTATAGTCGAAAACGAAATGGCTTTATCAGTTTTGACAAAAAATTCTATCATAATTCAAATTCATTAAGATCGTTATTTAATGTTTATGCGTGAGCTTGACGTCATTGGTTGACCGTAATAAAAACTATGCTTAGATTAAAAGTGCAATCTATTTTAAACTTTCACTTCAACGCAATAAATAATAATATCTACTAACACAATACAAATGTCACTATATTAAACTGTAGAGTTTGTATGTGAAAAACCATGAAAAACCATTAAATAATTTAAAACTAAAGTCAACTTGTTACTTGTGACATTACAAGCTTGTCATTTCAGAAAAACTGAAAATGTAGAATTTAAATATTGGCTGGTAAGTTACCCAATTGTTGGCACCTTAAGAGTGGACTTCGTGTCAGACTAAAATATAAAATATCATAAAATGATAAAATACTTTAATATTTGCTTATATTTAATTATTATTATGTGATTGAATAGTATTAAATGAATATTATTGGCACTAATGCCAATAAAAGGATTCTGATAAATTTATTGTTGCTATGTTGACACACGAAATAAATAAAATATGATAAAAATATTAAATAAATAATATTTGAACTTGAATAATCATACTGAACTTGAATAATCTATAGTGTTTTCTTTCTTTTTACTCACTTTTAACTCTTAAGTGCCAATAATTGTAGGACTTCTAACGATTAGGTGGTTTACCCTAATTTGTTTTATATATTATAAAATTACGAAAACTTTAAATTGAAATATGCGCCAATGACGTCATGCAAGACATGATAGGGATGGACATAGAAGGAAAAAAGAGAAAAAATCATTAGAATAAAACGTTTTACCGAAAATATGCTCTAGTAACAGTCAATAACGTTGACTTTACTATTTGTTTTTATAAATATCTAACGACTATTTGCTAATACAAGAAAACTGATATGTCATAGTAGCGTCATGCTTTAGCTGATGTTTTGTTGTGCGATATTGAACCTAATAGTTTTATGACATGCAACTAACATTAACTCTAGAGGTGATAAAGCCATTTAGTTCTCGACTATACAAAAATATCCTGCTTCAGTAATTTCTGAGTCTGAAATGTATTTTGTTTTAATGTAAATGTCATCCGTGTGGTGACGGAGTAAGAACACAATGTGTCACCACTCTATCTCATCCCATGGGTGTATAAACCGACTAAGGGACTATCCGTGAATATTAACTATACGAAATAAAAAGAAGGAAAACTTGAAATTAAACCCTATACCAATCCGTCTGGCCAGCGTGGTATTAGTAGGCTAAGTATCCCTCCGTCACGGAAGGAGGCCTGCATTGGGACATGAATGGGCTGTTATGAATGTAATGAATTAATGTACAAAATATACGTCCCGATCAGAAAGTCTTAAGTAGCAAAACGTCAGACTAAGCTAAAAGTATTGAGCAATTTGTCAAGTTAGCTAATTGCCCATGCTGTGTAACGGCGCTTGTACACGGTAAGAAAAATCGCCATGTCTACGCCAGACAAGACAAATCTTCGTGTAGACGTCAAGAATTTTGTCTTTTTCGTACACGAAAACTTTTCTTGTCTTCCGCAGACAAGACAATCCGGAACGTGTACACGCCAGGATTTTTTTCGTACAGTCGTCAGACGGGCGTAGGGCG
Organism: Schrankia costaestrigalis; assembly: GCA_905475405.1. Classification (NCBI taxonomy): domain Eukaryota; kingdom Metazoa; phylum Arthropoda; class Insecta; order Lepidoptera; family Erebidae; genus Schrankia; species Schrankia costaestrigalis. The sequence goes on along the minus strand of FR997829.1, from coordinate 19,322,302 downwards.
CGCAAGTAATAACAAGTGTGATAATCAGTGTGAGTTTCCTTTAGTAAAAATGTTAACTAGAAAGCAAACAAGTATGATACCCTACTACACCGCTCCCCGCCCCTCCGCAACAACGTTCGCCGTGTCTTGTCTTGCGCAGACAAGAAAATTTTCTTATGCATCGCCGGCGCTGTGTACACAGGTCGTGCTTAGAAACGACACGAATTCTTGCGTAGGCCCGGCGATTTTTCTTACCGTGTACAAGCGCCGTAACTCATAGACATTCATCTTCAATTCCTTTTGAAGATCTATTTTAATGGGAAACATGTATTATTAGTTAGTTTGAATTCCTATTACTGGTAGACGCCACACGTGTAGCCACACATTCAATGGAAGCCTTTTTAGATATTTAATACGTTTGTGTAAAACATATCAATAGTGTCGATTACATTACGCTAACCGTCGGTATGATAGCGATATTTGTTTCTCATTACATGCCTGTTTTGTAATATTTGTAATGTAGGTGAAGATATAAAATACATAATAGCATGCTTTTCAAGCTATTTTGGAAAACTTATCAATGTGTCTTCACCATCGCCATTCTCATCATCAAATCAGCCGATTGACGTCTACTACTGCAAGACATAGGCCCACTCTAATTATTTCGCATTCTAGTGGCTCCCTCATTCATCAGTTTCCCGCCGGACGCGCCCTAACTAAGTCTTTTAAAGATTTTAATCATGTTTTACTATAAATATTTAAAGTACCTAAATGCATACAGCATTATTGCTGTGTGCTATTTTCATTTGTTTTGCTTGAGGTTTCGGCACAAGTTACACTGGCTGTGATATCAAACTGACTGAGACTTTACTGTTCCGTCTGTCGTAGTTGTCACTACCTGCTGGTAAGTACACTGTCCGCAATTATAATTAAATTAAACATCGGTTATACAAACACTCGAACCGATCACAATTTAGTTCTTTCTTAATCAAACTGGTTTTACTCGGTAGTCGACCAACGACTTTCTAGGTTTTTGGGTATGATGCGACCGCATTCTCAATGTCGCCGGGACTGCCTTGCCCTTATGTCAAACCCATGGCCTCAAGGCCAGCGGTAGCGTAATGAAGTTACTAAATTTTCCATGCCATCCTTAAATTGGCAATGTATGGTTCTTTTCATGTATAATCGTGACACTATTTATTGTCGAGGTTACTATTTATCTCTCAGAGATCGTTAAATCCAACAAACGTTACTTCTACTATGCTCGGTGCTTTAGTGTTCTTTTAAATCGCATCTGTATCAAATGCAGGCTGGGTTCACTTCGAACTAACCAAACACCGCTGAACGGACCCTTTTTGATTAATCGCTAACTCTTGAATTATTTTTTCTTTTTCTACCTGTTTTTATTCTTTCCTTCTAGATAAACCAAAACGTTTGTGCAAAGGTGTGTAATATTTTGCCTTTTTAAAAGCACCCAGGCACAGGATACTTATATTTTTACACAAGTCTTAAACCAAAAAAAAAATCCTGACTTACAAATCGTTTTACAATGAAACACATCTAACAGCTAGTTAGTAAATGTATTTATTTGTAGAACACATGAAGTCGTATTTAGATCTCTGTCTATTCCCGCGGGCTGACCTACAAAATGTATACTGTTCCGTTCCTTTTGACATACCATACCGTCATTGTTATTTTATACTGTATGCACGTGTTTACCTTTCCTTTTCCTATTCAGAATGTTTGTAAAGAGTTTTTGGTTATGTTTTTCTTGCTTAAAAATGTTTTGAAAATACTCTATTAAAGAGTTTTTGGTTGAACGTTTTGTTAGAGGCTCAGATATACCTACTTATCCTGAAAAGCTTACGCTTTTGACTTTGACTGCCTAATTATCCTATGCCTATATATTTATATTGTTTATTATGAGAGAACGGAGAGGGTGTTTTAAAAAAACAACAAAAAGCTCATGCTACGGAAAAAATATTACAAAGTATACATCTTAAAAATGACGTATAATTTACTGGTACGTCTTTTCACCTTAGTGTTGGTAGCCCAAATTTTCCTTCTAGTCCAGTAAACCTGCGTCACTGTAATATCGCAACAGACCATTGTAAGATCATACCAAAGCTCTTTCAAAAATACGTAGCTCATCTTTTGAGCACATCAAAACGTATACAAATCACGTAGGTACTAAGGTCATTAATGATAAGAGAAACATCTAATAAATAAACCTTTAAAGTTATCATTATGTCGCGTCTCTTCGCTTTGTGATCTGTGCAAGTTTGTACTTGACCTTGACACAAAGAAATGTATTTCACTTATATAACCAAGTTCATTTAACATTTATTTTATTACGACTACTACCGCTTGATTGAACCATAACTAAGATGGTGGTGATCCATAAAGAATATTAATTGACAAAATGACGTTATATGAATGTTTTAAATATGAACTTACCAGTTTTAAAGTAAGGAGAGCCTCGAGTAGTAAATATAAGATAAACCATAATTGATAAAAGATAATTACCTGTTTCATAAAAGTCGAATTACGGGAAATTTGACCAGCTTATTAATATTGCCTAAGAAAGAAAACACTTGAATAAACCCTATACCAATGCACTTATAGCGTAGTATGATTTGCTAAGTTCCTTTCATTTTCATCAGGGAAGGGTTCCAACAGTAGAACATTTAAGGAGAGGTACAAGGACTTTATTTTAAGGTTTTTCGATAACCAAACTTATGTTTTGGGCTTTCTTGTATAACTTAGATAGGTATACATAGAGATAACCTAACTTAGGGGCCATTAATTCCCTTTTAATCTAATTTTTAATTAGTATTAGTCCATAATTTAAATAAGCTGTGGTTAGTTTATCGGACACACAGGTAAGCAAGCAACGGCAGCAGTTTCTCAACGCGACAGATGGCACGCTCGCCCACACGGCGCCAGCGACTTGCATGTACTTATATTATTATACAAACTTTAATGTGCGGTCTGACTGTTAGCGATTACTGTTTTAGGCTGTCTATATTAATAATACTTAATAAGTATTATTATATCAGCTTAGAGAAGCCACCGCTGAACATAAGCTTGTTTTAATTTTTATTTTTATTCTGCCCCGTACTTCCGATTAGGCAGATTCTTATTTCTTTACTATGAATGTTAACTGAAATATATAATTTATCTAGTTTCGGTCTTATTGCATAAAATTTATATTCCCTACAAAATAAATACTTTCTTTATTGTGTCTAAATATTTACCTATTGTGATATTCAAAGGCAAGCGGCAACAATAGTATTATTCAAATTTAACGCAATACTTATAACTATAAAACTTCCTCATCGTAATGACCCAATAAAATGCAAATTATATTTATCTTTACAATGTACGTGTTTATCTATTAAAACTTCTAATCATTAGATAATTCTGAAAATATCTTAGATTAATCAATAATTTAGCGATTATAGGGTACTTCTTATCTAATAAATCTCCATATATTTTACAAGGCCTGCTTAAAGCATTTGTAAATTTTTATTTTTTACTGTAACTGTCTAATAACTTTTTATTATATTCTTCTGCCATCAATTCCTTTTATTTTTACCTAATCTTTGACTCATTTCTTTTCTAATTAAGTTTTTTCTCTAAACTAATGTATTTTTTATGTGTCCTGGTAAGAGCGACGGGAAGCCGGTGTCTCTATCTGAGCTCCGAGATTCAGAAAGTAAATATGCAGCCAAAGAACTCTCTGTCTAATGATAATTAATTCTATACATGACATCTCTAAACTATCACTTTTCATAAGAAATATAACTTTGTTGGTTTACACCACCTTTGTTACCACTACCCAGTATACTATCCTAAAATATCGCCAGCAGTGGAACCATATCCTAAATGCACGATCGAGGCCGAGTTTTTACAACGGGTGTCAGTTTCACGCGTGTAGGCTGTTTACGTCCTTACCTACGTGAAACATCTCTGATCATGTGCAACGAACTATCGTGCGATTACTTAATCTGACATATAATACATATTCATAGATATTTATGAAAAACTATCGACTAACTTGTCCATTAATTAGCACATTAGCATTACGGGCTAAAGAATGCGCAGAAATAAAACGGCAATTTCATAGGTAAAGACATAATAGGAAGATCCTTCAATCAATCAATCAACTAGCCTATCGCATTCCACTGCTAGACAAAGGCCTAACAACACGCGCCACAGAACACGTGGTCACATACTTATGGGGTCCATATTAATTTTATTTTCACTCCCCAGTCGGGTGAGTGAAAATAGGGTCCGGTCACTTTGCGTCTTGTCTAATATATTTCACTGTATTAAGTTAATGGAATAATATGGACAAGATAGTAATAAAACCTTATCTTAAATAAACACCTAGATAAAATTGAACATACTCTTCAGTTTTTTCTTGAAAACGAAACTTTGAAATCAAATCAAACAGCCGTTTTATTGCCACAAATGTATGACTTAAAGACGGTCGACCTCAAGTCAAGCCCACATGGCAGGTTGATACTTAAACCACTACGCTACCTGAATGCCTGATAACCTACACTACGGTATTACTTTATCCAGTGAACTTGACCCATCAACATTCATGTCAGGCTTCACAACCTTTGTCTTCCGACAAGTATTTCGTAAAGCATAATATCGAATTTATAAAAGGGCAAAAAATGGGGCATGTTTTTATTAAGTTAACGCATAAATCCGCATTGTCGGCTCGCAACGGGGGCAGAATACTTTGGTGTATTAGGGTGCGTACGAAAGGCTCCATAAACTTGACCTATTTACCTGCTTATCAGACCACGACGTGACCTGGCTGTGCGATGGATGAGCCTACGTGATAGGGAGTGTCCAAACAGAGGCTTGTATTTTATTAGAAACAATTTATTTTGTCGGTTGAATATATTTTGTGGGTAAACAACATTGATTGTTTGATATTTTCTAACTTAATATCAGCAGTGACTTTGGAGAAACTTTTAAACACTTTTTACTAAGAACTACAAAATATACTAACAAATTATTATTATTATTATATTAAAATAAAAAATCAATAATTTATTATCATCATTGTACCAGCTAATCAATGCTCACTGCTGGACCTACACATATTTCCACTCTGCAGGACATGCATCCTTACGATGCCAGTTTCAACATTGGCCTTGCACAGCTTACTAAAACTCCGGGTAGTCCTGGTTCTTTAAGTAGGTTACAGTGAGTGATTTACCAGGAGTACCATCGCATTTACTACCACGTGGCCACGGCTTAGTTTAACCGTATAGACCTATCTGGTTATTATTAAAGTACCTTTAGTGCGTGGTTTAAGAGATTTTCGTTTACCACGATAACGTAAACTTTATAAGATTTTAACCAGCTTTATTTGCTTAAAATTCTACATTTAAAGACGAACCACTTAAAATTTATAAAAATATATCTTAAAATACACTAAGAATTCTTGACTTTACTAAGAAAAAAATATTGAATTTAATTTTGATGGCCATTGTTAGAATTAATTGTATAAATTTGACTAGAGAGTGATCATTATAATGCCAGGTTTGCTTCAGCGGACAAAAACAATAAGCTTTTGTATTTTCAAATTGGACTAACTTGATTAGAGGGAATCTTAGAACCTTAATTGTAAGACATAAAAATGCTTCTCAGACAATATTATTCAAATGGAAATGGTAATATTCTAGATTAGCAAAAGTTGAGCCTTAATGTAGACTTTGAAAATTTAAATTTATTATCATCCTACTAGCCAAAAGAAATTCACTGCTGGACAAAGGAATACTCCAAGGTTCCTCGTTCCATTATCTCAAAGATATTATACGATGGATACTATACCAGTATACCACTGATAAACTTATACACTTTTATAAATACATACAACTCATGACTTGCATTTTGGATGCTGACTTTCAACGAAAATAATATGAATGCTCTTCCCAGTTCTATATTCCTTTATTCCTATAACGTAATAGAAATATATAATTTAATAAAAACAGATACTGAAATCTAATTTTACTCTGTGACATATTTTTGTTTTCGTAACAATGTTTTCCCAAACGTGTTGGAATTACTCGTATCTTCGTTTCTTAATATGTCATCATGCAGTATAGATAACGCCAATGTTGACAAAGAAAATATAATTTATAATGTTTTTAATATTGTTTACCTTTAAGAAAATAAAAATATATATGAGTTTATGTAAGGTCATTAATGGGACTTACTAATGTTTACCTTACCTGTAACACAGTTTTTTTTACTAAACCTATTTCAGGCACCAGTCTCTCACAATGGTTATTACATTTTAGCATTAACGTACTTATATTTTTATCAGCTGTTGTATTATTGTGGAGAGAAAATAAAAAAAATTGAAATGTAATTTGTTATTGCCATAATTATCCAACGAAATGCTGAGACTTATTTATTTTTCAGAGCTAACATGTTGTCATAGTCCAAAGTTTTAGTAAAACATTGTACAACAAGTAATTTAAATTAACTTTATTGTAAACAATCATGGTATAAAATGTGACAAGAGACTTAGAAGCACTTGTGTAATCCATTTAGTTCACGCATTACTAATAAGTAGATACCCGCTACTGGGCCTAGCGTTTACCCCGTGAGCATTTATTCTAAATCTTTGTAATCCGACCTTGACCAAATGAAGACTCTGTTTGCGTGGTTTTGTAGATAAATATAAAGAAGACATACCAATGTGTTTTATTATAAAGATGAGGAATGGTAAAAACTATTTAAAGGTCCTTGAGGTCATGGTTTTTAGAATGGGATTTGGTTTTTACTTAGGCTTCTGGCGACCTTCTTAGGGCGTCGGGAAACCGATAAATTAGGACCGCGTAAAGTTAAAATGTTTAGAAGCCGTGTCTACCAGTTTTCTCAATTACATATCCACAAAATTGTGTTTTAAAGCCTGACACTCATTTGTGTCATCCACGCGAAATAAGGACTGATAGTGATCAGTCCTCATTTCGCGCGGAGGAACTGACAGTCCCATATGTATCCTCGGAACAGTGAGGTCACTCTGCGAAGCCTGTAAAAAACCAAGGAAACTTCTGCGCTTCTGGGCGAAGTTAGGCTGGCTAAGTTAGCCAGGATTCTGTACGTACAATGGACCAAAAGAGTGTTCAAGTGCGGAAACAAGAGTCCACCATCCAATCCAATAGTCTTTAAAAGACCTTATAATTTTTTTTTAGTACAGATATGGATGTCACCATATTATTGCTCAAGAGTAAGTACCTACCACCATTCCGATAAGCTATGCAACTGTGCTGTTGTTTACTCCTTATCATACATATCATAATAAAGATACGTTTTTATGAGACACGAAGATGTTACCTCACGATTTTCCACAAACTAACTTTCATTTAGATTTAACTCAATAATTTTTTTTTTTAATATTTTTGGCGCAGGACCGTGTTCTGTGGCGCGTGTTGGGAGAGGCCTTTGTTTAGCAGTGGACTGCAATAGGCTAGTTGATTGATTGATTTTATTATTTTCAAAGTATTTGTTAGAAAGTAGATAAATAGCAACCGAGCTGTGATCGATTAATTATTTTGTACTTGTTCTTCCGAGTGATCAGACATTGTGTTCGTATTGAGATCTTTTAAACTTGGGATTAGTATTTTTTCCTAACTTAGTTCATCTTCGGTTGTACCTGTTTACCTTTATTGATAGTACTCTGTATTGGTTATCGCTAACAATAATAAAATCTGTAAAAAGCGTAGTAGTGAAGGACCATTTTTTTAAATTTCATAACATTACAATTTTAGTAATTTTCATCCAAATTTCTGTTATTGCTTTGAAACTTATTTTATTAGCTCAAGACAGGATAAGCCGCAGGTTTGATTTCTAACTCGAACTTAAAAAATCCACGTTTTCATCCTTCTCGATAATATTCATTAAAATTTTCTATTTTATCTTATGCAACAAAATAAAGTTCTTCTTCAAAACTCTACTTAATATCGTTTAAGTTTAGAGAACTTGAAGCTTCATTCTTAATATCTATTAATAATATCTGGGAACTCGAACTCGCTCACTGATGATATCAGATACAATACTGCTCGGATATCTCGTGGCCTGGATTTGTAAATTGATTTGACGTGAATCATTAAAGCCCGATTTACACATCGACAAGTACAGTAGCGAGTTAAGTAGTAAGTTGTTGATTAAGTTGATTTAAATAGATCTCCATCCTATTTTTTGCCGATTTAAGTTGGCGAGACGCGAAAGAGGGGGCTACTTCGTACTTAACTCGCCAAAAAATAGGATGGAGATCTATTTAAATCAACTTAATCTTAAAATACTACTTAACTCGCTACTGTACTTGTCGATGTGTAAATCGGGCATTATATTTGTTACGTCGACCTCATGTGTTTCTACAATTGGGAGGAACTTGTTTGGATCTTGTCTTATGTGCAATCTTTGAGGAGATTATTTTTGAGTTAGTTTTCATGGAAACCATTATCATATATTACACGAAGAATTTAACGAGAATTAACTAAATATCCAATTGAACATTTTATGCTGTGTTTTTTTATTATTTATTCCTAGCTAGATTTAGTCTGCGTTATTTAGACGATTAACACAATATCTTTATATATTGTGGACTATGTGTTATACTGATGAATAAGCTATGTTATTGTAAAGTTTCATCAAAATCCATTCAGTAGTTTTTACGTGAAAGAGTAACAAACATCACCAACCAACTGTCGCGTTTATAACATGAATAGGATACATTTTCGTACATCGACTCTTTATGTAAATACTTCATAAATGGCAACTGAAGATCAACAGTCTATCTGATTTACACCTTATCTAAAAATGAATACGTATCTCAGAGCAGAGAGGTCGTAGAAAACATGTGATCTTGAATTTACATATTAAGAGACATAATATTACGCGTATGTGGGTACATAAAATCACATCTTTATTGAGTAAACAAGATTGTAATGATAATAATAAATCTTTACTTAGATCTTTTGCCGAAGGTCGAACGTCTTGGTAGGAAAATACATCATTGGTTAGAGTGAAGAAAATTGTAGGAAATTTGGCATAGGTATTCACCGGTAAAGTGCTTTCGTCACAACCGGGGAACGACATAACATAAAGTATGTAATGATACTTTACAGAGAGATAAAATAATTCGTATAATAAAATCAGTCGTGCGAATCCTGTTATATCAAATGAGCTGTGTTGCTTCGTAATTTATAAAACAAAATATCAGTTAAGGTTAGGTATTGTTTGAGCCGTGTCTCTTAGGTCTTCCTTCTGAGGGCTTACCAGAACCTTTCGACACTAGACAACTGGGTAAGGGTCGTTGCACATATATAACGTAACATAAACGGATCGGCACCGTATCAACTAGAGCCGTTTAGTATTATTTGTATGAAACTCCTTACTGCAACGCACACTAATCGGAATCGTAACGTAATCGGATTTTTAACGTTTGACACCGAGGAAAAAAGGCAAGGCGGTGCCGATCCGTTTAGGTAACGTTACATGTTATACGACCCTACAACGCCATGTGGGTAAAAAAAAATATTAATATTGTCTATAGGAATGTAATACCTAAGTATTCGTCACATTCATGTACAGATATCATCTTTGTCGTTTAACCCTATTTTAATTGTAACTACTTTTATGTTTTTACTAATTTGTGTGTACGACAGAACATAAAAGTAGTTTTAATGAAAATAGAGTTAAACGACAAAGATGACATCTTAGAGGTTTAGTGAGGCACGACGGTCTCGATCAATGTCAAATCTTGATACAGTCACATGAGTCATACGCTACAATTGATCATACATCACTCGATAACTGATAGCTGTACGGGATCATTTCGCGATGGATATTCAACTGCCTGTGTTTATAATCTTGAATGTGACGAATACTTAAGTATTACATTGGTATAATAACTCATTTTGCGCTGATTATGTTTTGATATATGAATGAATTCTTTGTAGTATCTGCCCTTACAACATAGCAACCCATGAACACCATGGGTTGCTATGTTGTAGTTTAAAATATGTGATGTTTGTTAATTGCTAAAATTAATAAGTTTAAACAGGGAAATTTTTAAACTTTGCTTTACGTAGAAATGTGTATGAAAAAAAGCAGATCTACGTCAGGCAATAGAAGGCTCAACTGGAAAAAAAGTACGCCTTTTTTTTGTCTCTACACACTTACCTCCTTACTTATAAACGCCTCTTAAATTTTAGTCAATGATTAGCTTAAATTCTTACGGTATTGTTTGGTATAAGGTTGGTTTTACTAATAAAAAATCTCGCTAAACAGTGTTAAAATGTAAGAGGCGTTTATGAGTAAGGGGGTTGATGAACAAAATAATGTTTAACTTGTTTCTAAATTACTGTGAACATTGTAGTAGTAATTTATTATAAGTAGGTTTTTTATAAACAATATTCAGCATAGAAAATTGAAGGCTATGTCCCACTTATCGACATGCATCGACGTAAATGGTAACTATGTCTAAGCAAACCTACTCTCAGTGGGTACCTACTTTACTTACTTTTGACGTATTATACTTAAAATATACACCGGTGACGGAAAGTGGATGGATCAGGACAAATAATCACACGCGATGGATATGAATACTCTTAAAAAATACCTATGGCTACTTGTAGATGTCTTCTGGTATGATAATACCCAGCTTTCTAGTGATGAAGAAAAAATAATAAAATATAATGTACCGTTTTATCTGTTCACATAAATGTACTAAGAGACAAGTAAGGTTCTGCAGATATTATCTGTGTCATAATCTGCAGCTATGTATGTACCTACTGTGTGCTATGGTTAGAGATAGAGTTTCACTGAAATGTATAAATAAAATAATGATTTATTTTGACGTACTTACTGTATTTTCTTAGATAGGTACGTGTTTTCATAAATTTCCTTATGACAAACAACATTAGGTATATGATTTAGTATATTATTCACATTATATTAACAACAAACAAGTAAATATTAAATACAGAATAGAAGAAAATAAAATTCTTGTAGCCGAAAAGAGCTTCAGTGAAGGTTGCCACAAAAAACGGTATTTCGTCTCAAATATTTGCACAGCGAGCAAGCTCACTAAATCACTGCAGGGAATTACACCTAAAGAAAACTAATGAGCTGTTTATTTTTAATCATTCCAATAATCGTCGGCGTAGTCACTGAATAAAACTAGAGAATATCTCGAATATATAAGTCTTGGATAAGGCGTGTAAGGGACTATGTACTATAAAAACTATTGTAAAGTGCTGAAAGGATGTGTTAGAAAATCAAGAAGAATTGAGTATATAAGACAAATGGAAAACTCAGATAATAGAACAAAAACAATGTGGAACATTATAAATCAAAAAACTAGTAAAAGTAAAAGACATACCAAAGAAAATATAGTACTAAAAGAGAATAACCAGACTATTCAGAGTCCGAAAAGAATCTGCAACATGTTAAATGATTATTTTGCAACCGTCGGCATCGATCAAAGTAGCAAAATACTTATCTGTCAATATCTTAATCTACAACATACTATCAGAAAGCCGTCCCTGCTGTGGGGCGTTCAAAGGCTTCTCATGTAGACATAAGTTAAAAACCAAACACATCAGGGTCCCTTTATTTTATCAGACAAAATGATTTCATAATTTGGCGCCAATGATGAAATTGTTTATCAATATGACGAGAATGTTAACAGTATAGTTGATTGAGAAGTATCTTGTATGTTAAAGTGACCTTAAGGACGTATCAATGTTAATAATTATAGCTTTGTTATTGTACTAAATATAATGTATAAAAGGCTATTTATAAATCTTCGCGACAAAGACTCGATATGAGTGGCGTTTATGATTTTGCAATATTTTTATGTTTTAAAGTACAACGTACTTTTGCCTTATTCATGAAACGAAGAAATAGTCACAGTTAAACTATAATAAAAGTGATAGGTACTTAGTTTTTTCATACTTTATCTAGCTAACCAGAGATTAAGCATTTATCGGGGTTTATACAAACGTCAATTTCCCAAATCTAAAGTACTTCCTAACTCAGAACAAACAAGAGTCTGGATAGTCCTGCGCAAGATTTAAAACCGTTAGTTCTCATCATCATCATATCAGCCAATTGACGTCAACCGCTAGACATAGGCCTCATAGGATATGATAATATCGTCATCATCATCATAACAGCCCATTAAGGTTCCACTGCAGGGACGGAGGGATACTTGGCCTACTAATACCGCTCTGGCCAGACGGATTGGTATAGGGTTTAATTTCAAGTTTTCTTTCTTTTTATTTCGTATAGACAATATTCACGGATAGTCCCTTAGTCGGTTTTTACGACACCCATGGGATGCGATGGGGTGGTGACATATTGTATTCTTACTCCGTCACCACACGGAGATGTGATAATATGTATGTTACTTTTTAATACCTACCTAAATTGCACCTTTATTACAAAAGCAGTGTCTTTTCTGGCCAGTCTTCAAGTCCAGACATCGATTACAGAAAACGAAATTGGTATCGTAAAAACACATTCGATGTAACCATCAGATAAAAACTCACCTGTTTGGTGGACCGCCTTATGTGAATCTTGTTCGGCTGGTCTTGTATTAAATCGGTGACTTTTATTATTGCATTGATTCATGTTTTACAATAAACAACTTGGGCATTATTCCACATTGAATCAAGTGTTTTTCGGTCAGGTTACGAGTAAGGTGTTGGTTTAAATAATAACTAATTGGTTGTTTCAAAACATTGTTTACTTTGAGTAAGTGTGGTAGTTTGGAATGAAACATACTTATTGCCTAACCTATGAATGAAATAAAAACAGGTAAATTAATATTCAATAATTGTATAAATTATTATTTTAATTAATAATTATTAAATACACATTAGACACACATTCAGACTGAGAAAAAGTAAAAAAATAATGTATAAGTAGACATAAAAAGTTAGATACAGGTAACAGTTACCACAGGTTTGTGGTAAATATTATTATCACGATACTTGATCTAAAACATTATCCCCCTTACTCATAAACGCCTCTTTAATTTTAGTCAATTGATTAGCTTAAATTCTTACGGTTTTGTTTGGTATAAGGTTGATTTTGCTATTAAAAATCTCGCTAAACAGTGATAAAAGCGGCGTCTATAAGTAAGAGGGTATGTGTATATGTATTACGGTATTATATCTAAATGTTATAGCATAATTATTTCACTCTCTTTGATCACGAAACCTCATAATTTGAAGAGTGAAAGTCCCATCAAAATGCGTCCAGCAGTATCTGAGTGATGCGCACGGTAATATTATAACATACAATTATGGCAATACAAGTTTTGGTATGCATTATGTTTGTATCTAGACGATTGTTTTATGATCTTCTATTGAACGCAATAGTATTATGTTGAGACTTAGATTTAAATAATAATATTGCAGCACCATCTAGTCCCAAACGGAGCAGAGTTTGAGTATTTTATATTGTAATGGTTTCAGAATTACTGTTCAAGTAAAAATCAACTAATCAACTGTCGAAACTGTCATTTTAGTTCCTGTATATTAAATAAATATTATCATACAAATTACACATGGAATATTACCATACCAATGCAACATTCGTTTATGCACACAAGTATTTGGTTTGCCCGGTAATAGACCTCTGCAACTACGAACTGTAACTGTAACCACTATGCCATTAAAGCCTTTGCAAATATCAAAGATGTTTTATGTTCTTAGTCTGTCATCGAAACATTGCAAGTCGATTGTACCGAATACCTAACGTGTACTCCTATTACCGATTTATCATGGACATTAAGCAACGGCATAAAACTTTTGAAGTCTAAGTAATATTTTTTCATGACCGTCAGTTGATCGACAATGGATTTTGCAATGCCAATTAGAACTGTTAGCCCGCTAACTTTACGATGAATAGATATGGCGTGATATATGTGATTTGGATAATTTATTTTGATAGAAAACAGTTAGCGGCCTTTTTAAATTCACAATCAGTTTACCAACAATTGGGAATTCTGTAAACTAAATTTAATGATGGTGGTAAAAGCACGAATACAGTTCAAGAATGAAGGCAAAGAATGTTAGTAGTGAAATGGCTACACTCCATAACCATCACATAGCTGGTCTGACCACACGCGCGCTGTACGTAGGTCCATCAACACGAAATCCAAGTGCAAACCGGGAAGGCTTTTCGCTCCAGTGAACTGATGGCTGCTACCCAGGCGGCCGTTAATTGATCCACTACCAAGCTGCAAAAGTGAAAAATGCTCTCTAGATCTGCGGACACCTCATACCAGCCCCACTGGTATGGAATGGGTGGCTAGTCATTGCCTGATGACTCACAACATGTCTATTATAAGTGCAAAACCAATGTTAATCATTGTTACAAGGAGATCAACGTATATAGTAACGTTATCAGCGTTATAAATAGATAGGGTCACATTAAGTTGTACATTTTCTTCCTCAATAAACTCTAAGCTTTAATGCTTGCACATTTGGATGGCTTCTAAGGCATTCAAGGAATTAAAGGGTATTTTGTACTCTTACAAAAGGACAATAATACAAGTCCTATTTATGAAAAAAAAAAAACTAAGAATGAATTGCTGCAAGTGCCATTATTGGACCTGGAGCACCATCTCCGGAAACCTATCATCATCATTCAGAATGGCGTAGAAAAAAAGAAATTAGCAGACGCACATACCCATATACCTACATATAAACAAACACGTAAATTAGGAAGTTATCGGTTAAAGGAAAACAAAAAAAGCAAAACATAAAATAAATGAACTTTAGTTTAAAATGTAATAACAGTAAATTGGATCACCGTGTGGTGACGGAGTAAGAATACAATATGTCACCACCCCATCTCTTCCATGGGTGTCGTAATCGTCGTCAATCCGTTTGGCCAGCGTGGTATTAGTAGGCCAAATATCCCTCCGTCACAGGAGGAGGCCCGTCCGTGCAGTGGAAGATTAATGGGCTGTTATGATAACAGTAAATTAAGCTGTATGTCTAGATTTATAGACTCTTAGAAGATTTAATAGATAAACAGTTAGTAGTAACAACGTGATGAATGATTGAAACAAAATAAATCCAATGCCTTTGACCCAGTCACACGGTGCACTACTGAGGTTTCACAATACTCTACATAATCTGATTGTAGGAGATTTTCTATTATTCCTGTGGATATGTTTATATAAGCAATCGCATCGTTTGTTTTATGAGTTTTAGTAGTACAAAAACATGTAAAACACACGTTTAGTACTTTTTCTCTCGAGTCGTAAGGCATACAATGCAGTACCATCGGTGGTCAAATGTAATCAGCCCAGAACTTGGCCACAGTGATTGTATTGTCAGTTGCGCTTATGAGGGCTTTTTCTGTGCAACTTTCTTGACACCTTGGACAGTTCAGTAGGTGTGCCATTGTTTGCAAGTCTTCACCGCATTCACAGCTTAGTATTTATTATGTGTGTAGTATCCTATTATCCTAACAATTTTTTTTGTTATATC
The DNA here is from genome assembly GCA_905475405.1 of Schrankia costaestrigalis. NCBI lineage: Eukaryota > Metazoa > Arthropoda > Insecta > Lepidoptera > Erebidae > Schrankia > Schrankia costaestrigalis. The sequence continues at coordinate 19,306,772 of FR997829.1, read as the reverse complement.
TACGGTCATACGTCTCGTCTTTATACACGGACGTCAGATCCATGTGCTTTAAAAAGGGTAGGTGCCTTTTTAAAAGATGTCATCATTCTCATAGATTTAATTTCTTCCGCCATGTTAAATTCTTCTTCATGATCTTCCTTTAAGGGAAAGTACTTATATTGTAAGAACTAAGAATATATTATACTTACAACATCACTTTGATATCCCACTCCAAAGACGGCATTCCCTACAGAACCGTAATGCTCAATCTCAATCTACTCAGTACTTAAAACCTTACCGTAAGAGTAGACGAAAACCTGATACTGGCCCCATACACGTTCTCCACCGGCATTTCCAATACACGTTCTCCAACTGTCCATTTTGAGTGTTACTGTACATTAGGGGTCGAACGTGGATTAAAAACATGTGTAAAAAAAAGACCAAGTCCAACCCTAGAGGGGTTGAAACTGTAAGAGTTGAACATGGACAAACCCAAAAACGTTAATCTAAACTAAACTAAAGCGGACATAAACATAGTAGGTTGATAGATACTTCCAGAAATCAAAAGTACCTAATCTCATTTGTTTTTTACATAGTACGTGATCGTGACGGAAGATGAGAGTTTTTCTATTACGTATTTAAAGTAATGTCTACAAACGAAAGTGTTTGACTTTAGTTTTATTCTATCATGACTTGTCAAGTGAATGCGATTTACAATGGTAAACACAATTACTATCTTGAAAATGACTTGGATAGTTCTCTGATTTCACAAATGTCACTGACACGTTACGTTTTCAAATCTTTGCCATGTTAGTCTGTTTCATATGGCAAAGAGCGTAGATGACATGGCCTTTGTTAATAATAGGGGGATATATGGGTTCATAGCACCCCCCTCCCCTCCTTTTCCTTCCATCTAAAACTGTTCGGATTGGGCTAATAGATTGCCTCCATCAATCAGTTCACGACTATTTTTATGTTGACAGCACAATATGACTGCATTAAACTTGATCTAAATCTAGAAAACAATCCAGAAATGAATGTGATCGTGAGAGAAATCTTTATCTAAGATATACTTTGACCAAAACACAGTTGCTAATATTATATAGAAACGTCATTTTACTTTGAAATAGTAACCATATTAGTATAAGAAAAGGGTAATAATCTTTTGTTTATCTTAGATTTTATTGTGCTGTATTCTAAGGTCGTTGTCAAGGGTATTTATAAATATAATATGTATCACTAAAGAATACATTTCCTTTATTTTACTCGCGACCTTTATCATTTTCCTTCTCATGCACCTGCAAGATTTTTTCGAAACACGTCCATTGCTTAGTTTCCGAGTTATTCGCAACCTGTCGACCATTTGCATGCTCACAATGCTTAAGTAATTTATTGAGGAAGCAGTGCCTTTATTTCTTTGGCATTGATTTTCACAACGTTAGTAGTTATTTACTACAAGTCATGAGTAATCATGCTCATCATTGTAGGTATATATCGTCACGCATATTATGACGGTTTACCTATATTATACGCTAGCGACCTTGAGCTGACTAAATGACCCAGACGGTTCATACAACCTTATACTTGTGGAGGAAAAATACGTAATTTCATCATTGTAGATGAATCAGTTAAAGTATAGAAAAGTACGTAAATATTATGATTGTAAGAAATACAAAACAATTTAAATTGATCTGATCTAGTCTTTCGTGTTCGTGTCGGTTCTTCCTGACTCTAGAGTCTAGAGTTATCCAGTAATTATGTCTATTCAGTGCCCACTCCCTAGTTTCCCCTAACGGCTTTCAGAGGAAATGTTATCTTTTAAAGATTTTCACGCTAGCCGACTTAATATATACGATGTATGGCTATTTTTAAATACATGAGATTTAAAAAAAAAGGTTTTCACGCAAATTTTTTGGCTTCAATTTCTCTTCTAAGTAAATATTTCAAACATACTTGTATGTATGTAAATGAATAACGTTATAGCGTAGTAAATATAACCTATTTTTATTATTATCAGTTTAAACATCATATAAAATCACATACTGGTATCAACGTCAACGTATCAAATATGTTATAAAAGAAAAACATGAAAAGGTCTACGGCTTGGCCCAGATGCCCCTTATCTCCTTTCTACAAAGAAGAGTAAATAATATTTCACTTTCATAGTTTAGATCTAGATAACAAGCAGGCAGTATGACGGATGGGCGAGCCAAGAGGCGCGTGATTACATAAAACGTGAAAGTATTATGAGAACCAATTGAAAAGATGATGGTCTTAATACGAATTTCACTAGAGTAATACCATCTCCAATATAGCCTGCCTTTATTTGAATTGTTTACTTCAATTATAATAATATACCTACGTGGCCATGACAGAGTTTAGAAATTAAAGAAAAGTTTTAATTTTAATGTTTTGCGAGACATTATGTACACTGGTGTTATAATTATGAAACTAACAAGATTTCTTACTTTGTATTATTTATCTTTAATAATGTTATGATCATATAACATTTTTAAAACGCGTTTAAGTATTGTACTTACTTAGTTATTTACAAAGAGTTTGTACCACATTATGTTTTGTTTTCAGATATCAGTGCATGATCTAAATTCACTCTAGACTTGGGGATTAGTTGGGCTCACGATGATATGCGTAGTGCGAAGACATTTATAGACTAATAAAAACTAAAAAATGCGCTACCCACTTCTTTAGCCAAATAAATATGTATATAAATGTTTGGCACTAAGGTTCATAAAGAGTTCTAGAAATAAATAAAAAAAATTCATAAAAAAAATAGTTACGTTGGGTTTATACAATATTTATAATATTATAATGTAACATTTAATACATATAATTATTGTTGCTAAATAATAATTATTTATGCTCAGTTAATTTCCTTTATTGTTCACAATAACTTTCATATTACATATTAAAATTATAACATTTAAATTAACAAAACGCAATCGTAATTATTTTTCGGGTGAATTACGTATATTTTTAAATTTTTTTTTTGGTGCTTGAGGTAGGACTTATATTTCGTCAATGGCTATGTAAAACTGATAGTAGGTCTTTCAAGCTAATGTTTATCTAGTCGCTAAATCTACCTCAAAGTAGTAGTCTATCCTTTGTTTATGTGGAAGGAAATGAGGCCTATGAAATTTAAAGGCCTTGTGTTCACACTATAAATGAACTCTGATCTTTAAGTATGTAAAGCGTAGTGTTCTTCTATGTAGATGCATCATCTAATGGAAAGAGTCAAGCTTACCATCAGAGAGCGACTTAGGGTCGTAGCACATATAACGTAACGTAAACGGATCGGCACCGCCTCGCCTTTTTCCTCGGTGTCAAACGTCAAAAATCCGATTACGTTACGATTCCGATTAGTGTGCGTTGCAGTAAGGAGTTTCATACAAATAATACTGAACGGCTCGAGTCGATACGATGCCGATCCCTTTACGTGTCGTTATATGTGCTACGACCCTTATTCATCTTGCCACCGTGTCGTATAAAAAATATGCGTTTATTTCAAAAACAATATTAAAAGTATGTGTAGATACAGCTGTATTATAAACAGCTGCATATATTAAAATACTCTTTTTGTAGTTGTTTGTTGTTTATCACATAGTATGTAGGTATTTGCGTTAGTTTTAGATGTCTGAATTTGTACTTGCGTCATATTTTTCTCCTTTCCTGTCACATATTCACTACTTATATAGATATCAGTAGGTAATTGCCATTATTTATCATTGAACTTTTAGCAAATTCTTATGTTACTTACTCTACAGTAATAGAACCAAAAAATGTAAATATAAAATGACACAAATAAATACTCTACAAAGCTATGTAACTCTTACATACTTATTTGTTTTGTATATTTATGTATATGAATGTCTGTTTTTAAACATTAACACATTCACGAGTAGCTTATGCTGGTGTGTCAAAGCCCCTGTAAACAGCGGCTAACTGACTGAAACGCACTGCGCAGAATTTGGCATTTATAGGCCCACAATACTTGCCATAGAAATATATAATTATATATACGTTTTAATTCTAAAACGTTAATAGTATTATAATAAACTCTATAGTAGCACGGTGAAACGATAACCTCGTAGCCGTGTAACTAATCGCCCACTCTATGGAATCTGTAACGAACAAATATTAACCGTGGCGGTATTGATATCGTGCTACATTACTAAATATGCGTACAAATGTGAATGTAATGACGACACTCCTTTTTATTTACTAGAATGTTGTATGGAATGTTTTACTCCACTTACACTTTACACAAATTATATTTTTTGTTATTATATATTTGGTCGTGGTTTCTCATCCCTGGCCGGACAATTATTTGTGCGATCCACATTTTATCTTCCTGATTCTTTCATAGATTTATATTACTGATGTTATTAAAAGACACCGCAATATTCTTTTTGGCGTTAGCTTGCCTAACAGCGCCCAACAGGACAAAAGGCAGCAAAAAAACATATGAGACGCTCGTGCCTGAAGGCCTACAATATCTATCATATATCTATCTTATCTACCAGGAATATTATCATCGAATCTAGAATAAAAATAAGATATTGTTTTAAAAATTCAATCGAAAATAGAAAGTTAAAACGAAGGTTAAAACTTTGACAAGGACAGAGCATAGCCTAGTATGTAGTAAATGTATAAACTATACAAACTCGTTTATATTAGAAAATATTTACATACAAGTATGTACTGAAGTATGTTAAATAAAGATAATCCCAAATATCCCATGGAAATGTTATTATAATGAAGTAATGAAAACGATATGAACTGAATGACATTCGATAACAACGATATTGTAATAGAAAGTATAACTATCGCATTCCACCATTCATTGCTCGCTTAACAAAAAGTTGCCCTAAATATTTATAAGCAGAATCGTCAATGTATAAGAAATGTTTCTATATTGTTGTTCGAATAGTTCGATGGTGCGTGGGGTAATAAAAACTAGTAGAAAGTGCCAGAGGAGTCATCGGCACTTGGTGTTGGGCCAAACTGTGACAAGGTCATTGGCTATTTGATAATAGATAATATGAAGTAATAGTTTGGTTTGTTTATATTTCTTTTTACACTATTGAAATTTAATTAATTGTTATTTCGACATGTTTTCTTAGCCTTGTACTGTTCTATCTATCTTAAAATATTTTGAATGTAATAGCTAAATAAAACGGTAGCCCGACGACCTAGTCAGGACGGCGGGAAGCCGATGGATGAGGGAGGCACAGGACCGCACAAGGTGGCAATACTTGGAGGAGGCCTATGTCCAGCAGTGGACATCAATTGGCTGATATGATGATGATGATAATGATGAATAGCTAAATTATAGCCACCATTTATGATAACAAGCGTGTACAGATATATAAAGATGTGAATGTAGCATGTTCTTTCTACGAATATATTTTTTTAGAAATAGATTTACTGGTGCCAGATTGTAAACATTACTATGTATAGGTATGTTTACATCGAGACAATTGCCGGGCTACAGTCTCGTGCCTGTTTTAAAAGTAGTTTGTCAGCAGTCCTATAAACAAATACTATGTTGTGTCAAAAATGTTAAATATAAGCAGTAGTGTACGTGACAAAGACCTCCTTGTTTCCACCAGTATGATAATCTAAGTTTTGGCTTGTACCAAACAAGCCAAAGTATATCGCTCTTGCTTCTATTCCAGGTGTTTGCTAAGGTTTCTAAGGTTCATACATATATATCCTTCTTCCTATCCTATCCTAATCTCCTACTAATATTATAAATACGAAAGTTTGTGAGGATGTATGGATGGATGGATGTTTGTTACTCTTTCACGCAAAACTACTGAACGGATTTTTATGAAATTTGGAACATAGGTAGTTTAGGCAGTAGAATAACATTTAGGCTACCTATACCACGCGGAAAAAGCCACAGGCAACAGCTAGTTACTAACTATTCTTAAAACCAAACTTATTTCAAAACAGAAACAAAGATAATATCAATATATAAGCAACATGGTATTGGTTTGTTTTTGTATGCCAAATGAAGCATGTATCCTCCGTTACGAATGATCGAGTAAATTATTTCAAATCGTCGATATAAAAACAATATATTTGCACAAATCCGCCTTCGTATAGTGATTACTTAATTTTTGTTACCATCCTTACATTCCGTATGTTAAATTATAGAAAACAATAAAATTAATACGTTTAATCGTTTTATTATTAATGTTATATGTTTTAGTTTGACGTGTATTACTAAATTTTGTAGTAACATGGCTTTGTTTTGCAATAGGGTAGATGTGAGTAATGAAACCGATTGTGATATTAAAGTAATTTAAATAATAAAGAAGTTACTTTTTATAATGTCATTAATGTCGCCATTTGTGACATTTTATATTTTGGTGGCGTAAATAATTTAATCTTCTTAACAGTAGTAGCTTACTGACTTACCTATATGTGCTGTATTTTCCGCCCTTTCGAAAAAATGGTGATAGGTGCCGTAATGTGAAATATCGCAGGGCTTGCCAAACAAACGTGGAATACGTCCTTCATTTAAAACTGATCATTACGTTCTGTGGATTAATTAGACAAATATTATTTAACTGCGTTTTAAGACTTCAAGCGATTATGCGCCACACTCTTAAAAATACATTAAAATAATGATTAAATATAACTAACAACTTTTCCCCATACAAAATACTATACAAATCAAAGTCAGAATATTCTAGAACACTAATTTAGCGTTCAATTAAGGAGCAGGTGTTAACTAAAATAAATGTTATGGCGCACCTGGCATTCGTTCACGATATTAGTGTTACCTACGTGTGATTCGTTAAGAAATTCCATATGTATTTATACACCTTAAAATATATACTTTCTTTAGGTATTTATATACATAATGCATCATGTCAACCCACTAACTTCCTCTGTACAAGGACAAGTCTTGATTAAGAGGTAATCATAACAATCAAGTTCATGTAATGTACCAATACCTTTTGAAGATGGCTTAGTTAGAAAATGATTGGTGCCCACAATTATGCATGGTAGCAAATTTTAGACGTAGAAGAAGCATAAAAGTTGAAATATGGTGTAGCCCTTCGTTGGATTTTTTTGTAATTTTGGTTGATAAAGTTCAAAATATTATAAGAATAATGTTTTGCGTATCTGAATATCCTGACAATGATAGAGGGCAGTAAGCTAAGGTGGTGTGGACACAATTAGTAGACACCTCTTTACAGGAGGACCTTTGTCTAACATTAGCTCATGTGCTGTAACATGGTAGGAGTGTTAAGATGATGACCTCAAACAAGTGTTTAACACGTTCCCAGTGCAGTGTACCATATATGGTACACATGTATTGTTTTACTATAGTGTCTACTGGCGGCACTGTTAAAGGGTTAATACATGTATGTTGTAATTTGTATATTTTTATGCTTTCTAACAGTAAAGTCCTCCCTTCATCATAAAACAACACTTCCAATTGACCACTCTACCAATGCCAAAATATTACGCAAACATTTTCCACTCTATACATAGCTTATAGTGCTATAATATCCGTCCTACATTGTATTATTTCATAATTACGTCTACGTGCCAGATAGCCGAGAGAAATGGACGCCTCGTATCTTGGATGACAGTTTTGGCATTAATTTTATGATCATATTTATATGGCTAAACTTGCTTTAAGCTCAATATTGAAATAATATGCGTTATGAAAGGGATATTTGATATTTGTAATATTTATCTAGATGTTCCCAACTTCATAACAATAAGCAAGAACTGTAAGGTTATTACAAAAAAATATAAAAACTCATTATTTTTTAATTAAATACAATTTTAGTTAAAAAATAATGAGAAACAGGACAGAAATAAACGATATTTGTATGTTAACACAGTAATACATCAACATACACTTTAGCACCTTCAACCCTTTCATCAAGTTCATATTTTTACGGTTGTGTGGAGCTTCATTACTTACTGTATATTAGACTCCACCAGACATACCAATATTTCCTTGCGGTTATTTCTCGGTTTCATACACCATTTTAGCGGTTGCCAACAAACAACAACACAAAGGTGACATGAGTAGTAACTGTAGTAAACAAAGTCTTACTAATATGTCACGTTTACCGCAATACGTGATAAAATTATGATTGCTTCCTCACAATACAAATCCCATACAAAATCAGCTATTAGCGTTGCATTTCCTCCTTTTCTTTCCTTATAAACGTTGCAACACATTGCGGAAATATTTGATAATTAATCTCACGAATATCAATATGTATTCGCGAATATATTTTGAATATTTAAAATTTACTATACGGTTATCATGCGTTCATGAATATTTAGTAATTGTTTAATTTGTTTGACTATAGTATGATCTGTGTGATGATGTGTCCGTGTGGTGACGGAGTAAGAACACAATATGTTACCACTCCATCTCATCCCATGGGTGTCGTAAAAACCGAGTAAGGGACTGTCCGTAAATATTATCTTTACGAAATAAAAAGAAGGGAAACTTGAAATTAAACCCTATGCCTATCCGTCTGGCCAGCGTGGTACTAGTAGGCCAAGTATCCCTCCGTCACGGGAGGAGGCCCGTCCCTGCAGTGAGACATTAATGGGCTGTTATGATGATGATGATAGTATGATCTCAGTCGGGTAATTCTGAGAGTTATCCCGGCCAGTACGCTTCTTGTGTGCATCTTCTGAGTACCTTTAAAAATTGTTACACCATTGCCTGAGGTTAGTGCCTGTCCTTAGAGTATTAGTTTTAAAAGTAGGCAGTAGTTTACCTTGGCTGACATTTTCATCGTCCACGTACGGTAGTTATCACTTACCATCAGATAAGTAGCTTACTCTTCGCCGCTCAATAAAACAAAATTATCTAATGTTGCTTTTAAAAAGGAGTTGTAACATCTTAGTCAGTATTTTATCTTCCAAACATACCATAAGTACCTCCAACAAGCATATCAAATACAAATTAAATGTATACTCAGTAATATCAATAACAATTTAAACATAAGACGTATCCAACTGCAACCAATAGGTTCTGCAACACGATGACGTAATAATTCGGATAGAATTTCACGCCAATACCAACTAAGCCCCGCCGGCATCTACTTAAATGAAATGCTCTATTGAACGTTTGTAACGAGAAAAAGCAATGCTGAGATTCAATTACATTGTAATTGCACGTGTTGAAAGTAAAATCGCATACGACGATATCGACTACAAACTGTATTATTAACTTTCTTCTATAGTAACGACAACCACATTGACATTCAGATGTAACAATGAATTGTTTCATAGAAACCTTTTTACCTGTTTTAATGGTGACGTTTTTCTTTTATCGATACTACTAATAGGTTTAGTTTTACTACTGTATGGGTTTTATGCGTCAAAGGAAGATTTAAGAATTGCTTTACGTGATAGTAACTACCTAATCAAAATTGGACTTCGTCACATCAGAGGAATCATGAGGGTTACCCTGAGGGAAAAATTATGTTAAATTAGAGCGGTAGTTTTTAATGTCCTATATGCAATGAATTAGGAAAGTTCAATAAAGGTAAAAATGCTAAATAATCTTAGTCAATAGGACAGTCCGAATGAAACGAGGTATTTTCCCGTTAGATCTGTCACAATGGTGTAATATGGTGTTATATTCACAAGTGCTACGAGTAGTTCGTAGTTCCGCTATTCTTGTTATATTCTTAAATTTCGTTAATCATAATCATGAAACCAGCCACTAGGCGTCCACTTCTGGACTTACCCCCTTTAAAATATTTTCTACTAATCGTTTATTAAACTTGTTTGATTACTGAAATTTATTGACTTTCATACAACATTTACAAGCGAGCGTGCCGTGTCAACGAACGTATCTTGTATTTTTACAGCCAGAGCTGTCTGTCATACATCTCAGATGATTTAGCATTCCTCGATATGATTACAATTACAATTCGCATGCGCATTTGTAGCAACACACGGCCGCTGTTTGTAAACAATCGCGTAATAACACGAGTGGTAAAGTAATAGCTCGCATTTAACCTATTATTAACTATCTTGTTACGTACTCCCATTTTATTAACCCCTTATTGCATAAAGAGGTATGTTAAAACTTGTGGTTTTAGTTGGTGCAAGTCTAGTACTTGAAAATGTGTTAAAACGTGTACTTTGATTAAGATAACGGAAGGGACTGGACTCCACGACACAGGAATTTCTAGTCTGAGGTCCAGAGATATATTGTATACCAATTAGATACTTTAACAAAAAAAAGGTGTGTATAAAATATTTGTATTGAACTAATTTTTGAAGCAAAAAATGGTTTTTATATTTTTTATAGTACTCGGTGTTGTGAAGTCCTTAAGATTTCTACCCGAAACAAAAATCCATTTATCACCAAATCAAAATAAAATAATATAGAATGAAATTAACATTTGGATGTTCTAAGGCTAACCTAAATATAGCCGTCTAATCTTTAATTTTTACGCATCCTATGATATATACTTAAGTTACCCATGAGTACCTTCGCCAGTTTTTAAGTCTAATTTTTTTATTCAAGTATGTGTTTTCAACTCATTCACCTTCCTACCAACACATGGCATATATCTACATAATTCTTTGATCGATGTAGGCGTGAAGGAAGTTGCATCAACAAACGAACCTACTTGTTGGTACTTTAGACCACGTATGTTCCACATTACTAGGTATGATCCACTATTGCCCCTTTATATACTTTTTGCCTTTTGCATGAATAGCAAAAAAGGATCGTTGTGTGTTTTTTGTTCGTAACTTACCTCACGTCCTATTGTTCTATCAAGTTATTGTTCTAAAAAGTCATTCGAGATATGTGTGGTGGTTTATGAATGGTGATATACCATCATATATGTATAAATTTGTTGCTACTCAATCAATTTTGTATAACTAGTTTTAAGCATACAGGTTTTTGAGAACTTCTTGAAATTTTCCTTGAAAAAAAATCAGAGATGCTTCTACCCTAGAGGCGTCCATGATTATAAAACCTATAACCTTCCTGACATACATTGACAACCCAATACAAAGTCATTCAATTGAAATTAAAGGTTAATGATATTGAAGCGTTCAGCTAAACAAACAAACGCAGTTCAGTTGTGTATTATTATTATAGTTATCTTAATAAAATAATTAATGTTTTCTTTGTATTGTTTTCAGGTAAGTTTCAACATTTATTACATTATGAATCATGTGTCGAATTACTTTGTTACATACCTATGTTGCTGTGCCCGCTTAAGGGTCATAGCACACATATCGAAACGTAAAGGGATCTCGCCTCGCCTTTATCCTCGGTGTCAAACGTCAAAAATCTGATTACTTTACGATTCCGATAGTGTGCGTTGCAGTAAGGAGCTTCATAGACTACGGCTAATTCTGAACGGCTTGAGTTGATACGGTGACGATCTCATTCCGTTTATATGTGCTACGACCCTGATCCACCTCGAAGCAGTAGTGTACAAATGTTACTGTGTTTAGGTCGAAGGGTGCAGTGTCTAGTTAAATTACTGCGTGATGAGATAACTGTCTCGAATAGGCTGATACTTGGCTGTGCTGTCATTGCTGATGTCTAAAAGAGTCGCTTTATACTTACCATCAACGAAACAGCTTGTCTGCCACAAACTATGGATACGGCTGCCGTGCAAATTTCAAGCAAGCCATTAAAATATTCAGTCAATTAATATTTTACAAATTCTCCACTTAAGCATTCGGCGACGTAACGTCGGATCTAAATATAACTGTTCGTTATGAACTGAAGGACGTGTCAGGACGAGCGCGGATGCTCGTGCGCAACGCCCAATTTGTTCCACTTCACACGCCCAGCATACCATGTTATGCGCCATCTTAATATAAATATACGTTAACATTCCTGTGTGAGGATTAAATGTTAATTCTTATTGAGTAGATAAGTTGCTGCATATTATACACTGCAGTAGAACTCTCAAATAAAATGCCTATTTCCAAAATTGGTCTTATTCTTCTAGTTATTATAACATTGATTTCGTAGATTTTTGAACTGATAATGCTATTTCTCTCCAGCCATGTTTGGTCCACTGTTGGACATAGGCCTGCCTAAGCTCGCGCTACGCATTCTACTTCCCTGGCCGTCTCGTCCAGCCATTTCTGGCCACCCTTTTCATGTCGTCAATCTATAAGTGGCACCCTACACTACGTATGCCAATGCATGGCCATCATCATCTTATAACGCTCACTACTGCTACCATCATAATAGCCTATTAATGTCCCACTGCAGGGACGGGCCTTCTCCCGGGACGGAGGGATATTTGGCCTACTAATACCACGCTGGCGAGACGGATGGGTATAGGCTTTAATGTCAAGTTTTCCTTCTTTTTATTTCGTAAAGATAATATTCACGGATAGTCCCTTAGTCGGTTTTTACGACATCCATGGGATGAGATGGGGTGATGACATATTGTATTCTTTCTCCGTCACCACACGGAAAACGAAACATGCTAAGAACTATCTCATTACCGACACCTATCATCGTGGCTTACAAAGAAATGTGCTGACGCATTACCCAAGCACGTGTAGGTATAAAAAAGTTATCATACCAATAAAAATAGAAATATCAATGGGTACTTTTGAGTACATATTTTTGACCTACTTCAATGAGAATAACTTTCGTTTTTAGTACATATTTTTATGGATGTATGAATAATTGTAAAAAATGTCGCACTTGCTCATCACTTGTAGGTATGTTAAACCTTGCGATTACGAAGGATGGTTAAATATTTCGGTAAAGACTTTTCTATCGATATTATCACATGATCGGATTCCTGCGATATGGTGTGTGACGCAAGTTCTTTTAATAAATATGAGTGATTATGCTGTTCAGGGGTGTATGCTGTTCAGGGGTGTATGCTGTTCAGGGCTTTTTGAGAGATCTTGAGACCGCTATAAAACTGTTAGGTACTTTTGAAATTACGTGTTAACTTTAGTTAAAGTTTTCCTATGGTTCACGAAGATTGTAAGCGACATGTACTTTGCATAGTAAAATACCATTATTGTATGAGGCTCTCCGGTATTTAGACTAAGTGCGATATTCTGTTGGCACTCGATACCATTTATTTTTAGTACTTGTCTTTCTAGAGAATATCTTTAAACCTAACTGATTTTATATATTTAACTAGCTTTTGACCAGCTTATTACAAGCGGTGAAGAAGATATTTACTTAAAGGACACAGAAGTTAAAAATCAAAACCTCTTACCTATCTCTTGATATTTTTTTGCGAACTGTGTAAAAAAACCAGTCCTTTCCCTTTTATAAGCAGTCATAATTATGTTCTAAAATAGTAAAACAGTTGACCACCCCACAAGTATAGCGATTTTTTTTCCTACAAAAAACGCAAGCTAAATATACTTTAACGGAATAGCAATACATTGAATGACATACCTTCCCTGTAAGTACGTCTCCAATGCCTGTTTGACTTTCATAGACTATGGCGCCAGTTCCAACTCGCGTCGTTAATCGTACCGCATTTAAAATTCAATCAATCTTTTTACATACGACTTAGCCTTGAATTCTACTTCAGCTTTTATTCTAAACTATTTAGCTCAGGTTAACAGCACAGTATATCTTATGAGACATTAACGAGCTGTATTGCATACTAGTTAAAAAGGCAACAGACAAATCTTTGATATTTGCTGTAATGTACCTTTATTTCGGGCTACAAAGTATTACTTAAGAATGTTAAGATTAACTGCCAAAGTATCACTATTTTTTAAGTAGCATATTATTATTTAAGTGCCATACGGCCGAATACTCAAACGTCTAAAAGTAAAGTGGCGCTTAAACTAGAAATTCTCACAAATGTCTAGTTTTAGTGCCGCTTTACTTTTAAAAGACGTTTGAATTAATCGGCCACCAGTCAATTGTCAATAGATATTAGACACTTGTACCTACTAGGGTATGGAAGTTAAAAACTTGGTGGCATGTCGTTGTGTGAATGTACGATGTTTATTATTATATTTGTACACTGATCTATTAATATATTTCTGTGAAGTCTGTGACCAAGATATATAAAATTGTTGAAAGAACGCGTTCTTCAAACATAATACGTTAACTTTCATGATGATCTTTGATGACCACTAACAATAGAAGTAAAATCCTTCTCTATTTATTCGCAAATGTTAAATGATAGATTATAATGCCTATTGTTGATTTAACCCATTCGTTGGCTTTCCAAATATATTTCAGTTCAATGGTTATTGTTACGGTTTTTTTTTGTGGTAACTAGATAACATTTAAAATATCTTAAACATCTCATGTCATCTATTTGTCATTGTTAACCCACTTACGTTAATGTACTTTTAGACCGGATTGACGTGCTTAATGATACCAAATGTCATGACACTTTTCGTGGCTTTTATTGTTGCCAAAATTCTTGTTTGGATCATTAAGATGCTTGTTCGCTTTCTATGCTATGATATTATATTATATTCCCACGGGAATTGTTGTATTATTTGTTTTAATTAAGCGTGCCTTGTTGCGTTTGTGGAATATTCTGGAAGTTTGAAATTGTTTTGGTATCCCACCAATTTGTAATAAACAGTAAACACGATACGTGTCGAAACTTTTCGGCTTAAACGGTGGAAATGTAGCTGCTCATCTCGAGCAAGTCCTTCTCATGCGATAGAGGGAATTCTGGACTATTTATTCTATCTGTACCGTAAGTTTGTACAAAATATATACAAAAAATGTTTTATGTTCAATATACTACACAACAGCCATATTGTATTTCTTATTTTCCATCTAGAGCTGTCTGAAAGAAATCACCTCGCGTGATAAGACCGCCATATGTGCTGATACTACTAAGTTCTAATTCTTAAGCCTTATTTGTGTGTGCCTTATTCCTTGTCATAATAAAGTTCTTCAATAAAACTAGCTAACCAGTTACATTACTTGTGTTTGTTTAACGATTTCACTGATGTATCAGGGTGACTGACCAAATAATTCACGTGTTAAAATCTTGCGCCAAATACATGCAGACATTGATACTTTCAGTGTAAGCACAACAGATGTTTCTTAGCCAGTTCGACATTAATCTGAAAACGTTCGGCCTTGCTACGAAATTCTCTGACAGTTAATATTACCGCACGTTCTCTATTAAACCATCGTGTTACCGTTTCTCTTGAAATTATCCCCAACTCTTCGGGCTAACGGGCGAAGTATTTGTGTCGTTCGGACGATTTGCGCTAAGAGTTTTCTCGTCGATATCATTGCTTTAACAGTTTAAGCGTCGTAAATTATTCTTCTAATTGATTTTATGCATCATTTAACAGTAATTCAGATTGCAAACACTCTTTTAGTAATTAGTGAACGTAAATATGCAATGTACGTTATTTGTTTATCGATAATATCAATAATACCTTCGTGCTCTAGTAAGCATTTTTTTTTGTAATTGCAACCTAATTGCTATTTATCTGGACTATTGCTCATTAGTATGGTGTTGGTTCTGACCAGTTTATTCTTATAAACAAATTTATGAACGAAACTAATCAGAAATTATCAAAAATTGAATCGGGAATTGAAATAGAAACACATACGCCTATTAATTGTAATTTTTAGTTTTTACCTATTGCATACTGTCATACTGTTTACAGTTTTGTTACATACTGTATTAGTGGATGTTGGACTTCTGTTTTTATTTGAGATAAGCAGCATACGTGTTGAACTTAGTTAAAATCACTTTTAACCAGGTAGGTCTTTTCAGTAGAAGCCGTCTGCTGTGCCCGCTCTATCCACCTTCGACCTGTATTGTGAAAATAATACTGTGTTTATGTGGAAGTATGTACTGCTTTTACTGCTTTTCTAGCTGTTGCTTACCTTAGGCAGTGGCTAGGCTGAGCTCTGTCTGAACAAAAAAAACACTCATAAAATTCGGTAGCGTATTTTTACTTCGGAGATTAATGCTGCATATAAATTCAAATTAAGATGTTCTTCAAATAACATAATATAGTCTTAATCCTTACGGAATGTTAAGAATTCCGTTCAGCCACACGACGGGCTTACATAATCTCTTGAACGTGAGTTTAACAGACTACGAATTGTTGTTTACATGACAAACGCAATAATACATCGTTGGTATGTAGCAAGACGAATGGATTACTTAGATCATGTGGGATTCGTGTTAAGGCCTTTTTTAGATTCATGATACGAACTTGACGGTTGATATGTCGATTACTACGGATCACAAAGCAGAGCTACAGAATTTAATCTACATATAAATCTCGCCAGAGTAATGCACACGTAGATGAACTCATGTTACCACGAACTTTTTTTTTTGCATAATTTAGAACTCTGTGATCCATGATAATGAGGTTATCAAAAATCGATTACAAGAGAGAAGATATTATGATATTATTCTATTCAATTTTCCCTTGCTTTTAGATTGCAATTTTGAAAAGATGAACTAAAGAAACCGGTTTGAATCCTACATAGAATAATTGTTTTTGCAACTTCTTAGCCTAGAAGGATTAATGTCCTTTGAGTGCCTTAAATTGAATGTTGTGAGTTGTCCCATCTTTTAAACTGCTAAAACAAATAAGGAACACCATAAAAATAACCTAGCCCGGAGAAACAACAATACACCATATCATCTCACCATCGTTAACCGCATACAAACACATAATTGAGATGTATCTCTTAAAAGAGGAATGCGTAACTTTGTCCAAGCCGACAGTCTCGTGCCCGCAGAATTCTGATTGTACAACGGTACATCGACGTACGTTCTGCAATACGGTTATTATCACCTTCAAAATAACGTTGATATACGTTATGTTGGGAGATTTACACATGTTGGCTTGGATTAATTAAAATCATTACAAAGTTAGTACTTGTAAGTCAACGTGGACGCGGAATCTTATGTCCTAATATCCCTTGATCAATTTGAATCTTATAGACGACAATTTGTTGCCAATAATTATCCTCAGCCTGATTGTTCTTTGTGTATTTTAAATTTTTAATGCGAGAATTTTAAATTTTAATTAACAATAAAAAAGTTAAATACATTTTTTTAAATTCCTGCACTACATGACTATGTTAGATCCAACTTCGATTAAAAAAAGCAAGAACCGTTTTGACTATAATCGCAACAGATGGTCAAGAGTTAACGGTTGCCTAATTGTCACCTTAGGCAACACCCACAGAGAGCTTAATGTGTAGCGAATACAACGTTTTATGAAGAGCTGAACTTGACTAAGAAAAAAAAAAGTTAAAAAGTTCAGAGTACACAAATGAAATTCTTTGACAAGTCCTTCATCAGAAAATAAATTCTGCGTTAGAAGGCCTTTAGGGGCCAATCCCACTATCTTTTACAACAAACACACAAGCTACTGACTTCACCAAACCGACTATCCCCTTAAGTCGTTTTGTTTTGGAATTGTATAAAACTGCCTTTTCTGCCGTCTCGTGCACGGGTCGAACGTCTGATCCCACTCAAGGCAATTGTTTGTGCGATCCACAATAGATTGATTGCAAGATCCTTTAGCGGCAGATGCCTTGGAAAAAAAACTTCAGCGCATTTTTTAATCTCATTTTGTATCTAGTATATTCACCTGTCGTTACCACATGGCTCAGCTAAGGAGGTTGCATTATTTATTCGAAGAGTCTGGTAGCGTACGTTAAAGTCTTACATGAAGCTCTTACGGTTGACTTCAGATCTCCGGTACCTTATAGGCATATGTCGTAACACGAACAATTTTATCGAACCATAACAAGTAGGTATTTAATCTTTCACTTTTTATGTAATGCAACACACCTTGCATAATACGATGCACCGTGTATCGTTGACCGATCAACAATTGGCGTCGCGATTATTTATTGTAATTAATGCTACTATGGATTTCTAAAGCGATTAATTACTATTTTTGTTGTTTGTTAATGATTGCGATTGTGCTGATGAACATTTATCAAAAATATTAGATTATTATGTACCTATATTTTCAATTCATTTCTTATATAAGACACAGATGTACTAATTTTGCGGCACGTGTGTTGGTTTGCAAATAAATCTGTTCTATTGTATAAAGTCAGAATGGTTTTTTTTTCAATATTAATCATGGCTGCAGACGAATCAGGTGTGTATTAAGAGTTTGCTAAAAGAAAAGTATTTTTTTCTGTTAAAATTAATGTTGATCTATATTTACTTAATATCAAATAACTCTGAACGTCTTACCATCTTGTATAATATTACGAACTGTATTGTATCTAGTTCCGGCTTCGGCTAATTATTTTTAAAAGCGGGATATTCATTTTATGAAACCAGGGGGTAACCTTATGATAACGATAATCATGCATATAAGATTTTATAAAGAGGAAATATATAGAATATGCCTTTTGTCCAGCTTTTGGGCTTTATCCATTATATGTATAACAATGATTATGTCGGATTCGAGAATGTGAAGAATGCTCAAGACGTTACGTAGGTACCTCTACCATTTAAAACTGTTACTTAACTATTAAGCAACTATAGATAGGAACTAATTGAAGGAGCTCACCCTGCTAAAAGTAATGGCATGACGAAACAACGACGATCAAGTTAATTAATTCGTCGGACACGAACCACAAATCTGTACGTCGGCTATCGAATGCGAGATTTCTAGGCCACACTCGGACTGCATTGCAAATTTATAAATACCTACCCATTATATAGGAATTTAGAAGATTGAAGTAAGACGACCTCTGTGGCGTGGTGGTTATATAACATGACTGCTACGCAGAGGTCTCGGGTTCAATTCCCGCTCAATGCAAATCTTTGTGTGTATGAACATGATTGTTTGCGTTGGTCTGAGTCTGTATGTATAATATGCATGTATTTACAAAAAAAAAAGTATTTAAGTATGTTTATCCGTTGTCTAGTATCCATAGTACAAGCTCTGCTTAGTTTGGGGCTAGATGGCGTTGTGTGAATGTGTGAGGATTATTTACATACTTATTTAAAACTTAATTTTTTTATGAAACATCGGTTATTTACTATTTTTGCGGTTTCTGTAGCTGACGTATTTATCCCGGTATGATACATTTCTCCTGATGAAGTCATAAAACAACTCATAGAATAATATTACGCAGGTAGATGTGATTTCTACGTAAGAAGGAAATTTTTAGGGACATCATGATGCATCTTAGTGAGTGACCAAACTACGTCACAGGGAGAAACCTGTTTCTTTAGGGAAAGGGTATGATTAAGACCTACTGCAGTAAAAATTATCCGTTAGACGTCAACTTAAGAATACAGTTTATCACCAGACCATCTCATTTCGAAGATATCGAAGAGGGCAATTAAGAAACTTTAAAATTAACAAACCTGTCTGAAAAGGGCTTGTCCCTGCAATGTCACAATCATGGACTGCTATACAAGATAAAAATATGATACAACGTTTTTAAAGGCTTTACCCAACCTCAACTTAAATGTGCAACAACTAATGACTAGCTCACAATGTGTCAATCGCCTTACATAAATAACGTTTAAACCTACATAATACCTCTTGGTAACAATGAGGTCGTTCTTATTGGAAAAAAAACGAAAATTGGGTAGATACGGCACGATCCCAATAACAATAACCTTAACACAAGACTGTTTACGAATAGTTGATCATGAAGGTTTGACTATACTATGTTAGGTAACTCCTTTTGTAAACATTTTTGTAATATTATGTAGTATGTAAGAACGTTGTGTACTTGCCTTATCTGCAACTTTGTTATACGATACAGAGACATATTTATATTCATATATACCTGCTCTACTTTGTTTAATGTAGGTAGGTAATTTGTTTATTTTATATTATGATTTTTGATGGTGTAAAACTTTTGCGGCTCTTGCTCACTGGTTAACATCTCAAATGACTACTTTTTCACGTGTACGGTGCCCATGAAATGAGCAGGGAAAACACTTAACAGATTTTAAAATATCTTCTATATTCAGCATATAACAGCTACTACAAGTAAATTAATTTAATAATAATAGGTTATCTACAAGATTCTAAGCTATTTTACTCTTAAAGAAAAGTCATGTTATAAACATATTATATCTGTCTCCAATATCAACATTATAACAGCACTCTCGTACATCAATAAAAAACCAACATATACAATAAAACGTCGTATCTGAGATCAGCCGTTGTTTAGCAAGGTGCATAAAAACTGCATTCACATTGGCGCTAAGGCGTGCACCATTATTTTTAGAACGCCACAAATAGATTATGTGTCGTTGTACGCATTCGAATCGCCACCTTTATAATCACAGCGGAAGGGTATCATACTTAAAATAAAAACGGGAAGGGAATTTATTATTGCCGTGAGGATTTTTGTAATACTGACGTATTTTTGATTTGATGTCTTGAAATATGAAAATAGCTAATAATGGAAATAGTAATAGAAAAAAAATGCTAATATTGGTAATGATTGGCTAAAACTGTTTCAATCAATCAACTAGCCTATCGTAGTCCACTGCTAGACAACACGCGCCACAGAAGCAGAAACCTCTTTGAGGTCGTGTCGGTCCGTTTGAAAACAGTTTATAGACTAAGAATTAAAGATTAAACTAATCCGGCAGCTAGGTATAGTAATTATAATTAGTTTTTTTATCATTTCTTGCTACTAGTGAAGGTCCGTCCTTGCTGTGTTAAAAAGATTGCAAACTGCATACATTTCATAATTGATTTTTAAAGATTAATTTATTATTTATTTAATGAAGTTTTTCCTTTCTATCGTAACCTTTTTTTTTTTTTTTTTTTTGCGTGGGAAACCTTTTATAGGCCGTCTACCCGCCTTTGGCCCAGGCGGGCAGGTGTGTCGGAGTCCCGAAAGATGGTAATACGGTTTACCGACTAAAACCCACGGTGTTCCTTTATCACCCAAAATGCCGAGACGGCGAGAAGACTGGCATTACTCGAGCCGTCCCGGCGGGTGCTGGTCCGCGACTGCGAACCCCGAAAAATGGACAGGGCAGGACCGTGCCCTTCCTATGTAGAGAGGCGTACGTGGAACACTACGCCGTCCTCTCTGGCCTGCTACTTAACGGCGACAAACTGGCCATAGTTCGCCGCCCGCAGGCCCCTCATGGTGGCTGGAGGTCGTCCCGAGGCGCCCTCCTTCGACGCCCAGATCTGCGGGTTGAGAGGGAGGATGATCTACTCCTCTCCCTCTCCCTTTCCGCCGCTTCCTTGACGGACAGAACCGTCTCCGCAAATGAAGCGGCGGCTTCCCAAGCACTCTCGCTTCGGACCATCAAACTGATGAGTACCGGAAGCGAGAGGCTACCCACCCTGACTGCGCCGGTTAATACACGGCGCGGCTCGTGCCACGCCGGGCACTCCGCCAACGTATGGTGCGCCGTGTCTTCGGCGCAGTCCCCGCAGTGGTAACAACTGGACGTCTCCTCACGGCCGATTCGACACAGAAATTTGCCGAAGCAGCCGTGGCCGGTGAGCAACTGCGTCAACCGGTAAGAGAGGGCGCCATGACGCCTCTCTAGCCACTCATGGAATACGGGACTTACCGCCACAATCGTGGCGTGCCCGGCACTGGGTCGCGCTAGTCGCGCCGCCCACTCCGCCAGCATGTTTCGGCGGAGTTGGGACCTCACTTCCTCCACTACGCGGGGCGCTGTAGATACGCCCCGCACCAGTGCATCCTCGCGCCATTGGAAAAGCGACGCGAGGACCCTGGCCTCGAGGTCCCACGGCGGGGATCCGGCAAGGAGGCTCGCCGACTTCTATCGTAACCTGCAATCATCAATAAATAATTTATATTGATATCCTTGATCGTTTCCCAAAATGATCTTTAACTTCTTATTGCTACATTTATTTAGATTTTATGCATTTTGTCGATGATCTTTAGAGAATTTCGTCAATAAAAGTAAACTTTGACATTATTATAATTAACTTTTTAAATTTTACTGGCAATTTGCAACTGCTTCTAACGGTTTCCTTTAATACTTGACTGCTACTTCTTACGATTGGCTAAAATATTTTTAAGTTTTACTTGAAATATTACATCGTACACAGGTTGGCCGCTGTAGAGCAAATATGTGTAAGTGGGGATTCAGAGACGCCTGTCTGCCCCAATGTGACTGCGGCAATCCAGTGCAATCGATGTCGCATCTACTGGTGTGCCCTTTGTGCCCTGAGCTGTGTACGATGGCTGATCTTTACGCGGCCACTCCAAATGCCATTGAAGTGGCCACTCACTATTCAAAAACTGTTTGAGTTCACGACCATTGACACGAGAGAGAGAGAGAGAGTTTTACTTGAAAGAATAATCAAGATATGACAATATCTTGATTATTCTTTCAAGTAAAACTATATGAAAATACGAAATGATCAACAGAGTTAAGAGATGCACAAAAGCATCTCTTTAACTCTTTCCTTCCGTCAGGATAGGACTTTTACAATGACACGGCATTATGACTATCTTGCACCTTAAAGAATGTGCTAATACAGTTAAAGTAGACTAGAGGTAGGGAAATAAACAGACTATACTCGTAGCGATCCTTATGCTAATCTGAGAAAAGACTACTTTTTGCTAAGTTTGAAGAACCCGAATCCGAATCTTCAAAGATCTAAAAAGTAAAATATCAGATCATTGAATTAGAAGTTTGTATATCATAAGCCTACAAAGGTAAATAGGTATTCCCTGTAATTTGAATGACTAACGTGGTCGTCATAATACTTATATAAAAATCTTTATAATTCTAAATGAATACGTATTCCCAGCTTAGTAATATATGGTAATGATCGGGGCGTGCAAAATCTGGGGTTCATCTGATCCCATATATGGAGGAGACATGACTGCCGCTGCCTGCGCTTAATGTGCATCAGTGAATTTAAGCTTAGACTATGTGCCGCCTAAGCGAATCATTCGTGACTCATCCTTCAGAGAATTTTTTACTCTTTTTGGCTTAGAAATGGAGTATTGTCTCACGGCTTATAATTTAAAGATACAATTATTTACCTACTTTAGTAACAATTCAATCTTTATCGAAGGGTAAAGGCGATTTATGAAGGTAAAATTTTGTTATTTTGTGTTATTTTCTTGTATTTATTAAGCAGAGTATAAAGAAATAAACCTATAAAAGTTCCTCTCTGTATTGAGCAATAGGTAAATTACGTATTAACAACGTTTTAAAAAGACAGCAATTATTTATATTAAAATGAAGATTATAATAATATAAATGTATATATAATCATCTTTCTTCCCTGACGATATTCGGCACTATCCGCGAAATCAGTAGGTAATCGCCTTGCTTGACCCATGCAGCTATTCTTTTGCTTACACATTTGTAGACTAACTTATGAAATAAGCATAACAAGTAATGTTAAATTAAATCGCTCACCGTTAATTGACCATTAAAGCCTTACGGCTACTTACTGCTATAACGTCCAATTGAATTATTTTATTTTAATTATTTACCTTGATTGATTTACTACTTACACAGTGATTTTAAAAATTACGAGCATTCTTGTAATGTAACTAAACACGTTTTAATCAACACAACAGTTAGGTACATGCTTTATTGAATGGGTGACTAACCGTGAAAATTATTAATACTATGTCTGAAGTTATTCGTCAATGAATCAAATTTAAATTTTAGTAAATAAAAGAAATAATAGGAGGAGACATTTTAATTACAATTGCCTTGAGCCTAGCTTTTTATACTTAGTGTTCGTTAAAATCAAGAAGTGGATAAACCATCCAATATAAGGATGTTCCATAATACCCTAAACATCTTACACAAAAATTAACGAAGCTAGAAGATAATACAATACAATTGTCAAATTCTTTTTTAACGTGGGTGCACAAACTATAGTTGCCAGTAGTTTACGATTTTAAATCTTGTAGACAAAACCCTATAGGTGTCAACCTATTAAGTAGAAGCTTTAGTCTACAAAATGATAATGTAACTTACAACATATTAGTCTAATCGCTTAGCAAACAGTGAGCTACAAAGTTTCCGGCTTCCATAAAAGAGTTTCAAGACTACGGCGATAAAAGTCTTCCTGTCCGTACATAATACTATGAGTCATAGCTTTCAAGGAAGGTATTCGTGTAGGCATTATATAAATCTGTCATATTATAACGCTGTAAAAAAGTGAAGTCATTTTTGACTACCATCCGTCGAATTCATTCCTGGTCTATATTATATTCGCCCTTTCCATTATATACTTCATATCATCGTCATATTGAGGTGATACGTAAAGGACGAAAAATAATAAGTTTTTCTGATATTGTTTTCGTAAGGATGATATCAGAGAACTGTCCCTTAGTCAACAGCCTGTACCAATGCATCTGGCTTAACTGGTAATAGTAGACAATGTTGCCACCCGTTCCTGGAGTAGGACATAATATACTGTTATGAAAACGAAAACAAAAAACAAAATATTCAAAACAGAGTATGAACGAAGATAGCAAGTAATGAGTGGTATGCCTGTCACGATTCCCAACGCAAACACACAAAACGTGTCTCATTAATCATTAACGCGCATCACAAACTGCCGTTTTGGACTTACGTACTTGGTGAAGTACGAGTGAACCCATCCGGGGGTAATTGTTAATGCCTTCCATGATATCGCATGGGAATGACCTGAATTTCAAACTGGCCAGAATATACGCGACTGTAGAACTTTAGAGTAATTATTTCGATTTCTGTACAAAAATACATACCTACATGAATAATATTCTTTCTTTCGTGTTACAGAATATTAGTCTAGAAATGTCCCATTGCAAGGACAGGCTTCTTTACTAAACCATATCGTATTACCTACGATAGTTCCATGGATAAATATAGAGTTTGTGTTAAATCATTTTTTTTAATTAGTTTTTCGGTCGGCTGTTCTAAGCTAAGCTTCTATAACTTCTTTAAATCAGTAGGTGCATTGCTTATTAGGAATTTTGAACTTTGGTTTTCTTGTCAAATATGTTTTCTCTTTTCCCAAAACGGACTTAATCTTGAATAATATTATAACCAACAGGTCGCATCGTTTTCAATGTGGCCTCTTTCGAATATACCGCTGCGGCCTAACCTACCTACTTTGAAGGTGTCTTCACATAATTTCCGATATCCGCTAGCAACATCATTTTCACACAATTGAATCGAGTTAAACATAAGCAACCTATTTCAAAAGTGCCTGTACTTAGAGCAACATGTCCGTTTTGAAGGGTCTCTTAAAATTGCGACCGTAGATTGTTGATTCTCGAGCGTGCGAAACTCGAGATAGTATCTCGATTGTCCATATTTGTGGTGGGTAGAGTCAGTGTGGGTCAATGTGGACCCTTTATTATGTACGATGCTGGCTTGTTGCTTGGCGGTTGCAATTATGGAAATTTTCTTTGAAACGTGGTTAGATTAAATAAGCTCCTTGTTTAAGTGGTTGGTAAATGAGCTGGTCTTTTATTTGTCGTTTAGTTATCTGTTTATTTTATTAATTAAACTTATGTCCACAAAGACAACTAAGTTGCATGCAAAATTTCTTTGGCTTACGATAACACATTGACAAGGCAAGTTTTTATGCGTAGTGATCGTAGTCATCTGCGAGTATTACCCCCGGTTTCTGAATGACTGATCAAGTAAAAATCAACTAATTAAGTGTCAAAACTCTTATATTCAGGAACTAAAATGACAGTTTTGACACTTTATTAGTTAATTTTTACTTGATCAGTCATTCGGAAACCGGGGGTTACTAACTGATCTTAACACGAAAAAAAACTTAAAACTATGTGTATTTTAATGGAGGAAGTATTCGGTATAATAAACAAACCTACGCCAACAGTATCACATGCAAACACAGAATACAGTTACGAGTTACCTACTTTACTAGTATTTACTCGTAAGTAAATATCGGCAGCTCAATACTAAGTACCCAATTACATTTAGCAATAAATAACTGAACGTTAATCTAAAATGTTTCTCATAAATAAACTACTTGTGTCTACAGTAAATCCGTTATAAGACACAACAATATCTAACTGGAGCACATATACAGGATGTACATTAGCATCGCACGTTAAACATTTTATTACTAGATAACTTTTCTTATCAGGAATAAAAAAATGTTTAGTAGATATGATCATTTTAATTTTCTTTATTGTTTTAACGCCTCTGGTCAGAAACCCTATATATTAAGTGGAGTGAAAGATTATGAGTAAGTATTAAGTTTTTTTTTATTTTACGATTGGTCTATCCCTTACTAAAATAATGCTAACGACATTGTCAAAAAAAACTAAATACTTTTTTAGCTTTGAAATGGTACGGAGGTAAGATATGACACCTCCTACACGGATAGGTTTTTCTCGACGTTTTCTTTTGTTTCTGCATAATAAAATTATGGCCTGCTTTGTGTTAAAGTGAACGCGCCGTTCTCATGTCACCCTGTATAAGTTTATTGGCTCCAAATCTCTTTGCCTTCATTAAAAGATGCATTGGCATTACACAGATTATTGGAACATATCCAATTTTTGGTGGCATCCACAAATTGCGGTATTTGGTGAAAGCTAATTTAACTGACACGGTGGCATGGCTGGCCCGGTAAGTGCCTTCGGCGTACTGTGTCAATAGACGCAGGTTCAAATCTCACGCAAAAATAATTTAGTGATACGGAAATTATTGTTCTTAAGATTTTTTTATGTCTATTAAATTAATGTTAAAGAACAAATTATTAAAGGTATTGATAGGTCCCACAGGTCGCAACAGGACCCTACCTTATGCAGGAGTAGTTCTTTTAAAAAGAAACGTAGGTATAGTATTTTTACCCCTAAGTCTCATCAAACTAGTACTAACATAATTGTGCAGTAGCGATTTTTTTTAAAGTTATTTTCGCTTATTACTTACACTTGTTAATACTTGTTATTTTGACTTACTTATTTTGTCTTACGATATGATGACGGTGATAGCTGTCCCCTCTTTAACAGTAAATTCCTTTCGTCAAGAAAGAATAAAATATCTTTAATTTTCCTTCAGCCTTCGATTTTCTTACTAACAAAAGACATATATACCTACGTAATACATTGTTTGATAAAAAGTTATTTTTGTATGCCTGTAAAACCCAGGAGATAGTGCAGCGCGAATTTATCTTATCTGTGCCTGTACAAACAATTTAAACTTATCCCCCACTGTGTACAACCGCAATGCTGTTACATATTTTAAAATCTTACATCATCTTAGCGGAGATGGTTATTTTTTTAATTTTATATTTATCAAATGTTTGTGTATTCGAAGCCGCGACCGCGTGTGTGGAAGTCGCGTACGGAACCGCTGCGCCTAATATAACGTGCAAGAATAGTATGATAGTTATATTTACTAGACTCGAATAAAACTTACATTAAACCTACTTATTTCCTATTAACGAACACATTTCTATAGAATAATCTACCTTTAAAAATAATGAAAACGATTACCTATTATAATGGACAACCAAACAAATACTTTTTCACAAAATTTAATTTCACACGTATTTGCCAAACTCAGTACCCTAACTCCCACCATATCCAGCTAACTACCGTCCTCTGTTCCAATATCACTACTATAATAACTTTATTTTTATAACCGGCTTTAAGGTCTCTGCACACAGCCGGCGTGGCGTGGCGGGACGGAACGGCGACGACGTGACAAAATGTACTAGAGCGACGGTTACCGTCGCGTCGAGCGGGACGGCTCTGTGTAGCGTCGTGTCGTCCGTAATATCTAGTACATTACAACTGCTCAGCGTCGCGTCGCCGTCCCGTCCCGCTACGCCCCGCCCGCTGTGTGCAGAGACCTTTACTGCACATGCCTTAGCAACTCTTTTTATTTTTCATTACTTAAGTACAGTCACGAGCAATAATATGTACACATTTTCGCATTTTGTAAACCAGTTATCTAAAGTTCTGCCAATCCAAAATTGAAAATTCGAAGATTAATTCAAAACTGTACGGAACCTCTTCTAAATTACGAATTCATTTTGATATTGTAATGTCTAGATAAACGTGCAGATAGTTTAGAAAATTTGAAAATGTGTACATATTATTGCTCGTGACTGTACATGTTTTTACTTGTGTGCAACGGGCGTGTTCCACGAAGGAGTATTTTCAACATTCTTTCGTGCCAGGATTACCTTATTGTTATCTCCGAAGTCCATGTAATAAAGTCTAGATTTGCTTCTTTTTTTTCGTGTTCGTTTTTTAAAAAAGATGACACGCTCTGAGCTTCTATTTAGCTGTAAGTTTTTTAATAGTTACGTAAGTTAGAAGTCTTTTGAAAAATATTTTATATCAGCCCATTAACGTCCCACTTCGGGGACTTTTTGTAGTGATAAAGGGACACTAGGTCTCCTATTATCATTCTGGTCATTGTTTTTACAGGGCTATAGGGTTTATACTAAATTCTTTATCAGAGAAAAACTTGCTTGACAGGCCGATTAGTACATTACATTATTCTCACTAATTAATGGCACAGATCGTCCAAAATCTGTATAAAATAGAGCTAACTAAATATGAATCAACGAAGTTTTACTTTCTCAAAAGTATCTTGTGAAGTGTTAAACTCTAGTTATCCCCTTAAAGCTGTTACTCGTAAAGCCTCATCATCAGTTCGTTAGCGAGGCCGTGTCAAGTGACCCGACGATCCGACCAACACCTCAACCCACCGAGGAAATTTAAACTCACTTACAATAGGAATAAAATACATTATGCAATAATTGTCTCAGTCCTGCTGACTGTATCGAAGGCAATACAGGAGTGTAGGCGTCAAGTACTGTTACTCTGGATGAAAAAAAAAACTGTTTTAAGCATGTTATTATACAGGTATGTGTATTGGTTTATTATTGTGGTAGTGGGAGTAGATGTGGGATCGTAAATAAAATTAGATTTTATTGCATCACAATCTATTCAATAATGTTGTTATTACGAAATAGATATAGACAGGCCTCTATGTAGTAATAATATAAAATTTACTCACCTTTTCTCACCGCACCTCTCTTTCGGTGGAAGTAAACATGACTTCATTAAGTCTAGTTTTACTACACCCGCAAAGTAACAATCAATAGTAGTTCATAGTAGTTATAACAGATAGACTGTTCTTTGCCTCTGGGTTAGCGTTAATATCTTAAGAAGGCCCTTATTCAATAAATTCATCTTTCCTTTAAGCGTGATCACTGGCTTTATGCAGTGGTAAAGATTTCGTCTTCAGACACTGCTGCAAGAAGTTCCTAAACCTAAGATAAATCCCTACCATTGTCTTGTCTGGTCAACGTGGTAATACTACAACGTCGACCGTTACCACGTTGACCAGACTAGACACTGGAAGGGTTCAATCCTCACATTTACGGAGGGAAAGTTGGACCACTAATAGTACAAGTGGAAAACTACTTAAATGTGACCGCAGTTATCCCTGCAACGGGACAATAATGGCCTATTATAATGATTCATCATTGTGTATAGATTTCAAACGTCAATAACATTATTAAACAAACAAGGTGACGTAATGTTAGTAAACTAAAGAGGTTGCCATGACACCGCATGCATTCGACATCCCTTTCACAATACAGCGTACAATAAAGAAATTGCATCAGTTTTATATGATAACTTGAATGCTAAGCCTGACCGCACACGAGCGAATCGAGACACCCATTAGTGACTGGCTTGACGACAACGCATTTAAATCGGAGGATTTCATAAGAGCATTATCTATCTATACTAATATTATAAAGAGTTAAAGTTTGTGTGTTTGTTTGTTTGTGTGTTTGTGGGGGTAATCTCTGGATCTACTGAACCGATATTAAAAATGCTTTCTGTGTTGAATAACTCATTTATCGGGGACTGTCATAGGCTATATAGTATCACGCTATGACTAATATTAGTGGACCAGTAATGAAATATGATTAAAAAAGGGACGCGTTTTTTTCGCCGCCCAACGAAGTGGGCACGGGTCAGCTAGTTTTTGATAAAGGATTAAGTCTTACTACAGAAGTAATGCAGCTGCTTTGGCGACACAGAGGTATCTAAGTGGCTCGAGTGCACGAGAGTTCACGGCTCTTTTTTTTTTACATTCCCACATCGCCATCTAGTCCCAAACTAAGCAAAGCTATCATGTTAATGCACACAAAGATTTGCATTGGGCGGGAATCGAACCGGAGACCTCTGCGTAGCAACCATGTAATATACCGACTGCGCCACAGAAATCGTAACTATGTATAGCTAGTTAAATCTGGCTTGGACGACTTTTACTTTTCTTTACTTAGATTCAGCCTGCCTTACGAAAATGCACGGTGACATTTTGTATTCTAAATCCGTTGCCACACGGACATATCCTTAGAAGTTCATAAATATGTATGTCCTTATTAAATGCTATATT
The DNA here is from genome assembly GCA_905475405.1 of Schrankia costaestrigalis. NCBI lineage: Eukaryota > Metazoa > Arthropoda > Insecta > Lepidoptera > Erebidae > Schrankia > Schrankia costaestrigalis. Next base: position 19,276,425 of record FR997829.1, on the reverse strand, counting down.
GTTTAGTAAACTCACCACATTAGCTAATGTGGGGTCATAGGTCAAACGATTTCTAAATTTGCCCATTGTAAATACAACACGAAGACTGACCATAATTAATTATTGTATTACTATCTAGGGACTTAAGCTATCTAGGGCTTGCAATTGTTATGTTACCTTTGACATCTGGCGAAAATGGTTATCTAGCCGTGATTTATTGTACCAACAACTTTCATATGTGTTGCTTAGATGTAAAAACAATATTCATTATAACTGTTGTGATAATAATTTTTACAAAAAAAAACCATTACAGGGACGGTGCTTCAGTAAAAAAAGCTTATTTTATTTTTTTATTTTATTTTATTTTTATTAGGAAAACATATAGTGTTACTTAACTAATGTTATAAACTAATTAAAGACTAATCACCATTTAGATGTTTTCGCAGTTAAACATCTATGTTAAGCTTATTCTTCATATGTTCATATGCTTATTTTGCTTATTCATCATAACAGCCCATTAATGTCCCACTGCAGGGACGGGCCTCCTGCCGTGACGGAGGGTTACTTGGCCTAGTAGGCCAAGTAAATATACCACGCTGGCCAGACGGATTGGTATAGGGTTTAATTTCAAGTTTTTCTTCTTTTTATTTCGTAAAGATAGTAGTTACAGTTATTCCCTTAGTCGGTTTTTACGACACCCATAGGATAAGATGGGGTGGTGACATATTGTATTCTTACTCCGTCACCACACAGATAGAATAAAATATAAATAAGATAGATAAAAAAAGCTTATTGGCTACGGCTTATTAATCATATTATATCATAATGTTCTGACGAATTGCTTTGGTTTTTTACTTGTAATAAAGGCTACACTTTTACCAAGAGATATTATCTGCGAAGATTATCCCGCCATTGAGGCTCAGTGCCATGTTGATCGATGTTAAACCTGGGTTCAACTCTCAGACTAGGCACACGAAAGGATAAATAACCTGGTAAACAGTTCCTTTTGTGTTTTATATTTTTTTCACACCCTTACAAGAGTCCATTTCTCCGTTGTTAAATGGAAAGGTTCACCGTCACGCTGTTTTTGACAGAAAATAGTAATAAATGGTTATTTAATGCGTTTACGAATCATAGCCCTTCGCTATAAGTTATCAGGGGAACTAAATGACCAAAAGTTTTTGTGCTGACGTTCTGTTATGATTTGTACCTTCCCCCTGCACTTTATTTATGGCTGAAAAACTTCCGAATAACTAACTTGCTTTGGTTGCAATAATAATAATAATCAGTGTGTATTATTATTCACATCCATCATCATCGTCATTCCCCTGCCCTTATCCCATTTTTTTTTCTTTTGAGGTCGGCGCAGCATGTTTTCTTCTTCCACATGCTGCTAAAAGTTTTGGCTATACTTTTACGGCCAGCCGCCTGCCTGACACCAACCCTCCTTGGGAATGTTGTTGGTGGTTTACTCCCCACCAGGAGGTTGACCCGAGGTGCTAGGTGGTATGCACTGGGTCGTGGTATCGCTTAGTTTTACGACACCCACAGGAGGATATGTTTATACAAACAAGGAAAGGTCTTATTAGACCTCATTACCTTCGATATTGAATTCCTGACTTATTCGTTTATTGATTGGATTATAAGTGACAGATATCTATACCGTGATAAGTATCTATGTAGGTGAAAAGGCCAATCTACGTTCAATATACCCATTTGCAAAATGCACAAAAAATATTAAAGGTTATCTGTGTCGTAAAATTGTGGAAACTGGAAAGCGCTTTAAGTACGACAGTATTAAGGATAATGTTAGCGTACTTTTTCTTGCATCAAGTATCATGTTGTAATATATACTATTGATCCTGGCTTTACAGTACTGACACCAGTTCCAGTTACAGTAAAAAACATTGGGTAGAAGGAGTCATATTCAAATTACTATGACGATCCCAAATTTCTACAACTACAAACGACTTGTTTTTGTGTTTTATTAGATTTTTGTCGCGTTGTCATTAGTCTTACAAAGAGCAAAAGATAATAAAGTTATTTAGTAAAAAAATCAAGTTAAAACATTTACCCCAGTTTTCCGAATGACTGATCAAGTAAAAATCAACTAATCAAGTGTCAAAACTATCATTTTCAAGAACAAAAATGACAGTTTTGACACTTGATTAGTTGATTTTTACTTGATCAGTCATTCGGAAACCGGGGCTTATAGTCTTGGATAAAAAAACTATAGGCACCAATGGTCCATGGTTCACCCGACAAATAAACTGAACATTACTTACTATTATACTCTGAAATGTTTTTATCCCAAAATGAGTCCTTAGAGTGAAATAAAAAAAACGCGTAGGTACTCTCCAGAGAACATTCAGACATGCAATAGAAATGGTTTTAATTTTTTATCATTCTTTTCTTGCGTTGCCATTTTTGTATAGATTTTAAGTTTCAATTATCCTCATATTAAAAAATAAAAACGCCGCGCAATTCGTCTTACTCCTCTTCAATTTTATCGGTGTCTTGTCAAGAAGGCCATTTGAAATAATTATCTCGGTGTAAATACAGTATTTTTATAAGATTACCTGGAAAAGATTATCCGGTAATTAAGTCGCAGTGTCATTGCCGTAGATTGAACATCTAGGTTCGCTAAGATAACTGCATTCTAGGCTGTTTTATTGTTTCAGAGAAATTCTTTACAAACTAGGTAAAGTAAAATGTCACTATTGTGTTTAAGCGACGAGAAAAAAGATAAAGATGACATTTGTGGAGATTTTTTTGTCATAAAAATAAACTATGATGACAGTATTCTGCCAATTGGTATTTTTTTTAACTAAAACTAAGTGTGAGTAAACAAAGGTTGTAGGATCTGATCGCTATGTGCCTTACACATGTCCCAGGCAACTCTAAGAGCAATGTAAATTTTTGAGTTTTCTGCAGTTCTCATTTCTTCTTATTGGATCACTTAAATAATTTTTAGCATGAGATAAGTCCAATGTCTACTAAAAACAGAAAGAAACGATATAAGTATTAGCTGATACCCGCGGCTTCGCCTGTGTTGTATTGGTAGCTTAAATGTTATTCTACACCCTAAACTACCAATATCCCAAATTTCATCAAAATCCATTCAGTAGTTTTTGCGTAAAAGAGTGACAAATATCATACATCCTCACAAACTTTCGCATTTATAATATTTTAGTAGGATTTATGGTGAACACCACGAACGTACCGAAACAGTATTTGCATGTAGAACATACGTTACAGTTAATTCGAACGGCATTCAAGAAAACTTGAAGGCCAATCTATTAGTCTGGAACTGGTAGCCTACATTACCTATCTTGGATCTCGGACATCTCACGTTGTGCAATCGATCGGTTCTATATCTAATCATTAATGACATTAACAATCGATTCTTCATGTAAAAACACTTATTGAGTTAAGTTGGCTTGATATTATTACACCTCTCTTATCCTGCGCTGGATATGAGAAACCATTAGATAATTTTTTTTTTGAACATTAATAATTTTATATGTGTCTTGTTCGCAGGTAACAAATAAAACATCAGGCAAAGTGATGGTGCTCAAAATGAATCAGCAGAGGGCGAACAGGCCGAACATGCTGAGAGAAGTGCAGCTCATGAATAAGCTTAAACACCCCAACATTTTAGGGTAAGTTTCTTTTGAGTTTTTTTTAGTAATTAACTTGATGATTCTCCGTGTGGTGACCGAGTAAGAATACAATATGTCACCACCCCATCTCATCCCATGGGTGTCGTAAAAATCGACTAAGGGACTAACCGTAATTATTATCTTTACAAAGTAAAAAGAAGAAAAACTTGAAATTAAACCCTATACCAATCCGTCTGGCCAGAGTGGTATTAGTAGGCCAAGTATCCCTCCGTCACGGGAGGAGGCCCGGCAATGGGACATTAATGGGCTGTTATGATGATTAACGTGATATTCTACCTAAAGCTTTTTAGGGGGTGAGTCAATCTTGAAATAGTCCTCTGTATTGACGGAATGAAAATGATTTCAAACTCTGTACTAATTTGTGTGGGCAGATATTCTTAGTAAAGATTTTCGATTGATATAATATTCCGTGTGACTAACCGTAAATATTATCTTTACAAAGTAAAAAGAAGGAAAACTTGAAATTAAACCTTATACCAATCCACCTGGCCAGCGTGGTATTAGTAGGCGAAGTATCCCTCCGTCACGGGACGGCGTCACCCGTCCCTGCAGTGGGACATTAATGGGCTGTAAATATAAAGCAACCTTTTATAACCAAGCATGCAATAAAGAATTCGCAGTAATGTTAAAATGTAAAATTTTAATGAACATTATCTCATGGTCGATTACTTCAAGGTTGTCGATATCTTACAGATAAAATATTCATCGGAACGATGGATCATCTTGACAATATAAAATGTTAATTACATACCGTCTCAAATTCGTTTCATACATAAATCATAATCATATTATACTAGCTGACCCGTGCCCACTTCGTTGGGCGGCGAAAAAAACGCGTCTATTTTTTTAACATATTTCATTACTGCTCCACTCCTATTAGTCATAGCCTGATACAATATAGCCTATGACACTCCCCGGTAAACGGACTATTCACACAGAAAGAATTTTTAAAATCGGTTCTTGATTACCCCCTACAACGTCACAAACAAACAAACACATAAACTTTACCTCTTTATAATATTAGTATATATTTTAAACATAATGTTTTGTCTGTCTTACAAGTATGCATTATATTAAACAGGATTTGAATGATTTATTCATTGATTGTTAATTTATTGTTTATTATTCTTAGCGCCACGTGAATTTTCCGGTTGTTAGATAATAACCAGAACCCCCCTTACTCATAAACGCCTCTTAAATTTTAGTCAATTGATTAGATTAGATTCTTACGGTTTTGTTTGGTATAAGGTTGGTTTTGTTAATAAAAATCTCGCTAAAAAGTGATTAAATTTAAGAGGCGTTTATGAGTAAGGGGGAATATTGTTATAATTAAAAGCCGAGTTAGTTTGTTTGCGATGGCGATCATTATAGTGGTCTCATTTTTACAAAACTTTCTGTGTCAGAATGTTACTTTCACGAGGAAGGCTATATGCAAGTTTAGGTGCAAGCTAGTTTTAAATACGCATGCAAAATGAAAATGTAAGATAGTAATACACCACCCCACCATGTGTTTCTCTAACTACTGTCATAACATTCCCATCGTTTGAATCTTTATCTACCAAAAGTGTCTACAAATTCAGCTTACCAACCATAATCTCTATGGCAGTGAGTAGCAATGGTTCCTAAAAGTTACTATGCCTTCAATTTCATAAGGGATATTTTGTATCAAACGCTCTTACCATCACCATCTGTAATTCTCTTGTGGCAATAAGGCTTGATCATAACAGCACATTAATGTCCCACTGCAGGGACGGGCCTCCTCCCGTGACGGAGGGATACTTGGCTTACTGATACCACGCTGGCCAGACGGATTGGTATAGGGTTTAATTTTAAGTTTTCCTTCTTTTTACTTCGTAAAGATAATATTCACGGTTAGTCGGTTTTTACGACACCCATGGGATGAGATGGGGTGGTGACATATTACTCCGTCACCACACGGCAATAAGGCTTATACGGATATTTTACTTATAACAATTACTTTTAATTCTTTAGCTACAAATATTTATCACGGCGTAGATAAATCTCATAATTGATATCCCTCGGCAATACAAGTTTAGCTAAAATATATAGCATTGATGTCTGCGAAAACATAAATTTATTTTATTACCTTTTAATAGGACCGCGTAATAATATGTTGTTGTAAGTGTAACATACTCGTTAACATTAACATTTTATTTATAAATGATATAATATTTTAACTGACTGTTATTAATGCGATAACTCGACCACAAGTAGATAGAGGGATTTTGGATACTTTAGCTTATAAGTCATAATAACACAAAGACGTAGAAAATAAGTATAACACAGTCACATTATCTAGAGACCTCGCTGGAATGTGATCCTCGCGTCCCGTTCTCCTTTCAACCCCCGCGCTCGCCACGGGCGCATCAGTGATACGTCCGACGCGAGGTGACGTCATCGACACCAGGTCTCGAGATAATGTGACCGGGTAGTAGTACCTCTTTTTACCAATTACACATAAAGCCTTAAATAAAAGGAATTAGAATTGAAACTTTTCTACTTTGGAAAATTATCACGTAATTTTTTTAGTCATAAATAAAGCACCATATTTAATAGCTCAAATTAAAATACCAAGATGTCTAAATGCATTTATATTGTAAAGAGTAATAGTTATGAGAACAATGTGAAACGAGAGCAAGGCTAAAAAGATCAGTTATCATTAAAATCATCGTTAGTTAGTAACTAACGAGGTTCCTATAGCGAAGGTCTCTTAATATAATTGATGGTTTTCCATACAATTAAAAACCAAGTCCACAACAATTAGCACTGAAGCACAGTTTTAATTAAAACGTCAACGTGAAAGATTTAAAGGCTTCTCTTTTGACTTAAGTATCTTTTAAAAAAAGTTTAATACTTGTAGGATGTATTTCTTTCTTTCTTTGTTTGGTCTTCCTTTTATGGTTATTTCATAAAATATGCACTGTTGTTTGTTTAAATGCTTTGGTAAATATAATATGTACTCGTATGTATTTACAAAAAAAAAGTATTTAAGTATGTTTATCCGTTGTCTAGTACTCATAGTAAAAGCTCTGCTTAGTTTGGGATTAGATGGCGTTGTGTGAATGTGTGAGGATTATTATTATTATTATAAAGTATTTTACAAAGCAAGGCCGCGAAAAGTAAACAAAAAATTAAGAAAAACGGTATACCATACGGGAACTGTTTCTAATGCTCTGTTAATTTAAAAATAATCTGTACAAAAAACTGGGACTCTTCTTTAAATATGTATAACATTTCGCAAGCTTTGTTTTACTTACTTTTTGTCAAAGTAAGCTTCATTATTAATTTTTAATCATTATCCTTCTTTCGTTGTCCTTTGGTAAATCTTTTAATCGTTTGTGTACACACTTCTGCGTTTACACTTATATATAATTCATTCTTATATCGTCCATTCGGTGAGTGCTTTAACGTGTACCTACTAACAAATTCAAAACAAAGAAGTCCGATTGAATAATCATTCGAATAACATTATGGTATCCCTTGCGAAAATCTCTAAAGAAAAGTTTGTAGATCGTTATTCAATTTTGTTCAATTTTGCTTCAATTTTGTTTTGAACTTCAAAAAACAGTTTTTCTACATGTATATTTTAGGTTATTTTGTTTCAATATAAATGAACATTCGGGTCTGCTTCACAAATTTATGCAGCATAAAGTTTTCCATTGAGCTTTGTCGTTTGTTAATCACGGCAACGGGAAAACAACATAAATCTAGAAAATAAAGGATGGTAGCAAAGTAACAATAAAATTGCGTACATTTATAATTTACAACTAAAGCTCAGTGGATATTTACTTTTAACAGAAAGTCCAACCCTCAATGACGTACTTACGAACAACTAAGCTCATTGTGAATAATTATTCTCTGACGTCATCAGATCATATGTCTTACATACAGGGATTATCGAAGATGCAAAGTAGGGTTACCAAATATACCTATTTTTTTTACTTTATATAATTTCAGGAGTCTCTATATTAGTTGATATTTCTTCTGCTTGTAGTTATGTTCCTTCTCTAAAATATCGTCGGTTATTGATTGACCTTTTCTTTTAAAGAAAAAGTTTCAGTCAGTGCACAATGTGCTTGACAATATCATTACAAACTGTCTAACAAACAAACAAACTTTTGATTTTACTTCGCATATGTACATTATAATTGCCCTCTTGTCTTAGGATACTTATATGGACAAATTCGGCACCTGCCTCAGCTTAAAACTTTGTCAATAACTGTCCAAGTCCTGACATTTACAAACAATGAATGGTTACCCTATTAAATTAAACTGCACTCTGTTATTATGACCTATGTTTTGTATGTGGTGTTTTTAACACGCGGCGTGCTATAATAATAGGTTTTTTTTTGTTTTTGACTTTGCTACTAGAATTCAGTGGTGTATGGTATTTTGTAATATGTGTGTATTTACACAAAAATATTATGTTTGTCTAATACCTGTAATACAAGCTCTAGGTACTTAGTTTAAGACTACGTGGCATTTGGTAGATAAAATAAGCTAATTGTTAAAATAATTTTGATACAAAATAACTTTTGTTCTCACAAGGTAGCTTATTGATCAACAAGTAACAATGAAAATAAATTTAATGATGATGCAGCGTAAATTTTGTACGTTATACGTAATGATAAAAGCAGATTGCCTTGTATTTCTCTCTTAGTGACTGTAACGTAGGATGAGTGTGAATCTTTGTGCATATAGTACTTACGTATATCTTTTAATCATAGCTTTTGTTTTTAACAGTGTTTAAGATATACAAGGATTCCCAACATGATATAGAAATTTATCTGCAAAGGAGGAGTGTTTCAACGTTTTGTTATCGCAACTCGGTTATTTCTTAGCCAATTATTAGATTTCTTTAAATGGCTTTTAATTTTCTTTAAAAATTGGTTATTTAATCCTTTTACACTAAAAAGTCTGGATTTTTTTTATGAAACTAAACAGCGAACTGTGTAGAGTCCTGCTTGGGGTAAACATGCGAGCATTTTCAGCCACTATCGCGGCACCTAAGCAGTATTATTCTGCACCAAGCCTAGATTTTTCAAATAATAACTGTAAAGTATGAATATCTTCAGGACTCCCTTCAAAAAACTTTACGACAAAATCAAATGACAGACTTCCAAAGAAACACCCACACTTCATAAAATTATAGTAATAAAAGACCGCACACCTGCAATAATCCATTTGACAAGTTAACAGTGCATTCTATATTATAACCGAGATATCAAGTCTACACCACAAATTACATACTCACGTTATATATAATTTTTATAGTATGGTTTCCCTACTTTACGTTTAACGGCAGTGTGTATTGCGGTTGACACTATTGGCACATCAATCTTGGAGCCTTGTGTTTGATTCATTGCTTTTACTTGATGTGTTAATAGTTAAACTTTTAAGGGCCCATTAATCCCACTTCAGGGATGACCAGGAGGTGTTCTTTAAGTAAACCTTTTAATATCCAATATCATTTTCACAATATTAATTGAAAAAATACAAATACATACTTACAATTTATAATAACACGGGTGACTATTGCGTGGCGGATTCTGCTTCGGCTTTTTACATTTTTTCGTTGTTTTTTACTTTATTCTCTGGCATGTAAGTTATTAGAAACCTAGAATAGTTAAAGAATAATATTTAATATATCCTATGGGTGTCATAAAAAAGTCTAATTGTAACTTGCCCATATTTATTATAGTCGCTACGAAAACAAACTACTTATAGAAAAGCTTGACATTAAAACTGTACCAACCCGTCTAGCCAGCGTAATAAAAGTCCTTTCCCTCAGTCTCTGTCCCCTTTCCTGCAGGGGGACACTAATGTAAAATATATGGAATTCCAAAAAGCTTAAAATGTAAATAGGTTACACTTATTTGAATCAACAATTGTAAAAACTGCTTTTACACTCCATTTATTCAGTATTCAAAACTTTGTTATTCAACGTCTCAATTCGTCAATTTGCCATTTCCTTTAGCAATTTCCTTGTTTTCGATCAAGGCTATAGCAAAAAAAAATATTTTGGCACCAAAATTAGCAGACTTCGTAGATTTTTTGGCATGATATCAAAAGTTTTATATTATACGGGAGAAACAAAAAAGAATCTTCATCAAATAAGGTTATAAAAGTGCCACTTCATATTATTATTTTTAATTATTATTTTTCAATAAGGATTTCTTTATTTTTCACATAATTTTCACAGAAACATTTAAAAATATATTTTTTAAAATTAAATACTTACTTATTTTGAATTAAATATTTATTTATTATGCATTAATATAACTACTATGTTATGTTGTCAAGCAAATTTCGTAATATGTAACAGTCAATTCGTTGTCTGAGGTGAAACACTATTGCGATGAATCATACTGTATAAATAATAAAAGGTCAACGACTAGTTCTTGGAGGTGATGACCTACTGCCGGTTTATTAAGTTTGTTTTGTCAACAATATGGAAATAACTATTGATGATAATCGCATCTTGATTTTCTCAAAGACTTTAACTATGTATATGTGTTTGCCTCGCATTTAGAATAGATCGGGTGAACTAGTTGCGTCTATAGTGCTTACGAAAAAAAGACGTTGGTTTTTTTTTCTGTTTATTCTGATTAATTATGTCAAACCTAGCTTGATATTTCAAATATTATTTATTTATTTATTTCATTTAGGTGCTTCACAGCTGACAATATCAATATTGTAATTAAATGATAGAGTATATCTAAATATTTCAGTTGTAATGTGTCTAAGTTTCTGGTCTCTTTAGCAAGAAAACAAACAACCAACAAAAAAATAATCAATTTGAAAACCTTCTCTTTGAAGTCGTTTAAAAAAAAAAGACTAATTGGACATTACTCTCTTCATAAAGGTTTTATTTACTCCATTCTATAAACAAATATATTTCAGCAAACATAATAAAAGTTTTAAGTAAGTGAGTGAGCTATCATCGATGACGCAACTGTTAACATTGTAGAACCGGCTCCGCTCGTTTGCTCAACTCAAATATTGGAAACAAAGGGTCTTAGCACCAAGCAATTTAGTATCAACAAAGGCTTACTCCTAGCAAACATTGACGCGCTCATCTTACGATTAATTCGACGATATTACATCTCTTTTCGAGGATACTATTATTTGTTACTGGCTGTTTGATGGTTGCGGGTATTTTTTTTTCATTTTATACTTCTATACGGTGTATAATTATAACTTGGTATTATCACCTCCTCACATCCTATGAACATCTGCAATACCTACATTAGATCAAAGTCTTCCACATTCACAAACATCGAAATGGTCATCTGCTGCAAACCATCTTTAATAAAGTAAACAAAAGTGAGTAGCTGATATGATGATGATGATGTGTATTCGTACTAAAACAATGCACGTCTGTCCTAGACGTACGTACGTAACTCTCGTAATATCTAACGATATCTCTACATAACAAACTAGTGCTTATTATGATTTTTATAATTATAATACCAAAAAAGGAGCCTCTCAATACGTCCAAATATTTGATTACTCATCGATCCAAATTGCGACATTAATAGATTCAACTTTCTACCCCTAATATATTGTTTACGTAATACATTATGAAATGACGAACAATAGCGTCCACTGTCCCCTATTCGCGTTTTGTTTCCTGCTCAGCAATCTTCGGAAATAAAAACAATGCACGCTCTGTTCCGATTGTTTTTGTATTTCTAATTCAATCAGGTCAGTTATGTATGTGATGGGAGTTAATAACTGCTTCGATTGCTGTTGTGGTCGCTATATTTATGTGTTGGTATGGATAATTAAAAATTCGGCTAAAATAGTTATGTAGTTACGACGGCATACCGTTACAGGTAGGATTAATTGAGGTGCCGGTTGTGATGAAGGGAAGCTAAGGCGGGAATAGAAGATAAGAGATGCAAAGGCTACTGCACACTTATTGAGAAGGTTTATAGAAATGTTGTTTGTTTGCCTCGCTGACCATATTTGTGTGTGTATTGGATGGTATTTCGTTGGTAACATAATTGTTTGCTTCGTTTTTGTTTTCTTACTCAACTTTTACAACATCTTGTTATAAGTAAAATTATGAAGCGTCTTAAACTATATAAACAAGCACACTCTAATAGCTAATTACGATCTAATAGATAAATGAACAAAAGAATCCAACTCCGTAGAAATCTTTGCAAAGATTTAAACATAACATTATAGGCATACATTTAAAAACCGCATGATTAACGTCCCCGACGCCAGCGTGGCTGCGCATGCGCTAATCAACAGTAATTTACCACGATAACCAACATTAAACAAACTAAAAGTGTCAATTAACCTTTTCACTTAGTGTTCTTATTGCATGTCTTGGTAAACACAACACACGCTAAAGCTGGTTGCACATTGTTACCATATCAGTAGCGCGATGTAAAATTCTTTACATGTTTACACAATGCCATCTAGTCCAAAATTATGACAATGCCCCTTCAGGAACCGGTCTGCTTTAGAGGAAACAGAATACCACACAAATGTACATAGGGCTTTCTTGTTTCCCTGTCATGGTATGTTACAGACACAAAAGATGTAAATCAAAAAGGTCTGTCTTTTCGTTTATGACCTACTAGCACTTTCCAGTTCCCAAAATAAATCGAAAGGGGACCGAAAATTCGTCAATGCCAGGTACCTATCAAGACAGGTATATAAGAACATAAGTTTTTAACTTAATAGTACACATCATTTGTATTATTTTTTAATCCCGTAAACTTGTATACTAATCAATGAGAATTTTATCTACGTGTAAGGAACTAAACTCTAGTGTAAAACGGTCTTTATAATCACTAGTAGCTTTCACCGTAACTATTGTTGCTGTTTTTCGACTTTATCTTACTATCAATGGGAATCTAGTAATGAAGACTTCTCTTTAATATATACTTAGACGATTTAATTAACAATTTACATTAATTAATTGACTGTGAATAGAAAATATTGCCTGTCACATTGTGTACATCGATAATTAAGTACGTGGGTCTGTGTGACCCGAATTTGCCACTGGGTAAATAAAGAAGGTATAAAGTAAGAAATAAAGAATATTTATTCAGACACACCTAAACAAATGCTATTTTTAAAAGGTTCCTATATGTTACTTTAATTTTCATATATTCCAAGTACCGCGTAAGAAAAGTCTCTTTTCATGAGCTTGTGAAAAGTTCTGGTTTAATTTTTGTTTTGTACGAATAACTAAAGTTTATCGGAAAGAAAAAATTGTATTCTAATAATACCTAGATACTTGGACCATTCTTATCCTACGAGTAATTTCTATTCTTTTCATGTATCTATTAAGCCCGATTTACACATCGACAAGTACAGTAGCGGGTTAAGTAGTAAGTTGTTGATTAAGTTGATTTGAATAGATCTCCATCCTATTTTTTGAATGAATACATGAAAAGAATAGAAATTACTCGTAGGATAAGAATTATCCAAGTATCTATTATAATAGATACTTGGATATTATTATAAAGATACTTGGATCATTCTTATCCTACGTAATAAATTATTATTAGCCAATATTTTATTGTATTAGGAGCCAAAGTCTATCTGGTGTGGAACATACGAAAATCATTGATGTATTATAGACATGCCTCTGCATTTTGATTGGAATATTATTTTGTTTGGAAACATAATCATAATACAGTCACGTCGCCAAGCTAATGTAAGACACAATATGTGTATAGGTCGCGCCCTCTTGTACGTAGACGTACGCAAGCGTGCGCGGGTGTGCGTTGGTGTGTGTGTATAGATAAACACACACAGGACACACACGTGAGGGATACCTCCCTATTCGGGTGACGGGGTTTGTTTCGGGAGAGCAACACTAAAGCTCTAGCCCGCGCCGGTATGCCCGTCGATTCCTTAACTATGGAAGATCTTGCTGTAGGTACTGTGTATGCGCAGGTTCTTCTTGGGGTATAAATAAAACACTTTTTCTTCAATTTTAATTTCTTCCAGTTTCCGAGGTACTCAAAGCTTGATGTTTTACTTTTCTTCAGGATCCAACTACAATTTTCCAAGAAAACGCAATCGCTTAAGTACCCCGGAGCATTACCGTCACGTGGGCACCGCGATTTAGCGCTTAATCTCAAGCTAATTTTCACTTTGAGTGACCTCGTTTTCTGTTCATATTTCTTTATTTAAAACATAAAATATACAGTATTATACATGGTTATATTCGTATCAATGTCAGTTACTATAATTAAAAATAGTTTTCTTTATATTTCAATGGTACAAAAAGTTATGACAGTATAATCACAAAAAATACACAAAATATCGTCGATCTCTAACAGTTATTCGTTTATAATTCTTTATTAAATTGAAAGTTATATTCAAATGTTGTTTATTATTTATCTCTACCGTTAAATTAACAATATACAACAAAATTAAACTATATAAATTAACAATTTAGCTAAGTATTTAGCGTTTCAAAGTCTCTATTATAATTCGACACATTTTCATACATTTTCATTCATAAAAGTCTTTCTAATCGTTCTATTTTAATATTTTTACACTTATACTATATATCTGAGGTCTCTCAATCACTATATCACTGATTCACAGTCTTTTTTGGTCTTTTAGTTTTAGTCCGTCACTCACACACTATAGTCAGTCACTATACGTCGTTAACATTCTCCCCCTCGTGCGTCGCACCATCCTGTGGCAACGACGTCTGGGAAGGCACCAGTAGCACCACCTTGGAGCAGGGTCGCCGCAGCTCTCCTCCTCTTGTCTGCACGTCCACAATCCGAACCCGTCCATCGGGCCCTGGATACGTGCGGATGATGCGTCCTCTCGGCCACGTACAGCGTGGCAGTGTGTGGTCCACGATGAACACGATGTCACCAACTTTCATGTTCTCTCCGACGTTGCTTCCTGGCGTACGTCTGGGTAGGAGAGTAGGTAGGTATTCCCGTACCCAACGTCGCCAGAAATGGTCGCTGAGCTGCTGCGTCGTCTTCCACGTCTCGCGACCAACCAAATCGTGGTCACTAAATGCGCCCAGTCGTCCAGCACCGCACGACCGCTTAATGAGAAAGTGGTTGGGTGTGAGTGCTTCTTCATTTTCATTTTCGTTTAACTCTGTTAAAGGTCTAGAGTTAACAATATGCTCGGCTTCTAGTAGAAGAGTGTGTAGAACTTCTTCTCTCGGATGTCGTTCTCGGAGTGTGGCGGCTAGTGCGGTTTTCACCGGTCGCACCAGTCGTTCCCAGGCTCCTCCCATGTTTGGAGCGCCAGGTGGTATAAATTTCCACCTAACACCATACTTCTCGGCCTCAGTAGCTAGAGTTTCGTTCTTCAATGCTTCTGCAGCTTGTTGTAATTCTTTGTTGGCCCCGACGAAGTTCGTGCCGTTATCACTGAACATCACGGATGGCATACCGCGACGCGCAGCTAGTCTTCTGAGTGCCAGTATCATAGAGTCAGATGATAGAGAGGCAGCTAACTCCAGATGAACTGCTCATGTGGTCAGGCAAGTAAACAAGGCGCCCCACCGCTTCTCGTGTCTTCTTCCCACCGTGATGGTCATCGGTCCAAAATAGTCGACGGCGGTGTATGTGAACGGATGTTCACCATGCTTCAGTCGCTCGATCGGTAAGTCTCCAAAGGCTGTCTCTTGCGGTCTTCCTTTCCTGATGCGGCACCATTGACAACCATGCTGAGTTGCTCTGACTGCTGCTCTCAGACCCAATATATAAAATCGTTGTCTGAGCTCGTTCATTACCGTAGCGTGGTTGCCATGATTAAATCGTTTGTGATAGTCATAGATGATGAGACGAGTGATGTGGTGCTTACTATCTAAAATCACAGGTCTTGTATAGCTTCTCGATAATCCAGCTACCGCATCGATTCTCCCCCTCAGTCTGAGAAGGTTGTCTTCTATAACCATATCGAGCTTCTTCAATTTGCTGCTTCTTTCTAGGGGTTCTTGTTTCTGCAATCTTATTAATTCTTCTCGAAAACTGTCTGTCTGACATCTTCTGAACAATATCTCTTCTGCTCTAGCTATGAGTTTCTCGTTTATTGGTAACCATTTTCTCTCGATATTTTCTAATTTCATTTTAAACGCAGGTTGACGTTTTCTATTCTTCCTTCTCCAGTCCTCTTCTTATACAAGATTCGTCTTGTGGTTTCTTTTTGCTCTGCACAGTTCTATAAATTGCAGAACTCTCGTCGTGGTTCTCAATAATTTATTCCATGACGAAAATCGTTCTGGCTCAAGCGTGCATATCTCTTTCATGATCATAGTTGATTCGGTTTCTCGATCTTCTATCGTCTTCTCTCTACCGAAGCTTCGTTTTTCAGGCCACTTGTCTTCTTCAAGTCTTAAGAACTCTGGACCTCTATACCATCTGTGTTCACTGTTGAAGTCTTCAGCGAGGATTCTAGTTGCGTCATCGGCTGGATTCATAGATGTTGGTACCCAGCGCCACTGCTGGGGTGTTGTTAGTTCTTCTATCTCGGCAAGTCTGTGAGCGACGAATGTCTTGAATGTTCTTGGATCAGACTGTATCCAAGCTAATACCACACTAGAGTCTGTCCAGTATGTCTTCTTTGTAATACGCAATTCTGTTTCTTCCTCTACAGTGCGTGCTAATCGGCTTCCCAATAGTGCAGCTTGCAATTCTAAGCGAGGCACTGATATCGGTTTCAAGGGTGTTACTCGAGCTTTTCCTGATATTAATGTTATCATGTAAGTACCATTTTCAGACTTGGTACGCCAATAAACTGCAGCTGCATATGCTGCTAAGCTTGCGTCGGTAAACACGTGAAGCTCCCCTTCAGCGTGAAGTGGTGATATACATCTTGGCACTTGTAGATTCTTCAGTAGATCTAGTCTGCTCACGTATCTTTTCCAGCGTTCACTGTCGCCGTCTTTTACCGGATCATCCCAGTCTATGCCGCTTCTCCGTATATCTTGTATGAGCTTCTTTCCTTGTATTAGAACTGGTGTCAATAATCCAAGTGGGTCGAACGTCGACATCACGGCGCTCGTTACTTCTCTTTTCGTTGGTTTTCGTATGTTATTCAGTACATCTTCAGGCAACTTTCTTAGGTTTGTACGAAAGGCTAATGTGTCTTCAAACGTCATCCATTTCAGTCCTAATGTCTTCTCTTCATTCTGGCCCAAGTGTATCTCTTTAACTTCTTGACCAGTTAGATGTGATGGCAGCAACGTAGGTTGATTCGAAGTCCATCCTCTTAGTTCGAAACCAGCTTTTCTTTGAACTAAGTCGACTTGCGTGGTCGTCTGTTGCAACTCTGTTGACGAATGAAAACTATGAAGATAATCGTCCATATAATGATTTCGTACTATTGCCTTTGCTGCATCTGGATATTCATTCTCGTACTCAGCAGCGTTCCTATTCTTCACATAGATGGCAGTCGATGGCGAAGATGTAGCACCGAATATTACAGATGTCATCCGGTATTTTACAGGTGCTGACGTCTTGTCGTGACGCCATAAAAATCGTAGACTGTCTCACATGTTCTATCTTGTTCTCTGATTCTTATCTGCAAAAACATTTCTTTTATGTCGGCTGCTACCGCAATAGGTCCTTGTCGGAATCTTATTAGAACTCCGAACAGAGACTGAAACAGATCAGGTCCAGGTAACAGCGCGTCATTTAAACTTTTCCCTCTTGATGGTGCTGCGGCATCAAAGACGATTCTTATCTTCTTTTTCTAAGGGTGTACCACTGCAAAATGAGGCAAGTACCATTTCTTCTTAAAATCACCTTCAATGTTTACTTTCTCCGCATAGCCATTGTTCAATAAATTCTTAATTTGATTTTCATACTCTAATTTAAATTTAGGATCTCTTTCCATCTTCTTTTCTATGGTGCGTAACCTTCTCTCAGCCGCTATATAACTTTCGGGCATTTCCTCTTCGGGGTCTCTCCACAGCATTCCTGCTTCGAATCGGCCTTCGGGTCGTCTTCTACAGGTATCTTCTAATATCTTGAGAGCCTGTCCCTCGAAGTCAGTTGATGGTCTGCGTGGCATCACTCCTAACGCTTCGATGGCGAAGTGGTCTTTTATTTGTTCATGCATCTCTTCTTCTATTGTCTTAGTGTGAGAACAATAGTTTACGTATTTCACTGTCTTCGCTATGCTTGTATCAAGACCATGCAGTACCCATCCTAGCTCGGTTAACGACGCAACTGGTTGTCCAGGTTTTCCTTTTCTTGTGTATCTTGACACTATTAAGTTCCAGTTGTCTTGACCTATTATCAGCTTAGGCTCTTCTGCTTCGTGATATAATACATCGCTAAGGTTTTTCAGGTGTGAACATTCTTCTAATCTGCCCTTGTCAATGAACTGCGGTGTGAGTTTCATGTCATCAATAGTTCTGACTTGACGTAACTGCCGGATTTTGTCTTCATGAACTCCTCTAATCTTCAAATTTATCCTCATGGAGTCCTTAGTATTCAATCGTTGTCCACCGACAGTTTCAATTGTTAGATCTTCACTGATTCCAGTAGCTCCTAAGTCACGAGCTACCTTGCTATCTAACAAAGACACTGTTGACCCTTCATCTAATAGAGCCAATATTTTTTCTTTTCCTGTGTCTGATGTCAGCTCCACAGGAATAATTTTCAAATAGGCACGTGATTTCCCAGCACTGGACATCTTCAACGCTATGTTCGTTGACTTCTCAGCTTTCTCTTCTTGTTGTGGTTCTACAGAAGTATTCTTATTCTTCGTATTGTGCAGTAGGAAATGATGCGAACCTTTACACACTTTACACGGCCATCGTTTACACTGTTCATGTCTATGATCACTATTTAAACACTTAAAACACAATTTTTCACGTTTCACTAATGTCCACTTATCGTCAATGTTCAATGTCTTAAAACTATTACACTCATATAGTCTATGATTGTTTTTACACTGTGGACACTTCACTGTATTCACTTCACTTTCACTTGCTGTGTGAGTCACATGACGTTGGAACGGTTTCTTGTATGTGTTCGTTTCTTTCATCTTGTTCCCGTCTTCATATGTAATATGAGCCCCACACTTATCAGCTTCTTTATCGAAGAACCTCGCTACTAGAGTTAAGTTGCAAAATTCTTCTTCTTCATTTTCTGCTGTGAAGTCATACCATCTAAACTTCATAATAGGTGGTATCTTCGCTATAATTGTCTTCATCATCTCTGGCGAATGAAGATATTGAGATTTCTTCAATCCTTTGATGGCTGCTACACTATTATTTATTTGACTAGCGAACATGCAGATATCCTTAGGGTTGTCACTAATCCTAGGCAATGTTCTCAGATTCTCCAGTTCGGCTAGTGCTAGAGCATTCGGTCTGCCAAATCTTCTTTTCAAAGCCACCAATACTGCATCTGGTACTGCTTCAGAGTATAACAAGCTCTTCACTTCATCTCTTGCAGTTCCTTTGATTGATTTTCTTAATCGTGCCATGTTTTGTACGTTATTAAACATGGGCGATGTATCTTCGTAACATGTCTTGAAAGCTATCCATTCACTTATGTTCCCATCGAACGTAGGTAATTCGTACACATACTTCGGTTGTGAAGTGTTTGTTCCCTTCACAACATCTCTCAGGGCTTCGGCAAGGACCTTGACTTCTATGGACTGGCTGCTCACTGGTGTTGTATCTTCAGGTTTCACGGCGTTGTGCTCCACGGACACCATACGAGCATGCCCACTCTGAGTCACATTATCTGCCTTTTTCTTCTCGGTACTGTCCATCCAATCACACACCTTTGCAGTCCTATCTTCATGATCTTCCACAGAGTCGTCATCTTCCTCTGCATCGCTATTCAATCGAAGCCTGTCGAGCTTGACGCGTGCTAACACCGCTGCAGCTTCCGCCCGCTTTAACTCAAGCAGCGCCAACTCTTCTTCAGCCTCTAGTTCTTTTCTTCGTTTTATTCTTGAACTCGAGGATTTCAATGTTCTCGCTTTAGTTGACTTGGGAACGACTGTATTCGTCGACCCAGGTACCTCGGCACGACGTTCTTCAGTTGCCGTCGCATTCTCGTTCGTTTCAGTATTCTTGGTAGTGGCAGTATTCTCGGTAGTTTCGGTATTCTCGGTTGTTTCAGTGTTCTCCGTTGTTTCAGTGGCCGTAGTCCCAGTCCCGGTTGTCGTCTCCGTGTTCTCTGAAGATGACTCCGTCGCTTCTTCGCCTGAGCGTCGCGTCGGCGCGCCCTTTTGTGACCTGGTGACCGGCATCTTGAACTGTGATATCTTCTTTCTTCAGCGCACACAGCTATCGGCCTACAAGCAAGCTCTTAAACCCGTTAAGGAATAAGATCCGGCTCGAAGGACCAACTGTATAGGTCGCGCCCTCTTGTACGTAGACGTACGCAAGCGTGCGCGGGTGTGCGTTGGTGTGTGTGTATAGATAAACACACACAGGACACACACGTGAGGGATACCTCCCTATTCGGGTGACGGGGTTTGTTTCGGGAGAGCAACACTAAAGCTCTAGCCCGCGCCTGTATGCCCGTCGATTCCTTAACTATGGAAGATCTTGCTGTAGGTACTGTGTATGCGCAGGTTCTTCTTGGGGTATAAATAAAACACTTTTTCTTCAATTTTAATTTCTTCCAGTTTCCGAGGTACTCAAAGCTTGATGTTTTACTTTTCTTCAGGATCCAACTACAATTTTCCAAGAAAACGCAATCGCTTAAGTACCCCGGAGCATTACCGTCACGTGGGCACCGCGATTTAGCGCTTAATCTCAAGCTAATTTTCACTTTGAGTGACCTCGTTTTCTGTTCATATTTCTTTATTTAAAACATAAAATATACAGTATTATACATGGTTATATTCGTATCAATGTCAGTTACTATAATTAAAAATAGTTTTCTTTATATTTCAATGGTACAAAAAGTTATGACAGTATAATCACAAAAAATACACAAAATATCGTCGATCTCTAACAGTTATTCGTTTATAATTCTTTATTAAATTGAAAGTTATATTCAAATGTTGTTTATTATTTATCTCTACCGTTAAATTAACAATATACAACAAAATTAAACTATATAAATTAACAATTTGGCTAAGTATTTAGCGTTTCAAAGTCTCTATTATAATTCGACACATTTTCATACATTTTCATTCATAAAAGTCTTTCTAATCGTTCTATTTTAATATTTTTACACTTATACTATATATCTGAGGTCTCTCAATCACTATATCACTGATTCACAGTCTT
Organism: Schrankia costaestrigalis; assembly: GCA_905475405.1. Classification (NCBI taxonomy): domain Eukaryota; kingdom Metazoa; phylum Arthropoda; class Insecta; order Lepidoptera; family Erebidae; genus Schrankia; species Schrankia costaestrigalis. The sequence goes on along the minus strand of FR997829.1, from coordinate 19,255,521 downwards.
TTTTGGTCTTTTAGTTTTAGTCCGTCACTCACACACTATAGTCAGTCACTATACGTCGTTAACAATATGCATTATGATTTTGTATGCTTATTAGCTGGCGATAAGTTAAATTGGTAATGTGTTGCCATGCTGCACGAAATTGGGACACGACTCGGCAAGCATGAAGTAGGATGGCTCGCAGCTAGAAGAACCGAAAACTTTAAAGAAGTCGCATGGTGGGACTGAATACTTAAGGCCGAGGAAAATCTGTTGTGGTGCGTGTTAAAAGTCCTTGGGGTCAGCAGTGGGCTGCAATTGTTTCGAAGGAGGAAATATATTAGCATCAGGCTTTACCTGCTGCAAGTCGATGACTGTATTACTTAAATGATTCATCATCATCGTCATGTCAGCCAATTGACGTCCACTGCTGGACATAGGCCACCTCCAAATATTAATGATAAAATGATTTTAAATTATTCATAATAGCCCATTAATGTCCCACTGCATGGACGGGCGTCCTCCCATGACGGAGGGATAGTTGCCCTACTAACACCACGCTGGCCAGACGGATTGGTATAGTGTTTAATTTCAAGTTTTCCTTCTTTTTATTACGTAAAGATAATATTCACGGATAGTCCTGGGTGGTGACAGATTGTATTCTTACTTCGTCACCACACGGAGATTTAAATGATTAATGTTAATTAATTTATGATTTTATATTATTTATTGTTACGGATATACTATCCTGATTGCTTACGGATTAATAATTCTAAATGTTTCGCCCAATTAAAGACTTTGGAGACGCTTCTCAAATTATTGAAGGTTGGTCATAAAAAAATATAGAATGTAAAAGTTCATCTTCGAATTCTAAATAACTGTTAGTTACCAGAATGAAAGGTCAACTTATATTAGAATATCCAAAACTGGAGTTGTGCAAATTTAGAAGCTATTTGCAAACTAGCTTTCAACATAGGGATTTATATTACTGCGATATCCATACGTGATATTTGGGCATATTTTGGTGATCACGAGGTGATGCAGGAAAACTTGTAAACCTTTTTACGAGTCTTAATTCTGTTGTAATTATTATTAGATCATGCCTTTGTAATGTACTTTAATGTACGTATATATTGATTATTTTTTTTATTTAAGTGATTTATTTATTTTACAAATTTAATAAAAAAATATATAACCTGGACCATGTTTATCAAATTCTAATGAAAGTAATTTGTAAGTCTTCTGAATAATGTGAGAACTAAGTATATTTAATTTATACGAGTACCACAAACATGGCGATTGGCACCCAGTAGGCATAACGCTCCCCCCTTAACTGTTGGTGATTCATATAGATTATTAGTCATTTTTATTAGGGGGCGATTTAGTGCACGTTCAAATGTTTTGTCAGAAGATATGGAATGGGTCTTATAATCAATGTTCTGTCACATACGTTGAAAGTGGTATTAACAACTTCTTTAATTTTTACCACTTTTACCATTTTCTATTTCAGTTAGAATTTGATCAATCTTTTAGAGGTTTACAATAAAAAATCATTATCATAACAGCCCATTAATGTCCCACTGCAGGGACGGGCCTCCTCCCGTGACGGACGGATACTTGGCCTACTAATACCACGCTGGCCAGACGGATTGGTATACGGTTTAATTTAAAGTTTTCCTTCTTTCTATGTAAAGGTAATATTCACAGATAGTCCCTTAGTCGGTTTCTACGACACTCATGGGATGAGATGAGGTGGTGACATATTGTATTCTTACTCCGTCACCACACGAATAACAAAATACATGTTGTCAAAGTTAGCGTTCAAACATCTAGTATAATTCCATCATATTTGTGCACACGATATATTTAACGAGATCAAATCTATTTGTTCAACGGTACAAAGAATGACAGGTTTATAGGCATCCTCAATGGCTTAGTCCATTGTGACTATATCTCTTATAACTGTTATTGTAGCATCTACGATATTCGTTCAATTACTTATGACAAACTAAATGCCTTTGACCCAAATAGTTTTGAAATTTGAAGGATCGGGAGTTATTTACGCGTCTAAAGCAAGAAAGTCTTAAACAATACGTTTAGTGCCTATCAAACCTAATGCAAGACTAACTATACACCTACGCTTGATAGCTGATGTATCATAATAAGTATACACTTACTTACTTACTCTTACTACGTTGGCTCAACGACCCAAAATGTCTCTTGGTCCACGACACGAGAGAACGCTACTCTGCTCTCGATCCTTGGTCACCTTTTGCCAGTGGCTGACTTGAAGTTCCTACAACAGTCAATTTATCTCAAATGGCGGGATTCTCGAAAGATAAAGGGAAAATTAAATTTCTTCATAAATCTTGCTTACAGAAAATTCCTTGTTTGGTTCCACATTGATAGTGATAATTACTGGGATGCCACTCTACCTCTGCTATCATTAATTACTCTCATTAATGCATGAAAATTATAATAAAAATATTTCTCACATATTTTCACAACGCCATCTAGTCCCAAACTAAGCATAGCTTGTACTATGGATACCACACAACGGATAAGCTTACTTAAATACTTTTTTTTGTAAATGCATACATATTATACAAATAAAACATCCAGACCAATGCAAACAATCATGTTCATGCACACAAAGATTTGCATTGAGCGGGAACCAAACCCGAGACCTCTGCTTAGCAGCCGTGTAATAATAACGACTACGCCACAGAGGTCGTAATTTTCTTGAAATACCTTAATATCTTTATTTAGTAAACAACCTTTATTGTTTGATTACTCTTGATATCAATGCTCAATGATACACGCGAGCATTGTTAAACATTTTGGACATTGTGTTGATGATTCAGATGTCATAGATTTCTTTTTTGATCTGGCAGTATTCATTGACCCTATTTACAGTTTTTGATTAGCTGGAAAAGGTATTATATTTTATGGTAACGAATAAATATTGATTTAGTGAAAAGATGGTGAAGACTAAATGGTTAGCAGTACTCTGATCCACAGTGTACAGTACACTTCTCTGGTTTTTAGCACCCTAAAGCGGAAAGGGTTAGACTTTTTGTTACGCATACCATTGCACTGATATTGTGTTTTTACACCTGTTGCGTTGTCGACCTGTCAGCAGAAATATTCCGAAACCTACAGCTCCAAATATACATTGCGGTTAATATCTGATAATGTAAGAATTCTCTTAGTCGCATTCGCCATTCGCCCTTAGACGACATTCACGCGACGATAAAGAGGTAAGACATTTTATTCAGTCACCAAAAGGAGATGTCACAATATATTATCACTATAACAGCTCTTTAATGTCCCACTACAGGGACGGGCCTCCTCCCGTGACGGAGGGATATTTGGCCTCCTAATAGCACACTGGTCAGACGGATTGGTATAGGGTTTAATTTCAAGTTTTCCTTGTTTTTATTTCGTAAAGACAATTCACGGATAGACCCTTAGTCGGTTTTTACGACACCCATGGGATGAGATGGGGTGGTGACATATTGTATTCTTACTCCGTCACCACACGGAAAGTTAACATAATATTATACGTCTATCATATAGTATTTTGTTTCCTAATTTAATTTACTTTTACTTGTTCCAGTTTTATGGGAGTCTGCGTGCACGAGGGACAACTCCACGCGTTGACGGAGTACATGGAAGGTGGTTCTTTAGAGCAGCTAATATTGGGTGGACCCTCGGAACCTCTGACGCAGCAGCTAAGGATATCATTGGCAGCTGACGTCGCTGACGGCATGATGTACCTACACTCCCTCGGTGTCTTCCATAGGGATCTTACTACTAAGGTAAAGCTAGTTTCTATTAAAGTTATTAGTTTAACTTCCCAAACATATTAGTTATTCAAAGATGTCACGTAGATAAGGGTTAGGCCCTTATCCACGGGGTTAATTAAAGAAAAGTAAAAGAAAATCAAAGAAATGAGATTAACAAGTATTTAATTACGCGTAACACAATTACCCGGTGCACTTAGATAACAAGATATGATTATTTAGAGATAGTTAGGGAGACGTAGATCCGACACAGGTCTGGAAGGGTCCCGCTTTAGTTATTGCGGAGACCACTTAACTTGAGTTCTTGAGTGATAGCATCAGGTCGTCCAGCGACGGAAAGGGACGTCAGGGAAAGTCTCAGTAGCAAAACGGTGGTGTACCACTCTGCTGTGCACGAGGTGGTGGGTCGAATCCTAGGCAAGATAATTATTTGATTTTATTTGTGTCCGTTTTTTTAATATCTGTAAAATACCCCGAGATCCAGTCCATCTTTAGTACTTATAGGAGTTGTTTTTTTCAAAAACATATATAAAGTCTTATTTTATTTTTTAAATAACTAGTCAGACTTAATATGGCTTCTATTAACGTATAATATTTTTTAAATTTTCAGAATGTATTATTAAGAAAATATGGCGAAGGTGACTTCATGGCAGTTGTTGCAGATTTCGGTCTGGCTGCTAAAATACCTCATCCTGTGTAAGTATTATTAAATATATACATATATCATACTACATACAGTATTAAATCATTGCGTGAGTCGTCAAGGATTATTTATTTGAAGGTTTTCTCTTAACGGAAGCAAAGAAAAAATTAAAGAAAGAAAAAATATTTATTTTGCACCTCGCTGCACAATACAAGAATATTAAAATTACAAATAAACATAATAAAAAGTCACATGAGGTGTAAAACTAGGACTAGTCTCAGCATGATGCTGCAACGTTGACAGCTGCAACGCTGTTATTCTGACTGGCCCCTTTCATGACGTCACGGACGCCAAACATTTAAAAAGTAAATTAAAATAAGGGAAAACAACAGTACAAATAATTAATAAATAAAACCCACACAACTCGCAACTATATGATGATATAGATCACTATGCCAATCCTTCTGGTCAGCATGGTACTAGAAAGACAAATTTCCATCCGTCACTGTAGGACGCCCAAACCTGCAAAAAGACATGAATGATCTGTTAAGATGATGATGGATGTACACAATCTTCTTTCATCGTTTGGTTAGGAACCAATCTGGTCTCGATAGTTGTTTAAGCGCCCATATGCCTTTGACGTGGCGTAACGCCTGTGTCGCTACAAGGACAGTCAGGATTGATATTTTAAGTGCAAGAAGCACGGAGACGTTTAGAAGAATTACCACTGAGCGGTTATTCATCTAAACTAATATTATAAAGATGTAAAGTTTGTGTGTTTGTGTGTTTGTGACGTTGTAGGGGTAATTTCTGGATCTACTAAACCGATTTTAAAAATTCTCTCTGTGTTGAATAGTCACTATCACGCTATTACTAATAGGAGTGGAGCAGTAATGAAATATGTTTAAAAAAGGGACGATTTTTTTCGCCACCTAACGAAGTGGGCGCGGGTCAGCTAGTCTATGATATGACCTCGCCGGCGTTGCTTAATCACCATTACGCCAAGTTTCAAATAATTAAATTATTTTTTCTTTATAATTTCAGAAACGGCTACAGGCTACCCAGTGTAGGCTCTCCGTGGTGGATGTCACCCGAATGTCTGAGAGGGCGGTGGTACGACAACCGCTCTGACATATTCTCGTACGGGATCATACTGTGCCAACTTATCGCCAGGGTGAGAATAACTTACATTTTATTATAATAGTAGTAGTAAAACAGTTTTTATATTCTATCAAAGTTGGCTTGCTTAAAATTGCTGCAAATGAATGCGGCTATGTCATTTTTGTAATCAGACGCAAGACTAATTGCGCGAGCTGTACTTTGGTGGTATATTTCAACAAAAGATCGTGCGGATTTATAATAATAATAATAAATTTTCATTTTCATCTGTTTCCAAAGTAAGCTAGGCTTAACCTGCTTGTGTTATAGATAACAGAACAACGGATATTAGTACTTTCATACATAAACTCACGCCCTATCCCGTCCGGCGTAGACAGAGATTATTAGTACTTATTTTTTTTTGTAAATACATACATATTATACATAGAAAACACTCAGACATATGCAAACAATCATGTTCACGCACACAAAGATTTGCATTGAGCGGGAACCGAACCCGAGATCACAGCGTAGCAGTCATGTTATATAACCAGTACGCCACAGAGGTCGTCAAACATTAATAGACTGTTATGATAGTTATGTAACAATTGTACTACAAACCGTTCTCAAGAACAAGGCGTGAATTAATGTAAGTTTGTATATGTCGCAGGGAAATGAGGAAACCAGGGATTTCACGAAATCCCGGTAAATGTCGAATATTCTTGATAATTACGTCTTCTCACTGAAAATGTTTAGTGATTTGACGAAATACTAATATAACGTCAGTGATATGTCATTTCACTAAACATAATCTAGTGTAATGTGCTTGTACCAACGTTCACTTTGCTAAATTACGGATCAAAGACAGCTCGATGTGTAAGTGTGGTTTGGATGAAGGTTCCACTGATCATATTTTTTTCCAATGTCCGTTAATGCGCTCTTAATTCTATGATTACATTCCCTCACGTATACCTCGTCCTGTTAATTTGTATATATAACTGAAATACATGGTTTGTTATTGTAGGTGGACGCCGATCCGGACGTGCTTCCCCGCACGGACAACTTCGGCCTCAACTACATGGCGTTCGTGGAGCTCTGCGACGAGGACACGGTGCCTGACTTCCTTAGGCTCGCTTTTAACTGCTGCATTGTAAGTTCCTACACTATATTATTACACTATCCTACTAATATTATAAATGCGAATGTTTGTGAGGATGTATGGATAGATGTTTGTTACTCTTGCACGCAAAAACTACTGAATGAATTTTGATGAAATTTGAAATAGCTATAGGTAGTTTAGGGTGTAAATAACATTTAAGCTACTTACACAACGTGGGTTAAGCCGCGGGCATCAGCTAGTATTTTATATAGCGCGTAGAACTGACAGCTGTTAAGGCAGAAAGGTATCATTATCATCATCAGCTATGAACCTCCGTTTCTGGACACGTCCTGTGCTTCCCTCATCCATCGGTTTCCCGCTGTCCCGACTAGGTCGTCGGTCGGTGAGGGACACCTCATACAGTGGTCATATGGGCTGGTTTGGAAGGCGGGAACCCGGTGGATGAGGAAGGCAGCTGCCGCGTAAAGTGTAGATATTCGGGTGAGTCGATTGGGCACAGAAGTTTGCTGAAGCAACTGTGACCGGTGGGTAACTGCGTCAACTGGTTATACAGGGCACCATAATACCTCTTTAGCCACTCATGGAATATTGGACTTACCGCCATAATCGTAGTGCCCGCACATTACGAACCTAACCTAGCTGTTATTAGTGATAGATAGTGTTCGTATAGAATTATATTTGACACGCATTCCAAAAACTTGTGTAAAGTTAACTAATATGCATGTAATACTACCTACTCCTACCTTAAAAGTTACTCCAATCCTAGGTCCTCCCAGTCCCGTATACTTTACTAAAGTTTGTACGAAAATAGACCGTGCCTTTTTTGCATTCCAGTACGAGCCAAAAGCGCGTCCACTATTTCCAGAGATAGTGAATAAACTGGCAGAAGTGAAGGAGAGTTTAGACGACGCGTCCTGGGGCTCGCACAACACTATTAACAACTATGAGAGGTACGTTCTGCACTAAATAAGGGTTAAGGCATGTTTTTTTTTGTATTTAAACAAAATAAGGTTTTCCAAAATTTGGTCAATAAACATACATAACCACTTGTCTGGCAAGGGGCCGATTAATATTATATTCCAATAACATTAATTCTATAAAATGTGTTAGTTGCTACAAAGACTCCGTGACCTATCGCACTGTATAAAACAAATTTTACGCGTTGATTAAATCATTTAATTCTTGTTATATTATTAATTATATTTAGTGACTTATCATTTTCTATCATATAAAACCCAAACAGATCGATTGCAACATGATTTTCTTTCGGTCAAATATTTTATGTCAGTCTTTTAAAAAAAAACGCCATAATTCTTGTTGTGTTACGGTGACGGAGTTAGAATACATAGGTCTCTCCACACAATCTCACCCTAGCAGTGACATAAAAATCGTCTAAGAGATGTTTTAGATATAGCACATATTAACTCAACAAAAACTTTAGGTTACACTCTATATCAATTCGACGTGGTATTAACACGTAAGTTCTGGTCTCTGCTGTAAAACATTAAAGGACAATCAATAAAAGTCATTTTATTTACCTGCAGTGAGGACGCGGACTCGTCAGGACCTCGCTCGTGTCCCGGCCTGTACGCGTGGCGACGACCACAAAGGTTCAAGTCCGAGGGCAGTCCGAGGCGTCATGATCATGAACAGCGTAAGTTTTTATACCAACAAATAATATTACCACTTCCAATATTTGTGTAAAAAATAAATCGAAAAACAGTAGAGCACATTTCAAGTTTGAGACAGGACCCGTCAACTGGATCTTTTATTCTATTATATTAAGTACTAGCTGACCCGTGCCCACTTCGTTGGGCAGCGAAAAAAATACGTTTGTTTTTTAAACATATTTCATAACTGCCCCACTCCTATTAGTCAGAGCGTAATACTATATAGCCTATGACACTCCCCGATAAATGGACTATTCAACACAGAAAGAATTTTTAAAATCGGTTCATTAGATCCAGAGATTACCCCCTACCTACGTCACAAACAAACAAACTTTACGTCTTTAAAAATTGTTTCTGTGTTGAATAGTGTGAATAGCCCATTTATCGGGGAGTGTCATAGGCTATATAGTATCACGCTATGACTAATAGGAGTGGAACAGTAATGAAATATGTTTAAAAAAAGTGACACGTTTTTTTCGGCGCCCACAAAGTGGGCACGGGTCAGCTAGTGATGAAATAAGTTGACAATTACGAATTTAAGCTCTCTAGATATATCAGACCCACAGCTAAAAAACCGGTCAAGTGCGAGTCTGACTCGCGCACCGAGGGTCCTGTACAAACCTATTTATTTTCCCGCCAAATTGTGATAACGTCAGGATTCAGCTGTTTAAATACTATTTTTCCCGCCAAAATTCAATGACGTCACGACTTAGCTGTCAAAATATATTTTCCTGCCAAAATTCTGTGACGTCACGACTCATCTGTCAAAAATTCTATGACGTCACGCCTATCTGTCAAAATTGACAGCTGTCAAAAGTGACAGAGGTATAAAATATTTTCCCGCCAAAATAATATGACGTCACAAATCATCTGTCAAAAATTCTGTGACGTCACGACTCATCTGTCAAAAATTCAATGACGTCACGACTCAACTGTCAAAAAATATTTTCCCGGCAAAATTCTGTGACGTCACGACTCATCTGTCAAAATTCTATGACGTCACGGGTCACGTGACCTATGACGTCACGGGTCACGTGACCTATGACGTCACAGGTCACGTGACACAGCTTTCCCGCCAAAATTCTATGAAATCAAAATATATGATTGCTAATAAAAAGTAGCCTATGTTCTTTCTCAGGGTCTAAAGATTGTCTGTACCAAATTTCATCGAAATCCGTTCAGCCGTTTAGGCGTGAAAGAGTAACAGACAGACAGACAGACAGATAGACAGACAGACAGACAGACAGACAGACAGACAGACAGAGTTACTTTCGCATTTATAATATTAGTATAGATTTCATGCTTTTCCTATAAAGCTATTTTACTTCCCAATGCATAATAAGTAACCACTACTCAGATCCACGGAACTCCAATATAACTGGCAAATGCTATAAATTCCCTCGAAAATAAAAAGGAACTTGTCTGTGGCTTAATAACTCAACAAACTACCCAAAGCAGTAATGGTCTTTCGAACAATATTGTTCAATTCCCTTTTTAGAATGCACCACTTTCCCACACTTTAGAAAATCTCGCAATTTGACGAATGATAACGAAGCCTGGAAAACCACCAATAGACCAAAGTTATTACAGACCAATAACCAATAATCCTGTTACCTGTTACTGTTATTCAAGTTATTATCCTTGAAACGACTAAAACCCATACTGAAAGAGGATAGAATTATTCCTAATCATCAATTTAAATTCCGAAAAAATCATTTAACTGCGATGATAAAATCACACAGTCACTTGAAAAAAGAGAATAGTATATTGAAATACTGTATTGGACTACTGTACAAATTAGAGAACCATTTGCCGAAGTCATTCTTCATTATTCTAAAATTCTATATGGAGCAACGACATTTTAAGTCAAGTATGGAGATGAAGTTTTAAAGCTTAAACAACATCGCTACTCCAGTGCCACAGGGATCCGTACTAGGTCCAGTTTTGTGAAGGATATACACCGCAGACCTACCTGAAACAAAAGATGTGTTAACAGTAACCTACGTAGAAGATATTAGCATTGAGATTACAATGCACATTTACTACAGAAGGTCCCATTTCCGTACTCGTCACAAAACGGTCCGATTCAGAAAGGTTTGAATTGTAAACCAATCTGAACGATGATTCAAAAAATTTTTAAAGTTCGAGTCCTGCGTAAAATGTTGACGATTGTTTTTCGAATTATTTCTATACAATAATATTTATAGCTTATGTTTCTATGGAAATAATCGTCCTACGTTTAGAAGGGGCAATATTCGTGCGCGGTTCGTGGAGTGGAATTGTAAAGTAAGTACCTTAACTACAGTAAGACATTTTGTTTGGCACAGTACAACATCGACGTTCGTTGTCGGAGCTGGAGTGGGGCGCGGCGGGGTTCGAGCGTGGTCCCCGCGCCGCGCACCGCTCTGCGCTCGCGCTCGGCGCTGTGGGGGTGGCGGGGGGCGCGGCGGCCGGGGCGGGGGGCGCGCGCCTGCTGCGCCTGGCGCACATCATGCTGCTGCGCGACGCACACGCCGCGCCCGCCCCCGCGCGCCGCGCGCTGCACACGTTCCGCGGCGTCAAGAAGATCCTGGAGCCCGGGCCCGGCTCCGCGTCGTGCGCCGAGCTGCCCTCCCCGCCGCGCGCCAGCTCCCGCGCGCTGGACGCGCCCGCGCTGTCGGACGACGAGCCGCGCGCCGCGTCGCTGCCGTCCTCGCCCGCGCTGTCGCGCCGCGGCAGTCTGGACGCGCGCCCGCGCCGGGAGTCGCGCCGCCGCGGCTCGTGCGAGAGCGGCATCTTCTCCGTGGCCAACGAGGAGCTGTGCCCCGTGCGCGCGGCGGGCCGGCCCTGCGCCGCGCTGTGTCCGTGCTCGCTCGTGGGCTGCCACCGCTGCTGGTGGTGGCGCCGCGACGCGCCCGAGCGTGCGGCGTCCGACAGCGAGGCGCCGGGTGAGGCGCGCGCCACGCTGTGCGCCGAGTGCGTGCGCGCCTACGACCGCGCGCTGGACGCTCGCCCGCGCCGCACGCCCGCGCCCGACGCGCGCGAGGACTTCATGTGCGGGCGCGCCGTGGAGTCGGACGCGTCGGACTCGTCGGAGTCGCTGTCGTGCGAGTACCACATCCTGAGCCGCTGCTGCTGCGTGGAGCGCGCGGCGGCGTCCCCGGCGCGGCGCGCGGCCGCCTCGTCGTGCAAGCGCACGTCGAGCGTGTACACGGACAGCTCGGAGGACGTGGCGTCGCTGGCCGGCTCGGACTCGCTGTACTGCGAGGAGCGCGTGCCGCGGCACGTGCGCTCGGCACAGATCAGCAAGATCGTGGAGTACTTCGAGCGCAAGGGCGCGGACTGGGCGTGCGAGCGCGCCCGCCTGCGCCGCGCCGGGCCGCGCCGCCCGCTCACGTGCGTGTGTGACGGCGCCGTGCGCAGCAAGCTGCCGCTGTTCGACAAGAAGTCATAGCGCTAGTGGCGCCCGCACGTACGCGTGTCACGTGACCCAGACTGACCGCCGCTGTCGACGTATATCGTGACGTGTGCCCGCCCGTTACCATCCTATACGAGTTTATTTGACTGATTGTAACTTCGTACTTTATTTAGATTTGTAACATTGTTCAAGGCGACGATTAATTGAGATTAAAAGGGAGCTTGTCGATGCGGAGATTAGTCGAAATTAAGGGTGATAGTCAATGTGTGATTGAATAGTCCTTTAACGTTGGCCTATCCGTATATTATTATGAAGGCCTTGTAGTCTGTTTAGTCTAAATAGTGAAAGACGCCGCCGTGTCTTTGACTTACTTTTCTTTATTACGCCGGATAAATTTGCTACTTGTAAATAATAATTAATTTTTAAGTTATATTTCGATAACTTTATAATTTATTTTTATGTTTCCAGTATTAAATATAACTTGCCAGTTTACAGCTATTTTAAGTTTGTAAATAATAATGAAAATATAAGTTTTTCGTCATAATAAAACAAATTAAGTTGCTTCAACTATACTTAATTTACTATTTGAATATGTTTCTTAAAAAGTAATAAGTTTTAATTTAACATTACAAAGATTCGAACTCTATATTATATCGTTAAAGCTAGACAAAGTCATATTATAATTTTATTTACTTTCAAAGAACATTTTTTTTATTATTTATCTCTATATACATAATAAATTATATGTATACTTACGATATACGGGCTAGAGACACGTCCTAATAAATAATAATAAACACGAATACATCTGTATGGCGTTACTAGTCTCAATAAACGTCACATTATCTCGTGAAATCCGTCGTATTATTTAGTAATAAGTAATAGATAACTACTTACAATACACTATATATTATACTGTATTATAAGATAATGCGCTTTAACTTTGAACGCGCATTTTGACGAACAATATTACATAGCCAATAAAAAATTACATATATATTTTTAACAAAAAAAAACAATTAAAAAACTTTCCGCCAAATATATTACAATAAATAAATAATCTATAAACTATTACATTGATGTCATCAAAATGCATGTTCATAGTTTGAGGTGAATCACAGATCATTCAATCCTTGGTGGATATTCTCGTAATTATTTAGATTTCCTTAAAACGCAAGGTCAATTTTATGTCATCTTAACCCAAACGTCATTAATGTCAAATTTGATAACTATGTAACCAATCAGACAACGTCAAATGTTAACCATAGACACAATAGTTGTCTTCAATCAAATACAGTTACGAGAATTATTCAAATGCCTTTTTATTCAAAATGGGATTGACTGATCATACTTTTAATCGCTCCCATTTTGATAGAATTTTAAATGAGGCGGCCAAGGTTGTGTGACTCTCTCAAGCGCCTTCCAAATAAGTCTCCTCTAACAAAATCATAATGTACAAATATGTGTCAAAAAATCAGACCGAACTATAAGAGAAATATCTCGTGTTGCCAGCTCTTTTACGTACACATAAATAGTAGAAAATTGAGCCGTGTTTTGTTTTTTGTTATTGTAAAATAACTGGCAATACCAAATATAAAATAATTATATTAATATCATATTTTTGTAAATACAGTATTAAACACGTATTTAAATATCATTGTCATCGTATAGTATCTATATTTTACTTTTAAAATCATGGTTATATTGTTGAAGTCAGGGTATACATGGTGTAAATAAGTGTTAATTAAAAGATGTGAGGCCGTGGTCTTCTGCGGTTAGAACAGTGCCAAAAAAAAAAAGAATTATTTCACTAAACAATTTTACATACACACAGCTCGAGATTGACTCTGCGATTTTGTTCATAACGTTACGTATTTCTTACCGAAAAACATTTCATTTTTTTATGCTTAGAAATACCTTGAAAATTTCGATTATCAATAAATATATTTTTGATCTTGAATATTTACTTTCAAAAGAAACATTGTTCCAAGGACGCAGCAACCATTTCTAAATTCATTGATCGAAATCTCAGAATCAGTCGAGTCTACCCGTTGTAATCAAATTAGTGTTGAAACACTTATTATTTATACACGATAGAGCAATTACGTGTCCGTCCATAAATAGGCGATGAAATGCTTTATGTCTGTGCTAGATGTTACGTAACTGCGACATACATTTTTAAACTCTAATGTAATAGATTTAGAGTTGAAAATAAATTGTTGTAATGTTACCACTTTACTTATTAGATTACATTTCATGAAGCTGTCTGGTCATTAACTGTATAGAGCAATACATGTAAAGTGATACAGTTGTTAGTGATCAATGGCCACTAGCTGGACACAAAGACTGATAGGAAAATACTTAGCAGCTTATTTTGCAGCCAAAACTGTCATGGACAGTTTTTACTACATGTTACAAGATAGATATTCGATAAACTGTATACTGTGTGTTTTATTTCAATTTGTAGATGGCGTTACTGAGTCTTTGTAGGGTGACCAATCTTAAAAAAGGTCAAATATAAAATACATAATTATTTAAATATTGGTTTTTTTTGCTTAAAAAAACATTTCAAGTGTGCCCATTTCATTATAAATGTAGTATTTGGGAATTAAATATTGATATTAAGATTTGTTTTTGTTCTTTATTTTCATAGGCATCTAACAAGCTATTCTCAAATGCATTGATTGTTTACAGTTTAGTGTGTCTATCTTGTAACTTTGTAGTAAATAAATAGCTTTCATTATTCAGCATTATATAATTATATAAATTTGTCTTTGTATATTTTATTATTTACTAGCCGATTATATATAAGTTGATCACGTTGCTGTAGTATACATACCTACATTTCATGTTACATATACAATATTTTAATACAACATTAACATTTTATAGTTCAATTATTCAACAATTATGTTAAATAAGACAGTGTAATTATGTACTTAGAACAAAATATATTTACATCAAAAATGATGTATTCAAAATGTTCGTTAACTTTGAATTCATAAACCGTTTCGTGATCTTTTGACGTTTCAATAGATGGCGACACAAGCGAACTGTCAAAGCAGGTTAGGCCAAGAACACATGAGACATATTTTTTACTGTTTTATTTTAATAAAGTTTACAAAAGGCTTAATTACATAACCTTCCATTTGTTAATAATTACTTGTGGACGGTAGTGTGATATTTTGAATGTTTTTTGGTAAATTTTTACTTTTTTTTTTTAATTAATTTTGGGTAATAAAATTACTTCACATTTTGATGCAGAGTGACATGAAACAAATTAATTGGTATCACTTTCTAAACTCTGTAAGATCATAAATATGATTTAAAGCTTTTCTAAATAAATTTAAAAACATTTTCTGTAAACAGTTTTGACATTCGCCATACTAAAATTTTTTTATCGTTCTACTCTCACATACAGTTTAGAGCTCACGAAAAGGTGATATGTTTAGCAAATTTAACCCTTAACAACTTATAGTTACAGCTGTTATTGTTAATCAGTTTGTAGGTACTTATGTCTATAGGAAAATTTCATTAATTTATTAAATAACATAAAACTCATACCAACTTCAACCGAAACTTTAAAGAAATTACACTTTCAACTGAATTCCATTTATTAACCACGACAAATTATTTTCTCTCTAAGTTCAGTTAAAAGCTTCGGAAGATTTTTAAGATCAATTTTACTCTTCACAAAACGAGTCTTTTTGACACTTAAAGAAATATTGTCAAAAAAGGAACAAATTATCAATTAACAAAATTGAATGTGTATGTAGAAATATGTGGTACTTGCAATATAAAATAAAATAATTCGATAAATAAATTGTGTAAAAAGAAGTCCAATATTTAGAAAAAAGAGAATCGCAAATAGTTTTATGATTGACAATTGTTTTTATTTTAAATAAAAACTAATATTTTTGCAGTAAATACAGTAGTGCCACTTTAATTTTATTGATTTCTGGCAATTAAACAAAACAAAATATGTAAGTGTATGTTGTGGTTTGAGCAACAAAATAGTAACGAAAGAGTTAACTGTAAAATACAGCTTATGTCCTTGTTATAAGGAATACCTTTCAATGATTATATATTTATTGATCAGCTCCATGTATTAATAATTTTAAATTGAAATTATTATGTGTAATGTAGAAACAACTCTGTAAGGGTAACTTTAACTCCCAAACAATAAATAAATAAATGTTTCAGCACTAATATATAATTTTTGTATTGCCAGTTCTAAAAATGGCAGTAAAACTTAAAATAGATAATATATTGTTAAGGGGCAAAGTTACACCGCAATAAGCATATCAGTTTTAAACATAAATATTATGTAATTATGTATTATCTACTATTTTTTTGGTAAATTAAGTTAAATGGAAGTACGTGCGATCGACTAGTCCTAACTATGAATTATATAAAACCTTATTTATTTACGTATAGTCTGTCTCAGTGTCATTATTTGTTGAATATAAAAGTCTAACTCCCGGTGTCCGAATAACTGATCAAGTAAAAATCAACTAATCAAGTGTCAAAACTATCATTTTCAGGAACTACAATGACAATTTTGACACTTGATTTTTACTTAATGAGACATTCGGAAAACGGGGCTAAGTCTTGCCTGTCCTGGGTAGAATGTTACGTGTAATCTAGGTAAACAGGTTTTTAACAAGTTTTATTATCTACTGTATTTATTCTATATATTTTTTTATATGTTTGATAGACAAAATTGCCACAAAAAGCCTATATTACGTTTACTGCTCGGAATAGACCTTCAAACATTTCATCAACCTTAAAATCCTGTGACCTTTGCCACCTGTACTTGTGTATCAACTTACTATGCATCAAGAGGACGGCATTTTATTGTAGTATTGTTCATTCGCATCTTAAACCTAACATAGGTAATTGACCGACATATTTATATAAATAACATTATCAAATAATATTATAATACCCTTCTTGTTAATTGAAACTTAGATGTTATCAAACGTGCCCTCTATTTTAGACATTTTAATACTTTTTTCAAAATAAAATAGATAACGTATTGACCCCCTTTAGTTGTTTTTATGACATCATTTCTGTACAATAAAAAGTTATAATTTCTACGAAAACGTGACTTTGTAATCACTTAAAAACAAAGTACTCTTAGATAAATGTAATTTAGAGCTACTAAGTGTTATCAGTTCTTAGTAAAAGGATTGATTGATATGATATAAGTAGGTACGAGTAAATGTTGCAGTTAGAATTCGTAATCTGCCAAAATTTATTTTAGCAATAAACATACTCCGTTCGGTGATCGATTAAAAGTAAATGCTGTTATCACTCTATTTTTTAAATTGTGTCATAAAAGACAACAAGGTTAAAGTTTGTACTTCAACATACATTATTACAAAAATAAAAGCTACCAACCCACTTAAGCAGCTAGGTCAAATTTGGCAAAGTAGTAACTCTTGTGGTGGTAAAACTTAAAACAGCGTGGTTCTATTCTAGTCTTATTCTAAAAAGTAAAATAATTTTTAAAACCACTTACGGCTAATGTAAAAAATAGTATTCAATTAAAAATCTAAAATTGTCTACTTTCTATAAAGTAACAAATAAAATAATTTTTATTCTTAAAAATGTGTTTAGATAAAATTACGTTTATCTGTTATTAGAATTTGACTGCAACATAAAAGGTATCTTATATTTTGTTGGACACATTCAAATAACTAAAGCCATTTTACTAAACTTTTAAAATAAAATAACAATGACCCTTTTTGTTTATTGTAGTTGTCTTACTTAATCACTTAAGTAATACTTATCATAATAACAGCTCTTTGATGTACCTCTTCTTTGTCTATACAGGCAAGCTTGCTCTTAAGATACCACACTGGCATAGGTTGGTATAGGTTTTGTTTTAATTTTTCCTTCTTAGCTAGAAATATTAGTAAAAGTGGAGGTTTTTATCCCTTCGTGGCGTTTTAGGTCACCCTTGGAAAGTGTTGTGAAGGTGACAATCGGAACTCTGTGGTCTATGCTTTTTTTTCTTACGCAGAATATTATACGAAATGTTTTTCAATTTTTGTTTTAGTTTTAATAATGTATAAACGTTACTATTTAAGGTTTTAACCACATGTGCAGCTCATAAAATTATAATACAATAATGACAGCTTGATCGCTCGCACTTCCAATGTCAAGTTATATAAGTTTTGTGTACATAGATCCTAATGTTCCTTGTTATTAAGGCACTAACAGTTTATTGTAACATTTTTCTTATACGGTTGTGTCATTTACAAGCCCAGACTTATTATAGTTATAGTTGAACGCCAATTAGGCAGTTACAGAAGGAAGAAATTTGTAAGACGAAGCTCGTATTAAATATATTTTGTTTCAATTATTGTGTTTTATTTTTACATACAACTTTTGTATGAAGTTGCTGATGCATGTCTGCAGTTGTCAGATGTACGACATTTTTGCTCATCTGTTGCCGTAAATTGCTTGATGTAGTCGTGACGTCATAGTTGACGAGTGGTGACTGGAATTGAGCAATTTTAGTTATACTTTTAGTAGGTTTATTACCTGTGGGAAGCATTTTTTTCCAGTAGGTAGTCCACTTGGGTAAACCATGGGTAAAAAAAACTTCCCGTAGTCTACCTCGGTAAACCATGGGAAACCATTAAAATTACGCTTTAGCGTTAAGCAATTACGCTGTATTTGGGCCATAACAAAAGTGCGGTTTGAGGCAAAATCATTTTATTCACACATCTCGCTAACACTTAGCTAGTCTAAAAATCATATTACATTTTTTGAAGATACATACAAACATATTTTGAAGAGTTTAGGTTTATTCATAGCATTTATTTCTACCGATTAATTGTAATCTGTTTCATTATTGTGATAATCGTTATCAGTGTCCATCACTAAGTAACCATGGTAACCGAAATAAATATGAGTCCGTCCATAAAAATACAAAATTATTTGTTTGAAAAATAAGCGTAAGTATTACGAAACTTTATAGGCGTGAGCTGTCAAAAAGAAAAGTAACGAATGGAAAGAGTATAATTATTAAGTTTTTGTGACAAGTTTATCTTATTTTGCAGAATTAAGTAAACAACGCCTCTAATTAGCTTATTTTTAATATGTTATCTATATCTGTAGACTGATAAAGTTTCTAGACATCTTCTTTCATTCAAGATAGGTATCTAATCTAACAATGAAATCAGTTAATCGCAAATACAAAGATTATCAACATCGATATGAAAGGACAATAACTCTTGCAAGGTTTTTATATCACTGGTCGTTATCCCGCATGAAGTACTTACCTACCGTTGAGATAAGGGTCAAATCATACTACAGCAGAGTCGAAGCGCATCGAAGCGTCAAGCCAAAACTGAACATATCAAATTCAACCTTAACTCCACAGTGTAACACACACATTACTTCTGAGATTTAAAAAAGTCGCGCGCATTCTTTCGAATTCGCGCGTCTGCGCTTGACAAACGCTGATTGGTGCGCGCGCAATCTCAAAAATAATGTGTGCGTTATACTGTGGAGTTAAGGTTGAATTTGATATGTTCAGTTTTGGATTGACGCTTCGATGCGCTTCGACTCTGCTGTAGTATGAATTGACCCTAATTTAAAGACTTCTTTGGGGCAGTAGTTATAGTCCATGGCAACGCAGAGGTCTCAGGTTCGATTCCCGCTCAATGCCGGTTCATCCTCGTGGTCAAACTGGTTTGACTACGACTATATTGAGTTTTGTTAAAAAATAAAGTGTTACATAGGCGTTATTTCAAAAGTTACATTCCTTCTGTATTTACAGAATTACTGTATGTTTCGTAGTTCTCGAGATATAAGGGGGCCGGGCCAGAACCGTCAGGCTGGCCCGGCCCCTAAAAAGTGGCTGTAACTTTTTCCAAAAGAGTTACATTGAAAACGAAGTAGTTACATAGGTTTGGGTCAAGGAGTACATTCGATCGGTACTAGTCTCGTTACCAAATTCCGTAGGGCCGGGCGGGCCTGACGAACGTAGATCAAGTCGTTTCTTAACTTGAAAATATTGTGCACAAAGGTACATACAGGGATGACTAGAAAAAATGTAATAGGAGTAAATAAAAATACAATTTCAGTTCTTGAATAGGTACTTTATTGAGTTTCATATTTTCAAGACTACTATGACAGAAGAAATATTATAAATCTTATGAACAATTTGATATTAAATTGTAAATAAAACCATTTCACATTAATTTGTAGACAATTGAGATTTTATTTGAGAATTATATATAACATTGGTTTGTTTTTTAATAATGGTAACACAGAACACTTGGCTATTCATATTATTTTTTGCAGGTACAACAGGGTTTTCGTGGAGTATCACATGCATGCGCGGCCTAGAAGCAATAAAGTAAAATTATTATTCAATCAGATAAATAAATAAATTTATTTATGGTTAAAACGTGCTAAACATCACACAACTGGTTTGGTGCGCTATTTTACATAGTGTTTGCAGGACTGTACAGGACTTCATAAAATGGGACTACATAATATAAAGATTTAAATTCTTTGCTTTGCCAAATATACATATGTACAGAATAATGGTAGGTGCATGTTACATTGAGGTAGGTATCACTATAATTTGAATAGTGTATTTTACCACATCATGGAAGGAAGTGACGACCTCTTTGGCGTAGTGGTTATAAGTATTACATGGGTGATACGCAGAGGTCTCGGGTTCGATTCACGCTCAATGCAAATCTTTGTGTGCATGAACATGAGTGTTTGCATTGGTGTGGGTGTTTTCTATGTATAATGTGTATGTATTTCCGAAAAAAAAATGTATTTATATATGTTTATCCTTTCTCTAGTACCCATAGTACAAGCTCTGCTTAGTTAGGACCAGACGGCGTTGTGTGAATGTGTGAGGAATATTTCATATTTATGTTTTTAAATAAGTAGGTACGTTGTTTAGGGTCATAGCACATATAACGTAACGTAAACGGATCGGCATCGACCATTGAGGTAATATGTACTACGTACTAGAGAAGACATCCCGAACAAAATGTGTGCTCCAACAAATGGGGTGTATGCACCCCAGTTGTCTCAGTCGACATTTGAACCTTGTAGCGAGAAGACATATTTACCATAGATCAACAAAATAAACATCCACAGACAGATTTTTTACTATTGTACCTAATCTGTATTGTACTTTGAGTATATTTAAAATATTTATAATAACTCATTATGCTATTATATTGCCAGAATACATTTTTCGTTCATCTTGAAAGTTAGTCAATATAATATAATAGAACTATATAAGTTCCATAAGAAGTATTATTATTGTATTATAATACATATAGAATAATTTAAAGAAATTGAACAATAATCACATTTAATTTACTTGGGTGAATTCCCACTTGTAATGAAAAAAAAAACAAAAAACTATTAATTTATACGTATTGAATTAGGCACAAATCTATATGTGTCCGTTCTGTTAACAGCTATTTAGTTAGTCTATATTGTGCAAAATGATATGAAATGAATGCACGACGTTTAACCCTTAGCTGGTATCGTTAAAAAGTGCAACGTAAGTAGTATCGGGTCAAAAGTGACCCCGATGAGGTGAGTGACATATTATGTGTATATAAATGTTAAAAAACATTTATATAGATTAAACTTTACTTTTATTTAGGAAAAAAGCACTTATATAGAAATCACCGTTTTTATTTAAAAAATTGCTAACATCTATTTTTTTTCTTTGACTCTACTTCAGGTAGGTATTGATATTAATATAAAAACTAAATAATAGTTTTCTTTAAATAATAAAATAAAAATAAGAAACTTCTTCTGAGATCACATGTAAATAAAAATTTGACAACTTAAAACATATCCTATGAATAAAAATTTAAAAATTTCATATAATCTGACGTTTGACCAACTTTGCAGTATGATTGTATATATGTAATTCATACACTTTCTACATTTTTTATAGCATAGTTATGAATAAAATCAAAAGCTCTTGGGGTCAATTTAGACCCCAATACCAGTTAAGGGTTAAAACGTCGTGCAAAACTTGTATTGTGCAATGTAGCTTGAAAATTGGAGCACACATTTTCTTTGGGGTGTCTTCTCTAGTACGTAGTACATATTACCTCAATGGCATCGACTCGCCTTTTTCCTCGGTGTCAAAAATGTCAAAAATCCGATTACGTTACGTTTCCGATTAGTGTGCGTTGCAGTAAGGAGTTTCATACAAAGAATACTGAACGACTCGAGTTGATACGGTGACGTTCCGCTTACGTTACGTTATATGTGCTATGACCCTTAATGGTATCTATGCACCTTAGAGCACATATTAATTTATAACTATTGTTATAAATTAATATAGCTATAGTTATGACATTTTTCCTCAAAAGAGTTTCTGTTTTATAATAATATAATTTTAGTCATTACAATATTTATGGATGTTGAAAAATGTCCTAACTATAGCTAAATAATTATAAATAAAGCAGTTGGGCTTAAGACCATAAGTTAGAAAATGATGTTCTATTTTTTTTTTATTCAAAAGTTTTCGGCAGGATCTGGCGTACCATAGATAAATCCATCATTTAAAAAATGAAGTACCTACTTGCATAAAATCGACAACGTATCTAAATATTTCAATCTACCTTCGATTTTAAATACGGACATTCTGAATTACTTTAATTTAATTACTAAATATCAGCTGATTTATGTTAAAAGCTATTTGTTTATAAGCTTAAGACAATTCTTTTATTATAAAGTGCTGTGTACCTATGGTTAGCTGTCAACGTTTTGGTAAGTCAGTTGTTAAAATACTTATAATACTTATTATATTTACTTACTTGATCATTAATAAATCAACAGATAACAGGTTAGAATAAAATACACTATGGTAACATTTATCTACGATTCTACATTTGGTACTGCTAAGCCGTAAACCCCCTTACTCATAAACGCCTCTTAAATTTAATCACTGTTTAGCGAGATTTTTATTAGGAAAACCAACCTTATACCAAACACAATCGTAGAATTTAAGCTAAAATTTAAGAGGCTTTTATGAGTAAGGGGGAAAGACTTCAAGTAGGTCCTTATAATATATTTGTAGTGTTTACTAACACTATCACATGGACTGGGTCTCTGGCACGTCCCAGGTGGTATGAGCCAACCTAGGCC
This sequence comes from Schrankia costaestrigalis, assembly GCA_905475405.1. Classification (NCBI taxonomy): domain Eukaryota; kingdom Metazoa; phylum Arthropoda; class Insecta; order Lepidoptera; family Erebidae; genus Schrankia; species Schrankia costaestrigalis. Next base: position 19,232,648 of record FR997829.1, on the reverse strand, counting down.
AAACATTGCAAGGATTCGTCGTTGTGTCTTACGATCGAGCGCTTGAAATATCAAACCCAACAGCGTGAAGACTATTGCTGATAGGCCAAGGATAGTCTTCTTGCTTGGATGTCGACCTCTGTATACATAAAATAAAATTAGAAAATGGAATAAAATCTTCAAAAACTTGTCCGTGATTCGGACGAAAGTTCATTGTCTCTGGCTGTTAGTACTTGGATACATGCTCTACAAGTGAAATTAAATGAGTTTACAATAAGTAGAAATAAGGGTACAGTTATCTGCCATAGTGTAGTCTTTATTCTATTCTACCTCCACATCAGCAGATCGTATACGATCAAGTATAACTCACAAGGTGAAACTGAGTACCTAGCCAGCTTTGCGTCTGGTTGTCTAGTACTAATAAAAGCGGCTAAGTAATGTATAAATATGCATGTAAAAAGACCGTTGATGAAAGAAAAAAACTAAATGAAATGTCTATTTATAATCAATTTAGTCGTAAATATATCTTACTCAGCGTCAGCAGCTTGCTGGGCACGGATTGCTGCTTCTCTTCTCAATCTTTCCCGTGTTTCTGCACTGCAAAAGAAACAATCTTTTTAGAGCCTTTCTTTTCTGTACTTAGGTACTATTTTTATTTTAACCCAAAGAACCTTTTTAAAGTATTTCAACCACGCAGCATTTCAACTTCCATAGACACGCACGACGCTTGTCAATTCAGTTCTACGCCCTACGTGATCACCAGTATGCTGTCGCTATGTAGAATTTAAGAAAAACAACAATGGCAAGAGTCTGAAATATTTTCTTATTTATTCTTGTTTTACATATATTATTCTTGTTTATGATCAATAATCCTAACCTACATAAACCCAATTTTGAGGTTTTCAACGAAACCCTTTTTTCCAAAATATCATCTTCTAAACTTACTAGGTCTTCCCTCCCCTTATTAACTGCTTTAATTAATCCAGGATTAGACTTGCTGCATGAAGATAGTAGATTTTCGTTTTATATATAATAAAAAAAAAGCTAAAGACTACCAGGTTACTACACTCCCCATAATATTGCCTACATGGATATCTCCTATCAAAATTAACTAATAAATCATAGTGCAAAAGAACTTGAACAGAAAAGGCCTAATTTGTTTTCCATGCAAGGCACAACCTTTCTGAAGCAATACAATTTAATACAATCGTTGAATGCGTCCATTCAATATTACGTTTTTTTACTTGGCAATGGGAGTCTAATATTAAAATAAAACTAGAAAAAAATTATAACAGCTACAGTTCTACATTAACACAACTTTAACAATAAAATTATTTAACACCCTTTAATTATCCAATAAGAGCGGCTAATTGGTTCTCTGCGCTTGCTTTAGCTTCTCGCTCCGCGCGGCTATGTTGTTACCTTAGCATACTATTAACTCACCAATCACACATTTTGATATATCTTCTCAAACGACGTAGATTAAGTATATTTTGTATAATAGTTTATATAGTGCGCCATCTTAGGATGTTATTCATACAATACGTCTTTATTAATAATTATTTGCAGCAATAAATATAATTTACGACATTTCTGTTGTTTGACATATAAAATCTTTATATGTCATAGACACGTTTTTGACGTTACGAGTGTATATATTTTTTTTTATGGTCGTCAGTCTTCTCTTCTCGCATTTTTGTGAATTTTGCACTGAAAATGAAACAAGACATATGAAAATCTGACAGTACAAAGAGGTCAGGTTTTAGTCTTCAAGGGTAATAGCGGTCAGCCACGGAAGCAACGAGTCTTTTCTAGTTTAGTTATACTCTTTGTATTGTTACATCAACCGCTATGCTTAGCGGGGCCAATCATAAGGCTGAGCGCACATTGGAGACTAGACAGTTTCAAGACTGACTTGCCTCATATAGACAAGTCTGTCTTAAAACTAAAACGAAACAGTTTTGACTACGATACGTAGCACACATAAAACGAAACTGTTTTGTCTCATAATCAGTGATGGGATTATACTCGGCATACATGACCACGTGACGTGTTTACTTTCTGAACGCTCGGACGAGAGTGGGGTGCGTGCGGGGTGTGACGGTAGACAGTTTTGTCTTTAATGTGCGCGCCCGCATTGATACAAAAGGGAAGCCGACAATCGTTAGTCAGACTAGTCGCCGTGCGGTATTCGTCTATCTAAGACAATATTGTCTATACGACGTTTTGTTCCAAGTGTGCGCATATTCATACATATTGTAAAGCAATAGTCTGTCTTAAGACTGTCGTGTTCCAAGTCTGCGCTCAGCCTAAGAGTGCGGTTGACTGCAAAGATTGGTCGCACTACGTTCATTTTAAATTTTACCTAATAAACCAACATTGGACAGTGTGAAAATCACAGTGTACAAGTGGACTGCAATAGGCTAGTTGATTGATTGATTGAAACCAACGTTAAAGCTCTATTATTTTTTCTGCGCACACCTCTCACATTGTTTCCGGGGCAATTGCATTGCACCCGTTCTAACAGCTCGAGTAATGCCAGTCTTCTCGCTATCCTAACCGCTTGTACGGGTAAAAGAGAAAAACCGTAGGATTTAGTCGGTAAACCATCAAAGGGACTCCGACACACATGCCCAAAACGCTAGACCGGAAAGACGGCCTCTTAAAAGCATGTCAGGTTTAAAAAAAAATAGACCATAATTTATTTGCTAGGACCTAAACGAATTCGCACTAATAGCTTAGTTCATTGGCATAAAAATGAAGCTGGCTAAATAATAATTACTTAGGTACACACAGCAACTAATCAAGCTAGACACTCGTGTACCTTAATACCTTGAAATAAGACACAATTTCAAATGAAAATGTTTAACTTGATGTGTTGCTGTGTATACAATCGAAAAAAAGCAGATCATAGAACAATCGGAATCAACTGGGAACATGGAACTGTGAAAATATGCATACCTAAGCAAGGGTACAGCAGATAGTGATATTATATGAACAAGAACAAGAAGAACAATAAGTGGAATACAGAAGCACGTTGAGCCTCCTTACAGTCATTGTTAAAAAAAAATATAAAGAGTAGGTACAACGTTCCCGTGCCACTGATTCCACGAGTAAAAAAAGGTATGTACACACAAACGGTGATGTTATGTTATGTTCTTTGTAATATTCCTACAAGTACACGGTATGATTATCTTCTTTGGAGTAGAAGATAGTAAGTGAAGAAAGAAGATAATAAGTGTTGTATTATCAAAACCCGCTAAAACGTCTTTATAGAAATTTTTAGTTAGGACCTACTTTAAAAATGGTTTATTGATAGGTTCTATTAGCGCTGATCGTTTAACTTCTAATGCCACTCTAACCCGACTAAAAATTAATTATAAAATCGAGTTTAGTTTCAAAAGACCCTAAAAGACTGCTTGTGTGTTTAAAAATCCTCTAAAACGGTATCGGTTACTTTCAAATGTCACTAAAATTAAAAAGTCCCATAAAACAAATCTATTTTTGCAAATAACCTCTATTTTCAAATTGTTTTTATTAAAGAAAGATGTTTGTTGTGATTGCTAGATTACAATAATAATATAATGTTAAAAATCGTACAGAATTAAAGTTGTTAGTAAGTTTAAGACGTTTTTCATGAATTGTCGACATTTAAGAAAAAGCACTCTAAGGGGTTTTGAAATTATATGACTCTCTACATTGGTCGTCATAATTTTGTTAAATTTATTTTTTACATTTAAATTTTAATTAAATTAAGTTTAATTAAGATAACTTTAATTTGAATACGAGCTACTGCAACTCTAAAGCTAGGTACCGACCACCGTTACGAGTTTTAATTATTTTGTCATATATGTAGGTATAATACATAGCAGAAAATATACAGTGCTATTTAATGAAATTCGTGTAAACTTTTAATATTTAAACACTAACGTTTAGTAATTTAAATAATAATAATTTAATTTTTTTTTATTTTTATTGAATAGGTAAATAATAAATTAAAATAAAATTATTTTGTATAATTTAAAAAAAATGTTGTGGGCCCCAGGAGGTTAATGTAAAACAGTATTTCAAGGATTCGTGCAGTTCGTACGTGTTATGGGCAGTTTTAGAAACAGGCTCGATGAGAATGTTACATTACACCCTGTAACGTTGGTCAGTACCCAGCTTCAGACCCTCGTGGCGCGACTTTACCCCTTGAGTAAGCAGCCGCTGCGTCTGATCGCAAGATAGGCAATTATCGATCAGTTGTGGTCCAGATCGTCGGCCAATTGATCGCAGAGCGTTCGGGCGCAAACGGTTACCGTCCGCGGTCCGCGCGATTTTCGCGACTTTCATACAACAGCGCATACTGCGTCCTGCAGTTATGCTTTAATGTTTTAAATATTAAAAATCCGCATTTTACAAAAACGCTTTGCAACCGCGCCGCGGCGCGAACTACGCCGGGCGTGGTTTCAAAAAGCGCCTCGAGTTCTTCGCCTTAATTTTTAAAAGATCGGTAATATTTTTTATCAGAACTTTAGCTAAGTACCTAAAATTGCCCTAGATCGTCAACTGGACAAACAACCGGACTATTGCTACAAGAGGTAATAATTAACTAATTAGTAACAAGAAGAAATGATTTTTATTTAATCTCACCGGATTTGTTTTGTCTCTACAAGTACACTTAGTTGGCGCATTTTGTTGTTTATTATACCCGCCTCTTCCACAACCACCAAACAAAAACCATAATATACCGACAAATGCTCCGCCAGCTAAAGCTCCTCCAAGAAAAGGGCCTGCTGCACCGCGGTCACCGCGGTCGCCCATCCTTAGATTAGAGCTTATGTACGTTTGCTAATTTTACATTTTTTAAACGATATACATTTTCAATAAAATTTACTTACTCAAAACATTGTATTGAATGTCAAATCATGACAGTTGGACATAGACGCTATAAATAGATAAGTAATATACTGGCACTTAAAGTCCTACGTGTCGATCAATTTGGTTTTGCTATGGATCTCCTTACGCGTAACGACGACGACGTCGACGACGCACGGGATGCTAAGTAATCGCATAGCGGTACTAAACACGTACTTATTTATTTAAAAATATTTCAATGTCATTAAATACCACAATCAGTAACTGATTAGTCAATGGTCATTTATATTTCTATTCTTATTCAAGCTAATTCTTTAATCTCATCAGTTTTAGGCTTCCGTTGCCAGGTGGCACAAAACGGAAAAATATTCCTATAACTAATATACTTAACTTAACCATGCAAATTTTCAACGAAAATAGGATTGAATGAGATTTAATAAGTATATTTTTTTAATACGTCGTAAGGCGACGGAACCCTTACTTGGCCGTTTTTTTTAAATAATGTATTTTAATCTGCCTTAACCGGACACCGTTATATAAGAGCGAGATTTTAACATGGTCCGTGGAAACAATATTGTTCAAGTAGCTTTTTTTAATGCGGAAAACATTTTAAAGAACCATTTTCACCTGTCTTTGACCCAAGAGCGCAAGTTAGTCGAAGTCCCCTGAAAGGAAGCACAGTTTGGCGACAAAAACCCACGGTGTATCTCTATAACCATGATACAACCAGAAAAGCTGAAAACAAACATTTACAAGAGCCGTAAAAAAAAAAGATGTAGCACTTAAGAGCTTTCATGTGATCAACTCATCAACATTACACTCGCGCTATCTTACCTGTTAGACTTCAGAGATATACCTACATACCTTAGCACGCATGCACAAGAACAAAAAGACCCGCTTCCTACAATTTCGTTCCAAAAATAACATCCGCGCAACAACTTTAAGCCGGCCAACTTAGCTCGGTTCAACTTAGATTGCGCGTAAAATACTTACTTTTAGGGCCCTTTTATGGCCAGATTCAGAGACCGCACTTTGTCTTTACTTTAGCAAAGTCTAGTTATTATCTCTGAATTTGAACAACATTAAAGTAATTTTTCGCATGAAAAAGTTTACTTTCATTATTTATTACTACAAAGTAAACTTTTCATGCGAAAAGATTACTTTAATGTTGTTCAAATTCAGAGATAATAACTAGACTTTGCTAAAGTAAAGTCAAAGTGCGGTCTCTGAATCTGGCCCTTAGTGTCACGCATGTTTCCGCGCGGATGCGGGCCAGGGCAAAATCACGCAGAACGCGCATACTTAGTACAAATTACAGTGACGCGGGTATGCAGTTGGGCGCGGATGCGTGCGACTTAAAAGGCCCTGATTTGCGTTAGATTGTAAAATATTAACTAATTTTTAACATAACAAATTCTTTTGTCTAATATTGTTATTAATGGTAAATATTTGCTAATATAATTAAACTATCAATCTCTGTAATAAACCAACCTCTTTCTCAATGGGGTCGTCACTCACCAATTTATTTGGGGGACAAGTGCATCCTTTAGGTTCTTCCTTCTTACCGCCACCGAACAACATCCACAATACTGCGACGATACCACCACCAACAGCCACTCCGCCAAGAAAATGGACCTTATTGTCGTTACGGTCCCCCATCTCAGCTGCTATTCCGTGATTAAACTTGCATTTTTATTAGTTTTGTAAATTCACAGCAATAATTATTATTGCTGTGAATTAATTGTACTTACTCAAACATTTATGTCATAAATTATTAAATAGATAGGTACACTAAGGTGTGAATTTTGTAATTGAGTGACATGACAGTGACAACTGATGATACCTTAACCATTACAGATACAGAATTTTAGATGAAAGTGTTATGGTCTAGTGTTGCAATTTTACTACTTACCTATGGGGTTTTAAATTACCCAAAATGTTAACCATTACAGATACAGAATTTTAGATGAAAGTGTTATGGTCTAGTGTTGCAATTTTACTACTTACCTATGGGGTTTTAAATTACCCAAAATGTGGGGTGATTTATTAAATTTTAAAATTAACTAAAAAAAAATGTTAAGTGACATAATGCTACCCCGCTTTTTAATGTATATCATGATCATCACTATATCAGCCAATTGACGTCCACTGCTGGACATAGGCCATGAAGGCCCAAGTTACTGTAACGTGAATCACTTGGTAGGAAAGTGCGCCACATCGTTTTGTTTTCCATCGTGATGCACTTTAGTGCGACAGGCGCAATATCCTACATAGATTCACTCATTAAATACACGATTACCTACATAATTTGATACACTTAATACTAGCAACCGGCCAGCTTCGCAGTACTTCGCATGGATACAATATGTCCGACCGAAACTGGTATCCGGCCGAAACTGATACCGAAACCGAATGTTCGGCCATGGCTTCAGTTTCGGCCGAAACTATATTAAGTTTATTGTGATCATTTATTCATTTTTTACTATATGAAAAAAAAATATTTTAATAATATTTTAAATTTTTATAATGTTTATCTATACTAATATTATAAAGAGGTAAAGTTTGTGTGTTTGTTTGTTTGTGTGTTTGTGACGTTGTAGAGAGTAAACTCTGGATCTACTGAACCGATTTAAAAAAAATCTGTGTTGAATAGTCCATTTATCGGGGAGTGTCATAGGCTATATAGTATCACGCTGTAATTAAATATGGTTAAAAAAGGTACGCGTTGTTTTCGCCGCCCGACGAAGTGGGCACGGGTCTGCTAGTTATAAATAAAAATATAAATAATATTTTTCATACTAAGTCAGTAGGTATTCGTTTTGAATTAATCATGAATACTTTGGTCACAGGAATCATTTATCTCTTTTAGGTAGGTATATTTTTTAAATAGTTTTTTAAGTAATCACTTAATCAGTTCAATCAAAACATAACCTCTGTTTGCGTCGAAGTTTTGTTGCAGCGGAGATATACGAACGGCGCACGACTATTCCCGTACAGAGCTGACCGCCTTGGCGTGCGAATCGAAATTAGGCGAGCGTGTACGATAACTTCGAAACGAGTTTCGGTATTCTGCCAATTTTCGGCCGAAACCGAAACTTGATTCTTGGCCGATACTCGGCCGAAACCGGAAATTATATAAACCGTCACTCTATCTATTAAAAATACCCCTTGGAAAATCCTTTGCATAGTTTTTAAAGAATTAAGCATACATAGAGACAACAGAGAACTTGGTTTTATACTATGTAGGGATACCTACTTACTACATTAAATTAGTTTAGTTTCTCATATTAAATAGGTCACTGGTAAAATCTATTTGCATTGCGAAGATGGGAGCCCCTTTCAATTCTTTCAAAGTCGGATCGGGAGACAGGTTGTAAGATTAGTGTTAGTAAAATAAATACAAGTTTTATAAAATAAAAATAAAACAATAAATTAAGTTAAGTGTATAGGTAATTAAAAAAATATTTTTATGGATAAATAACATATTTTATTTTGGTACTTAATTTAATAATACCTAGTTATAATATAATTTTACAGCAGGCGTCATAATTATCTGTCACTTCATAATAAATAAAACACGTCTCTTCTTTTTGGAGTTGGTTAAAATCGTAATTATATAAAAGCCTTAAATAATTGCTATGCTTATAGGTAATAAAAAGAATTTATATAAAAAAATATTCACTCGTTAACGTAAGACAAGAACAAATTAAATAAACTTACGAACTAAACAAATATATAATATAATGGATGCAATTACATCCAAAATCAAACATCAATCCATGAATGTTAAATTTTAAAAATTAAATTAATGTCTAAAGAAATCCCCGCTACACTTGGCATAATCTTAAATGCGAGCATTCTAAAAAATCACGCTATCTATAAATACAGATAATCGAAACTTAGATAATATGTAAATATTTTAGATTATAATCTGCAAATTCGGAAGGTGTTAACAAATATTTTGCCACATATTTATACATACTAGAATCATCTAAATAATTTATTAAAGGTCGCAATCTGATAACATATTCAGCTAACGTATTTTGCGAAACAGAACCAATCAAATTATTCTTACGATTCCAGAAATAAGGTATTTCTTTTTTTTGTAAAGCTTGTAGTAGTTTTGAAACCATTAATCTAAATAAAACTGCTGGATTATTGCGCCAGAAGGAGGGGTCGTTACGTTCTACTACTTCCCAGAAGAACAAAGTTTTAATGTAATAGCTTGCTATTTTGTCCATTTTCAAAGTATCGCGCATTTTCTTCATCTGAAATAAAAGCAGTAAATAAATATTTGAAACTTAAAAAAGGAAGTAAAATTTAAAAACTGGCTCTGTATTTCATTCTGAGAAATTTGCCATATCTCTTAGCCATGTACTTAATAACAGGGTTATAGACTATGAACCTGGGTAAAAGGGTACAGTAACTAGTGAAATTGAACTAGCTACTGTACCTTTCCACCTAAACACAGTAAGATTAGCACAATACTATTAGGACGTGAATTAATCGAACAACCTTGACGATTATTTGTCGGTACATTATAAAGAGGATAAGTGTATTTTTATTATTTAAAAAAACATCATATTGAGGCCCTTTGTACCTACTGGAGATGGTTTTAAAACTATATAGATTTAACTTACCAATCTTAAAGCTGGACGTAAATTGTAACTGTTATGAAACAATTCTCTTTCTTGATTGTGTAAAGCCAACCGCCATGAGCGGTCCTCTTCATAACTATGCAAAGCAAACTTATTAGGTTTTGGTACAACCATCCAATAACCTTTCTTACATTCTGGGGGTATGTTTCTATAAGCTTTGCTAATCGGCCAACGCTGTTCAGGAAACTTTAACGTAGGTACTAAATCAACGTCCATACGAAAATTTTCATTCGCGTTTGAAATTTTCAAGGTTATCGCCGGGCCAGACTTGGACGTACCAATAACGTATGGCACATTATCAACGTACATCACTGGTTTGTTCCACCGTTTGTCTGTATAACAGTTTAATGCTCTGGCTACAACACCTTCGAACCATTCTATAAAGTTGGAACGTAACAAATAATTGGAATTATCTTTCCATCTATACGCTGCATTATTGTTCTCCCAATCATCTCTATAAGGTAAACGGTTAAACTGAATGCCAGTTTTAAGCTGTACGTATCCGGGTGAGACAGCCTCAAAAGTGATGTCGCTCTGATCGGGAGCTATCGGGTCACAGTCGATATTAAGAGGGAGGCCAATCACTACATCCATATCAAACTCATCAGGTTTTTTTATCCTTAATCTATCATAATGACTCCCACAAAATTGTACCTGTAAACAAATTTAAATTAAATTAATGTAAAGTACTTAATAAATGTCACCAATTTGTGTCATGACATTAATATCGATGTATGATAATGCAATATCTTACACATTTATAGAAAGTCATCTAATAAAGAGCGCTTAGCAGAACTTAAAATATAGCTTTTAAACATTTTTAACACAAAAATAATATTTAAATACAGAGAACATATCAAACAGCTGTGTTTGTGCACACAAATGTTTGACCTAGAGGAAATCATAATTGATACCTTTGGCGTATCAAGCATTGGTCCCAATTAGTCCGAGACATCGTATTCATACATAATTGTGCATGCACAATTCATCGAGCGCACATTGTATCAGATATGTAGGTATCTCTCGGCTTGCGAAAGAATCAGATTAAAAAAAAAACCTTTGTTTAAAAATTTAAAAACTTACCGTGCTAGAATATTTATTGTAATATCTGTCAACAGTTTTCATCTTCTTAAGAAAGTCGTTAAAAATTACATCAAATACATCATAATGCCTTTTAAATTCCTTCAATTTGATGTATTTCACGCAAATATCTTCTAGGAGTGCATTCAAATTATTGACATTTCCATTAGCTGATCTAGGTTCAGAGCCAGCTGTTTGTAATCTAAAACAATACAAGAGTATTCAATGAATTAACTTCAACAGCACCCTTCTATTCGTACGATCTTATTTTTAGTATTCCTGCATGCGCAGAAGCGTTTAAGAATTCGGTTAGAACATTCCATTGGACAAGCTCTGAAAACAGAAAAGGTTAGCCAATAGCATGTTACAAAAGAAATCTTAAACGCATCCACGATCAATCCCCACTGAAAGAGCAGCGACGCATGCACGTCGGATGCTATAAGAGCAAGTGACTTTTGAAGACAAGTGTAGTGACGCGCTACTTTTGTCTGATCGCTAGAAGGCTTTTGCCTTCATATGACGATAAACTATTTTATCACAAATATAACAATAAAAATATTTTGCAATATTTTACCACGAAAAGAAGCTGCAGCCTTTTTTTTAGATAAAAACACATTTAAAAATAATTAACCAAATTGAAAATTGGGAATAGGTATCCTTCTATTTTAAGACTTAGTTCATAGTAAGTAAGTTAATATACCTGTCGAGCATTCCTGCTAAAAAAGAAGCTGTACTCTCTGATGAACTGGTAGCAGATTCAACTTGGCGTGGAAGTGCCGCATGTCTTATAGGTTGAGGTGGTGGTTCATTTGAACTGGAACGTTTCCATGCATATGCTAATCCGGTAATCCCTGCTACAGCTGCAGCACCAATTAGCCATGGAGACAACGCCGGTGCATCATCACCATCACTATCCCCGTTATCATTTGGTCTATTATTATTATTCATATTTCTGGAAAAAAAAAGTACAACTTTATATTTTAATAAAAAAATTGAAGGCTTATATTATCAGAGCCAACGTATCAAATCTAATTGAATCATACCTTACTGATAGAAAGCAATATACCTACTACAATATCAACAATTAATTAACATTAAAACTTAATTTGAAGAAATATTTAAGAATACATAAATTATCAGATCGAGCAGTCAAATATATGTACCTCAAGGTAGCGTCTTAGGACCTCTCCTTTTCATCATTTACATTAATGACCTACCGAATAACGTCAATCAGGCAATGTCCATAATCGCTGATTATAGTACAATCAAAATAACTTGCACTAGTTGAGATAGTTACAACTCTGACATAAACGACTCGATTGGAAGATAATAATTTAAAGATAAATTTACAGAAAACAGACGTTGTGCATTTTTGTCAGATAATGACAAAAATGTTGCTCTTGTAAGACTACTAATTTAATTACACAGTTTAATGGTAATAACATACAAAAAGTTGACTCAACTAAATTCTTACGTGTAATAGTAGACAGTGAGTTTAATTGGAATGAACATACAGAGACATTAATTAAAAAAATAAGTAAATCTAACAATGCTGTATACAAGTTAACAAAAATTGTGAACGTCGATACGTTACTAACGGCGGCATATCATGGCTTAGTATCATCGCACCTGCTGATATACGGCATCATTTTCTGAGGCAATTCTACAAATAGGGAATGTTTATTTAAAGCTCAAAAAAGATGTATAAAAACTATGTTGGGTTAAAGATGACTGATAGCTGTAAGCCCTATTTCATAAAATATGGAATTCTCACTCTCCCTTCTATGTATACCCGAAAACGAAATGGCTTTATCAGTTTTGACAAAAAATTCTATCATAATTCAAATTCATTAAGATCGTTATTTAATGTTTATGCAAGAGCTTGACGTCATTGGCTGACCGTAATCAAAACTATGCTTCGATTAAAAGTGCAATCTATTTTAAACTTTCACTTCAACGCAATAAATAATAATATCTACTAAAACAATACAAATGTCACTATATTAAACTGTAGAGTTTGTATGTGAAAAACCATGAAAAACCATTAAATAATTTAAAACTAAAGTCAACTTGTAACTTGTGACATTACAAGCTTGTCATTTCAGAAAAACTGAAAATGTAGAATTTACATATTGGCTGGTAAGCCACCCAATTGTTGGCACCTTAAGAGTGGACTTCGTGTCAGACTAAAATATAAAATATCATAAAATTATAAAATACTGTAATCATTGCTTATTATTACTCATTATTATGTGATTGAATAGTATTAAATAAATATTATTGCCACTAATGCCAATAAAAGGATTCTGATAAATTTATTGTTGCTATGTTGTCACATGAAATAAATAAAATATGATAAAAATATTAAATAAATAATATTTGAACTTGAATAATCATACTGAACTAGGATAATCTATAGTGTTTTCTTTCTTTTTACTCACTTTTAACTCTTAAGTGCCAATAATTGTAGGACTTCTAACGATTAGGTGGTTTACCCTAATTTGTTTTATATTATAAAATTACGAAAACTTTAAATTGAAATATGCACCAATGACGTCATGCAAAAAATGATAGGGATGGACATAGAAGGAAAAAAGAGAGAAATTCATTAGAATAAAACATTTTACCGAAAATATACTCTAGTAACAGTCAATAACGTTCACTTTATTATTTGTTTTTATAAATATCTAACGACTATTTGCTAATACAAAAGAACTGATGTTTTGTTGTGCGATATTGAACCTAATAGTTTTATGACATGCAACTAACATTAACTCTAGAGGTGATAAGGCCATTTAGTTTTCGACTACATACATGATACTATTAGAAACTGTTATGTTTGTTAAGTCTAACTCCAATCTTTTCCTATAGCTTTCTGACAAAGTTACAAGAAATAGACGGGATGACAGTCAGCTATGTCATCACTTTTCAAAGAGCGCTCTTAAGCAAAAAAGTATTTATGTTGTATGTACACTACACTATGTTGTCTTGTACCTATACTACACTATATAATATGTATGCACACTCATGTTTAACAAATAAAATGATCTTTATCTTTGTAACACTCAATTATTTTAGAAATCAAAACTCGTGTTTAATTTTAATTTTTTTTATTAATAATAGATTTTAAATTATCGCGATTTGTATAGATAATACTATTTTTACGGGTCTTACTCGCGGTATATACTAATTAGGTTAACGTCCAAATAACATACCCCCTTACTCATAAACGCCTCTTAAATTTTAGTCAATTGATTAATTAGCTTAAGCTCTTACGTTGTTTGGTATAAGGTTGGTTTTCGTAATAAAGATCTCGCTAAATAGTGATTAAATCTAAGAGGCGTTTATGAGTAAGGGAGATTATTATTTTAAACAAAATACAACCTGAGATCCTCTTCCGTTTTTTGAAGTCGGTTGAAAACGCGAAAGTTTGTAATAAGTATAGATGGATGTTTGTTGTGTCTTAAATCTACTGTTTTTAATGAAACTTTAAAATAATGTAGCTTTTACATCAGAATAAAAAGGTTATATTTTTTTATAGATTAATTTAAGCTAGGTATTTAAAATACAATTCCTGAGCAGACGTAGTCGCGGGCACGGGCTAGTGAATGAAAATTTATTCATTTTAAACAAAAAGACGAATAAGAATGACATCATTTCATCAACGAATAAGCAGTCGTAAATATCATCAGATAAATAAAAAGTATTATAAAGTAGCGATTAAGTTTCTAAAAATACATATTAGGACTTATTCAATATTATGATATCGATTAGCGATCGACGAAGAACACAACAAACACTGTTTAAACGAAATAAAACATTCTTATCAACTACACGTTTTGGTGCCTGTCGCTTGTTGTTCTACTTTAGAATATTACTTGAGACCATAAAACTTTTGTTATCCGTAATGAAAACTAAAAATAACGAGTACACGAACTATGCTTTTTGTTAGGGACAAAGTAACTTATACGAGTATAAATAACTTTGATTGGTAAAGTGCGAAACAGTAAGTTAAAAGAGTATTGCAAATTGAAAGAAGACAGTGCCGAAGATCGAGAAAAGTATGCAAAGGTTTAAAGGACTTTAACCCTAGATAGCTAACGTTCGTCAAAATGACGAACATGCCACAATTATCTTTATTTATCTTTCTAACGTTTTAACCTACACGTTTGCCAATTTAAACCAACTAAGTGAACGCTGAGGTGCATCTAAAGCTGCAGATTGTGTTCCTATAAGATAAGGCGTATGGCAAAGAATAATTGTAACAGTTGCAAAACTCCTATTTGTGCTGAACATACAGTTGATTTAGTCCAACTTGTGCCAAAAATATCTAAATATTTTATATTTATTTAATGTTTATAAACCTTAAACTTATTTATTTAAGAAGAAAAAAAAATAATTCTCGTAATTTAGTCATTATAAAATTTAGAGTACCTTTTTGATTAAAAAAAGTATGGGTCATTAAAAAAATGTGATTTAATACTTATGAGTTACATAACATTTACTTTTGTATTAATTATTTTTAATTTATACCCTATATTTCCCCTCAGTTTAATAATCTTAATTGAATAGTTTTAAGTACATAAAAATCTCATTTTAAAAAATGGTCGTCAAAAAGTCGAATGGTTAGCTTTTCATAGCAGTTTTGGAAGGTAAGCTATCTAG
Organism: Schrankia costaestrigalis; assembly: GCA_905475405.1. Taxonomy (NCBI): domain Eukaryota; kingdom Metazoa; phylum Arthropoda; class Insecta; order Lepidoptera; family Erebidae; genus Schrankia; species Schrankia costaestrigalis. The sequence continues at coordinate 19,217,406 of FR997829.1, read as the reverse complement.
GGTTAAGAGAGCGAGATCTACAAAATAATAAAAGAAGTTCGATGGAGTCATGACATGTTGCCGAGAAAAAAAGTATATTTAAAAAATCTTACCTTGTGTATTGTAATCTTACTCATGTAGGAATCACAGACAAGTAAAAACTGAAGTAATCCAAAGGCTATTTGACTCAATATATACTCGATTCATTTTATCTCGGAATGTTCTAGTCACTAGGGGAAGTCCGGCCAGCCACGAGCGAAAAGTGCTGCCAGAATGTGTCAATATTATTTCTACTAATATGTGTATAATATATAAAGCTGAGGAGTTTGTTTGGTTGAGGGCCATTCGCCCCACCACAGCCCGCGTAAAGTAGTAATTGTCGTCAGAGACAAACTACTCAACGTGGTGAATGAGACTTTTTAGACGAAACAATTAAGTGACGCATTCAACCATTTTCACATCACATTACATTTCATCCAATTAAGTAGAAGCATAATTATTTTAAATTTATTATTATTACATAAAATATTGGCTTTTACCTCTATGTCGCAGTGAAATAATATCATGTTCATGGCATGCATGACTAAAATATGTAACGGCTGCGTAACTTATTAGGTAACTTTTCTTTCAACTCGCAATTTGCTCATTTTAAGGAATTTAATACTAATAAAGCCTATTTTATTATAATAAGTAATTAATTATTTCTATAACTCTCAACCCAGTTGGCAGAATAATTACTTAAAAATTGATAAAGCCAAAAGTAGAATAACTTTACAAAGTTGACACGAGATTGATGTTTGTAACACTGGCTCATTTCTAAATAATTATTCTAGAGGGAAATCCCACAACAATGAAATCAAAAATGAAATCAACAAAACCCATTTGCATCTACATAGACATACCAAGGGCGACTGCGTTAAGTGGCACGCACGAACACTTCAGTGCTGGATAGAAGTTGTTACATTTATCAAGGCAGAATTATTTACAAACTTCATTCGGTAAGTTTCTTTTTCATTTCAGTGAATTTTTGACAAACTCTTTCAAAATTTTCTTTGCTTGAAAACTTTATTCTTTTGTAGTTTTTCGTTGTGTAGGTACTTACTGTTATATTAATGTTTATTTATCATTATAAATTTGTGGTAGTTTTCCTAGCAAGTTTATCAATTATGTAGGTATATAATATACAATTGGTTTTTCGCCGGCACTTTATCTGTTATTATGTAATAAGTACCTATAGGTATTACGTTTAATAGTAGGTATCATAAGGCTTGAAAAATCTGCTTATGGTACTTAGTAAAATTATACAAAAAGAAATAATTACCTACCAGCTTATGTTTTTTAGTTTAATCATAGTCTAGGAATTTAACTACACTAACAACACAACTTACACTAAACACCATAGTATTATAATTAACACTGGTGATATAATATGTAGTACAAATAATGCTATTTCTACAAGCTTGTTCCATCTTCTGATAAGCTAATAACAATTACTTTATTTCATGTTTAAAACTAAATTACACTGATTTAGTAATCATCATATCAGCCAATTGATGTCCTCCTTCAAGTTTTGCCACCTTGTGCGATCCTGTGCCTAGGAAACTTACAGAAAATCTAATATACTATGAATACAATTTGTTGTAGTTATATGAATACAACATGTTATAAAATATTATAATAAGAAACTTACAGAAAATCTATTAATACTGTCTTACTAATAAAAATTTTCTTATACAGTCGTTATACACATGAATACTTATTCATTGAATAGGAGCGTAATAGCTGTTTATACACTACTTGACTAATAAACCATGTATAAGCCTTGGGTAACTATTAAATAGCTATGACACTGACCACTGGCAATACTGACAGAAACATTCTAAAAAGTAATATAATCAAAAATGTCATTAAATTAGTTTCATATTTTTACCTATTAATTCTTATTGTAAAAATATTTAATAAATTAATATGTCACAAAGAATATTAATATAATGCCCTAATGTTGAAATTCGACTTAGAAATCGTAATAAAAGCATAATTTTACACACTTTTACGTATTTTTACATTAGCAAATTTTGACATTACTTTTGAACGTCTCTTATAATATGTCAAAACGGTTGAGTTTTTGAGATTTCATTTCGTATTCTGTTTGCGCGGTTTTGATTTACAATCTCATAAAAATAAGCATTAAAATGGAATCAAGTGATTACAGATATATAGCAAAGAAGAGGAAGCGTTTTTGCAAATTGGGATTTATAAGAAAAGGTATTTAGTTGACCTCGAAAACTAAATAGTGACAATATCGATATGCTAATGTATGGTGTGATTTTGTAATAAAACAAGCTTTAAAAATGGATTATTGAGATAACACGCAGTCCCACGAGTGGGCCGAAGAAGTACATTTACTCCAAGGCAAAGAGCAGCAGTTAAAAATGAAAAATTTAGAACTGGAAAATGTAATACGTACAGAGAAAATAAATAAAATTGATAACTAAAATGTATTTTACTTGACTTAATTAATTATATTACAAAACATAATTCATAAATAATTGCCTTGCAACTTATCCAGTTGCATTATTTTGAATTCTTGTGGTCTATGTCTCAAAACAGGGTCACCGGGCTATGTCCATTATTTCTGTATTTTGCCCTATTTTCATTGCAATATTGTGCAGAAGCGCAAGTGCAAAAATACAGTTTAACATTTTCTAATGATACACTGAATCCGTGTTATAGGCATCGAAATCTCTGTTTCCATATACCAAAGCATCTTTCTACAGGGTTTCTAGTCAGTATATGAATCTTATTGTAGGCCTCCTCCTTAATATTAGCAGGATTTTGTACAGGTGTAAACAAACAACCTGTTAGTCCATAACCTGCATCACCTGACCATGAAATTCTCCATTTTCAAATCTCTGCCGTATTGAGCATTCTCTGAAAATTCGGGAATCATGAGTACTTACCCTCCAGTGTACTACAATGTCCTTTATTAATAGGCTGGAATCGCATACCACTTATACGTTTATTGAATACACTCCTTTTCTATTGATATAGTATTGTCACCACCAACCTTTTTGATCTTAATATGTGTGCAATCAGGCAATAGCATTTGTTACGTTTCTGAAGCCACATATATTACGAAATTCTGCTATGACTTCCTTTTCCACTTCAAGAGTTCGTGGCATATATATATGGTTTTAAACTTACAATCATCTAAAATAAACGGATTATAACGAGATTAGTAGTTTTTACTTTCTTGGTGGTTCTTCACTCTCCATTTCGTCAAAAATTTCAAAATAATGTAAATAATCCATAATTAGAGATAAATCAACACAATATTGTAGGTAAGTTATGCACTTGTTATACGAGGTCTGTCGACTGTATAACAGTTGTATAAAGTGACGTACAACTTACACCACCGCTAACGCTACTTGTCGATGTGTAAATCGGGCATTATGCCCGATTTACACATCGACAAGTACAGTAGCGAGTTAAAAAAATAGACAGTTACGTAGTAAGTAATAAGTAGTAAGTACAGTTCACACGTAGGCGAGTACAGCTCATAAGTTGCCGATCAGAGACGAAGACTAGTCGCGTCGTGCGTGCGTGTCGCCTGAGATTGTTTACGGTTATTTTAATCGATAAAATGGACATTGAACAATTGAATACCCATTTACGCGCTATTATACGAGAAATAGTATTAACACTGAACATGCAACACGTTAAAAATGAAATTTTAATAAAAAGTATACTTAGAATAGTAAAAAAATAAATATTCCTCACACTTTCACACAACGCCATCTAGTCCCAAACTAACCAGAGCTTGTACTATGTGTACTAGACAACGCATAAATATACTTAAATACTTTTATAAATAGATACACATTATACATAGAAAAAACAGACAAAAAAAAAAATACGACATTAGAACTTGTGAACTGTACTAAACTCGCCCGTCTACACGGCGGGCGCCGCGAGCGCCGAGCTGGCGGGGTGAGGGAGACGCGAGAGAGGGGGCTACTTCGTTCTTAACTCGCCGAAAAATAGGATCGAGCTGTATTCAAAACAACTTGATCGGCAACTTACTACTTAACTCGCTTTTGCCGTCCACACGCAAAAAGTGACTTAACTCGCCAATGATGCAAGTTAACTCGCTACTGTACTTGTCGATGTGTAAATCGGGCAGCGTATAGCTAGAGTGTGTTTATTAGTAACGTTTTTGTTATAACCTTGTTATAACGAGTGTGTAAATGTTTATTAGTAAGACGGTTAATATCTTTACAAATAGTTAATAAGCTATAAATATTCTAAAGTGAATTACAACTATAGGTACCGGAACCTACAATTATTAATTTGTTTACAATTATCATATAAATCTATACTAATATTAAAAGGGAACTATATTTTTTGTCACCAAAATTTATATTTGTCATCAAGTTGTATCACCTTATAAATAGATCTATCGCCACGAAATATTTTCATTCTCAGTTATACAAAGAGTGTTCCCAGGTATGAATTACCAAATTATTGTTAATATAATGTGTAAAATATGAGATGGATTACCAATAAAATTGTAGTGCATTACATGAATATAAACTTCGTTCTTAAAATAATAGTTTTATTACTTAAATAATAGCTTGGTGCTCAGAATGGTAGATCTGTCACCAAATAAATAGATTAATGGATCCCTGACTGCGACTCCTTTTTATTTGTTATTTTGTCACCAATACATTAGTTACATTTTATTTCGTTCAGTTATTAAAATAATGTATTCGTTACCAATTTGATACATCAGTTTATAATTTTAATGAAAATATGTTCAAAGGGAAGAGGAAGGGAAGGGAGACAAATTGGCGCGCTTTCGGGCCTCAACGAATGGGTTGTAGGTTGGTTGTAGGTACGATCATACGATGCGCGGCGGATTAGCCATACGCTTAAAGCTGGCCAACCCCCCACCAGAAGCAAAAAAATTACTTATCGGCCAGAAAAGAAAAAGGTGTGCGTTTCGACTGCTCGGCCACGGCACGCAAACAGAAAAAAAATTAGTCAGGGATTCTGTCGAAATTTGTCGAAAACGAATGGCACAAACTAAAAATTTGTCGAAGTAGAAATAAAGAAGTTATAGGGGTCTAAACGTGGCCGCGCGAACGAAACGCGGAGGATTGCGCGGCCACGGAGATCTCAGCAACTACTTGAGCTAGAGATCTAATTCTTTTTGTAAATGAATGGCTGAATTTGTCGATAATTGTCGAAAAAAGAATCACAAGCCCTAGATTAATACTTTACTAGATATTCACCTCTGAAGTCATGGCCGCGCAATCCTCCACTTGTGATTTCTTTAATGTTGATTATTTCTTTCAAACTAAGACTTTAGACAGTAAAATTGGTGTTGACAGCAAGGTTTTAATTTGTCGAAACTAATGAAAGCAATAGACTCTACTAAAGTTTAGCCATATAGACGAAATCAGAGGAAAACAAAAAGTTCATGGCCGCGCAATCGAAACGCTACTTTGGACGCTGATATTTCAGTAACTATTATTGCAAGGATATTCGTGTTTACATTTATTTATTCTACATTTTAACCTCATTGTAATGACAAATCGTTTGATCCTCAGAACAGTTCTCAAGCCGTGTAATCTCAAAAATAATGATACCCTGTACAATGTTCGAGCAGAGTAACCATAATTTCGATTTCATTAGGAAATTCCTCTAATGGGAGACTATCATTTTTATTTTAAAAAACAATAAAATTACTCCTTTAGTGCGTGCATGTAATGAATATAATAGGTTGAATGGTAAAGTCGATATATTCCATGACTCTTTTTCCAGTTTTGGACAAAAAATAAAAAAAAAATAACTTTTCTTTTTTAGTTAATTTGTTTTAATTTTGCTCTGCCTTTTATTTTGTTTGGTTTGTTTAGAATTTTAAAAAAATATTGTTCACAAAAAATATTGATTTTGATAAGAACGTAGCGTACGATTTTGAGTTCACGGTCGTGTAATGGCTAACGCAGACCTGGACGGCATGGCAAAGGATTTTAATTTTTACTAATGGAAATTCAACCGTACTGTTACAGAAATACGACATAAATTGCTATGCTTTAAAATGATGCCGCGGCATTGAAAAATCCCTTTCAGAGTAAGATTTAAATCGTACGGCTGGCAACACTGGATCAAAGCCACTTTTATTCGGCCGTCCCGCCCGGTGCGGTGGCTCGCTCGCCAACAAATGTGCGAGTGAGAAATCATAATCTTAGAGTGAGAGCGCAAAAGGCTAATTTTCGCTTGATCCTCCCGGTTTCGTGGCTAACTCTAGCGCAATCGTTGGCAAAATTGCTTTAAATTAGACCTTGAAGCTTTTGGGTTATCCAATTGTTCTAAAGTAATTATTACATTTCAATTTTTATTTTAAAATAATAGGTATAACAATGGGTGTAAATAAAAATGTTTGTGTGGTGTTATAAAACCAGGATGTAAGTAAATCTTGTAATGCTACACGGCACACACAGAATCATGCGATCGATGTACGAAAACTAACTAAGGCGATAACAAAAAAGTACAAATACATACTTATTAACCCTTTAACTGGTACAAGTAACTTCGTTTTTCATTGGTTTTGACCTTTATTACAAGTCCATTAGAGTTGCTAATTAGGTGGCAATATAATCACCTCTACCGGTTAAGGGGTACCGGTTAAATCATTCGTCTTTAAAAATAATTAAAGTATAATGGAGTCAATAGTTCTTTGATAGTTTAAGAGCTACAAATATTTGTAGCATATAATAATTTACTATGATTAATAAAAAGGAATTTCCTAATGAAATCGAAATTATGGTTACTCTGCTCGAACATTGTACAGGGTATCATTATTTTTGAGATTACACGGCTTGAGAACTGTTCTGAGGATCAAACGATTTGTCATTACAATGAGGTTAAAATGTAGAATAAATAAATGTAAACACGAATATCCTTGCAATAATAGTTACTGAAATATCAGCGTCCAAAGTAGCGTTTCGATTGCGCGGCCATGAACTTTTTGTTTTCCTCTGATTTCGTCTATATGGCTAAACTTTAGTAGAGTCTATTGCTTTCATTAGTTTCGACAAATTAAAACCTTGCTGTCAACACCAATTTTACTGTCTAAAGTCTTAGTTTGAAAGAAATAATCAACATTAAAGAAATCACAAGTGGAGGATTGCGCGGCCATGACTTCAGAGGTGAATATCTAGTAAAGTATTAATCTAGGGCTTGTGATTCTTTTTTCGACAATTATCGACAAATTCAGCCATTCATTTACAAAAAGAATTAGATCTCTAGCTCAAGTAGTTGCTGAGATCTCCGTGGCCGCGCAATCCTCCGCGTTTCGTTCGCGCGGCCACGTTTAGACCCCTATAACTTCTTTATTTCTACTTCGACAAATTTTTAGTTTGTGCCATTCGTTTTCGACAAATTTCGACAGAATCCCTGACTAATTTTTTTTCTGTTTGCGTGCCGTGGCCGAGCAGTCGAAACGCACACAAGAAAAAGGGGGCGCCCTTCAAAATCCAAACCAGGGCTGATTATTCAGTGATTGTTATTTTTACAATAAATATTGATTATTTTGACTTTAATTAAGTTTGTTATTTACTATTCAGCTAGAAATTTAATTGAAATATATTTATACTACCTGTGGAAATTAAGACCCTTGGGGGAGGCACATGGCCAGTTAAGTAGACTCTTTTGGTTGAAAGGATGATGACGACCACCCTTCATTTTCAGACCTTCATGAAATTTTCTAGTGATATAATAGGTATATGATTTATTGGTGATCTCTTTAAATTAGTTTGCTTAAATACTATTAGGACAAACCTATTCTAATACATACAAAACCATTTATTTGGTACTTGACCCCATATCTCCATGATTATCGGTTATTTATTATGGAATTGATTTTATATTTTTGGGTGACTACATTTTGGTGACAAATCTACTATTTTGAGGGCAAACCCTATTATTTAAGAAACACAAAATGAATTAAATTGGTGACAGCTTAAATCATACCCATATTAAAAAGAGGTTTTTGTGTTTGTGACGTTGTAATGAAACATGTTTAAAAAAGAGACGCATTTGTTTCGCCACCCAACGAAGTGGGCACGGGTCAGCTAGTTGTATAATATACTTAATTAATAAATGATAGAGTAACTTTGACTACACCTAAACAACTATATTTTTAGTCCTCATTATTAAAATATTGACTTTCTCACAGTACTTATGTTTTTCTCCATATAATAGCTGTATAATTGTTAAATTAGCTTATTATTTACATAATTTCTGTGTACTTTCCCTGCATTATCTCTTGTAAATAAAACTTGATACAAAAACATATAGAAATCTGTCTTCCCCGCTGGTAGGCTAATATTTCCACCACTAAAGAAGGCCTTGCAGTTATAATGTCTTTGGGCTTATACTTGTTATTGATGAATTGTTTGATCTAATAATAATTTTATCATGTTGCTAATGTTTAGAAAACTATTCTCAAATGACTTTTTTAACATTGTTTGATTCAAGTTACAAAAAGGGGTTGGTATACCTATAACATATTCTATAACAATGAATATAAAGAAAATATAAAATGTTCCTTATACTACATTGGGAGGTGGCCTTTATACAAAAATGTGACCTCATCCTTACATCTTAGAAAGGGATTAAAAACTCTTTGTGAGCTAGAGATTTTTTGTTGTACAAAATAAATAAACTAAAATAAATTATTATGATAAGAAATAAACAATGTAAAATAAATTAAATATAAAGGATAATACTGAAGTATACCTTAAACCTTGTAGGTATGTAATGTAATTAATGATATTAAATTAATTAATTGACTTAATATATTTGTGCGTTGTAAAATGTTATATAAAAGAAATGTTAGGTGTAAGTCCAATCAATGTTAAGTAAAAACCTTTATTATTATATACAATAGGCATCTGGACATAGATTACCTATCAATATAATTATAATATCATTCAATTACATATAATTTTTTACCTATAAAGCTTAGGTATAACTAGAAAAATCCGAAAAGAAGAAAGACAAGTCCCGCCTCGCGTACCAATTTTTTCTATTGTCTTTCTTCCTTTTCTGTGCCTTCCTCATACATTGGCCTCCCGAGGCTGTGTGAGTCCACCACCAAGTGTGGTGTCTTCATGCCCTACGCATTTAACAGGCAGTGAGTATTACTAAACCTTTCTACCCCATCTCCTATTTTATTGTCAAATATTATTACAAAAGTTGATATTTACAGCATGTAATAGGTAGATAACAACTGCTGCTGGGGCGCGATAGTCGCTGAAGTGGTGGCTGTCGCGGGTTCGATTACCACGCAGGACAATTATTTGTGCGATCCACAAATTATTGTCATGAGTTTGGATGTTTTTTGTGCCTGTTAAATTTATGTTTTAAAAATCCCCCGCGGCACAGTGGGTCCACAAAGTGCGAGAATTGTGTTTTTAAATGTATATTATATAATAATACCAGTTAATGTAAATCAATTTTTTATTACCTAAGTAAAAAAAGAAACACTGAAATTTTTATCTAAATAAAATAATTATATGCTCGTATTAATTAAAATATTGTTATTACATAAGTTGGTGACGGAGTAAGAATACAATGTCACCACCCCATCTTATCCCATAGGTGTCGTAAAAGCCGACTAAGGGACTATTCATGAAAAATTAAAGACGAAATAAAAAGAAGGAAAATTGGACATTAAACCCTATACCAATCCGTCTGGCTAGCGTAGTATTAGTAGGCCAAGTTCCTTTCGTTACGGGAGGAGGCCCGTCCCTGCAGTGGGACATAATGGGCTGTTATGATGATGATATAAGTTATATTACGTTATTCAAAATTAATAAGTACTTACATTCATTTCTAACTTTTCTGCTTTGTTTGTTTATTATCTCGAAAACAAATACAAACTCCTATCGCTGTTGTTCAGGAAACCCTTTATCATAAATACTGTTTTTTATTTGTACTTATGTATCTATATTTATTATAATGCTAATCAACATAACGATAATTTGTAGTGAGATAGACAGTTTTTTCAACCGACTTCAAAAAAGAGGAGGTTCTCAATTCGGTTGTATTTTTTTTTTTTTTTTTATTATTTTTTTTATTTTTATTTTTTGTGTTTGTTACCTGATTTCTCGAAAACGGCTAAACCGATTTGAAAAATTTTTTTTTTTGTTCGATTGGGTATACTTCCCATTTGGTCCCATTGTCACCAGATCTGGATCTGGATGACGGGATCCTAGAGAAATCGAGGGCATCTCTTGAAAATTGTAGGGACGCATTATGTAAAATGTTGTCATATACGTGCATCTCTGACGTCACTACCAAATAATCAAGAGTCAGAACTGGTCTGATGCTGGAGATCACAGAGAGTCGAGGGAACAACTCAACGGCATATAGCAGCTACCTTGTGTTTGGGCTTATTTTAATTGTATTGATGAAAACTTTACGAAACTTGACACAAACATGATCTGATGATGCAGAAGACTGAGGGTCGAGGGAACTCCTCAACGGTATGTAGCAGCTACCTAGTGTTTAGGCTTATTTTAATTGTATTGATGGAAACTTTACACAACTTTACACAAACATGATCTGATGATGAAGACGACTGAGGGTCGAGGAAACTTCTCAACGGTATATAGCAGCTACCTAGTGTTTGGGCTTATTTTATTCGTATTAATGAAAACTTTACACAAACATGATCTTATGATGAAGACGACTGCAGAAATTTATTTAATACGAATCTTAGAAATTGTTATCAGCATGGTTTTTAACCGACTCCTGTTGAAGTCGGTTTTTTAATTAGAAAATTATGTTGTCTGTAATCAACCAAAGCAGTCATGATTGCAATTGTTCGTTTATGGACGGAAGATAAAGAATTTGACATGCCTACTTATATTACGACGGAGGGTCGCACATATTACGTAACGTAAACGGATCGGCAGCGTATCGAAACTCATTACTGCAACGCACACTAATCGGAATCGTAACCGTAACGTAATCGGATTTTTGACGTTTGACACCGAGGAAAAAGGCGAGACGGTGCCGTTGCGTTTACGTTACGTTGTATCTGCTACGACCCTTATACTTTTATGAATAGGATTTGTTTTAATCTTTATGGTACTTAATATACTTTAACAACTTTTTTAAACGTCTAAATATTAAATTTCTGCCAAAATACCACTAATTTCGCAGATGACTAAGCTAATCAACTATAGTGTTTTCAAGGAATGAAGGCTATACATTTCAACATCCTCCGGGATGGCTCGAGGTTGAGTATCTTCACGCCTTCCTGCTCCCTATGGGTCACAAAGGAACACCGAACTTCTATCTTCCGTGAATCCGACACAGCTGCTTACCTGATTACCTGTTGCCGGTCATCCAAAAGAAAACATTTACACATTATAAATTTACTAGCGGCAATGTGAATGTAAGCTAGTTAAATTTCATTTTACTTTTACTACATTTCAGACTAAGAATACTGAATAGCCGGATCCACACCAAACGATCCATTTTGGATCGGCGATCCCGCGATCCATCGACGACGGATCGCTCGCGGCAAAGAGCGAGCATTCTGCCGGGCAGTTTGGATCGCGCGAGGCAAAAGTCCTCCCCGCTCCTGTGAAGCGCGCTCCTGATGCCGCGCGCGATCGGATCGCGCTGGATCGTTTGGTGTGGAGCCGGCTAATGGCACCACCCCTTCTTTTGTCCTTTCGCGTAAGATTGTAAAAAGCGATTTGGGTTGATTTTAAAGCCCAAGTAGCTTTTTACGATCTTATGGGACGATAAGGCAGTGACACTAATTTCAGTGAAATTAAATTGTTGCAATTGTTTCAGTAAATCATGTCGTCTAAAAAGAAGAGCATAGACTTATACTTGACTGAAGTTTTTAAACAGTTTATATCCATAAAAGATGATGATTTTAAGAGATCACAAGAAGTATTTAAGAGCGTCTTCGATCAGGTTAAGCAGAAGATGGGGGAGCAATGTAACTATTTTAAGAAGTACAGTAGCCAGGTGAGATTATCATTAAATAACTATTTATTCGACACTCAGAAGGTAAACACAAACAGCGGAATTATCACAAAAATGTCTTCTCTTCAAGGATTTTTGTTTTCTATGTTATGCAAGAAGGCTTTTTGAAAGTTTGAGGTATATCCAATATGACAACGGTGTATGACAACTTGAGCTTATATCTACCTACTTAAAGGGTTCGAGCTCTGCCTGGAAGTACAATTTTTCCTATTGTTTTCCGGTTTATTAAGATAAATCAAATAATTAATTAACTAAGGTACTATTTATAAAAATATAAACAAATACTTAAATTCTTTTCATAGGTTATGTACGCAGGGAGTGTATACGACGGTATAAAAATAACTAAACTGGATGAATTCGACATGGACATTGTTATCCGTCTGCCAATAAATTACGGGGACGGTGACAACGGTATTATAATAGAAAACGAGCAACCAGGCTTCGTTAAGCTTAAGATTAAGAACGCATTCGATCATTTAGACAAACAAAAAGAATGGGAGGATTGCCATAAAGTTACGAGAGAATGGCGAGACAACGACAAATATTTTCTTCAGAATAAATTTCGCCGATGGATGCATGCTATAGTGCAAAAGGCTTTGAATGCTATGGAAGGGAAGGTGACTGTTAACGGTGTTGTATATCTGCTTACGTATAAGGAATCTGGACCAGCTTACACGTTGAATATAAAGAATGATATAGGTGGGGAACACTTTATCTTGGACGTGGATTTGGTGCCTGTGATTAAGTTTATGTTTCCACGTGCACCGGATGGATACAGGTACTTTATGTCTTTATGTAAACACTTATGAATATTTATTTAAGGACATGAAATTTATAATAGTTTCTAAGTTGTTAATCATTCACGTAAAAACTACTGAATAGATTTTATTGAAGCCTTACTATAATATAGCCTATAGGTACATCAGAATAAAGCATAGGCTACAATTTATGAAGATTCGAATGTGTAAATTTTCCAAAAACTCAAATGAAGTCGTAGTCACCAGCTAAAATTAACGCGGCATCTTTAGCTTGAAATCACGTCCAGGGTGATTCGAGAACACTACCGGTTTAATTTTATACATATTTGTAAGCATGCAACATAGTAGCTTAGAAATTGAGTTCTATACTTCCTTCTTCATTATTTTAATCTGTTTTAGTTTAAAGCCATATACATGGTAATTTTGAAATATGTAGTTTGTTTTTGGAAGGTTCGTAATACGGTAATAATCTATACTAATACATAATATTATAAAGATGTAAAGTTTGTGTGTTTGGGACGTTGTAGGGGGTAATCTCTGGATCTTATGAACCGATTTTAAAAATTCTTTCTATGATGCATAGTCCATTTATCGGGGAGTGTCATAGGCTATATAGTATCGCGCTATGACTAATAGGAGTGGAGCAGTAATTAAATATGTTTAAAAATCAAACGCGTTTTTTTCGCCGGCCAACGAAGTGGGCACGGGTCAGCTGCTAGTTTATTATATATTTCAATAGTTTCCTTGCCATATAAAAAGGGGAGCTCTCTGCAGTAACACTTACAATTATGTCTAATCACAATCAGCTCACAATAAAATATTTTGCAGAATGATTGAAGGAATACAAGCTAAAGATTGGCTTGTGGTGCCAAAGCCAAACAAAGCGATGGCCGACAATACATTGAAGAATCGTTGTTGGCGGCTCTCCTTCCAAGAACAAGAACGTGAGATCATTAAGGGTTGCTTATCTTTAAAGATGACTATCAGATTGGTAAGAATTTTTGCGGTTTTTTTTGTGTTTCTTATAGAGACCACTCCTGCGCCACAGTACAACCAGTAGTCTATCTCGGCCGAATATTTATTCGCGGTACGTAAACATGCGATAGGGCTGCCCACCTCCAGCTTTTTAATTACATTTACCTACTTTCCCGTTCGTTACTGCGGCACAGTCGCGACTGTTCACTCCGCAAAGCCATCGCTATCGTGAGCGTGTAGGTATAACTCGCGTTTCGTGCGTTTCTATGAAGTCGAAATACTGTATATATTTGTACTATGCATGCGCTAGAGATCATGTCGCAGGGAATTCACAAACATCAAGTTAACGGACACAAATAACACCCTGATTCAGAACAATAATTAGTGGATAATGTTGTAGATATTAGTAGGCTAAGCTAGCCTCCTTTACTATAGAAAACTCTTTCACACAGGGGGATATCATTAAGATTGACGACCTCTGTGGCGCAGTCGGTATATTACATGGCTGCAACGCAGAGGTCTCGGGTTCGATTCCCGCTCAATGCAAATCTTTGTGTGCATGAACATGATTGTTTGCATTGGTCTGAGTGTTTTCTATGTATAATATGTATGAAAAAGTATTCAAGTATGTTTATCCGTTGCCTACTACCCATAGTACAAGCTTTGCTTAGTTTGGGACTAGATGGCGTTGTGTGAAAAGTGTGAGGAATATTAATTTATTTATTTATTATGTTATGATTATCGAAGTAAAAATTTAATTAAAATGTAAACACTTGCCACTCGTTTACGGTGGCAAGGTCGTAACTAATCCGATAAAATGAGCACATGTAGGTAAGTCGCCATAATTCGCGTAAATTATGACGAAATATAAATTGGAAACTATGACTCAATAAAAGAAAATACGATGGAAATGACAGATTTCATAATAATGTTCACGTTTTTTTATTATTTTGCGCATTTAGATAGATTAGTAAGACAATAGTAAGCAAGATTAAGTAATCAATAACAGCCCATTAATGTCCCACCGCAGGGACGGGCCTCCTCCTGTAACGGAGGGATACTTAGCCTACTAATACCACGCTGGCGAAACGGTTTGGTATAGGGTTTAATTTCAAGTTTCCTTCTTTTTATTTCGTTAAGATAATATTCACGAATAGTCCCTTAATCCTTATTAATCGGTTTTTACGACAGCCATGGGATGAGATGGGGTGGTGACATACTGTATTATTACTCCGTCACCACACGGAGATGTTCAAAATGTTAACCAAAATCCAAAAGAAATTGAACCAAGATTAAATGTTATAAAGCATGGTCAGTGTTGATACCATTGGAAGAGTTGAATAGGTTTTTGAAGGTGTAATATTTACAGAGGAAAATTATTCCTCTGGTGTTGCAGGCGTTTATAGGCATTTACTACCGCATGCATAAATAAAAACACTATCGTTAACAGTGAAAGATAGTTCAAAAAGGCAACAAAGTGGCAGTTTTAAGGCACATTTATTTGTCTTTAGGTACTTTGTACTTACAATAGATTTTATTGTTACAGGTAAAAAAATTACGAGACGCACTCGAAATGAAATCAATTGCCAGCTACTACATAAAAACTTTATTTTTATGGAAAGTTGACGAAATGAAAAATGATAAAACTTATTGGAGGGAACCAGTCAGCGTATTGTTCCGTACTATGGTGGAAACGTTATACGATGCTATACAAAATAAAAAGAATATACCATTCTTTTGGAATAGTAATCACAATTTGATAGAAGGGTTAAAGCCAAGTCTACAGAAGGTATACGGTGAAAAGTTGAAGAAAGTGCTCGCAAGCATTGCTGCCAACGATCCCGACAAGTTAGTTACGTATTTGCTGACTGCCGACGAACTAAGAGAATTTAAAAATACCGAATTTTATCAAAAGCAATCTGAACTACCCAATATTACGCCACAAGCATCTATCGTAGATATTGTTGATAATGTAAAAGTTATCAATAATGATTTAGATGCTATGCGTGCTAAAAATATAAACGATAAAAAAATGAATGAAATTGAAAGTAAATTAAATGATGTAATTGACAAATTGTCGATGTTGGAAGAAAGGGTGGCACGTCTTGAGAGAAGTGACCGCGGTACTAGAATGTCTCCTTGCCGTGAGAACACTATGTACGATATAATAGATGGTGCGAAGTCGATGTCATTGAATGATGCCAATATGTTGCTTACTTCTGTACCTCTGATTGATTTTCTGACTCCGTCAACATCGTCAAACGAACAATAAGTTTGATTTTGCCACTAAGTTAAGGCCTTCGATGTTTACGCCTTCTTACATCTTTTAAGACTGCTATACCTTATTTCCAAATTAGCATTTATTATTTTTTATATTAGTTATTAAGTTGTAATCAAACTATTATATTATCTATTTTACATGCCCTAGTATCTAAAAGCGGTAACATTTTAATTCGTGTCGCTTTTCAAAATACATACTAATTTCGTCTCGCCTTCGCATATCGTTTTTTTATAACTTTTTTTGTTAGAGATATAACACAAATAAATAATATCGTTCCTAACATTATTAATAGACCAGTATGATAATAATAGTAATAACTTGTTATAATTTCAGAACAAGGATTTTAATTTTCGATTGATAACAATATGATGCATATTATTTTTAAAACACATGCATACAATAGTGTCATTGTTTTACATAATATATCTTTCAGGAAAAGCTGTAATAATTAGGTAATTATAATTTGTAATTGTTGTTTAATAAAAAAGTGTCCTTATTTACAATAGAATTATTTTAGCTTTGAGTTTTAGGTTTTTATATTACAATGAACTGAATTTATTTGGTAACTATTATAATCTTTGTATTGCATGTTAAAATTCTATGTGATATATTATTGGCTTTAATATTATGAATGTAATGGATTTATAAATTATATCAATTGGTGAATGAAATATATTTTTTGATATTTTATAAGTTTAATGTTTTAATTATATACCGGCTTGTTCCCATATTATTATTTTAAATGTAGGGCCAAAGTAAGAGTGCATGGTGTCATCGCTCCATCTCATCTTTGGTTGTCGTAAAAGGCGACTAAGGTATGCAAATATAATCTCTAGGAAAATACAATAAGGAAAGCTTGATATAAAACCATTGTCCAGAGGAATTGTAAGCTATCTGGTCAGTATTTGGCCTGCATACGTTACAAGAAAAGACTCCTCACTGCAACAACCCATTGTGGAATGATGAACCTTCTGAAGTTTTTCCTAGGGACTGCAGTATGGGGGGTCTTCAAGAAAGGGGTGAATAGATTTCTAAAGGGTCGGCAACGCGCGTCTTACTCCTGTGGTGTGGTTACGGTAACCACTTACCAACGGGTGCACCGTATGCCTGCTTGCTACCAACGTGATATTAAAAAATTACAAAAACCCTCCTGTCCAATTTCCTCCAAGCGGCTAAACACTACTTAACAGTTAGTTGCATTTATCATCGAACAGCTGGGCAACGGCTTCTTTCCTCGCGACTTCCACATGTACTAGTAGTGCCTAAGCTTTTACACACATTTTTCATGGAAACTGTATACCTCACCTCAAAGCCCCGACGCCGACTTGCCGGTTCTGCGCACTTCTTCTTATCGTGTCGATGGCAACGCATTACACGCTCTTAGCACAGTGTTCAGCGACGACGCAAATAGCGTTTGGTTTTCCTTTGTACAGATCTTCAAACGTAGGTACACGGTTCTGGGCTTGCAGGGCAGGTTTATAGATGGCCCGTCGTCTTCGGAGACGCGCCACAGTACCACTTGTTTATGCTCGGTTTTATAAATCCCCATCTTTCAAAGGGACGAAGGTTGAAAAACTACATCAGCAGATGTTGTTCTGGACCTAGTAAAGAAAACTAGCTGCAAACCCCCAAACCAACAAGTCTGGTCAGCGACATATTGAGAAGAAAACGCACCTTTACAATGGATTGCTTTTGGCGTTCATGGTTTGAATAGAAGATTTCGAACTTGTTACCTACCTACCTAACCATAACATATTAAATGCTTGGCACAACAACAATGGGGTAGCAAATATTTCCTAGGTTTGTCGGCGTTTATAGATATCTAAATCAGTACCTACCTACCTGCTTATCTAATTTCATTATAATACATTAACGATATGAGTATTGTACCTAATGTTTTGATTAAAATCGGCTACCTTTATCAAATCCAAGGTAAGATTTTGTAAACCTGTAAGTTAGCCGATAGGTATACACTTTCTACAAAAATATATAGAGATAATAAGGAAGTGCGTAGGTAATTCTAGAAAGTTTCCGACCTTGTTAAAAATTGTGTCGTTATCATTATAGATTTTAAGTATTTGATTACCATCTGTCTGACACATAAATAATCTTGCGCAATGTTTTCATGGGGTAGATATGTAAAAGTGTCTAGGAAACCTCGTCACAGAAAATCTAAGGAATGGAAAGTCAGGTCTAACTTAATATTAACTTATAACTTTACTTACTGCAAAGAATCCACTGGGAAAATTCCCTCATTCTAAAGAAATGACTATATTATTAATAGTAGGTACCTAAATTAGTAATCGGTACAATGATATTTGGGTATTAAATAATAAATAAATAATACAAAAACATTCGGTATACTCTGCATGTGATATATTATCATTTCGTAGAAAAAACATAAGTTACAGCCACTCAATTTACGCACCTTTACAAAAATAATATTATAATTACAACACCTCAAATAATTTCAGCAATGTGGAATGAAACAGTTTAAGGGCATTGCATTGCTCAATGACCTTGAAGATCTGAGGTTTGTTACAGTTTTCATAGAAAAAGCGCCATCTACTAACAGAGATTAATACTAGAATATAATCAACTAATGATTATTCAAATCACAGACGCGACACAAATTTATCATTGTTTTGACCTAACTTATTTTATTCTCTCGGAGACGCCAATTTTATACATACGTATTTTACTGGAAATAACGTTCACCGCGCTCAGAGCAATAACGAATTTATTATTATTACTGTTGCTACTAGACTATGTCTTCTGAAGGTCTGATGATGGCCAGGTAAGTACACAACGGTTCTCAGCGATGGTAACAGCTAGAAGTACTCTGTTTTCATAATTTGCCTATTTGATTAATGATGCTACTACACTATATCTTCTGAAGGTCTGATGATGGCCAGGTAAGTACACAACGGTTCTCAGCGATGGTAACAGCTAGAAGTACTCTGTTTTCATAATTTGCCTATTTGATTAATGATGCTACTACACTATGTCTTCTGAAGGTCTGATGATGACCAGGTAAGTACACAACGGTTCTCAGCGATGGTAACAGCTAAAAGTACTCTGTTTTCATAATTTGCCTATTTGATTAATGATGCTCTACACTATGTCTTCTGAAGGTCTGATGATGGCCAGGTAAGTACACAACGGTTCTCAGCGATGGTAACAGCTAGAAGTACTCTGTTTTCATAATTTGCCTATTTGATTAATGATGCTACTAGACTATGTCTTCTGAAGGTCTGATGATGACCAGGTAAGTACACAACGGTTCTCAGCGATGGTAACAGCTAGAAGTACTCTGTTTTTATAATTTGCCTATTTGATTAATGATGCTACTACACTATGTCTTTTGAAGGTCTGATGATGACCAGGTAAGTACACAACGGTTCTCAGCGATGGTAACAGCTACAAGTACTCAGTTTTCATAATTTGCCTATTTGATTAATGATGCTACTAGACTATGTCTTCTGAAGGTCTGATGATGACCAGGTAAGTACACAACGGTTCTCAGCGATGGTAACAGCTACAAGTACTCAGTTTTCATAATTTGCCTATTTGATTAATGATGCTACTAGACTATGTCTTCTGAAGGTCTGATGATGACCAGGTAAGTACACAACGGTTCTCAGCGATGGTAACAGCTAGAAGTACTCTGTTTTCATAATTTGCCTATTTGATTAATGATGCTCTACACTATGTCTTCTGAAGGTCTGATGATGACCAGGTAAGTACACAACGGTTCTCAGCGATGGTAACAGCTACAAGTACTCAGTTTTCATAATTTGCCTATTTGATTAATGATGCTACTAGACTATGTCTTCTGAAGGTCTGATGATGACCAGGTAAGTACACAACGGTTCTCAGCGATGGTAACAGCTAGAAGTACTCTGTTTTCATAATTTGCCTATTTGATTAATGATGCTACTACACTATGTCTTTTGAAGGTCTGATGATGACCAGGTAAGTACACAACGGTTCTCAGCGATGGTAACAGCTACAAGTACTCAGTTTTCATAATTTGCCTATTTGATTAATGATGCTACTAGACTATGTCTTCTGAAGGTCTGATGATGACCAGGTAAGTACACAACGGTTCTCAGCAATGGTAACAGCTAGAAGTACTCAGTTTTCATAATTTGCCTATTTGATTAATGATGCTACTACACTATGTCTTCTGAAGGTCTGATGATGACCAGGTAAGTACACAACGGTTCTCAGCGATGGTAACAGCTAGAAGTACTCTGTTTTTATAATTTGCCTATTTGATTAATAATGCTACTACACTATGTCTTCTGAAGGTCTGATGATGACCAGGTAAGTACACAACGGTTCTCAGCGATGGTAACAGCTAGAAGTACTCTGTTTTCATAATTTGCCTATTTGATTAATGATGCTCTACACTATGTCTTCTGAAGGTCTGATGATGACCAGGTAAGTACACAACGGTTCTCAGCAATGGTAACAGCTAGAAGTACTCAGTTTTCATAATTTGCCTATTTGATTAATGATGCTACTACACTATGTCTTCTGAAGGTCTGATGATGGCCAGGTAAGAACACAACGGTTTTCAGCGATGGGAACAGCTAGAAGAACCCAGTTCTCATCATTTCCCTATTTAATTACTCATGCTACTACACTTTGTACTTACCTGATCCTCATCAGACATTCTTCTGAAGGTTGAATTGAACTAAATGATTTTCAGCGATGGAAACAGAAAAAAATTGAAACTAACTGTAAAATGTTATTTTGTAAAATAGGCAAAATGGTTATTAAGAAAACAGCTTAAGTAAGTTTTATATTTTATTTTAATCAAAGAAGATAAGACCTAATCTTAGCATTCCATAGATTCTCCGTGCGGGTGCCGGGTCCATCGCGTGATAGAGGAAGGAACACTTGCATAACAGCGTCTGGGACTTACGACCCAGATGTAGGTTTAAGGAGGCCTCTATTACTCTTCTTCCAGATATATTTTTTGTTTCTTCCTGGGAATGCCCCACTTCTACAGTCAAATTTGGTAGTATTTCTTCTTCAAGCTAGAACAAAAATTTTTATTTAATAAAATAGTCGATGTTACAAATTAATACAAGTATTAATCACAGTACATAACACATTTGTGGCGGTAATGCACTCTAAAACAAGTAGCAGGAGGATTATCAGAAATATGGAAAAAGTTACGAGTTTGCTTTACTAGCAATCATTACTCTATAATATGAAAAATAAATTAGCTTTCAGCTGTTTGTCTGTTTATGTATGCATTAATCTTAAAAACTAGGCAGCAGACAGAATTCATAATAACTATGCATAATATAGATGAAAAGCACTCATAATTTTAGACGTTTACAATGTGATGCCGTAAATAAACACTTATTTGAGCTTACATAAAAAACAACAAAATAAACTTATATTTACCACATTTTGCTCAACTTCCATATCAGTTGGCATATTTGACGGTTCTCATGTGTCGTAAGATTT
Source organism: Schrankia costaestrigalis (assembly GCA_905475405.1). Taxonomy (NCBI): domain Eukaryota; kingdom Metazoa; phylum Arthropoda; class Insecta; order Lepidoptera; family Erebidae; genus Schrankia; species Schrankia costaestrigalis. The sequence goes on along the minus strand of FR997829.1, from coordinate 19,195,848 downwards.
TGACAGCGGTTGATCTTCTTGATTTTTTAATTCAGAGCCTTGCTGCTTTCTTATTTTCCTTAAAAAAAATAATTCCTGTTTTAATTGGTACTTGTAATTTTGTCGATATCAAAACTATGGAGTAAAAAAAAGCTACCTAAGTAAATGTCTCAAAGTCAACTAGGTCAAGACCTAATGAGTAACAACTTGCTGTTTTACGTAGGTACTGCCATCATGACTGAAGTCTACCTACCTTCGTAGTCCACCATAAGTCAGTCCCTCACAGTCACCTAGGTCTCCCTGACCTCTTTTAAACGAGTACCAACTTGCTGGTTTACGTAGGTACTGCCATCATGACTGAAGTCTACCTACCTTCGTAGTCCACCATAAGTCAGTCCCTCACAGTCACCTAGGTCTCCCTGAGCTCTTTTAAACGAGTACCAACTTGCTGGTTTACGTAGGTACTGCCATCATGACTGAAGTCTACCTACCTGCGGAGTCCACCATAAGTCAGTCCCTCACAGTCACCTAGGTCTCCCTGAGCTCTTTTAAACGAGTACCAACTTGCTGGTTTACGTAGGTACTGCCATCATGACTGAAGTCTACCTACCTGCGGAGTCCGCCATAAGTCAGTCCCTCACAGTCACCTAGGTCTCCCTGAGCTCTTTTAAACGAGTACCAACTTGCTGGTTTACGTAGGTACTGCCATCATGACTGAAGTCTACCTACCTGCGGAGTCCGCCATAAGTCAGTCCCTCACAATCACCTAGGTCTCCCTGAGCTCTTTTAAACGAGTACCAACTTGCTGGTTTACGTAGGTACTGCCATCATGACTGAAGTCTACCTACCTGCGGAGTCCACCATAAGTCAGTCCCTCACAGTCACCTAGGTCTCCCTGAGCTCTTTTAAACGAGTACCAACTTGCTGGGTTTACGTAGGTACTGCCATCATGACTGAAGTCTACCTACCTTCGTAGTCCACCATAAGCCAGTCCCTCACAGTCACCTAGGTTTCCCTGAGCTCTTTTAAACGAGTACCAACTTGCTGGTTTACGTAGGTACTGCCATCATGACTGAAGTCTACCTACCTTCGGAGTCCACCATAAGTCAGTCCCTCACAGTCACCTAGGTCTCCCTGAGCTCTTTTAAACGAGTACCAACTTGCTGGTTTACGTAGGTACTGCCATCATGACTGAAGTCTACCTACCTGCGGAGTCCACCATAAGTCAGTCCCTCACAATCACCTAGGTCTCCCTGAGCTCTTTTAAACGAGTACCAACTTGCTGGTTTACGTAGGTACTGCCATCATGACTGAAGTCTACCTACCTTCGGAGTCCACCATAAGTCAGTCCCTCACAGTCACCTAGGTCTCCCTGAGCTCTTTTAAACGAGTACCAACTTGCTGGTTTACGTAGGTACTGCCATCATGACTGAAGTCTACCTACCTTCGGAGTCCACCATAAGTCAGTCCCTCACAGTCACCTAGGTCTCCCTGAGCTCTTTTAAACGAGTACCAACTTGCTGGTTTACGTAGGTACTGCCATCATGACTGAAGTCTACCTACCTGCGGAGTCCACCATAAGTCAGTCCCTCACAATCACCTAGGTCTCCCTGAGCTCTTTTAAACGAGTACCAACTTGCTGGTTTACGTAGGTACTGCCATCATGACTGAAGTCTACCTACCTGCGGAGTCCACCATAAGTCAGTCCCTCACAGTCACCTAGGTCTCCCTGAGCTCTTTTAAACGAGTACCAACTTGCTGGTTTACGTAGGTACTGCCATCATGACTGAAGTCTACCTACCTTCGGAGTCCACCATAAGTCAGTCCCTCACAGTCACCTAGGTCTCCCTGAGCTCTTTTAAACGAGTGCCAACTTGCTGGTTTACGTAGGTACTGCCATCATGACTGAAGTCTACCTACCTTCGTAGTCCACCATAAGTCAGTCCCCCACAGTCACCTAGGTCTCCCTGAGCTCTTTTAAACGAGTACCAACTTGCTGGTTTACGTAGGTACTGCCATCATGACTGAAGTCTACCTACCTTCGGAGTCCACCATAAGTCAGTCCCTCACAGTCACCTAGGTCTCCCTGAGCTCTTTTAAACGAGTACCAACTTGCTGGTTTACGTAGGTACTGCCATCATGACTGAAGTCTACCTACCTTCGGAGTCCACCATAAGTCAGTCCCTCACAGTCACCTAGGTCTCCCTGAGCTCTTTTAAACGAGTACCAACTTGCTGGTTTACGTAGGTAGTGCCATCATGACTGAAGTCTACCTACCTTCGTAGTCCACCATAAGTCAGTCCCTCACAGTCACCTAGGTCTCCCTGAGCTCTTTTAAACGAGTACCAACTTGCTGGTCTACGTAGGTACTGCCATCATGACTGAAGTCTACCTACCTTCGGAGTCCACCATAAGTCAGTCCCTCACAGTCACCTAGGTCTCCCTGAGCTCTTTTAAACGAGTACCAACTTGCTGGTTTACGTAGGTACTGCCATCATGACTGAAGTCTACCTACCTTCGGAGTCCACCGAAAGCCTAGGTACTATCAAGGTACTCAAAATATAAGTTTAATCGAAGCAATGCCGATGTTCTAAAAATGAATCTAAAAATCGTACAAATAAAAACGTGTCTAACTAAAGCATACAAAGGTATAAAATAATATAAATGTATAATATTTAGCTTGTAGGTACTTACCAATAATTTTGAAGAGCTCGGCCACGCTGCACATTACGTTTATTTTTATATTTAGGCATAGTCTATGAGTGATTAAAAAACAAAATTTAATTAAAAACTAGGATATATTACACTTATGAACTTAATTACAAGTAGTATTATTAAAAACAATTGTGTACTTTTTATTTACAATATTTTTTCATTCAAAGTTGGTCGGTTTAAAGTTTTATTCGGTAAGAAAATACGGTCGTACAGTCCACCCGTCACAAGAGTCGTAACGACACTGAATGTGCGACTCCCGAGCAATCGTCACGGCGGTAGCGGGGGTGCAGGCGCGGGGATTTTATGAAAATCTAGTTTTTATCAATTATTTTAAATATAACGAATAATTAAGATAAAGTAATCAATACAGATTATTAGTTAGAATATAGCACATTTTTTGTATAAATTTCGAATAAAATCAATCATCCGTTTATTAGACAATTTGATATTTAGTTATTATAATACCAGATTTCGTGATTTTTTTTTGGAAGTTTTTAAGAAATAATTAGCGTTTTTAATCAATACAAAGTTTTTTCGGTAGTATCTAGTTTATTCATGTTTTTTTGTGAAGTAAACGTATGTAAGGATTCGTCAACAAATTTCTCCAAACCGAGCGTGTTTTTGGGGTTTGAGCAATGCAATGCCCTTAACATTTTTTTTAACATTACAAAGGGCGATTACCAGACATGTGTGTATGAAGTATAGAGGTGTACAAAGTTTGTATTTAATAATATTGTTTACGCACCCACAAGATCATTAACATAAAACCGCCCTTTATATGTTCTAAATAATAGGTAAATGTACTATGCAACACAATTTATATAGGATACAATTTTTATTGTCAGGAATTTCTTCAAAAACATTCCATAATGCGACATTCTTTTATTATATATAATTAAAAAATCAAGAAACATTGTTTATATTTAGTTCAAAAACAAATAAATACAATGTTTCTTGACGTGGCTATGAGAAATTTTAAATTTGAGCAACGCGCTACATTTTCAAACGATTCAATTCTGTCATCGAAACGCACCAATTTTGATTAATATATTTTTTAAACAATGGGAAATCAGTAAATAGCTAATTATATATAATTAACGTAGTTATATAACTCCTCTAAGTTACTTTATTGTTATAAAAAGTTACATTGTTAAAAACTATTTGAGATAATTTAAGTATAACTCGTGTTTTTTTTAAATTGGTATTTAAAAATGCCTTTAACGCAAACCCCGATATACAAATCCAATAAAAAGGTTACATACAATTTATGTGTACTATTAACCGATAGAGGCGCTAGTGTCGTTTGCCCAGCTTTGGTTTTAATATTGCTATTTCTAATGCGATGAAAACTTATTGTTACGAAAACTATTTTTAGATTACTACTTAAACCGGCGCCATTCGACGACCTCGCCTACATTTGTCATAATATATTATATGTATATTACAAGATTTAACTAAGTATATATAAAAACATAATGTGCAGTCGAAGCGGGTTATTTTTTTTTTAATTTCAATTAATTATACATCTAGTGACTTTTCTATATTCGACAAAACATTTTGGTGGGCGTGTAGTTTTGTTATTAAAATAAATATAAACTTCATACTCCATAAGTCAGTACGTAAATGTATTTTTTTAAAAGTGTACTAAATTTCATACCATGATTAAGCCATAGTGATGAATAATGATACTAATCCGATCGTGCACTACATCGTAATTTAATCAAATAAATTACTTTTTTTTTTGTTATTTTACGTACTGAAATATGAAGTCATACTTTAACATTTTGGTAAGATACGAACATACCCTCATTCTAAAGAAATGACTATAGATAAAAAGATTTTTATTAGTCATTGCACTATAAAGAATAAATATTTACCAATCATTCTGCGGAAGGCGCAGGACCGAGTTCTGTGGCCCGTATTGGGAGAGCTGCCTATATCCAGCAGTGGACTGCAATAGGCTAGTTGATTGATTGATTCAATGGGTTTACACCTTTATTTCCCGTGTTACTACCAATCGTACTACTGGTAGTACGACGGGAAATTTATTTACCCGTCTTACTACCACGTCAGCCGGTAGAACCACGGGCAAATTTTTTTTTACCGTAGTACTACTCTAGAAACAAAAATAAAATATAGTGCATTAAACATAATAAGTAATTTATTATACTTATTATTCATTTATTTATTAAACTTAAGTATTATTAAAGGAACATGAATAGTGTACTGTGTAAATAATTAGGTAAAACTTTTTTTTTTAAATTTAAACCTTTATGTTACATGGTATTTTTTAAATATTAGAAACAAAACAAAAATAATAGGGTGCTATTACCACTGGCACCGATTTTTGTAGGAGAAAGCTAAAGCATTAGGGAATAAGTGCAAAGTAGAGAGACACATTGAGCTGCTTTACCACTTCTACCAAAAGACATGATTTTAGATGGTTGGGCTTATAGGAGAAGAGACTTAACTTAGAAAACTTTGTAAAGCACATCGTACATGGATTAGAGATAAATACCTAGATCTGTTGAGTGTTTATGGTAGACACAGAACAAACAATGTCTTAGAAGGGTTCCACACAAAGTTAAATAAGCAAATCAACAAAAATAACGTTACAATAATGCGTCTGCTAAATGTGCTGAGTAACGTATCTCATAAGAGTTTGATTTCATGTGCTAACAAAAGGCGAACAATTGACATCTTAAATGATGATAATATCAAGCATATTTTATTGCAGCTTATTACAGGAGAAATAACAGTTGGATACACGCTAGAAAAGTTACGTTAATAACTTTTCTAGCGTGTATCCAACTGTTATTTCCAACTGTTATGTAATAAATCATGTCTTTTGGTAGAAGTGGTAAAGCAGCTCAATGTGTCTCTCTACTTTGCACTTATTCCCTAATGCTTTAGCTTTCTCCTACAAAAATCGGTGCCAGTGGTAATAGCACCCTATTATTTTTGTTTTGTTTCTAATATTTAAAAAATACCATGTAACATAAAGGTTTAAATTTAAAAAAAAAAGTTTTACCTAATTATTTACACAGTACACTATTCATGTTCCTTTAATAATACTTAAGTTTAATAAATAAATGAATAATAAGTATAATAAATTACTTATTATGTTTAATGCACTATATTTTATTTTTGTTTATAGAGTAGTACTACGGTAAAAAAAAATTTGCCCGTGGTTCTACCGGCTGACGTGGTAGTAAGACGGGTAAATAAATTTCCCGTCGTACTACCAGTAGTACGATTGGTAGTAACACGGGAAATAAAGGGAAAAGATAGCCTGGGTCACTGGAGTGGTGTATTTTTTTGCTATCTTACTGTCTGATGTTTCTTCGTAGTATGAACCCTCTGAGTTAGACACAAATCTACACACACCCAACCACAAAGTTGTGTGTTTGTAGTTCTAAGGAACCGAACGAGGTTTCATACGAGATTAATTCCTAATAATACAGTACTAAAATAGTTTCAAAGCCATTATAACTGGTCTCAAAGTTACAGAAATTCTTATACTTTACATAAAATAGTATGTCCGTAACTTTCTTTATATATTTCACTCTATACATAAACCAAATAGGTACATCTTGTATATTATATACAGGTATCACCCTAACAAAAACAAAACTACCCGCGCCACCATTTTAATCTTAATATTTTAGCTAACAATATGAGATAAGTATATTTATAATATATAACGCTAATATTATTAAGGAATCTAAATACTCTAAAATAATACATTTACATCTAAAATATAGTACTATGCTGATAATAAAAAATAGTAAATATTAAATTGTTTTCTAATTTACGTGTAAGTACATATTACGTGTTTTGACACGGGTCTAAAAGGGGTTATTATACCTAACATGTTTCGGGGTAATTTAATATGGTGTTCCTCAAACGTTCGCAAAGCGTCGTCTAAACAAATCAAAAAACCACTTTAATATAAAACATACGAATTCTTACGCCATTAAGGTATTTAATCTTTTACGTTATAGCGTTTTAGACCCGTTTATGTATATAAATAAAAGTACTTATATTTTGATATGTATAACATTAGGTTTATAAATACATGTTACAATTATATTAATATTAGAGCGTACCAGAGAAGTGATTCTTGTAAGTAATTAATCCCCTTTTTTACTCCTTTTTAGAAAGAACAAAATTTTACTTAAATATAGCTTCCTTTATCTAAGATATTTTTTAAATAAATTTTGTATTATCTGTTCACCATTATGTCTCAATGCAGGGAGAAATTTCCTTCTATAATAGAGTAAAACTTTAACAATAGTATTTTAAGTTTCACAACTAAAATTACTGAATCAAATTCTATAGTACATTCTAATAAGAACTGACGTTTCAAAATATTAAAAAATCAAGCATAAACTATATTTTAGATGTATCGAAACAATTCTGTGACACAATTATCACAAAGAGCTTAAGTCCAATAAACATTTTGAATTAAAAAAAAAATATAAACAACATAATAGCTTGGCACCATTTATAAACAACGAATTATAATTCGCAAGGCATAATATGTCTTATGTATAGTGACATAAGTGTCACAAAATTGTTCTAGAGAGTGCCATAACACAAGCTAAATAATCACGGCTCGAATGATATTGAATTTGCTTTATAATACAATGAAATACGTACGCATTTATAAGTATTAAGTAGAGGCAAGCATATGGAACAAAGGCACAAAGCCATTATTATACTATGAAGCAAAGATACGACCTTTTTGAGCTTAAAACACGAGGAATAAAGTCGTATCTAGCATTAAGGTTGAGGTAAGCTTAATTATTTGTACAAATATAGATTTATTTTTAAAGTTAAAGAAGATGGTATCAAAAAGGTAATTAAAAAATTATGTTCGATTATTTTTTTAATTAATTTAAATAATAGTAAACTTTAATACTGTTGCGTTATAAGCTAATTAGTTACACAAACCTATAAAGCTTTGTCTAACTATTTAACTCATTTATACATGAATAGTTATTTGTCATAATCGTTCATCATCATATCAGCCAAAAGACATCCACTGCGAATTATAGGTCTTCTAAACGTAACCTCATTGCGGTTTCTAGTGCCTACCTCGTCCTTTCGCCATCTTTATCAGATAGTTTTATCACGGCGTAGAAAATAACGTTTGAAGGATGTCTAGCATCGTCAATGAAAGTCTTTTGACTGATGCATTTTTTTTAACATAATTTCGAAAACATTGTTTAAAGTAACTTTTATAAAATATTCTGGATAACACCTCACCTAAGATCGAAGTGACATGGTATTAAAACGTATATTCATTGTAATAAAGTATTACAAAATCATTATAGTCGCAACTTACACAATAAGAATACATGAACATCTATTTACACGCACTCGTTATGACGTTGTTAACAATGTAATATATATATACGAACATAGTTATATATAGATAAGTCTATACTGCAACACTCTAAGTCACACGTGACTTTTAGTCCCATATTAGTCCACGCTACACCCGCTGTTCTACATGTCCCGTTTAAACAGTCGTATATGCGACTAAAACATTTTTCTTTTCATTCTATCAGTGGATAACGACGTATGAGTGAATGTATGACGATTGATTTTTGTTCACCTTAATGTAATATTAATTTACCATTTTTATTTTATTGTTACAACTGCGTGAAAGACGTGAGTCTTTCAGGTGAGAAAATAGAGTAGTATCTTTAGTCCAAAGTTTGCTAATACAAAATATGTTTTAGCTTGTAAAAATTACAAGTTGAATTATAAAAAAAACATCAACATAATTACTTACCTACTCTATTTTTACTGCATTTTATTGTACTTAATCTTAATTTAATCGTCTATTTGACAAGCATTTTGTTTGAAAAAAAAACACGAATAACTTGACAAACTCGGACCCAAGATACTAGCCGCTCTTAACTTTATTTCAAAATTTAAAAAAACTCCATCATTCGTCAAAAAACACGTTGATTAAAACTTAATTGACTTCGAATAAGATTAAACATGGAAAAAACATAATTTTCAATTTAAAGCTCAGCTTATCAGCCACGCTAGCATGTAGATATAAATATATAAGAATCACAGAAAACAAGACCATGGTCTAAGAGTTACTACACCAATCGCTTTAATGTCGATCGATGCATCAATCGGCGTTGATCGAGGTCGATCGATTAGATCATTGGGACGCGTTTTATGGATATAAAACATCTACTATTCAATCGATCGATAGCATCGACTGATCGATTGTACCATCGATCTACGTCCGATCGATTGGTGTGGTAACACCCTTACCCGACCAAAAAGTCTGTAAATAATAACAATTATTTCACATAATAATAAAGCACATTAGACCTCTTTGCGTCATCTATCATTCTCTTTTTTTTTAATTTTTATTGCCGTTAATTTATCAGCGCCTCTATCAAATAGAAAATACATAACTAAATTTTAACATCATCTATGACAAACAAAATACAAGGACATAAAGCATCGATAACTTTCGGACTAATAGCCCTTACTAAATTATTTCACCTTATTTAATTCATAAGTATAAAATTTATAACGCCGAGGTGTTTAAGCTTACTATAAATTGTCATAATTGGCCGTCTTTATGCTAAAAGGAACCACTCGACAAATTTCGTTTTTTTTTTTTTTTAATAATAACTAACATTTTGTCGAGTGGTTCGTCTGTTTTTATTTAAAAAAAAAAAAACTAAATTTGTCGAGTGGTTCCTTTTAGCATAAAGACGGACAATTGTCCCTAACAAATGTCCAGAGTGGTATCTGCCATGTTTTTCAAGGCCTTAGGACATTCATGGGGTGCTACGATATTAATAATCACAGAAGATAATGCTATAATTAGAAATAAATACTCACTTGCAGTGTGAAACTATCTCTCTAATTACCATTTAATTTAGTATTTAAGTAAGTATAAGACAGTGATTATTCAGAGCATGTTGTTTTTGCCTATAATTATTTGTTACATTTTGTTTAATTTTATAATAAGAATGTGTTCCTACTGCTTGTAACAGTGTAAACAAATGTTAGCAACTCTTAATAAATAAATAAATGATTTGCGTCCGACAGAGGCGCTGATTCACAATTCAATACATTTACTTAACGATAAATAACTTTACAGTATGGGGACATTGATATGATTGGCTTTTAAAGAAAGACAGACAACAATGATGGCTTTAACATATATTATAAACAAAATCGTTAAGAATCCATAATCGAAACTGCCAAATACTTTGCGTCGGCCGTTTTGCGTAACAGACACTTCAAAGTTCCGAACAAAATTCAGGTAACTTATTTTCTAATGGCTGGTTTTGAAATGAGTGACATTAATGATTTTTTTCGGAACTTTGAAGTGTCTGTTACGCAAAACGGCCGACGCAAAGTGTCTGGCAGTTTCGATTATGGATTCTTAACGATTTTGTTTATAATATATTTATGTTAAAACCAGCCATTAGAAAATGAGTGAAGTTACCTCTGTTTTTTTGTACTTTCATCAACGGATACCAGAAAAGTGGCCGTCTAGGCAAGTTAGCTATTAGTCATACGATGATAGTACACCCCACCACTACCCATTCGTGTATATTTGGTTCATTAGAAAATAAGTGATGTTTGGCACTTCCTAGATCTTGGAATATAATTAAATCCTTAGTAAGACATGATGAAACATACAATGTCAAATAGAAGTAAGTAGGGATTCAATCTTTTATAATTTCAACCTTATGCCGAACGTCATAAGATACATTTTAATGTGATAATTTTCAAAACTTATGCTATAAATTATTCTGCTATTTTCTTACTCATTGATTTGCTGTCTTTCTTTAAAAACCAATCATATTATCAATGTCTCCATACTGTAAGTTGTTTTGTATCTTCTTTTTAGTCTTAGGTCTGTATTATATGCCATATGATTGAATACTTAAATTAAATATTAAAGTTTTAATAATAACATATTATTATTTTTACTTATATTATTTAATTTACTTATTCTTTAAATTTCCAAAGGTTATTTTATTTTAAACAGATTTTATTTTTAAATACTAAAAATTCTCAGATATATTCTCTCTTTTCGTTTTTGTAAACTATTTATAAGTATTACAACAATAATGATATTGTGCTTGTTTTATATAACATGTCTATGCATTATATGCGTGTAAGCGCGCGCAAAAGCATTTCGTGTTTACTAAAAAGTACTACAGTTTCTAACCTTTTTTCTTTACACCTTTACATTAGCAGAATCATCGGCTAATGATGGAGCCATTATAACAAAGAGACGAAGTAAATACATAAAGAGTTTAAGAAACAAATCATAAATAAAAAACGAAGTTTTTTTTTTAAATTTACGAATCAAACATTAAAAATTAATTGATTTAGTTTTTTAGTACTTATAATAAGTTTCATTTCTTGTAGACTTTCTCTATGCATTTCCTTCCATCGCCTAATTTGCTTCATTTATTCTTTAATAAGGTTACCAACAACCTCAGAAAGAAAACATATTGACGAGTTTATTAGTATTTAAAAATGTATTCTGTATAAGGGTGGTGGAATCGATTAGTCGATCGTCGCTCGATATTTTCTACTATGTGATACCGAACGATAGTTGATCGATTGATGGTAGAATTAATTGCCATCGATCGATTGAATAGTAGAATTGCTTGCCATCGATCGATTGAATAGTAGAATTGATTGCCATCGATCGATTGATTATTCGATTACGACCTTAACAAAAGTCCATAGATGCCACCGTTTGACATCGATCGATTAAGTAGTTATTTAGTATAAAAAGAAAGGTATAATAGTATGTATTATTTTGTAGAACTGCGAGTAAGCGTTTGTTACGTGTATCGTGGTATTAACGAGCGCTGCCAGACTTACTGTGTGCGATCAGCCATTGTAGCGTGATGTCGATGTTGTCCTTCTCTTTGCACGAGATCGAGTAGCAGCATATCTCACGGTCTTGGATGGCTGATAGATTCCTAGAAGATGGGTAACAAAATTGAATTAACTATTTTTGTTTTAGTATTAAAATTTATGTGGTGATTTGGTAAAAGAATATTTTAAAATTAACTATTTTTTATATACTTAGTTATTAGATTATAATTTTTATTCCATTCTTTCTAATTAAAAATTGCAATGGTCATAATATCTACTAAACTGATAGGTATTTTTCGATATCTTTTTGGTTCCTGCTTATTCAAGTTACGTCCTATCTTATGTTAAAATATATGTGCCATACAAACTGTACAGCTATTTACATATCATTTTTTACTTACATCCTTTCAATAAGACCGTGTTCATCTAGCGCATGCGGCAGGTCCCGCTTGTTGCCCAACACCAGCACTGGGATACCGGTGAGCTGCTGCTTCTCCAGCAAGCTGTGCAACTCGTTACGGGAGGCCTCGATCTTGTCAGGATCCGCAGCGTCGACCATGTAACTAACATAATACATCCTTTAGAATATGAAGTAAAGGAAATTAGAAAAGCAAAATATCAATTCAAACAATAAAATATAAAAACCAATTATACTAATTCACACGGCTGGTGTAATTATTGGCGACATGAGTGGCGTAGTGTTTATATTTCATATCTATCACACAAAGGTTTCGGGTTCAATTCTAGCTAAATGCAAATCTTTGAAAATGTTTTCATTGATCTGTGGATCATGTGTTCTATCTATGTATTTTATTTCCAAAAAATGTTTATAAATATAGGTATATTCGTTGTTTAGTACTCATAGTAAAAAAAAACTTAATTTCATTCAAATCATTTAACAGTGATTGAGTATCAAGCATCTATGCATATATGTACATACAACTTTCGCGTTTATAATATTAGTAAGCATAAGGGCATCCTACAATAGGGCCTGACCCTGCAATGGAATTCGCGAAAGCAAGGTTAGATACTTATATACTTGTTAAGATACATACACAATAGCGTTAACACCTCTGCAATATCTTTCCCACATAGAACGGAATCTGGGTTGACCTCCAATATCCCATACCTGGAAATAATACACATGTGTTAGTCAGTTTTGTTTTGATCATTTTAAAAGACATGTAATTAGTACAAAAAAAATACAGGCTCAAGAAAACCATTTATTATCGCACAAAGAATAACCTGGGGATCGAACCCGCGACTTCGTGCACGGCAGGCGTGTACACAACCCCATCAAACCCCGAATAATAACAAAACCCTAAGCTCCCAGAGGTATTGCTTCAGCACTAGGAGTCACAGGGTGCTAGTTCTATAATAGTTTAGTTTCAGCACTTATTATCCCACTGCTGGGCAAAGCCCTTTTGATTTCCCCAAATGTCGGTCCTTGGCCAATGATGGTTAAGTTCTAAAATACAACTCATAAAACTGTCTTTTCTTCCTTAAATTAAGATACAAACCTTAATAGTAACATTTCCTTTAGTAATTTTTCGCATGTTGAAGCCTACTGTCGGTATCATGTCTTCACTGAATTGGCCAGACTGAAAGACAAAATTAAAGTACTTAGTTAATATTTGCAAATGGTAGCATTTAGTAAAACAAGTAAAGCAGAATCTATGTAATTCATTATACTTGTCCAGAAGCATACCCTTGTAAACACGCGACCTACAATTAACAATAGCCCAAACCACTGGACAGATCTAGCTGAATTTTGGCATGCAGGTAGATGATATAACGTAGGCACCCGCTAAGAAAAGATTTTGATAGATTCTACCCCTAAAGGGATAAGATAGGGGATGGAAGTTTGTATGTAACTTTGTCAATTTCAAACCGATTAGACTGAGACCAAGCATGCATATGCTACTATATATTGAAATAAGCCTTATTTTTCATAATATTTATAAACGCGAGCGAAATCGCGGGAAAAAGCTAGTGTGTGCATATAGTCGAAAATACGACTTTTCTGCCCTCTAAAGTCACGATATCTCGAAAACGATGCTTTTCAGGAGAAAAATGTTGAGATATTTTTTGTAGACAATTTTACGATCTACAAACTTTGTCTGAACCATTTTTCGATAGCTCTCGTAGTTTCAGAGATATACGCAAAAAACGCAAATTTGTGACCTTTGACCCTCCCTCTCCCCTCCGCCTCACCTCCTAGAGGTGGGGACTTTTAGTATGTTATCTCTCTAAGTATCCTGAATAAGTTTCTGTAGAAATCACTTAGGTTCCCGCTCACGCACTCTATAACTACTTTATTGATTGGACTATATGCCATTACTCTATTATAAAATAGACCTGGCAACAATTTATCGAATTCTTGAAAATTTAAGAACCAGATTTGACACTACAGTTCAACAAATCTAAAAGATACAGTATGACGTTTCATATTTTTCAAACTGAAACAACTTTGTTCATGCGTACATTATTCAGTTTCAAAAACCTTTTTCGTAAAACCATGAATTTAGAAAGATTTTATTATTGTATCTAAAAAAGTACAATTCTTAATATATAAATTTAATTGAAAACTTTCAAACAAAGCAAAATAACACATATTTACATAGTAAATAATATCTAATAGTTCTATTCTTGACCTCATTGCAAAGTCACGTAGTTAGGTCACTGCTCGTAGTGTTGCGACTCTTCGGATACACATGTATGCAAAAAAATCGTTTACATATACGAAAAATCGGTATTATCGTTAGACACGTAACTATTACTTATAGCTATTACTCGACGTGGTCGAAGGTGACGGGAGGCAACTTATTAAGGTCTTATTAGTGAATAAAAAAATAAATGTAATTAAAATCCTAAACATTTCTTTTATTGAATTAATTATAATTAAAATAAAAGTAATGTTTAGAATTTTTTTTTATTCTCTAAAAGTACTAGATCTAATACTACTGTTTATTTATTACGACTTGAAAATAAAGGTAAACAACTATGGGGTCGTGTCAACCACAGACTAAGACTTTAGTATTTGACCTTTGAGAAATGTATCAAAGACAAATTCTAGAATCTACAAATTATGTGAAATGGTGAAATTAATTTATATCTGTGAAATTTGACGTTGGAAAAATTACATTTATTTTAAATTTAAGAAAGATAGTGGTTAAATCAAAGTAATTTACGTGTTTTCTATTACATAAATATGTTTAATGGTGTTTTCTAGAAATTTTCATCCATATCAAAGTGTGCGATTGATGTAAAAACTAGAGAATTTGCAATATGTGTTGTATTTTTACAAAGTTAATCAAGTAAGGATCTATTGATTATTATTTTAAGTAAAGGGTATTCCCTTTACTAATAATAAGATTAATTATTAAAGTGTTAAAAATCGGATATTATAGTAATGGATCACTTAAATTTCGGATATTATAGTAATCGATTTTTTTTATCCCAACCTTATTATTCAATTTGTCAGAACTGTCATACCGTATCTATTAGATTTGTTGAACTGTAAGGAGTTTCAACTCTTTATTGTTAAATGAGGCTTTTCTCTACAGCAGTATGTTTGAAAACCCCTCTGGCATAGTGGTTATGGTATATATGGCTGCTGCGCAAAGGTCTTGGGTTTGAATCCCGCTTTAAATAAATTCTTGCGTGCACGAACATGGCTCAAGAGTTGGAAAGAAGCGAAGGAGTGGTTGTTATATATTTACAAAAAAAAGCATTATAAATATATGATTATCTGTTTCCTAATACCTAGGGTACGAGCTCTGCTTAGTTTAGAATGATGTGTGAATGTGTAAGGAATACTATATATTACTAAATAAAGAGATAAATTTGAAATTCAAATTGCACAGATACACATTGATTTAACTAAATTTTTTATTGCCTGATTAGATAAAGGGTAAATGAACTTGTACTGAGCAATATCACAAAATAAACTGACATTGGAATTTGACATTGATAATACTGATTATTGAAATATATTGTATATTGGTAATATATTTTATTCAACTAATATGGTACACAATCAATATCTCTAATACAAACAATATTACATAGACCAAACCTGGATGATTAGTGTTAAATGATATATTTTAACCTGGTGGTTGTAGGGACAGATGAAGTAACTTAAATATAGTATAGACAACTGCTTTGTCTAATGTCTGGGTCAGTGGTCAGAGTCTAGTGAGACATAGTATACTAAATTGCTAAATTTAATAAATGGCTAGTAACAACAAAACTCTTTAGACTATAAAGGACTTCAATTTATCATTATATAATGAGGGCACTGTAATTATTCTTTATCTCTAATAATATAAGACTGTTATTGATTCAACATGATTATCAATACATTCTCAAAACATTTTTAACCTATGATACTTAATAAATAATACAGTAATAACATTTAATAAAAGGAATAATGTAGGTAATGTAAGGAATTATGTAGATAAAATAAGGTCTAAAGCAGACTGTGGGATTCCAACCAAGGGAATACCCAATAACTTTCAGAAGATGAAAACACTTATTTTAAGGAATCTGTAGAATTTAACATTTGCCACAAATACATTTGAATATGTTGAATTTGTTATTATATTTTTTCCTTAGTTTATTTTAAAATCCACAATTACGCATTTCCTTCTATTTGGCTCTACTATATCAAACAAACCAGTGATATTTAATAGAAAACACTTTATAAGTTGATGAATGGCAAAAATCTTTTTTATGTAATACTATAAATATCCTATCCAAGAAGATCTAAGTGAACTCTGTGTATAACTAGCAAAGTTAGTTTTTTTTTAATAGATTTTTATTTTTTAAATAAACTGAAATTCTCCTGCTCTTACTTAGTTGTATGAATAATTAGTTATTCTTATTGTAAAATCTCATTTCAGTCATGTCTTAAAGTGAAATGTTGTCCCTTTAAAAAGCTGTGTCCAATAGTTATGTATGATATTAAAGAAACACAATAAAACATAAAACCACGAGCCATGACTGTTGAGATATTGATTGAAAGCTTTAAGTAACATAAGGGAAACATAATCACAATTTATAATGTAGGGATATTTTTGTAATTGAGGGAATAAGATGTTATTATGTCACATAAAAAAGTATTCATTAATTATACTAAGTAAGTTCCTTTTTGAGCATATTTATAGGACAAGAGACACTAAAAAAGATTTATCATTTGATAAAATCAACAACCACAAGTTTTAAAATCAAATTGTAAATAAAATGTCTATTAAGTACACATTTTTGTAATAGCTGAACAAATTATAAAGAAAAAGTTTTCCAAAGACTACATTATGAACGTAACTTCTAGATTTTGGCACAGAATGTTAATTGGTATTGTTATAATGTTGGAAACCTTTTTTTGCTAAACATATTGAAAGTTACTTTCACCAAAACTATTGGGTTATAAAATGAACTCAAACTGTAACGAAAATGTTAGAGCGTTTTTCTTTCTTTGTTATGAGCGACACAGAAGCACAATAAGAACAATAAGTAATGACTAATAGGATACATAACACCTAGTACCACACGCAACAAAAAAGAAGTATTGGTTAAATAATACATTCTAAGTAAATCACTAAATAAAAGAGAGATACCGGCTCATTAATAAATCTAATTCATGTTCCCATTAAGTTAAAGCAAAGTCGATAATAAGGAAGTAAAGCTACACAAAAATATTGTTTTCAGATAATACTAACGGCAATGACGTTAACAAAAGTTGTTTTTCCAGAATACTGCAATCCGACAAGTGTTAACTCCATTTCTTCCTTCCAGAACAAGCTTTTAATCCAATCAAGGATACGATTGATTATAGCAAGCATTTTTACTGATTTCACCACTGATACACACGCAAAAAATGTAAAATAATGAACGCCTCTTCCGAATTCTGCTGTACGAACAATTTGAATGACAGATTTCAATTTACGTTTAGATATTACTCTACGATGACGTGTATAATACTAAATGTATATTCCAAAATTCTTATTATAAAAATATATTAAAAAAAATATTAATTATAATTTTATTAAAGAAAACAATGTATTCTTTAATTAAGTAGTCGTAATTCTTTAAACCATGATATAATAAATTAATTTTGTTTTACATTAAGGAAGTAAAATATGAAAAACTAAACGTCATGGCTCTGTCAATTTGTAATGTTGCCACAGTGCAGCTTGTTCATTTGTTGCCATTTCTTTATGATGACTACTACGTGCGTAGTAGTTATAAACGTGGACTACGTAGTAGTATTTATTAACCATTATACTTCGTAGTTTTAAGTGTAATACCAGAATCTTATGCCATTTTAACAAAGTAAAAGAAATAGATTTTTATATGGCAATGTTAAGTGTAGCCCGTCAAATCAAAGATATAAATAAATAAAAGAAAAATCATTTATATCAGACTCACAATGTTTAGATGCATGTCCATATTTAGTGGAAGTAAAATACGTAACACACACCGGAAATGACTGCATCGAGACTGGTAGAAAACGCAAATACGATTCAGTGTGATAGCAACGGCTGGTACTTATTTATGAAATGACTTTACTCTGTCGCCTTCTTTTGACCGGTCTGGCAAAATGCTTCTTCACACTGCGTTTGAAGGACCCTATATTATTATATAGGGTTCTTCAAACGCAGAGGGCAGAAGGGGGATTCCATGTCCTGGAAGATTGTTTTACAGCAATGGTTCAGTGAAATAAACAATTCGCAAACCTTTTAGTGTAGACTGGCATTGTACAATCATTTGATTATGACAACGGATACGTCTTCATATTATTATGAAAAAGGGTAGAGGCACCACCAACGTCTGACAGGATTCTAAAAGTGCCTTCGTTAATAAGAAAACGTATTCTTTGCTAGGAGGATGCCGACGATCCATTTACAAATATGTATCCTGAAACCTCAGTTCCTTGACTCGGGTCTCCTGAGACCATACCCTACCAGGGAACTGAGGCCACAATCCCAGACTGGATCAAAAACCTTAACAAGATCTAAAACTAATAATAATATAATATATATTTATTTTCTCGCCACAATATTGTTGATATTACATCGGTTAAAGCATCGCATCGCTGCAATCTTATCGATAGCTTCACAACACCAAAAACATCATCCTCAGGATTATTTGGGCATTCACAATTCTCTATCTCCATCACTGTGCAGAGCATATTGGGCGCTTTTTTGTGGGTTTCACCTACCTCTCTTTATGGGAATAGCTCATATCATGCAAAGGATATACTGAATAAGACGAGAGGAGAGGAGATATTGGACAATAGGTTTTCAGTCTGCACAGAAGGACTACCGCACATCAAGAGCTTTGTAATTCACAATTTTCGTCGTCTTCTTATAACCTGGCCTACTAATACTACGCTGGCCACACGTATTATTAAAGAGATTTGACACAAAGTTTTCCTCTTTTATTTGCTTCGCTAGTGAAAATAGCTCCAAACTTTCCCTCATTAGGCTTTCTCAACACCCAAGGGATGAGACATGATAGATACTGTGTGTCCTTAATCTTCCACACTACGATGCATTCACGAAATAAAAATTGTTGGCTATGTCCTATAAGTATTTTACTACTCTACATAAAATCACGCCTGATTCCTACGGGGGTAGGCAGATACTACTAAGTGCCATGTCTAGTCTTACAAAACTGCTTAATCCCTAACTAATTATTACCAAAATAACTAAAACCCTCCGAGATGAGAATATTATTGCATTTCAAATCTTGTTCACGATTGAGTTTAGAATATTTAAATGACTGGTCACACCTTGTGAATAGAGACGATTTGTCTCTGTTTTTTTTTTGTTTTAAACGATTACTCCGGGGGTTAAGCTAATAAGAAATTAACGAACACAAAATTTATCCAGGCTCAAGACAATAATAATTGGCGGATCAAATCTTGAATGACATTTGAAACCGCGACCGCATGCACGGCAGCGCTGTAAGTGCAGCATTTGCCTTTACGGCTATCGTAACTAAGCTCCGTGTGGTGACGGATTTAGAATATAATAAGTCACCACCCGATTTCATTCCGGGGGTGTCCTAAAAATCGACTAAGGGAAAATGTATGTTTAAGTCTCATAATAAACACGAGACGGAAAATCCGAAATTAAACCCTATACCAACCCGTCTGGCCAGCGTGGTATATATATGTAGGTCAACTGTCCCTCCGTCACTGAAGGAGGCCTGTCCCTGCAGTGGGACAGGCCTCCTTCAGTGACGGAGTACCACACAGAGGCTACTGTTTTTTTTACCTCCTTCTTAGCGCAGCGGTCGCACAAGCGATTGCCTTGCACGAGGTTGCGGGTTGAAATCCACACAAGAGAATTGATATATTTTTTAATTTTATTTACCCCATATCATATTATGACTATGTTTCAACATAAACCTTTTGTTATAAGTACAATAGAAAATCAAGGCAACACAGAAAAGGCAAATTAGATTAGGTTTTAGTCTTATATTTTTTTTGATTTCTAAAATATTGAGAGGACTTTGTTCAGCGTAGAATGATACAGGCTGAAACTTAAAAACTAAGTGAAATATTAACCATAAGTTACTACCACAGGTTACTACAATAATCATCATAACATCATCATCATACCAGCCCATTATTGTCCCACTGCAGGGACGGGCCTCCTTCCATGATGGAGATCCCTCCATTATACCAATTGGCCTACTACCACACTGGCCAGACGGATTGGAATAGGGTTTAATTTCAAGTTTTCCTTCCTTTTATTTCGTGAAGATAATTTCACGGATAGGCCCATAGGAGGTTTTTACGACACCCATGGGATAAGATGGGGTGGTGACATATTGTATTCTTACTCCGTCACCACATGGAGAACTACTAATACTAACGTAAGCTTTATAAAATTGTATAATAAGTATTTTCAATTGTTACTATGGTGGAAGTAATAAAATGTTATTCCCATCGCTGCACGTTTAATTCGTCTTATTACTTGGGTTAATTTAAAAAGTATTTACGGAAAAATGTTTACCCTTTACAGATTAATTACAGCGTAGGTAGAAGAATAGAATTTTCCGTAACTTCCGTCAACTAAGTATACTCGTAAATAAAACGTGCGGTTAACCTTTAACCACCCTTTTTTAAAATAAAAATAGAATTATCAACCCTGAACTTTAAAAATTAACAAAAATACAGAAAACAAAACAAACTTTTATATAAGTAATATGAAATATAAATAACTAGGTGCTTAGGTAACTTTAATTTGAATCGCTTGTTATGTTTTCATGATGGAGGATGCAGATGCTGAGTACTTATATGATGATAAATAAATGCTTGAAAAATTTCTATTTCTATGACTACCTATTCCTACATTAATATTATAATATTATGTCCAGCAATTAGGAATTGCTATTGAATTTCCATAATGGGAACCTATTCAGAAAAACAGTCAACAAACAAACATTATATAAACCGATGATACAAGGAAAACAAACTACGAAGAGTCTGGCGAGGAGTATCGCGCGCTATGTCGTGCGAGGTGAAGTAAAAGTCACGTCGCGTTCCTCGTTGGCCGCGGTCACGTGTGAGCAAGCGTGGTCTCTAGCGCGCTAGCGAAGCGAAGCCGGACCGGACACTAGGGAGGGAACACACACCGTACTCTAATAATATGAGAATATGAACGCAAATAAACAAGGATAAATAAAAATGTTTGCCGTAATACATGCTTATATAATTTTCCATAACAACTGCATAAATTGATATCTTATCTAAGTAGAAATTTTAAGTGAATTTAGTGATTAAAAGGCACGAGTGAAGGAATGTGCGTTTACATTCCGATACCCCGTGTCGTGCCATATTTTGATGAACGCTGCGCGGCGCGCCGTCACATGACAAACCGGCCGGTGTTTGAGTACATCCGCTCACACACAGTGTCCGCGGAGTTCTTGAGGCGCAGACGTGTACCTCACTCTCTCTACATGCAGACAAATACGATAATAACAATAAATTATTTTCGTTGTGATTATTTACTGAAAATGGATTGCGAAGACCTGACCTAAGTATTTTCATTACGTTAAACGTGTTTTAGTTTAACCAGGGAACTGGTAAAATGTAAACAGATTTTTATTGTACTTCAAAAGTGTTTTTAGTGATACCGAAAGCTATTGTTTTGATATTGTGACTGAAAGTGAATATGGAAACACGACATTATTGGGAGGAGAATGGACATGCCGCCGTTAAATATGACAAGTAAGTTCTTATTGTTCATAAACATTTCTGTGATTATGAAGTTAATCAGCTGACTTACAATGTCTTAGTACCTAAAATGTTATTTGATTTAAAGCACTTTCTATCCTCTATAGATTGTTACTAGCTATTTACTTTACTAGTAACAACATTGAAATCCGAACGTGAATTGTTAACAAATGATTTGTTTAATTTTCTAATCGTTACGCTGCTATCAACCTACTCAATTACAGGTCCATGACCTCATGTTATTCGTTTCATGGAATCGCGGCTAACGTTAACAATCTTTCAGATTAACATTTTTGATAAACCTCACGTCATGAAAGTCGTATAATCATGGCATATTATGTATTACTCTCTTTACCAAGTATTTATCCAGGTTCATTTTCTAAGTTATTAGAGGTCAAGGTCTTGGGTTAGAAGGACGCGGCCTTGGCCTAGAAACAGCAAAACTGTTTGACGAAAACTTTCCTAACATAATAGGTATGTGTTATGTTACCGTTACCAGTAAATAGTAAAATTCAATATTTTATTTTAATAGGATCTTTGTTAAATTCGTATTTTCAACATTTTATCCTATCCTACTATGTAATATTATAAATGCGAAAGTTTGTGAGGATAGATGGATAGATGTATGTTTGTTACTCTTTCACGCAAAACTACTGAATAGATTTTGGAATATGGGTAGTTTAGGGTTTAGAAAAACATTTAACCTACCTATACAACGATGGTGAAGCCGCGGGCATCAGATAGTTGATATAAATGAACGAAGACAGGTCTTAATTTCGCCTTTAACTGCACCTCGAAATAAACTTGTAGTATTTTCTCGTTTTTATGTAACACAGTTGCATTAAAAAAATACGTTTATAAAGTGTAATAAGTATGTTATGTCTTGTACACCGTATCGTACTTATCACTTATGCCCGATTTACACATATACAGAGTTTTCCAAGAGTGGAAAAAGAGAGAAAACGTAGAACTAGGGGTTGACAATCCCTTGAGATAAAAGATGCAAAAATTAAAATTTATTAAAATAAAAATTGTTAAAGATTCCCCATAACTTGTCAAAAATAAATAGTAATTACATGCAGTTTTTTGATTAAAAAACTTATCCATTTACGATACTGATAAGAAAAATATAAATTCTGGTACTTATTGCATTTTTTAAGATTTGAGAAGGTTTTATTTACAAAGTAAAAATAACTTCATTACCAAATAAATATGCAATAGAGGCAAAAACAAGCCCAAGTTGCTGAGAGATATTTTGAGACCATCATAGAATCCTCAATGTTTATTAAAAACTAGCTGACCCGTGCCCACTTCGTTGGGCGGCGAAAAAAACGCGTCCCTTTTTTAAACATATTTCATTATTACTATTCCACTCCTATTAGTCATAGTGTGATACTATATAGCCTACATTTCCCGATAAATGGACTATTCAAAACAGAAAGAATTTTTTAAATCTGTTCTGTAGATTCAGAGATTACCCCCTACAACGCGACTTCACAAACACACAAACTTTCCTCTTTATAATAGAAGTATAGATAAAATACCGTATTTTTTACCAAGTTTCGCCCTCTAATTTCACTAGCTATTAACACATTAGTGCTTGCTTAGTTAGTGGGCACAGCGTTGGTATTTATCTAGACAGTTTGCTGAAAAGAACCACAACCTGTGACAAAGGAGAATGTTTTTTTTGGGCTAAAAAGTCAAAGTCTGTCCCCAGGTCACCAACTAGGTTCATTACAAAGATTGATACGTAAACAACATTTTCTTCTATGGAACCAACAAAATTCGTCCCACAGAAATCTAGATATCAGCTGTTCAAAAAATTAAAAGCCCTGTGGCACTCCAAGCAGTTACAGTCTGTCCCCAGGTCACCAACTAGGTTCATTACAAAGATTGATACGTAAACAACATTTTCTTCTATGGAACCAACAAAATTCGTCCCACAGAAATCTAGATATCAGCTGTTCAAAAAATTAAAAGCCCTGTGGCACTCCAAGCAGTTATCTACTAAAAAGTCAGTCTGTCCCCAGGTCACCAACTAGGTTCATTACAAAGATTGATACGTAAACAACATTTTCTTCTATGGAACCAACAAAATTCGTCCCACAGAAATCTAGATATCAGCTGTTCAAAAAATTAAAAGCCCTGTGGCACTCCAAGCAGTTACAGTCTGTCCCCAGGTCACCAACTAGGTTCATTACAAAGATTGATACGTAAACAACATTTTCTTCTATGGAACCAACAAAATTCGTCCCACAGAAATCTAGATATCAGCTGTTCAAAAAATTAAAAGCCCTGTGGCACTCCAAGCAGTTATCTACTAAAAAGTCAGTCTGTCCCCAGGTCACCAACTAGGTTCATTACAAAGATTGATACGTAAACAACATTTTCTTCTATGGAACCAACAAAATTCGTCCCACAGAAATCTAGATATCAGCTGTTCAAAAAATTAAAAGCCCTGTGGCACTCCAAGCAGTTACAGTCTGTCCCCAGGTCACCAACTAGGTTCATTACAAAGATTGATACGTAAACAACATTTTCTTCTATGGAACCAACAAAATTCGTCCCACAGAAATCTAGATATCAGCTGTTCAAAAAATTTAAAGCCCTGTGGCACTCCAAGCAGTTATCTACTAAAAAGTCAGTCTGTCCCCAGGTCACCAACTAGGTTCATTACAAAGATTGATACATAAGCAACATTTTCTAACGGTAATAACTGGTTTTAAGAGGTAGGGTATACCCGTTTTTTTTTTGGTTTCACTGGGGTAAAATGCCTACGCATCCCCTTCCGTTGGGGGGACGGAAGAGGTATGTGGGGCTCCCAGGGGGTTAGGCAACCCCCCAGTATACCCACTAAAATTCCCCAGCCGCACTCCTTCATCGCCTGCATGGAGGGGGCCTGGGAAACCGGCAGAGCCTTTGCGTCCAGTCCCCCTTCGGCGATCCCCGCCATTACAGGTGGGCCCTATCTAGGCATACCCGTAGTCGAACTAATTACACACATATATATATATATATATATATACTCATCAATGCAGACAATATTGAGTTAGAAGCCATAATATGTCATTATTACTGCTCCTGGAAGAGTGGCAGACGTACGTTGGGAACATATTGTGCTCATGTTATATCTACTGTATGGTTCTTGGCATGTGCACGGTACAGTAAAGCATTAACCATCCAGCACAATCCATGGATAGTATCATGCCTAGATTGTACCCTACCTCTTAACAGCCAGTTATTACCGTTAGAAAATGTTGTTTACGTATCAATCATTGTAATGAACCTAGTTGGTGACCTGGGGACAGACTGACTTTTTAGTAGATAACTGCTTGGAGTGCCAGAGGGCTTTTATTTTTTGAACAGCTTCTAGATTTCTGTGGGGCGAATTTTGTTAATTCCTTAGAAGAAATGTTGCTTAAGTATCAATCTTTGTAATGAACCTAGTTTGTGAGCTGGGGACAGACTGGCTTGTTAGTAAATAACTTTTGCATGGAGTGCCACAGGGCTTTTAGTTTTTTGAACAGCTGATATCTAGCTTTCTGTGGGACGAATTTTGTTGGTTCCATAGAAGAAAATGTTGTTTACGTATCAATCTTTGTAATAGACCTAGTTGGTGACCTGGGGACAGAGTGGCTTGTTAGTAAATAACTTTTGCATGGAGTACCACAGGGCTCTTAATTTTTTGAACAGCTGATATCTAGATTTCTGTGGGGCGAATTTTGTAGATTCCATTGAAGAAAATGTTGCTTACGAATCAATCTTTGTAATGAACCTAGTTGGTACCTGGGGACAGACTGACTTTTTAGTAGATAACTGCTTGGAGTGCCACAGGGCTTTTAATTTTTTGAACAGCTGATATCTAGATTTCTGTGGGGCGAATTTTGTTGATTCTTTAAACATGTAATAAGCTCAATGGTATAAGTCAATGTACAATGGTTACAAACGTGGGGGCAGCAATTTTATTTTAGCCCAAAGCTCCTAGTAAAAAAAACATTCTCCTTTAAGTGCCGTAACTTTACATACAGTTACATGGTCGTCACGGCCGAAATTGCCTATACTACCTGTACCAATCAGTTTAGTCAGCATAGGATTAAAGAGGCCAAGTCCAATAATTCGTTTTTTAAGCTTAAACTAAAAATAAAAGTTCTATGTTGCTCTACATTACTCGAGTACATACGTCTAAACTGATAAGACCATGTATTTTAAATCGCGGAATTCCTAGGAATTTATTTTAATGGGAAAAATTATTACATAGACAACAATGGGAAATTAATAACATTATTAATAAAATAGTAATATAATGCACTTAGACTAGGCAAACTAAGTAGAACTTGTACAGTAACATCATACACACTTACTTTTTACGACAAATTATTGATTATTCTCACAAAGAAATGTGTTAGGAGTATCGTTTTGAGGGCTTACAAAAAACCACTGACACTTGACAATAAAATATGGAAGAACACCTTAACTAGTCCGACATGCCCATGACTTTTACAGCTCTCATCATCATCATCATAGCAGTGAATTAATGTCCCACTGCAGGGACGGGCCTCCTTCCGTGACGGAGGGATACTTGGCCTACTAATACCACGCTGGCCAGACGGATTGGTATAGGGTTTAATTTCAAGTTTTCCTTCTTTTTATTTCGTAAAGATAATATTCACAGATAGTTACTTAGTCGGTTTTTACGACACCCATGGTATGAGATGGGGTGGTGACATATTGTATTATTACTCTGTCACCATACGGAGAAACAGAGTCCTGACCAGCATGAAGTTAGATTTCCACACGTGTCAAAACAAGGTGGGAATTGAACACACGGTGGAGCAGTTACGTAAAAAACTATGCCACTAAACTCGTCGTCATACTACGTACGTCATACAATACTTAGTGTCACTAATCTATCTAAAAAAAGTCTCGTTAAAGTCGACTAACCTTTTTTCTGACCGTATATCATTACACATTACTGGCAGGACAGACAACATTATAGCTGCTAGCCAAAAGGAAAGTTCCCAGACATTATCTCTACGAAAACAAAAGAATATAAATAATAAATACATATTCCTTACACTTTCACACAACGCCCATATAGTCCCAAACTAAGCAAAGCTTGTACTATGGGTACATACTAGACAGAGGATAAACATACTGAAAATACTTTTTTTGTAAATACATATATTATACGTAGAAAACACCCAGACCAATGCAAACAAGCATGTTCATGCACACAAAGATTTGCATTGAGCGGGAATCAAACCCGAGACCTCTGCGTAGCAGTCATGTTATATAATCACTACGCCACAGAGGTCGTCAAAAACAAAACTTAACTTTAACTATTTCTTAGCCTTATCTTAGTAGAGTCATTTTTCATCACTGCAAAAGACCCATGTCATATTATATGACTTTCACGGTGAAGCCTAGATTACTTTGATGTTAATAAGCTAAGACCTATTACTATTAATATGCGCCAAATAAGTGACGTCATTTGTCTATTTTGATCGAGTTCAATGCTACAAATATTATATTTAAACATATTATGCGTAAGAAAAAGTATTTTAGTATGTACTACGAATCTAAAACACAATCCCACTATATTCCATACTAACAAAAGAAAAGATAATTGCATGATTGTATTAGAAAGGCGGGTTGGTAGGGGACGCCCTAAGCCCTAGAAGTCTTTCTATAGGGAAATAATTGATGACGTCCTTCAGAAAGGGCAAGAGCGTAGCACTTGAAAACGGCACGCTCATGTTTAGACATAAGTATGCCTATTGTAGACAAATCAAAGCAGGTTCATAAGGATCATAGTAGGTAGGGTACTAAGCGCTTAGTAGTCTCTGCCTAAGTGCCCAATGGAAGGAAGGCATAAGTTTATGTATGTCTGTCTTTTTCAACCGACTTCAAAAAGGATTAGGTTCTCAATTCTGTTGTATTTTTTTTTTTTGTGTTTGTTACCTGATTTCTCAAAAACGGCTAGACCGATTTGAAAAAATTTTTTTTTGTTCGTATGGGTATGCTTTCCATTTGGTCCCATTGTCACCAGATCTGGATCTGGATGACTGGATCTTAGAGAAATCGAGGGCATCTCTTGAAAATTGTAGGGACGCATTGTGTAAAATCTTGTCATACATGTGCATCTCTGACGTCACTACCAAATAGTCAAGAGTTAGAACTGGTCAGATCCTGGAGACCAGAGAGAGTCGAGGGAACACCTCAATGGCATATAGCAGCTACCTTGTGTTTGGGCTTATTTTAATTGTATTGATAAAAACTTTACAAAACTTTACTCAAATATGATCTGATGATGAAGAAGATTGAGGGTCGAGGCAATTCCTCAACGGTATATAGCAGCTACCTAGTGTTTAGGCTTATTTTATTCGTATTGATGAAAACTGTACACAACTTTACACAAACATGATCTCATGATAAGGAAGACTGAGGGTCGAGGGAACTCCTCAACGGTATATAGCAGCTACCTTGTGTTTGGGCTTATTTTAATTGTATTGATGAAAACTTTACACAAACATGATCTGATGATAAGGAAGACTGAGGGTCGAGGGAACTCCTCAACGGTATATAGCAGCTACCTTGTGTTTGGGCTTATTTTAATTGTATTGATGAAAACTTTACACAAACATGATCTGATGATAAGGAAGATTGAGGGTCGAGGGAACTCCTCAACGGTATATAGCAGCTACCTTGTATTATTCGCTCATTTTATTAAATTGATAAAAACTTAACACTAACATTATGAATGTAATCGCAGGTATCGTTTAAGACTTGAATGAAGTTCTTATTTGAAATTAAAATAGGAATTAATAATGGATTATAAATAGACAAACAAGTTGTTGAATTGCATTTAATTTATTTTAAGAAGGCTCATTCTGTCAAAACCAACTCAGCTGTCGGCGAAGCCTAAAACATTGTTGTTTCACCAAACGTCGCGTGAGAAAGAGAACAACTCTAAGAAAAGCAGTAAGAAACATGCACACGCACACGCGCTCGATTGTATTTATTACAAATCAAAATGTCGTTCAAAATATAAATATTGTTCTTCTTGATTGTTAGGGTTGACACTAATACTAGCTGTAGGTAGTTACTCAAAAAGTAATAAATCAGGAGTAAATAAAGATAACTAAAATGAGTTTTTAAAAAATATTTTATTGTAAGTTTTGTTGCGGAAGACACACCAAGCGAGACATCAATTTATCTTGTAAGTGGTGTAGGTATGACACCGTAAAACATTATAATTTTTTTTTTTTAAGTTAAACTGTTTATTCTTGAGGCAGTTTTTTAGACCGTGCATCGTTAATAGGGGTTCCATACAGTACACAATAATATCTTACTTCACATACAGTACATGAAGTCATATAATTTTCTAATTAAAAAACCGACTTCAACAGGAGTCGGTTAAAAACCATGCTGATTACAATTTCTAAGATTAGTATTAAATAAATTTCTGCAGTTGTCTTCATCATAAGATCATGTTTGTGTAAAGTTTTCATTAATACGAATAAAATAAGCCCAAACACTAGGTAGCTGCTATATACCGTTGAAAAGTTTCCTCGACCCTCAGTCGTCTTCATCATCAGATCATGTTTGTGTAAAGTTGTGTAAAGTTTTCATCAATACAATTAAAATAAGCCCAAACACAAGGTAGCTGCTATATGCCGTTGAGGTGTTCCCTCGACTCTCGGTGGTCTCCAGGATCTGACCAGTTCTAACGCTTGATTATTTTTATTAAAAATAAATAATAATCATAAAATCTGGAAATGATAGTTGACAAGAAATGATACTTGATCAGTCATTCAGATACCGGGGCGGGGGTGAGTCACGTAAATATAAAAAAAAAATACAAAATGAATTACAAAAAAAAATACAGTTTGTGCAATGTGACAGCCTTAGCTATGCTCTATTGACTATTGTAATACGAGGAATAGGTGAATTTTGACAGTTGATTTTAGTCAAGAATGTCACTGATGTTGGTATTTTATTTAACTGGTTATGCATCTGATAATAATTGGATCTCTTTGACAAAAGAAATTACGAAACTTCTTACTGGCAAGCGATACGTAATTGTCATAAATGACATAAATTAAAGTTTATTGAAGTTTAAAAAAAAAATATTCGGTAACATTCGACGACACGGTCGGCTCGCTGTCGTACCTCCCCTCCGCCGACCCGAGGGGTGCAGAAAGTGGAGGCGAGATGCAAGATGTCGATGGCGGAAACGAGCACGGTAGAATTTCCTAAAATGGTTTTGGGAAAAAGGTAATTGCGTACAAACTTTAGAATGTATCTAGTCAATATAAAATTATTTGAATTTTCGAATAAATAATCTATTCCTAGTCCCAAAATATATTTACCTTTATAAACGATTAATCCTATTTTATTACGCTAAAAGTTGTCATAACATGTGCATAGAATTATGAACTTTGAAGCCTCATAACTTGTAAATGAATTTTTTTTTTACTGTTTTATTAATCAATAAGACTAGATAATAACGAGACAAAACGATATCATCTATAGTTTTGAGTATTTATTATCTAATCAAGGAGGAATTAACTTTCTTTGTTTGTATGGAATTGCGATTGAATTGTTTCCCCTTAAACTTATTCTTTAGATACAACAAAGTGATAATTATAATTATTATATTTATTTTTATTAACTAAATTATTATTACCAATTAACCACGCCCAGACGGTGGCTACGCTTTTCGATGTTTTCCCTATTTAAAACTTTTTGCATGTAGGTCCTTTTTTGTGAAACTTTTATACATTGTTCATTGGAGGTAGATTTTCTACATTAAAAGGCATACAAAGTAATGTCCCACTGCAGGGACGGGCCGGGCCTTCTCCTGTGACGGAGAGATACTTGGCCTACTAATACCACTATACCACGCTGACCAGGCGGATTGGTATAGTGTTTAATTTCAACTTTTCCTTCTTTTTATATCTCAAAGATAATATTCACAGATAGTCCCTTAGTCGGTTTTTACGACACTCATGGGATGAGATGAGGTATATTGTGTTATATATATGACATATTGTGTTCTCACTCCGTCACCACACGGATTTATGGATTTGGAATTCACTAAAAATTTAGAAATAAAATTAATTTTCACAAAAAAAAAGAACCGACTTCAAAGACAAAAATTGCACTAAAAAGTAATAAATAATTACTTGTATTTTGATTTTACAACATTTAATCAGCCATTCTTTCTACTTAATTTTAATCTAAAAAATAGGTTCTTTTCATTATTGTAAAAGTATTGTTAAGGATATTTCTTGAAGAGTCTGTAAATATATTTATTTGTAGATTCTTTAAAAGATAATCAAATTACTACAAATAATGTAATATTATTGTTATTTTTGGAGTCGATGTCAGCCAACGAAATAAGTACGATAATACCTAAGCAAACGGGATGACGGCCATGAATTACAGATTATATATGACTTCGAGATTATAGTTGTTGATTGTTTATGGATTAGTTTATAAATTAAACAAATATTACTATTTTTACGGGTCTTACTCGCGGTACTACTAATTAGCCTAGATACTAGTAATATTATATTATTAAAATAAATATAGTATTATGTATACAAATCGCGATAATTTAAAATCTATTAAACAAATATTCTTATCATATTTAAATAAATATATTTTAAAATACCCGTATCACATTTAAACGTTTTAATATTATAATTAATAACTGATTAAAGCTTTCCAGAACTTAAAATAGATTAGATTTAAAGAATAATTTGCGAATAGGATTAATAATGCAAAATGTTGTCTACAACGTCGTTAGAATAGGCAATAAAGTTTTGTAAAACACACTCTCATCACTTTAAATGGTTTCTAATTAGATAAATATTGCATTTAAAACAAAAACGGCCGTTTCTTTTTCGAATGTGAATTTTAAGTAATTGTTAGTCTGTGTATCCATAGCCATAATATTTGTTTAAGTTTTCAGTCAGAAATAAAAAAATGGTATAATAATAACTATCGTGGCTGACACCGACTCCAAAAATAACAATAATATTACATTATTTGTAGTAATTTGATTATCTTTTAAAGAATCTACAAATAAATATATTTACAGACTCTTCAAGAAATATCCTTAACAATACTTTTACAATAATGAAAAGAACCTATTTTTTAGATTAAAATTAAGTAGAAAGAATGGCTGATTAAATGTTGTAAAATCAAAATACAAGTAATTATTTATTACTTTTTAGTGCAATTTTTGTCTTTGAAGTCGGTTCTTTTTTTTTGTGAAAATTAATTTTATTAACGTAAAAAACCAAAAGGAAGCGATCCATTTACATTTCTTTACCTCTGAACAGGTAAATCGGTGTTACATAAACATAAAAATGACAAAGTTCACAATTAAAACCCAAAAGTTTATTTCCTTAATTACCCCCATAGCAACAAGTAAGTGGCAAGTTATTAATAAGTATATAAATACTTCTAACAAAATTAAACTTTTAGACATAACCACTTTCAGTTACAGTACATAATATTAAACACCTGTGTAGCACGTGACGAGCCGGCGGGGGGGTAGAAGGGGGGGAGAGGCTAGCACGCGTTGTAGCCGCGTCCTTTATACCACGCCGTGCAAAACGTGACTTCGGCGCGCCCGCACACATTTACAAGACGGAACGTAAATACACATACAATGCAGGCTTATTTATAGATGTTATGTACACGTTTGTTTTTATAACTTTATTTTTTTTCATTTTAATATATGTACCTACAATCTCCGTGTGGTGAGGTGACGGAGTAAGAATACAGTGTGTCACCACCCCATCTCATCCCATGGGTGTCGTAAAAACCCGACTAAGGGTCTATCCGTGAATATTATCTTTACGTAATAAAAAGAAGGAAAACTTGAAATTAAACCCTATACCAATCCGTTTGGCCAGCGTGGTTTTAGTAGGCCAAGTATCCCTCCGTCACGGGAGGAGACCCGTCCCTGCACTGAGACATTAATGGGCTGTTATGATGATGATAATTACAAATATTTTTTAAAATTAATATACACATAGGGATACCTTTTATTAGTCCTACTGCTGAACCGGGCTGTCCCAGTGATGAAATAAAACGTGGTCTATTTATCCATAGCCTTGATGTATTGATTTGGGTTTCCTCCGAGTTCTTATGCGCTTACATTTCTGTTAGATTTTTACCCTAGTCTGCTATTACAAGGTGATATTTTTGGGATTTTATTCTAAACCTAAATACTGTGATTAATGAGGTTTTGGTATTAAAGTGGTATTATCATTTTCATTTTGTAGATATTTTCAATATAAATATTCGCGATAGCTTTGCAGAAATACCTTAGTCGTGCAAAGAATGTTTGCACAACAGACTAAATATTATCAGTGAATGATCAATCAATCAATTTGAAATGTTTATCAATTTGAGTTTATTTCTGAATACTTTCTGCAATTATCGTTTATCTTATAGTAGTATTATTTCAAAATTATAATACGTTTTTGTATCATGATATTCTTTAAATAATATAGGTGTGTAAGTATATGCTTCGATCTACAAATTCCTGCCTTGAGTCTGGATGAGGTCTTCGCGACATAAGGCATGATCTTTTTCAAAATAGTAAAAAATACAAGAACTGTGAAAACAAGGATATCAGATAACTAGAGCTGGCCATCGCCTCGCGACTACAGTGTCTGTGTGGGTGTGAAAGTATTGTCACGCACGAGTTCTCACCATACTCGTGGCAACGCCTTTTTATATAATACATACTAGCTAAGGGAAGTTGTTAAACGATGGATGGATTCCACAGGAGAACTAACCTGTACGATAATATGCATATCACATCGTTCATAGCTGGACATAGGCCTACTTCAAATACTAGCACATGTGCGGTCCCATACCTCCTTCATCCATCGGTTTCCTCCCGTCCTATTTAGGTCGACGGTCCTTCGCGTGAGGGATCTCCCCACTCTACCTTTTCTGGTACGCGGTCGCAATTCTAGAAGTTTTCTTTCTTTTATTTTGTTATAGTTGAAACCACGCTGTATTCTGTATTCTTTCTCCGTGTGGGGACGGAGTAAGAATACAGTGTATCACCACCCCATATCATCCCATGGGTGGCGTAAACACCGACTAAGACACTATCCTTGAATATTATCTTTACGAAATAAAAAGAAAAAAAACTTGAAATTAAACCCTATACCAATCCGTTTGGCCAGCGTAGTATTAGTAGGCCAAGTATCCCTCCGTCACGGGAGGAGGCTCGTCCCTGCAGTGGGATATTAGTGGGCTGTTTTGATAATTATAGCTGCTACAGAATTGACGGTTACGACGACGGCGAGACACCGAGGCGCAGGTATGGTGGCAATATTAGGAGGAGGCCTGTCCACGTCTACCAGTGGACGACCATTGGCACAGAATTGAACATGAGCGATATCTGACGATACGTTGACTATATAGCTAAAATTGATTTGGATATAATGGCATGAATACATAGTAAGACAAGTGAGACAAAGTAACACAAACGTAGGTATAACACGTGCACGTTAACGTGAAGACGTCGTACATTTCTATCATGTGTTGTTACGTAATATAATACATGGATATGTTACTAACATATTTTATATTATAATTTGGTCTCTTAACATATTTTACGTAATCTATATTTATAAAACCAACCCAGCTAGGTGTACCGACGACCACAAAAAGGTTTTTGGGCCGGAATGGATGAGGAAGGCGCAGGACGGAGTCCTGTGGGCCCTGTAGGGCTTGTTAGGAGATGCCTATGTCCAGCAGTGGACTGCGATAGATAGGCTGATTGATTGATTAATTACAAAGTAGTCAGTAGCCTGACTGTGTCCTGTCGTGACATTGCTGTTGTCTATTGTCCATGAGCGGCGGTTAGGTATCACTTACCATCAGGTGGACCTCTTGCTAGTCTGCCATCTTACGGCAATAAAAAAAGGGCTTATAATAAGTAACAAAGTGATTCTGGCTTACAGAAGTCACGGTTGTGACTAAGTACCTAGTAGTGGTGAGATACGTGACAAATAAAAAGGATTCAGCAAGGAGTCAATCATTTAATTCCTTCCGGATCATCCATAGGGTTCAGTGGCATAATTTAAAACTTTAACCCCCGGTTTCCGAATGACTGATCAAGTAAATATCAACTAGTCAAGTGTCAAATTTTAGTTCCTGAAAATGATAGTTGACAAGAGTTTTGACACTTGATTAGTTGATTTTTACTTGATCAGACATTCGGAAACCGGGGGTGAGTAAAGCATTTTAATTACTTTCTGAAAGTACGTTTATCTGTTGTTTAATTCCTGTAGTACAAGTTCTGCTTAGTTTGGGATGAGATGGCGTTGTGTGAATGTGTGACGCTGACGAATGTTATCATTACATTTTGAATGACGCTATTACTATCTCTATGACAATGACGTTATTAAAGAATAAGTATTTATAAGTGTATAACTTACTAGCTGACCCGTGCCCACTTCGTTGGGTGGCGAAAAAAACGAGTCCGTTTTTTAAACATATTTCATTACTGCTCCACTCCTTAGTCATAGCGTGATACCTTATAGCCTACGACACTCCCCGATAAATGGACTATTCAACACAAAACGAATTTTTAAAATCGGTTCAGTAGATCAAGAGATTACCCCCTACAACGTCACAAACACACAATCACAAACTTAACTCTTTATAATATTAGTATAGATGTAGAGACTAATTTAAATAAAATATTTGAATGAAAACGAACATGCTATATCATTTTCATTCACATTATTTAAAGTAACAGTTAAATTTAATTTAAATTTAATTGTAAGTCGATAAACAAACACGTGCTTTGTTAACGTAATTTAATTTATTTATGCACATACTGTAATTATTTTATTTGCAATTTTTTTTAATGACAACTCCAGCACTGGGGATTTAGCCTAGCTAGTAGTAAGTACTAAGAATTAGTATTAAGAAGACCCAACGAAACAGTGAGATGACATCTATACATAGTATAAAATGAAGTCGCTTTTTCTACCCCAATGTCCCTTTGTATGCTTAAAAACTACTAAACTATCTTTAAAACTACCCAACGGATTTTGATGCGGTTTTTTTAATAGATAGAGTAATTCAAGAGGAAGGTTTATATGTATAACTCATGCATAATATAGTTTAAAAACTTATATAAATTTAGACATTTTTAATGAAGCTGTATTTGAACGTTGTTTAAGGACATTCTGTAGTATTAACGTGCGGAGCCGGGGCAGGTCGCTAGTGTATGTACTATGCGTTTCAAATAAGAATAGGATCGCACTTGCTGCCAACTTCATGTGGCAGCTGTCATTTTAGTACGACCAACAAAAAAATTCGTAAAATAATAAAAATAAAAATATTTAGCGTTGAAAATTCCGATAGAAACAGATTGTTGTATTCAACGAAAAAAATGTTTCTCGTTTTTTACCGTTTTATTTGTTTGTTACATTGAAACAATAACATGAAAAACCTTACGAAAAAAACAGTTTTATTGAAAATTTTGCAGTTTGTTTCACATAAAATCTGATTCGTATGAAGAACGTAGTTAAGATGCCATAAGTGGTGTGGAAGAATTGAATTCCAATTAAAATTTAATTTCTTTAAAAATTTATATAACATATTGAAGTAAAAATTAATAAAATTTTGTGTTTATTTTTTTCCTTCATTCATGAAGTTCGTTAAAAATGCGAAACAAGATGGCGCTCTGACATTCCTATTCTTATTTGAAACGCTTAGTACTTATATGATGTATTCTTAGTACCTCATCACACAGACAGAAACACATCAATTATTACTAATGAATGTATCTTATGATTGAGTACTAGAGAATGGTCAATGTACCGACTACCATTACTCATCAGAGCCACACGTGTCCGTAATACAGACAGACAGGCACGTGTCATTTGTTTTCAACAATAACTGCAATTACAATAATATTTGCTGACGTTCATAAAGATATAACTGCGCATAATATGGTGTTACGTAAGATATTACTTTTGTAAAAAAAATCCCTAAAAACAGAAACGCTGGGCTTCATCTGCCACGTTAAACATGCCCAGCAGTAGGATGACTAATAACTGAAAAAGATTGCGTTCTACTTTCAATCTTCAAAGAGACAATAGACAATCTTTCGTAAGCCATCCAAGCTTTATGTCTAGTTTTTCATCTGGGATAGTTTGCGATCTTTCGCTTATTATAATAGTCAATTTTTAAAACCTAACAGCCGTTGTCTAGTTGTTTGTAAATTTATATTTTCATTAATATGTTCTAAAAATTACTTTGGGTGGGAAGAGATATGCAGAGCTGACGGCCAAACTCCAGTAGCGGAGAGGCACTGAAAGAAGAAGAAGTAAAAAAACTTAATTATTTTGGTTTTTAAAAGATATATAATAATATCTAGTCCGCTAATCCCGTCTCTTTATGGCGTAGCCCGGGCTTAAGAGTCAAATAATTGTGTCGTCTGTAAAACGTGAATGATAATATTGATATAACGAAGTAACATGGATTCTTATCGTTGAGTCATGCGTTTGAAACTATACTTAATACTTATAAGATATTGTGTGGGGTGATGATCACATTTTGTTTCATTAACAGTCCGTGATCTATTTGGACTATCATTATAATAGAAACTTCGTTTTTGTCATAAGGTGACGACGAGGGCTCCAAACTCGTAGGAATCGTAATTAAGGGTCTAGAGTCCATTTTCTTGTCGAAAGAGTAGCGTGTCGTAAACGATAAATACTAAAAATCTCTTGCATATAGTACAAGCTTTGCTTGGTTTGGTACTAGATGGCGTTGTGTAAATGTGTGAGGAATATTTATATTTATATCGTATTCGGAGATCAGTCGGTATACATCCAATGAACACAGTGCAGTAGCGTGCCTATCTGTGAAGAAGGGTAATATCGTCTACTCGTAAGCTGACCGTGTTAGTACTACTCTTGACTTGACTTCTTCGTGAATGGCCTCATGTGAAACGTCACATATTTTGCCAGTGTCTTGTTGAGGGGCTCGTAATTTTTTTATACAAGAAGTGTCATGATCCATGCTGTTAACCAAATAAATGGTAAACCAAAACAAAACACAAACATCTGCTCAGGATGATTATACGAGTACTACTCGTAGGTTTACATATTACAGTCATAGTGTTGTCAAAAAGTTCGTGGGAACTGCTCCGTTAAAAGTTAAATAATTTATTTTGTGAGAAATTATCAAATTGACATTTTCTAAACATGAATAGACACACGTGTATTTTGACGTCATTGCACTGTATATTACAATACACAACATAAACAAATTGTATGTAACATTCCTACATAGCAGAGAAAACGCACAGTAGTCAAATCTATACTAATATTATAAAGAGGTAAAGTTTGTGTGCTTGTGACGTTGTAGGAGGTAATCTCTGGATCTAATGAACCGATTTAAAAAAATCTTTCTGTGTTAAATAGTCCATTTATTGGGGAGTGTCATAGGCTATATAGTATCACGCTATGACTAATAGAAGTAAAACAGTAATGAAATATGTTTAAAAAACGGACGCGTTTTTTTCGCCGCCTAACGAAGTGGGCACGGGTCAGCTAGTATACAATAAAAGCACGCTTAAGCTACGCACTTGTAAACTTCGCTTAAGCACACATAAAACTTCAGATCCGGAGATTCTGTTCCAAGCCAAAATCATGAAGGTTTTCCTAGAGTGTCAATTCTTGTCAATTCTTTCTTTTAAGGCAAGTTTCGCCCCTTCATTGGGATAACATTTATAATTTAAACTATTTTTCTAAACCTCTGTCTCGGAAAGACGTTTCAATACTGGCTAAGAGACTCTTTAAGACAATCAGAAACCAATAGCGTATTCAATAAGAGTCTTGACATTATCAGCAAGGACTTATCTTCGAGGATACTCTATGAGTACTATAGGGGAGGCGGACACTTCACCGCCTCGTCTTAGGTGATTGACCAAGTTCCAGGTAGAAAATACATACATCGACTAATGCAAACACAAGTGCCGCACGATGCACTATCTGTCCGTGTGGTGACGGTGTCCGTGTGGTGACGGAGTAAGAATATAATATGTCACCACCCCATCTTATCCAATGGGTGTCGTAAAATCCGACTAAGAGACTAACCGTAAATATTATATTTACGATGTAAAAAGCTATACCAATCTGGTCAGCGTGGTCCTAGTAGGCCAAGTATCCATTCGTCACGGAAGGAGGCCCATCTCTGCAGTGAGACATTAATGGGCTGATGATGATTTGCACTATTGGGGGTACGCGAATAGAGTCCACTTTCAAGAGCCACAGCCATGATAGAGCATCCACACGTCCATCATATCGTTTGGCCTCTTAGGATGAGGAGAGTTGTTTGGGTCTTGTGGCTCTCTCTCTATTTGCCGGTTAGCTTACCGGCAAATAGAGAGATAGTCAAGAGAGGCCTTACGTTATAAGCACTCTTTAAGCTAGAGAAAACCCAGCACAATCGTCCGATCGTATGAAAAGTAAAGTAACAAAATAAATGTTACTTTCTGTGCCTTACTTTTGAATATTATGTATAACGAACACAAACCTTCTATTGAAATAATTGGAAATATACTTAGGTTACTCTGCCATAGAATTACCTTTACCAAATTGGCGAGCGTATTCACATTTACATGTATAGAGATCGTATTCATACTTCAAAGGCACACGTGTACAATGACATCATTGCATGTTTAGTGCAAACATAGCATAATGTTAATGTAAACAATGAATTGAACCTGCGTTCATGAACACGTTCTGTGAATTATACTTCATTTAGGCACATGTTTCTGTTTGGAGTCTATTTTCATAACCCAATAAAATATATAGCATGACTTGTTTCTAACTAACGTGAAGAATTTACTGTGTTAGTAGCCGAATCTTATACTATGTATATAGAAAAAGCTGCGAATGTTACAGATACTGATAGTTCTACGAAAAAGAAAAGAATCCTGATTCTGCGTGGCGTGAAAAAGCATCTTCTTCAGCCACCATAGTAGAGACATTCATGCCTCTACAAATATTGTAGCTGGCATCGTGCCCGCCATTCTTAGACTCTATTGGATGCTTAACATCAGGCACCATAGAGTCATTCTGGTAGGCCAATGTAAAAACAAAAGAAGGAAAACTTGGCAATAAAAACCTGTACCTCTGTGTTTGTCCAGCGAGTTTTAGTAGTCCTAGTTTTTCACTGTGTTTAATATAACATCAAACCACAATGCTCCAGACCTGCGCTTCATAAAGGGCTTTGATTTCGGGTAAAGAAACATTGCACCTTCTTTAGGGTGTCAAGTTCCCGATATATTCAACCATAGGCTTTTCTGCAGCGCCAGCAGATTTTTTTTTTTTGACATAAACAAAATACACCTAATTATCGTAGACCTTAAATTCAACCTGGTTACTGGAAGTCCATGCTGAGATGTTCTCTAAAACATTGGTTGTTTTCAACAACTATCAGTGTTTCTGTAAAGGAACATGGAGCAACTTTTATGTTATTAATATGTTACCTTGTCAACATAAACCAGTTACGTATTACAACGTAACCTAAATATAATGCTTCAAATGACGTGTGAACACTCACAACATGATTGTTATTCTATAAATAAAGTTACAGCGAAATGCAAGCCGCTGGTTAATTAATATATTGCTTAATGAGTTCGTCTTTGCTGGCAATGCGATTAAACAAACATGTGCGATTAAACATTGCTATAGAAGAAGTTATTGTAATAATATTATTATTACATCATTACATAATCAGGAAAAAGGTTTTACTAACAAGAATGGAAATTATGTAAAACCTTCTTCGAATTGACGACCTCTGTGGAAAAGTTAATCAAAGAGTAAATTTTTCTGTGCATGCATGCCTGTGATGCATGCACACAGTGAATGTTTGCACTAGTTTGTTTTTATTTCTATATTAAAATTCTCCGTTTGTCTACTAACCATACTACAAACTCCTTTACTTATTTGAGAATAAGATGGCGTTATGTAAGAAAAGAAACTAACTGTAAGAAAAGTAATTATTAATTGTGATAAAGCTCCTTAAATAAAGATTAAAAGAAAAAGCAATTATAAAGTACAATAATTTCAACCCTTTTTATACTGTTCGGTTTATTTTGACCTTTGATTCTATTTTCGGAGAAAGTCCATTAAATTAAAAGAGGTTGTTTAATTTAAGGTCATATTAAATACTTACATTAAAAGGTCATAATAAAAAGGTTTCATGACATTTTGAAGTTACAAACAATAATTTTCCACGAAAATCTCAGCTTTACCTCGGCATTTATAATTATTTCTATTTATAAACAGTTACGCGAATGTTTTTCCGGAACAATTGTCTGTAAAAGCACTCGTTGCCACTCGATTCGTAACCCTTGTCATGTCGAAAACGAGGCGTAAAGTCCAATAAGGGTAGAAATTTCAGGGATAAAGGGTAATACATTTCTAGAACTGTTTGTAAAACTATTAATGTGTGTATTTCCTTACATAAAAGCTGGAAAGTATTACATATTATATCACAAAAGAAAAGAACTTTTTCTAAATAATAATGAAGATTTTACTTAAGTCATTATAAATTAAATGTGTATAATGTATGTATTTACAAAAAAAAGTATTTAAGTATGTTTATCCGTTGTCTAGTTCCCATAGTACAAGCTTTGCTTAGTTTGGGACTAGATGGCGTTGTGTGAATGTGTTAATAGCCGCTTAGTCGTCTTTTATGACACCATCACCATAACATGATACATTTTATTCAGTCTATCACCACGTGGAAAGAACAGCCATGTCCTCCTTATCATAATAAGAACAAATAAACTGAATTCTTAAGTTTTGTTTTATACACCCAATTCTGCCCTACTAAGCTTAAATGGCGGTATCTCAAAGAAAATTATATAATATAATTTATGGCATATAATATAATTTATAAAATATATAATTTATGGCATTGGGATACTTAAAAAAATACGCATCTATTGAACTAAGTTTAATAGCGGTGCGGTATATTATTTAAAAGATATAAAATAACATATCTCCATTTCACTTTATCCCTACATTACTAAGGATGCTATTTTTACAAAACTTAGATTACCTCGTAACTAGCTTTCACTGAGATACCGCTTTTGTGCTTAGTAGGGCAGAATTGTGGTATTGCTCTGTGAATTTAGAGCGTCGGTAATTAGAGTTTTAGAGCAATGATACATGGCTGTGATGGCATAGAATATTATTAAGATATTGTAATACATAATAATTTACAGAATAAATAAATAAAACGTATGTAACGTGTGATTTATTTTCCACGTGTGGTTCATAATATTATTTGACGTCAATTAGTAATGAAACACTATGATATTAATAGGTAATTTATTTTGCTATTGAGAACGTAGGATTTTAATTAAAGGTTTATTTATACATATCGATTGCAAATAAGTCTTCATTGTTTTATTATTACTTTCTCTTACGTGTAGTGTTCTGCATAACCTTTTTGATATAAAAATAATATATACCCGAATTGAGAACCTCCTCCTTTTTTTGAAGTCGGTTTAAAAGGATAATCTCTAGCGATAGACAAAAATATCTATGAAGTCAAACGAAGGAAAACTTGATATTTATATTAAGTATCCTACCAATTAGCCTGGTCAGCCAAGGTTTGCCTGTCTCATGTGACACAAGAAATATACAAAAACAAATAAGTAAGTATACTTACATTCTTTATAAGAAGAGACAGGCTATTTTGTCTGATAAGCTTTAACCAAAGACTTATAATGTAAAAAACATGGATCATCATCATCCACCAATTGACGTCCACTGCTGGATAGGCCTCCTCCAAATACTGCCACCTTGTGCGGTCCTGCGCCTCCCATGCATGATGATTCACAGTAATTCCATTAACTTTTAAATAAAACCTATTTATGTACCAAAGTAATTGACCTATTACGAATAAAAATTTATATAAGACTTGAAAATAGAACTCAAACAAACTTTTTACTTTTCTGAAAGTTTCGAACAAAAACAACTTTGTTTTTATTCGAAACTTTCTTAAACTTTATAACAAAAATAAAGAAATTACCGACTTCTGCATTAAAACAATCCTAAAATAAATGAAACAAAATCAAAAACATCTCCTTTTAAAATCAAAATAGCGATATCAATACAAAGATATCGAGCACCAAACAGCGTTTATCATCAATAAATTACGTCATCAATCGGTTAGACCGCTCTTTACGCAACGAGAGTCGCCTCGTGAATGGCAACGTGACCAAGCGAAGCACGTGGCCAACCATGCTGCGTATTGAGTTCAGTTTTTTTTCTTTTGGTTTTATTAATAACTGGCCTGTTATTTGATGAAGCTTTAGAGGTGATAATGTAAGAAGGTTTATTGGTGGGGGTGTTTTAGGAGTTTTGTTATTATTATTATAGGATTTTCCAATAAGAGGTGTAATTTTGAATACCTACTCTATTATTCCAGTAAATATCGCTATTTAATCTGTAATTCTTTGACATTTGGAAAGTGGAAATGGAACGATATATATTATTTACCCCACAATGCAAATTGACTTAAAAAATGATGAAAGAATTGGAAAGACGGTTCATAAAATTAAAACTTTTTTGGATCGTCGCGTCGTGAAGGACTTTGTTTGACCGCTATACAGATATTGGTGAAAAATATCGAGCTATTAGGCCAAATTAGTGCGGTACCTAAAGAATAAAACCCGTGCACGTCGCAAACAAGAATGTTGCTGCTCGAAGTGTTTCAGAAAATTAAGTTTTATTTATTCCTCGTCGTTTTTAAAAATTAGGTATTCCACACACTTCATTACACCATATAAATAAATAAAGACTAAATGATATCTTAAAGCTTACCAAGTTCATTTAACACAAGAACTTGCTGATTGTGTCCATCCATTCCATCTAAAAGAATATAAGGTCTACGCCAACAGCCTAACATCGATTCA
Organism: Schrankia costaestrigalis; assembly: GCA_905475405.1. NCBI lineage: Eukaryota > Metazoa > Arthropoda > Insecta > Lepidoptera > Erebidae > Schrankia > Schrankia costaestrigalis. The sequence continues at coordinate 19,152,007 of FR997829.1, read as the reverse complement.
AGACCTTAAAGATGGCACTTTGAATTTGACTATGGAAAATTTCGTGTGTAAATGATATGATCCTGTAAGCGTGGCCGTGGTGCCCATTTGGCTAAAATTGTTTTCCATCACTAACGACAGTTGAATTTTAAAGTTGATTCCTTATGGAAAAATCTCTACGAATATGATAATATCAGATTCAGAAGAACCTTGACGAAAATTTCTCTCCGTCACTGGACTGGTATTTTCCCTAACATATTATTATTAATAAAAATTCGACAGTCTAGTGTACCCCCCATCTTAATACTGCACGCACACCAATCACCCAAAAATCCTTGACAATGAAACATTTGTACACGTGTAGCGATACAATCAGTCAAGGTTATCTCTACAATTTGATACTACGACCACTCTCACCGTGTCGGACAATACCTACACGAATATACTATAATAGTGATTAAACATTATACGTACAGCGCCATCTAGTTACAGTTAGCAGAGATAGTGATATGAGTAAAGCCCGATTTACACATCGACAAGTACAGTAGCGAGTTAAGTAGTAAGTTGTTGATTAAGTTGATTTGAATAGATCTCCATGCTATTTTTTGGCGAGTTAAGTACAAAGTAGCTACTTAACTCGCTACTGTACTTGTCGATGTGTAAATCGGGCTTAAGAGAAACATTATAGACAACTGATAGACAGGCATAATCGCGTGTACGGTTGTCGTGCCTGTGGGTGTTCGCATTCCAGACAAAACAATTATTTACAGGACTCTTGTCTAGCCTAGATTATTTTTGGGTCGGTTAATTTCTTCTTTTTAGTCCCGTATCACAGAGCTTGAGTTGTCTAATACGTAGAGAAAGCTACCAGACCAATTAAACATACTTACATGTTTTTTACACTTAAAGATTTTGGGAATCAAACCCGAGAGCTTGTCAAATTTAAATATAAATAATAGTTAAATTAATTATTTCTTTAGGTCAAATATTTTGTATTTTATGTATTTTAATAGGCAGTTTCCGTAGACAAGCTGTTTTCATTGAAGTGCATAAATATTAAAGTGTTGACTTAACCTCTTACTTGTACTTAACCTCTTAAGATCACTTGAGGTCCACCTCAAGAGGTAGATAACAAGTTCAAACAGGTAACAAGTCTATCTTAATTGTTACTTTTGTATTTTTTGCACTCATTAACATTAATGTTTATATTTTATTTATAAATGAACCATAATTACATACTCAACGTGACGCTGACGGTTAATTGTTAATTGATTGATTACTGTGTGCGATAAAAACAATTACGTAAAATAATTTGTTACTAAGTAAATACTATGTATTCAGTTTTATTATTTTGTAAAAGTAAAGATAAGGGATATCTTTATCTTATTATGCAGAGACGTGCCTAAGCGTCGTAGCACATCTATCGTAACGTAAACGAAACGTCACCGTATCAACTCGAGCCGTTCAGTATTCTTTGTATGAAACTCCTTACTGCAACGCACACTAATCGGGCACGTAACGTAATCGGATTTTTGACGTTTAACACCGAGGAAAAAGACGAAGCGATGCCGATCCGTTTACGTTTCGTTATATTATGTGCTATGACCCTACTCAGCCTTCTGCATTACGGATGACGCAAATATTTATTACGGTATTGCCACACCAATTGATTGTCGATCTATGGTAGAATTGTATTGGTAGAAATCATAACTAACTAATTGTAATGTAGTTGCATGTTTCTTCTATTGAATCACTGGATTCCATGTCACTGATAATTTGAAACTGTCTAACTGGTTAAAGAAAATTTGTTGCTTTTAAACAGTCGGGTAACTTACAAAACAATGATAGAGTCAGTAAGTATATAACTTTTTAATTTTATACAGATAATATTTGAAATATAGTTTTGTCGCCTTTTACAACACCTTGATAAAAAAAAATCTCTTAAATAATCTCATAATCTCGTTTTGTATAAAATCCGGTACTTATAGACACTGTATTCTTTCTTCATCCGTTAAACACAAACATGTACAAACAAATAGAAGTTTCTACAAATACTTTATTTTTATTATCTTGATCATAACAAATTAAATTATCGTCTAGAAATAAAAAGAGAACACCAATATAGATTGTTTAATTTATATAATAAGTTTCTAATTCCCGCCATTTTGTCACGTTTTTAAACGTCACGTGCGTCGCGTATCATAAACATGAGGCGAATGAACTTTCCGCTCATCACGTAGACAAAGGCCATCTCTTTAATAAATACATATATTCACGCCTTGCTCCCATTGGTGTAAGCTGAGGAATATTATAATAATTTACCTACATAATTTATCAAAATGAATCCGAAATACTACTAAGTAAAGGAAGTAAAAAGAGACAAGTAGAGCCCTTTTTTAAATTAGCAATAAATAAAGGTCATCATACAAGAGTTGGAACAAAATAACAAAACAAAATAGGGTTAAAAACTTTTGCACGCCTCTCTTACAGGACCTACATCACCATTAAAAACATTTTATAGTGTGAAAAATCTTGAAAAAGTTGTCAAGGCCTTTTATTTATCATGTACTTGATAATTTTATGTAAATAACAGTTTATATCATGTGGTGGCAGCCTAAGAAAACAAAATGGTGCCACACCCTCGTGACGTGAGGTGACATAGGAACTTTTTTGTTACACATTATTTTTTAATCTATAGAGTGTCCATGAAAGTCTCTATGCAGAGTCTGCCTCTCTCTATATAAAGACAAATACATGCTCTATATCCATGTGCCAAGGTCAGCACAACATAAAACTAAATAGCATCTGTTCAAAAGACTGGTGGTATTGAGTTTTAAATCACGGTTTCCTTTTTAGTCACCTTTTAAACCTCACAATCTGTGTGGTGACGGAGTAAGAATACAATATGTCACCACCCCATCTCATCCCATGGGGGTCGTAGAAACCGGCTAAGGGGCTATTTATTTATTAAACTACTATCTTTGAATATTACCTTTACATAGAAAGAAGGAAAACTTGAAATTAAACCCTATACCAATCCGTCTGGCCAGCGTGGTATTAGTAGGCCAACTATCCCTCCGTCACGGGAGGAGTCCTTTCCCTGCAGTGGGACATTAATGGGCTGTTATGATGAAACCTCACAATGAAATAGAGTAGTGCCATCCTGTATTTTTAGTCTGCCACTAATAGGGATGCGTGTACAGTCCTATTAGGAGGACAATTCCATACGTGAAGAGGTCTAGTAAAAGTAGTAGGTAACCCTGATTAAAGTTATCATCTCTGTATTATCTCTATTCATAAAATAACACAATTTATTCACGATATGAATACGCGTGACTGTTATCTATTTAACTCGAATTTCAAGTCTAATTAAATTTATAACATTCGTAATTTGAAAAAACAAACTAATTTTATATTAAATTTCGAATATCTAACATGTGACTAATTTGAATAAACACGTGAATTTGAGTTTTTAGACGAAATTTTTAACTATCAAATAAATGTTAATTTTGTAAAATAGCAGGGTCTATAATAGAAAGTCTTTAATGCCCTACTACAAGGACGTAAAACACTGTTTTGTGCATAATAATCTTCGTTTGGTTACTGGTCAACCAGCAAGTAATCAATTTGCCAGATAACAAAACCTCACACGACTTCTTACCTTGTCAAATTCACACAAAAATAAAATCTAAATATACATGCAATAAGGTTTATATTCATATTAATAATTTATATGTGACATACGCCTATCTGTCATGTATCTATTGATAATCGGATTGCACGTGATCGCCTGGCCAATACTTATTACTGTTCATGATATTTATTTATGTTAGTTCATTTAAAATAGTACATAATGCGTTCGTTTATAAATACATTCGTTTATAATTACAAACATGTGCCAATATTTGTGTGGTCGTCATTGTATTAACCCATTAATGGTACCATATAGTGACGGAGGTATTTTTGGCCTCTTTTTACGGCCACGGTGTCCAGTCCAGGGTGATAGCTATAGGGTTTTATGCCAGGTTTCCATTAGGTTTTTTGTTCTTAAAGAGATTATTAGAGCTGTATAAACTGCCCATAATGGCCCCCATAAACGACTGCCATTGAAGACCTCCCAAGAAAGGCTAGCCCTATGGCTAGCCTTTCTTTAGTGGCAGTCGTCTATACGACTGCCACTTAAGGCCTGCCAATACGTCTGGCATATGTGATTTCAAAAGGCTTCAAACATCGAAGTGGCCCGTCCCTGCAGTGGGACTGTTGCCTGGAACAAAGCCCAATTTGTTATATTAAATGAATTAACACGTGTAAACAATCCGCTGACATAATAATTTTGAATACGACACCATAGAATACTTACTAATCTTTTACGTAAAAGGTAAAGAATAACATCAAATCGACATTATAAGTAAAGTATCGAGTTATCGGTAGGCAATGGAAATGTTGATCTTTGTAAACCTGATTCCAATACATTACTTAGTATGGGGGAGCCCGGCCCGATACATTACTTAGTACGGAGGAACGCGGCCGGCCGGCACGTGAGTCGCTCGACGCACGTGACTCAATGACGTCACAACTGCAATTGCCCTGCAGAGAGACCAGCGATAATGCGTACGAAAAAAGGATCGTTGAACTCTTTACTTTTTGTGCCAAACTCGTTTTAACCTAGATTCGGAAAGCTTGTGTGAATTTTCTTTTGGGAATTGAAAATTAAGATGTTGATCTTTTATACTTCTATGATTTCTTACCTACACATTTCTTTATGTACATAAGTTATATAAAATAAGCTCTCTAGAAGTATTAATTTAGAAGATTATACATACATAAATAGGCTCACACTTTAATCCTAAATACGATGGGGTAGGTAGAGACCTCGGAAAGTTTTTACTGAGAATCTTTAAACACTGCTTTGCTTTTTATATCTTCTTTAATGATGTATCAATATTTTTGTATCTTCATTAGAGATTATATAATAATTAGATACAACATAAAAATTAAGAGCTAGAAAGCGTAGGAAAAATACTACTGTCCCAACTTTATCTCAAATTTTCCTAGTAGAGATAACACGACTACTATAAGAATTTTGTACGACTTACGGCACCTACAGAATAAGCTGGAATACCCATCCCCACTCCATCCATGAACTTATTTAATACTCCGTTAACACACGAGGGATTTATTAATAATATTGAAACAGACACATTTAATCCCATAATCCCAATTTAAGGGATTAATATACATTGATAGTCTAAATAATTTTATCCAGACTAAATATATATAATAATGGTTTGGGAAACACGTTGGTTAGTTCGTCACTAGGTATATAAATATTATATCTCATGTAACATACGTACACATGTAAAGCGGGCGGCAGAACACGTGCTTACTATACGGTGACCATGATTACACTTTTAAGTAAGACTTGACTTGAATATCACGCGTTTTTGGAGAGATAAATGTATAGATTCTTATACTGTTGTTATGTATTAAAACTAAGATATATCAGGGAAGAAGCGAGTCAAGCCCAAGCCAACACAAGTGTTTATACTACTTACTGGGGCTGCCTCAATTTACATAACAAATGTATGTTTTGATACTGAATAAACATTTTATTTATTATTATATTATTAGATTCGTGTTTTCTTTGAGCTGGGTTGCATAGGAAGTTGGTTAAGGTTTTAACTGTCCGTTAATATCCCCCTGCAGGGATCTTCTTCTTGAAAATGTGACTCCCAATACCAAGGTGGATTGACTAATTTGTATAAGGTTTTGCGTAAAAAAATTGTAGTAAGTTCCTTTTGATGTCTTCCCGTTCCGTGCGAAGCATGATATATAGGTAATTATGCAATTAAGTGGTTTTATTTGTGCAATGTCTTATCAATGCCTGTAATGTACAAAACTAAAAACGAAATTAGGAATTATATTTATAAGTAGCCTGCTGGTTTGGGTAATCTAAAGAACTGCCTAGTGCTAAAATTTGGAGGAGGCCTCCACCTAATATTTCCAGAAGTGAACGTCCATTAGCTGATACTATGGTGATGATCCTAATCGCAGAAAACATCAGACTAATGAAAACATTCAAGGTCAACGGCATAAAATATGTATTAAGTGGAAATTAAGACAAATCTCAAACAATATTATCCCAATTTTATTTTTTTACTTTTAAGTAGTAAAGAGATAATAATACATTAAGATATTATCTAGACTATCCCATAATAACGTGAAGATTGGCACAACCTACTTAATAGTAACGGATCAAAAGCAACAGAGTGTCATTGCTTACTGTGTGTGGTTGACGTGTTCTCTTGGATCAGTGAAATATATTCCAGTGACTAATTCCTTGACTTATTTAACTGGTGCAATATTTAACTGGTGTTTAAGTTAACTAATAGTTGATAAAGCAATGTATTTTGTAGTGTTTGTTATCCATTTATTGTGATGAATGTGCTGTTGACTCCGTTTTCGAGGCCCGACCCCTATGTGTCCGATCAGTTGCCAAGATTATTGGCGTAAGTTGTTTGATTATATATTGTTAATGTTTATATAATGTAAATACAACGTGACATGTGTTTTAATTAATGTATCGGATTATTTTGCATTGGCAACTCTATTATTGCTAGGAACTTTTTTAGAAAGTCTATCTTGTATTGTCTATGCGGCAGCGGAAAATTCATATGTGGTAAGGTAAGTCTTTTTAGCAAGATGAACCCTCTCCAGGGTGATACCATTCTTGTTATCCAAGCAGTAGTTTGGAGGAAAGGTACTGAAGCTAGTCAAATTACTGGACTGTTGGACAGTGATGTGCGCAATGCCATTATGAGTTTTTTATTTGTAAAATGCAGAGTTCTTCTGGTAAGGAGATCCGTGAAAAATTTCTAAATAAAAAAAAAGGCACGAATTAATTAATTATTAAGTACAAGCTTTGCTAGTTACTAGTAGTTTGGGACTAAGTGGCGTTGTCTGAATGTGTGAAGATTATTTATTTATTTATTATTTATTTTATTCATAAATCATCTTTCAAAGCTTTCCTAAGATAAACGGTCCTTCAAAGGAAAAGTATAAAGGTTTTTAACCGACATTGAAATTGCAAACGTCCATGAACTACAGCAAATGTTTACAATCAGGCGAGCCGTAAGTTTATTTGCCACGTGAGCGGGGTGACATGGCTACACAAAATTTAATTAGAAGTTAGCTTGAGTAGGTCCCTTGGGCTGGGGAGGTAAACTTGACCTCCTAATGCCACCTTGGTGGCTGTACCCAGAGTTGGTATCGGTTTTTTTTGGAAATTTTTCTTCTTTGCTACATATGTTGGCTACTAAGTACTTAATAGTTGTTCTCTTAACTAATTATGTCTAATTAATTATTTAGTCTTTTACACACACCTCCGGGATGTGATTGGATGATAATGCCTCGTATTCTTAATCCATAAAAGTATATCATGAATCATGATAGGCTTCAGATTTTTTAAAATATTCTAACAATATTTAAGGATCAAGGCATGTGTTTCGACATTACGCAGACATAAAATAAATACTTGTTGGGTATTCGAAACCACTATCTCTGGCCACGGCAAATTATAAGACCGTTGTGCCAACGAGGCAGGAAAATACACCTGCTTAGTAGGCAAACATAGTAGCGATCCAATAGCCGCATATAGTTTAATACTACAATCTATTTCACATAACGCCATCTGGTCCCAAGCTAAGCAGAGCTGGTCATCATAACAGCCCATTAATGTCCCACTGCAGGGACGGGCCTCATCTGGTGAAGGAGGGATATCTGTACGAAATAAAAAGAAGAAAACTTGACATTAAACCCTATACCAATCCGTTTGGCCAGCGTGGTATTAGTAGGCCAAGTATCCCTCCGTTATGAGAGGAGGCCCGTCCCTGCAGTGGGACATTAATGGGCTGTTATGATGAAGGAGTTATGGGATAGAGCAGGGTAACCCTGGCCGTGGGATTAACCGCTTAACAGGATAGTAATAGTGCGATTGAGCGGTTATTGTCAACATAAGTATTTAATGGATTTTTATAGGAAAATATAAACAGGTTGAAGGTTGACCTAGTTTTGTGCATGAATAACATATCACTGTTTCACGTGGCTTTTATAAAACATACTTATGTATTCATGAGTATACTTACCAACATATTATGTATATACCTTGTACCTATGTAGGTAAAATAAAAAAGGATATATAATATGTATAGGGAGGTATGTTATCAAGTACGACATTAGCAAAGTTCTGCTCAGTTACTGACTGAATTAGTTTAAAACTCAAACCCAATGAAGCTAAGCTCAGTCTGAGCTTAAAACAGAAGATGTAATATTATCTTACTTTCGTCGTCAGCGCCATTAATGGCCTACTCTAGAAATAGGCCTCTTACATTAACTGAGGACAACCTAGTTAACTATATGGATTAGTCAAAAACAGTAGACATTTTTTTCCCTTCATGGTCAACTGAAACAGATATATTCAGCAGTTTAAATAGTTATTTTTCTATTTTCTGGGTACTGGCTGTGGGCTGAGTAGACCCTTAACTATACTAAGTGGTTAACTGAGCCCGCGGGATGAGTAGACCCTTAACCATAGCAAGCGGTCAACTGATTTTTGATTTATGTCAAATTTTACTTCTTTAGTATTGATACAGATATCATCTCAGTATGAACTTTCCTTTAATCAGAATTGAATGACACTTAAGATGTTTATAGACACCATCCTTATTCTACTCCTTCACCACACAAATGACATATACATTAGTGAAAAAGCTGCACATTAAATTCGCATTCTCAGTCAGAAATAAACGAACTAAACTTTAGTCTTGGCTGGCGTCTGTTCGAGACGGCCTTGGCGCTGCGTACTTTTGTAGGTCATACACGTGCGGCAACTTGTTGAGTTAAATGCTTTAGTCCTTTTAATACTATCATAAACACGGGTTAGAATTACGAGTTTATTGGTCTTTTTATGCTCTTTTTATACTTAAGTTACAATAAAACGGTTTTTTTCTCTCTCAGCAAAAGGTCCCCTGCTAGACATAGGTTTTCCTACGTTATTGCTGCTCCTCCTTTCAGTCCTTCAGTTTATATTACACTTTAAATCTAGAAGTTTTCGATAATAGTTAATAATATAATGGTCCTCATTAATTCACTCACGAAGCGATGTGTACTACATTATTGATGTAAATACTGTCAAAGAAAAGTACATGCATTCATTTATGACAACAAACTAATCAATTTGCAAAAAGTGCCCTTAGTTCATTTTCTGATTATGCTTTTACTTTATCCTGGACAATAAGGGACTACTGCTATAAAATAAATAATATTATTTTGTAATTAGCTGTTGTTTTTTTATGTCAGCTTTTTAATAAAAATATTTTTCGTTTTACAGTTACAACTCAAACGACGGCTACGAGCGCGTCGGGGGCGAGCAACTCAACTTCGCAGCCCCATCAGAAGACGAGGCGGAGTACCCCACAGGCGCCTACCTCAAGAAGGGGAAGGTCTCGAGGGCAAGTTTATACTGAAATATTACTTATCTTATTTACTTACTATTTATGTTGTTTTTTCTCTGTGTTATTGCTGTGTAAGAATACATGTTGTGAAAACCGACAAAGGCAAAAAATTGTCTGCAAGAGACCAAGAGAAGAAAAACTTGACAAATCAAATTATACACATCTGACGGCCAGCATGATTTTAGGCCATGCTTTCTTCTCCAACCCCTGCAGTGAGACAGTATTGGGGTGTTGTGTAAAAATAGTTGTTTTATTGTCGTTTTAGCCCTTAGTTGGTTAGTAGCATGCTTGTAATACTATGTTATTTGATACTACGAATAGCTGTTATAAAAATAGGCAAGATTATTACTGGAATGAAATGACTGAATATAGGTACATAACACTTAATGCTGGACAGATTCTGATTAATCTCTTATAAATTAAATTATAAAATAAAAAAATTTTGGTGTCGGTTTTATCACAAGTTTAAAGGCGATGGCATACTGTAACTACATTTTTATACTGTGGCATAATTGCTATAGTAGTTGATTTTTTGCTGACCATTTACCTAATGCATGCATGCCTTTGATTATTGTCAGACTTATATTAGCTGCCATAAACTGCCATCACTCATGTTTCAACCACTGCCCAGAGGTTGAGTGCTAACCTGACAAAATCGCAAAACCGGATTGAGCATAGTCATGTCATAATTAATGCAGTTTCCACTTTGTATATCAAAGCAAATTCTTCATCAGACATAGCCATGATAATCAAAACTCCAGATTAACAGTCAAGCTTTATTAAAGTCTGATGTGTACTTGTTACCTACCTTATATGAAAGACGTGAAATAACTTTTAAATTCCTTTACAGCAAGATCCGATGTCGCACCGCATAATCGAGAAACGTCGCCGAGACCGTATGAACAACTGTCTTGCAGATCTTTCGCGGCTTATTCCTCCAGAATATCTCAAGAAAGGACGAGGCAGGGTTGAGAAGACTGAGATCATAGAGATGGCCATCCGCCATCTTAAATTTCTACAAGAACGTGCAAATGGTTCGTATTCGTCTTCCGTTTGTCATTATATACTTCTTAAAATCTTTCATAAAAGTATTTTTGTTTTGGTAAGCACCTTATAAAAGTTATTTAGTTTAACAAACCATTTATTATAATAAATTAACTACTATTTTATTCCAGTATTTTCTAGTAATATTTACGTTACGTATTATTTCTATAGTAAAATGTTTCAGTATTCAGCTTGATATGTTAACAAATATTTAAAAAAATTATATGACTAAAATATTTAAGCGTTATTTAAAAAAAAGCAATAGATTTAAATGGTTTCAAAGTTGTACAAATTAAAATTTAATTAATACTAGATACCCAGAATGAATAAAGGATTCAGAAAACTATTTAAGCACTAATCTCTTTAACAATCTAGTTATAGATTCACTTACGTGCTTTTACCATATTACTTTAGTCAAAAAATATGGTCCCAAAATATCCCAATATTCAACAATCTTTACCGTTTGGTCAAAACTTCAACATTATATTAGTTTTCTTCATGTTCCTTTAAAATGTTTAGATTGATGTATGAATACATAAATAAGAAACCTAAATAATACATATTTAAATAAATAATAGGTTTATAGTATTCCCTCATTATCTCTGAATATTTATAAGTTAAAAACGGTTTATCTACGCTTTATGTTATTTGTGAGCCTATCCTATTCTAAAAAAAAATATGTCAGTAAGTATGGAATCCTCCTTTGAGTATACTAACGCTACTTCTAGGTATAAACATAACTAACACTGTAAATTATAAAACACTACATGCTTGTTGTAAACTTCGATAAAATGTAACCCCTACAGCTAAGCGAGATTGCATTTATAGTACAATGCTTGAACCCGAGCCTCCCCAGCATCTCAAAATAGTAGAGATAAGTTCTTATGCACTGTGTCTAAATAACAATCAGATAACATCCGACCGAGGTACGTTAATATGTGTTTGTTAGTTACCGGATACAAATCAAGTAATGCTTATGCAAAACATTCATTATTCATTTTCATATTTTTGTGTCGTTTAATGCCATGTGAAAATAAAATATATTTTATACTTTTCATGTATTCATTTATAAAAATAAAGTAAAAGTAACCATGACATCGCTTTAGTGTGACTTATGCATTTATTTTGTATAATACTCATACAGTAGTTTGAAAAAAATATTTAGAATAAAATGCGCGATTAAAGTCAGTCAAAATAAATATACCTACACCGTAATACTTACAAGCAAATTAAATTTTATTAAATGTTAAAATTTATATACTGAAAGTAACTTTAAAAATAAAGGGACTTCTATGTTTGTAGTGAATTTGTGATATTCAGCCTTTAAATAGAAGTGATTAAGCTTATGTCCCCATGTAAAACTTGGGAAAATTTAGAGAGATTTAATTTAAAAGTTTTCAGTAATAGCTGATACAATAAGTAAAACTAAAATCAATCATGTATCAGAATTATATAATTTCGTTTTAAATTTTATCGTAGACGGTACTCTTTCCGAGAGGCGGTGAACTACTGTATGATATTTTATACTGTGGCAAGCACTAGTAGCTATCGTTTCTCTTAGGTAATTAAGAGACTCTTGCTTTTTAATTACGACAATTCAAGAGACAGTTTTTTAATGTTTAGTTTACATTACAGGCAAAAGTTTAATTCATAATAATTTCATACGAACTAAACGAGTCGATTACGCGTTGGAAACTAAAAAAAAATGCCTTTTTTGTTTCCCGACGTTTCGGTCGAGTTGCATCGACCAGGTTTTTAGATTTCACCGCTTAATCGACCCGTTTTCTTATTATGATATTGGGTGCGAAACATTAAAATGTTTATTCATTAACTATTATGATTAGAAACGTACCTTGCAACTTAGTGTAACAAATATGAATGTTTTAACAAATTCTGTAAAATAATATACGGCTTGTCAGGGTAAGTTCGCCGACGGGTAAGTGCGCCTATCATAAATGATTAAAAACTATTTATGTTATAGAACTTACTACATCCTATACCCATGTAACTAACTAATATAGACTACCCTTATACAATCACATACGCCTCTGTTCACCCCAACTCGACATATCCGCATCTAAACATGTGTCTCATTTAAATAAATAAATTACGTGACTTTTGAAGACAATGTCATTCATATTCGTAAATACTATTAACATTTTAAAACGAATAAAGTGGATATAATATTTGGATGTTACTTACGGGTATTAATTAATAGATACCATAATTAATTTTGTGCTTTATTTAATAAATTAATATATTAACATTAAAATAGTCGAGTGAGGCAAGTGCGCCTAAGTTATTACCAGTGGCGCACTTACCCCGAGCCAGAATTTATAAACTAACAAATTTAGATAGAATTTTATGTTTCCATAAGTTACAGTCTAGACAATTGTATTATATGATGAATTAAAATTACTAATCCAGTAATTATTATATCTATTATTAAGAGTAATTGGGATAGAAGAATGACCGAATGTTAAACGCCTGATTGAATAATTTAGTTATTTGTTTGCCTTCAAATATGTAGGTTTGTAGTTATTACACAAATACGAACGTTCTCCTTTAATATTCTTGCTCGTTATCGATGTTCTCATACCGTTCATGTTACAAATATGTTTATCATCTCGTTTCATCTCAAGATAAGACGCTCTTCTTACAAATCGTTGTCATTTAATTAACTTCACAATCTCATTCATACGAGTTGCTATTCGAAAACAAAAGAAGAAAAACTTAACATAATACACTATAGGAATCAGTCTGGCCAACTTGTTATTAGTAGGCCAATTTGCCCTCAGCCAATGAAGGAGGCTGCAGTTAGACGAGGGACTGTTATGATAAAAAACACTATTAAGATCATTAATACATTGTAGCAACTAATTAAAATCAGTATAGCGGTAAACAAAGTTAGTAGTAGTAATAAACAGGGTTAACCCATCTAACGCGAGAACATCGTAAAAGGACGCAACTCTATAACAGTCAATCTCTATCTAAAAAGAAAAAGCCGTGGTTGGAGTTGGTCCCTGCGAAGGTAAAAACTTATTCGCCAATGTTAAAATTCAGTATTCGAAATTATTTAAATTCAGTCAAATATTTCGTGTCAATGTTTTCCCCTGTAGATGTTTTCTTAGATGGCCATATTACCCGCTATAACAGTTAAATAATTTACGATGTTTGGTTTGTAAAAAGTGCGTCTCAACCTTAACAAAGCACAATACATGACACAATTATTAATTTACACCAATATAACGTGCACATATAAAATAGTTAAGTACACACAATCATAGCTTCGCCATACTTAAAAACCTTATCCACTATCCGTTCTTTGTCCTTGCACGAGGCTTGCAACTATTACCGTTGAACTGAGGAAATCTAATTATAATGGGAGTTTACCAGCGGAAGATGCTCTATCTTCCCTTGGGGTGTGTTTTAGCAGCTGAACATCAAGCTAGCGAAGACCACTTCAGGGCAGGCTATCAGGATGCCGTCACTGAAGTGCTGAGGTTTTTAGTGGAGATTCAAGGATATGGACCTGGCGATGGTCTTTGCGTGCAACTAGCAGCGCATATGCAGAGGCACTATGAAGTTTCGAAAGGTAATTTGTTTTTGATTTTAATACTATTTCAGTTAAATAAGGCGTACTTAGCTATTTTGGTAGTGTCCCAATTGTTGGGAACTAGTCGGTATTTGATATTTGGCATGTTTCTACCAATGCTAATTAAAATTTTGAACATTGCTACATTGTACAAGAACGGTCGTGATCGCGGGTTAAAATCCCGTACATTAAATATTATTATGTTCGTAAAAATCGGCGCGACACATCCCTAGCGCAAGAGTTGTCTTAAGTCCGTATAAAGCATTGTTATCACGTCGGCGGTAAGTCATTAAACATCATTTTCATCCGTCCAGGCGATCCAATGTCTCGTGACAAGGCACGCTCCCATCCTGGCTCTTCATCAGAGACGGCAAGCTCATCAAGTAGTTCACACGGATACGTTGTGAAGCCCACTGTGATAGCACAGGTGCCGCCCCCGGCACCGCCTACCTTCGCTAGTGAACCTTATGAAGAACGGCCACAGGAACAACCTTATCCTATGGAGTGTGACAGAGGTATGTCATGACTTAACAACACTGAGTACTTAGTAGACATTTTGTAGACGATGTATTTAGGAAAATATGATGTATGTGGTGTTTAGTTTTTTTTTCTTGCATGTGTGTCGTAATAGATAAGTTTTTTTTTTCATATTATTGTTTAGATTTTTTTTATGGTTTTAAATTACCAAATGTCAAGGCGACAACCTAATAAAAAAACAAATGAGGGACTGCTCTTCTTTTTGAAGTCCGTTAAAAACAACAAGAGTGACAAAAACTATGTTAAAATTATGTCAGTTTACATTCTATTTCCCTTACTCATAAATGCCTCTTAAATTAAATCACTGTTTAGCGAGATTTTTATTTATAAGTATTCATTACACAGAAAAGCAACATTATATTAAACAAATAAGAATTTAAGCTAATCAATTAACTAAAATTTAAGAGGCGTTTATGAGTAGAATTTAAAGTGACTTAATTTTAACTTAGTTTAATCAACATGTCAAAGAATTGACATGCTTATTAAATTAATGAGGTAATGTCACCCTGGATAGTAGATACTTGACAGAATTAGTTAAATTCTGCTGACAATAGTAGGTACTACAAAAACCTCAATATTATTGCCTGGTAGAGTTTGTTTCTGAAATTAGGTGCTTTATTCTTTTTCATTCTTTCAGTTTCAGTCCCTCAAACACCCATGGCACCGGAGACGGATGGCTCACAGGGAAACGAACCCCTCCCTCTTGACGGAAGACGCAAGAGAGAACCGAACCTACGTACCGTGAGGAAGCCTGACCACACTGAGGACTACCTACATTCGTATAAGTTTAAGAACTCTATTGAAAGGCGATTCTCTAGGTCGCAGGATACTGAGGTAATTAACTTAATTACTTATTTTTTTTCTTTGTTGGCCATGGAAATTGACAAGTCGAAGTCAAATGGGAGGCATGCCCAGCAGAAGGATAATGCAATTTAATACCTATAACTTATGCCTTAACTGCTGTGCTTAATCTTGAGCCGCTAGCCTTTTAAAAAGGTCAATCCTTCGCAACAAGAGTTGGTCCGTTTAATTCAACTTCATTCAACAACAAGAGTGATTGGTTTTAGTTGATCAGTTGTTTGGTAGGATCGGAAAAAGTGGGGTTTTCTAAGTGTAGGAGATATTGTTTTAAACTGTTTAACTACAATTTTCTCGATAGATTGTTGTTTTTAAAACCTGATACTTAATAAGATTTTTTTTGTATATTTTTTCAGGCGGCAGACTTAGCACGGACAGCACATGCACACGGAAAAGTGTACACACACAAACGAAGACGTGCTGCTAAACCAGCGCCCTCTACTTCTACATCCGCCTCGGGGTCCACTGAGGAAGCAAGGGACACATCGCCACAGGTAATATTAACTGTTAATCTATACTAATATTATAAAGAGGTAAAGTTTGTGTGTTTGTGACGTTGTAGGGGGTAATCTCTGGATCTAATGAACTGATTGTAAAAATTATTTTTGTGTTGAATAGTCCATTTATTGGGGAGTGTCATATGCTATATAGTATCACGCTATGACTAATAGGAGTGGATCAGTAATGAAATATGTTTAAAAAAGCGACGCGTTTTTTTCGCCGCTAACGAAGTGGGCACGGGTCAGCTAGAGTCACATATAAATGTAACACCTCTTTTATATGATGGCAATAAACTGCTAGGACAAGAGTACTTTCATCGGACCAGGAGCCTACTGCCTGAGCCAGGATTAATAGCGTGTAAAATTTTTTGTAAAAAAAAGACTCCTTTAACTAAATGTTTCGTTCCTTCTCATAATATTGAGTTTTATAAGCTAAGTTTGGCCGTTCTGAAACAGCAATCGTGCACAAAATCAGAAAGATTTTCCGCTCTTCGCAATTACCACCCTGAATTGAATTTTACATCACTGTCGGGATAAGACAGTAAAATTTTATATGATAAAATGACAAGTATGTGTATTTCCTGCACTGCCTACGGTTACCCATAATTGGGGAATCGAGGTTGCAGTATTGACTTTAGGCTTGGAGAAAATGCGAAGTAAAATAGGACTCCAGCACTTTCACATAAACAACTACATTATCTACAACGTAAAGACGAGGGGTGACACTGTGACAGAGTCAAAGAGCTAATTCATCTTATAAGATCATTTTTGTTAAAACAATATGTTTGCTCCAGGATACCTCAAGTGAGTCACCGCGACATCATCACTACGATAAACCCCCGCCACCTGCTTCGCAATTTATTCCTGTATTCGCACTCAATACTGTTGGTAAGTAATTGTTTAACATAGGTACTTATTGGATCTTCTAATACGCGATCGCCGTTTTCGAACCTTTTAGCACAGCGACCTTTTGTATTTAGTGATTTATAAAAATACTTGGTTTATACTGTAAGTACAATCAGCGTCAAAAGCAAATGACCACCTTAATATTTTTGAACGCAATATAACAATATTGCACCAGAATTAAACCACCCATTTATTACGACGATATAACTTGTACATTGCTAGGCAAAGATCTCGGGTTTGATTCCCTTCCCTCTGTCGAAACAAGGAGCCTGTCCCTGCAGTTATCCATTTACCCCCTTACACATAAACGCGTCTTAAATTTAATTACTGTTTAGCGAGATTTTTATAAGTAAAACTAACCTTATACCTAACAAAACCGTAAAAATGTAAGCTAATCAATTGACTAAAATTTAAGAGGCGTTTATGAGTAATCAGCTATTAACCCCCAATAGATGATGTGACCAACGGAAGTCAGTTATCGTCACTATTGGTGTCTTGTGATTTGGATTATCTTATTGTTTCACTGTTTTTCTTAAAACGCTCTTATTTTGTTATCTCTTCATCACTAAAACAATGTAAACTAAACAATATGTTTATTTTTCAGGTAAATACTACGTCCCGCTAAGCGTCGACTACGCATGCCTAGCCAGACACCTCGGTCCATACGACGTTCTAGACGCAAGATCAGTGCATCTTGCAGCGCCCTTACATCCAGTAACGATACACGTGAACTTCCAGCCATGTTTGAATTACCATGTCAAACGGGAACCTAATAATGATCGGGAATGGCGAGCTGTATGTAATTAATAAGAGAATAGAATAAGCAGAAGGAACCTTAAATGTTTTTGGATTGACAGAAAATGTAGTTAGAGGTATTTAAACAGGGTTGTAAAGCTACTATGTAATTATATTCATCTATTTTTGAACATAAGATTATTTTTCTTCTACCGCGCTAGTGTTTTTTTTTGTTATTACCACGGCACTAGGGATTTTAAAAAACGCATTAATTAATTTATAAAATTAACATATTGAGTGTAGTAGCTTCACACCGACTTACTCTGTATCTACCTTTTCTTTTATTCCAATTTTCCCGCCCTAAATAAAAGTTAAGCGCCATATTGGCGTCCATATTTAACATTAACAATAAACTTCTGTCTGAAAGATAATAACGGTAAAAATGCAATGTCACTTATCGTTATTATATTTATTAAATAAATGTAACTGCGGTTTAAGTATTATGCCTGTCTATGAAAAACATTTTAAGCGTATTTTTTACTTAGATTCTTAAAGAATTGTAATTTTGACATTCACTTCACTGCTTTCCGAAATTTTGACATGATTAAGGCGCTGTCTCCACGAGCGATAGAATCGCGGCGAGTCTGAACAAAAATCGCCGCGATTACATCGCCGTGTTGAGACACCTTCATACAGAGTATATAGAAATACGTGGCATGACGATAATATCGCTGCGATTTTATCGCTCGTGGAGACAGCGCCTTAACCGCAACTGCATTTCTAAGTTAATTACTGCAGATTAATAAACTGCGTAATAAAATAAATGCAATTAAAATTGCATCCTAAATATAAAGAGCATTAAGTAAATAATATTGCAAAGTCGATTTCTATCTAAATTTATATATTTTTATATAAAACAGCTGATTATTTCTATAAAATGTTGATGCATCTAATTAATTCGTAAGAAGAACGGTGTAAAGGCCTATTTTTTATACTTACTTAAATTATTCACAACTCCGTATGAAGTGCTGTGAAAAATAAAGAAATGGGACCGATCATAATAAAATATTAAATATTCTCTTTTATAAAAAGATTATATTTAAATTTAAAGTACTGTTTTAAAAAAATCTTCGGCTGTTCTAGTCAATCATAAGTCAAATTGATATAGAATTGTATAGTTTGTTAATCGGCGGCAGAACTGTCGCTTTCGAGCATATCTAAGTGTATCTAATTAATTATTAGTTTAAGAGTAGACTAATATAGTTTTTCTATGAACACGCGATGCGCTCATTTGTACACAAAGTTTAAAGTGGTATCTAAAAGGACTATTTAAATAGACAAAGACTATACTTGAGTGTTCTTAGTTTCGGCTGTGATAAAAAAAAGTGTAGTCAAGAGAACTAAATACTGTTCGTGTGTTTACAATATTTAGATTGTTGAACATTTACAGTCGAGCCAACTGCCGGCTTGAAGTTGTTGCAAATAACTGCGCAAATGGTAATTTTGGAACGAATAACTAAATAATAAAAAAAAGGTGGGAAGCGCCAGCCGGGGTTTTTTTATATTATGAAGGGAGGCAAACGAGCCAGCAGGTGGGGTGTTTTATTTGTGCCAGTAAATGCGCAAACTTGTTTAATAGCGAACTTCAGGCCGGTCTGACGCTTACTGTGAACAGGTACTCGCCTTTTTAGTGCAGCAACAAGTACAATATAGTTTTAAGTTTCAAGTGAAATAAAAAATTATAGGTATGATAAAAAATATTGATATTTTTAAGATATATCATGTTGAATGTTGTGAGATGAACGAAAAACTGTATGTAGGTATGTATTACAGCCGACGCACACAGTGCAGTCCAATTTTTTTTTAATCGATGTAAAATGTGGAAGCGACGCAGAAAAGCTGTCGTAATTTTATATTGGTAGTAAAATACCTACATTATGCTTTATTTTTTCATTTAGCTCGTAGAAAAAGTTTCAATTATCAGTCCTTAAAAGTATGACAATTCAAACTTCTTCTTTTTCACTAATTAATGGTTAAGTACTTAATGGAGAACTAATAATCCCCTTACTCATAAACGCCTCTTAAATTTAATCACTGCTTAGTGAGCTAATCAATTGACTAATATATAAGAGGCGTTTATGAGTAAGAGGGTTAATCTAATTACGCGATTGAAAATGCGCGGCTGATTTTGTTACCATAATGTTAAGAAAATATTTATAATCTATACCTAACTGTTAAATTTACTCATCCACTTATTCCAGTGCACTGTCCTCATTTAGGTATACGAATCAAATCAAATCCTTGCTGTTCTTAGGTAAATTGCACTAACTTATCTATTCACATATTATTCAATTTTGAGATTTCCTCTTTGGCTCGTAATTTGTGTACCTTTATGAAATTAATTAATATTGTTTGGACCTCCTTTAATTAAGCGGTGAAATATACGTTAATTTAAAATAAAACTATAAAAGAACCTCAATTGCCTGAATAGATAAATTAGTTGCATTCTATGATTATCATCAGAAATGATTTAATATTTTATGAGAATAAATAAATCTGTTACTCTTGATTCAAATGCAAAGTTTCTTAAAATTATTTCGTGGATGAGGTTTTGTTGGGTATTTGTTTTTCATAATTTTATTTACCAAAGCGCGCTCGCGTTTTAGCTCAAAATGTCAATTAATACATTTTTCTTTTACTGAATACAAGAAAGGGATTAGTTACGCAGTATCTACGTCGCCCCTTTATAAGTTAAGTATGAATGAAAATAAAAAAAATATTGTTTAACGGCCGAATACTCAAACGTCTACGTCTGTTAAAGTAAAGCGGCGCTTAAACTAGACATTTGTATGAGCATTTCTAGTTTAAGCGCCGCTTAACTTTAACAGACGTTTGAGTATTCGGCCGAAGTATGTCATTTTTTATTATGATTGTTTGGTAAAGGAAGAGAGATGAAAGGTGTGGTGTCTGCATTGTGGACAAGGTAAAGACTGAGGTTTTGTTTACTTAGTGGTATAAATGATATGATTGTTAAGACTTTAAATTACCATTAAGTTTAATTAAATGTCTAAAATGTGTCAAATTTTACGTAAAGTTAAATACTAGATACCTTAAATTTAAATATGTCGTTATAAATAAAGCTAGGTATCTTATATTTTGTAAATAAAATTGTTTAAGAAATAAATGTTAATATTTTATGGCAGTTTTTGTGATTTATTTATACTCCCAGGTCTTGATGAAAAAATATTTAAATAACTTCATAAAAAACAATACATATAGAGATACCTGTAGGTACCAAAGGAAACAACAACATGTAGAAAGATTTCTTAACATGATTCTATCCCACATTAATGTTTTTTTTTTATTTTGATTCTACAAGTTTTAATACATTTATTTACAACTACCTCCACGTACAACACATTTTAAGTTCCAAAACAGCTGAACACTAAAATGTCATACCTAAGTCACCTAGTCAGTGACGCTATAAGAGTACAAAATAAATTATGTATGTGTGGACTGAGGGCCCATTTTTTTTTTTGCGGTTTTTTGCAGATTAATCAACAAAAGTGCATAGTTAAAGTTGTTAAAGAGTTTGTTAAACGAATATCAGAGTTTGTTAAGACTTCATTCAAAAGATATATCGCTTTAAGTGGGTCCCTCAGTTCAAACACAAAATCGCCCATAATTAGATAGGTAATGAATTAAACAACAATTTTTTGGTAAAAATCCTTAGTTAAACATGTACAAAAGTATAAAAAGCATTGAAAAGCCTAATATGAGTAGATAATAAAAAATAACAAACGTTTTAAAAGGTCCCCGAGGGCCCACTTGAATTTATCTCATAATTAATAAATTATAGCATGAACATTAAATATTCCTAAGCCAACCATTTGTTAAAAGGGCAAGGATAAATTTAAAATTAAAGAAAGATCACAAACAGTGATAATTATTGTTATTTTTAAGTTTTTAAGTGGTCCCTCAGTCCACACACTATGCAAATGCTAATTGTTAAATATATAATTAAATACAACAATTACGAAAATGGGGAGCCTTTCAGTGCATAGTTAATTTTGTATTTTATCGATCTGTATTTATCTTGTGTCTGGTTTATTTATATTTTTTGTCATTTTAACTGTTTTATTAATTTTCATACTAAGTCTGGTGTGGGGTGTCCACGTTTTAAGAAAACGACTGTATATTTGTTTTTAATGTCATTTATTATTAATTTAGATATTTATTTATTTATAATTAGGATAACCCACGAAACATACACAAAGTCAATCAGAAATAATACAATATTTAAGTAGCTCAAGCAACAGTGCTGATTCCATTACAAGTTGCCACGGCAAGCAAAACATTACACAATATTAATATTAATCAATTAAATCTAAATTGCAATCATTTTTTTAATGTAAAAAATAAAACAATAAAATTTGCAATACAGTAAAATTAAAATGTAATAAAAATTTAAGTTTTAGACAAGTTACAGGTTATATTATTAATTAGCTACAATCGTAATACATATCTGTATGTCTATACATATAAATAAAATTGGAGTGTCTGTTTGTAACACGAAATCCACAGTTTTTAAGGTTCCGTACTCAAAGGGTAAAAACGGAACCCCAATTACTAAAGCTCCGCTGTCCGTCCGTCCATCTGTATGTCACGAGGCTGTATCTCATGAACCATGGCAGTTAGAAAGTTGAAACTTTCACAGATTATGTATTTTAGTTGCCGTTATAACAACAAATATTAAAAACAAAATAAAATTAATATTTAAGGGTTATTTATTTTATATTGGAAAAATAATTTTTGACAGCTAAGTCACGTCGTAAAATTTTTAAAAGATGAGTCGTGAAGTCATCGCATTCTGGCGCGAAAATAAATATATAAATATTAGTTTGTACGGAACCCTCGGTGCACGAGTCAGACTCGCACTTGCACGTTTTATTTACTTATTGAAAGAAAGACAGAAAATCTATTTATTTGTCAGACACATAAAATAGAACAAAGTTTGTAAATCCGAAAAAGAAAGACAATGGAAAAAATTGTTACTCGAGGCGGGACTCGAACCCGCGTCTCTGAACTATACGCGTCCAGCACCATGACCAACTAGGCCACCCGAGCATCCATCTGGACCACCAAACTCGAACTCAACTGTACAACGCCATCGTGCCTAGATGGCGTTGTACAGTTTGTAAGTTGTGGCCCGGCGTCGTATAAAGCAATGGTTAAATTTGGGGGTCGAGACGGATACTCGGGTGGCCTAATTGGTCATGGCGCTGGACGCGTTTAGTCCAGACACGCGGGTTTGAGTCCAGCTTCGAGTACCAATTTTTTCCACTGTCTTTCTTCTTTTCGGATTTTTCTAGTTATACCTAAGTTCTATAGGTAAAAAAATATTTGTAATTTAATACAAAAAAAAATTGTAAATTTTACGGCGCGTAAACTAGGATAAGTACTTTAGATTTTGAAAAATATTTAGGATCTCCAGGAAAAAGAATAGGCGAGAGTTAGTACTACATAAATTATTTTATCGTGATGTAGTTGCGGGCTACAGCAAGTTGAAAATAAAACTAAATTAATTATGACTTATTGTTCTAAAATCACAGACAGAACGACTGTGATTTGTCATCAATGAGAAGACATATGAAATTACATGTAAAAACATTTTCTCCTTACTGCTTTCCGCAATTCTACTATAGTTATCATCGTAACATTGAATTTTTTCATTTACTAATGAACATGTATTTTTTTATTGTTTGTTTACGTTTGCATCAAATAGCACTCAATTCGGTCCGCATACGGCCCAACACAATTACAACTATTTACTTTTATCTCACACTTTATGACTATGCAGAAACTTTAAAACGTAATGTAACATCATTAATGTATGTAATGGTTCTTGATTATCTCTTGACTGCATGGACACTCTACTTGTACGAAAAACATATTTTGTAAATTTGTCGTAAAAGAATTATAAAACCAGTGATAAGATAAATACAGATCGATAATATACAAAATTAACTATGCACTGCAGTGGCGAAGGGTGGATTTTTATAAAAGGGAAGCCGAAGATTCCGTGGACTTTTGTTCTACTTTATATTACTATTATTCTGTAGTTCATAGGTATTCGTGAGAAAATGTTTCGATTTTACCTAGTTGTCCCGAACTCATAAACTTAAAATACGAAAATGTTTCTCTGTTTGGAAGACTTCTTTGATCAATTAGATTAATTGTTTATATTGCTATATCCTAAATGATTCTACATACCTACTTACTTACTTTTAGAATCTGAGAATACTGTCTGTAAGCCACTTACTTATACGTATCGAAATGAGATAATTGTATTAAAATGTTTCGTAAATCCACAGCGCCGGCGTTTCTTATATTTATAATTCAATTTCGAGAATGATGTTTTATCGCACATCACATAATAGGATAGTCAATATAATATAACACTATTAACCTGTCCCTTATAACAACAAACTATTAAATTTGCTGAAAACAATACAAACAAGTACTTACAAAAATATTCCATAGGATCCCAACGCACTACGACAAAAATAAAGTCAACCAATGCACAACACATAATACACAATCATAAATAATTAAACATACAAATTTTACTACTTTAAACAAGAAAGCGAATTTTATAACCTATTTGCAGAAAATAAATACAAATATCTGTTTTTTCTTCAAATGGTCCTATCGTTTACCGATGATTCTGCCAAAGTCAAGACGCAAGCCGTATAAAAATATAAAAACAAATAAATATAATTAAAAACTAAAAATTCAGAAGAAAGGCTGATTTCTATCAGATTTAAATAATTGATAAAAACAAAGGAATGTCAATGGCAAATTAAGTACTTAACGTGAAATGAAATGAAACTTCGTTACAATTGGTCGGTCCACTGGTTGCAATAGTGCTTTCTCGCTCTCGCAATGTTGTAGTTGTATCTTTTATCCTTGTCATAAGCCGATGGCCACCGGCTTATATGGTACCTTAGATCGACGAATACAAAGTGTCACGTGACCGTACGATTTCCGTACAGTCTGTTGTACTGGATTCCTAATTTCGCGACCGGCTTACTGCGCTCCGCGCATGCGCGCTTTAAGTACTCTCTGACTGAACCATAACAAGTTGTTAGTTGACAACCTTTAATTACAAGATGGCGTTATGAGTACGTAAATAATTATATTGAAAATTATTATTACTGTAATTATTATTGCGATTTACGTAAGAGAATACTTTTTTGTTTTATATTATTTTGTATTGAGTGGATGTTGCGTCATTGATTTATAATTGATTAATAGACAATGCTAAGCGGTTTTTGCAAAGGTAAGCCGGTAGGAATCGAGTTATATGGACACTTCGCCACTAATGCACTGAAAGGTTCCCCATTTTCGTAATTGTTGTATTTAATTATATATTTAACAATTAGCATTTGCATAGTGTGTGGACTGAGGGACCACTTAAAAACTTAAAAATAACAATAATTATCACTGTTTGTGATCTTTCTTTAATTTTAAATTTATCCTTGCCCTTTTAACAAATGGTTGGCTTAGGAATATTTAATGTTCATGCTATAATTTATTAATTATGAGATAAATTCAAGTGGGCCCTCGGGGACCTTTTAAAACGTTTGTTATTTTTTATTATCTACTCATATTAGGCTTTTCAATGCTTTTTATACTTTTGTACATGTTTAACTAAGGATTTTTACCAAAAAATTGTTGTTTAATTCATTACCTATCTAATTATGGGAGATTTTGTGTTTGAACTGAGGGACCCACTTAAAGCGATATATCTTTTGAATGAAGTCTTAACAAACTCTGATATTCGTTTAACAAACTCTTTAACAACTTTAACTATGCACTTTTGTTGATTAATCTACAAAAAGCCGCAGAAAAAAAAATGGGCCCTCAGTCCACACATACATAATAAATTTTACATATAAAACGAGATGAACACGAGTAGGTATGCCTTAAGTAGCTGAACACTAGTTACCTGTGCTAGTTACATACACAAGTGGTTCGTGGGCGAGGTAAACACTTTTTTGGTTTTGTGCATATGTATAAGGTCTAAAGTAGCAGTAAGTCTGTCTGTGGTTGCGTCAGTAGTGACAGTAAGAAACAGACACTATATTTTGTAGGGAAAAAGCAACTGCTCTAGAATACCGGGTACAAAACTCAATCAATTGGGAATGCTGCAAGCATCCGTAACATAATTAAAGTGTGCGTTACGAATGCTATAGACACTCTTCTACAAAAATGTGTGTACAATTTGAAGCATTGTGCTTTTACAAATCTTGAGTTATTTCAAAAAGATAGTGAGCCGCCAACCTGGGTGCAGAATGACGGGTGTATTTTCAATCTGGCGAAACTACTTACTGTTTATGTATCAGAACATTACCGTAGCCCAGTTCCGGCAATGTTCTCGAACGTTCCAAAAGTAGAATCAGGTAGGTCAAAGGGTTTCATATTTATAAAACAAATATTCTTGAACGCCTACTATTTTTATACGGGCAATCAGGAGTAGAGTACACAGGGACATTTAAAGCACAGGGGTTGCCTGCATCGCAATCCAAATGAAATAAATAAAAATACTTTTGTTGTTAAACTAGCTTACGCCCGCGGCTTTGCTCGCGTGATGTTCTATAATGAAAATTGCACCCACTACACTATGTGCATCTGTACTGAGTGATCCTTTCTTAGTTTTCAACAAAACCAAAACGTACATTTATGTAGCAAAAAATTGTCAATAACCGAAATCAAAAAAATTGTCACTCTTATGCGAACGAGGCTGAATGAAACTCAGGAAATATTCACGCTGTAAATGAAATTTTTATACCGAAAATTTATACAGAATTTGTAATATTATTTTACAAAAAGTCAAGACATTGTAAATCCAGATAGCTACTAGCTGACCCGTGTCCACTTCGTTAGCAGCGCAGCTATTCCTATTCCTCCTTATTATTTATTTGCTATTCCTCCTCGTGCCACCAACTCGTACCACCCGTGGCACGAGAAGGAATTGACATTCCTCGTCGTACCACTGAATGTCGAAACATGCAGTGAATGTAGCTCTACTTAATTTCTCAATAAATAGAGCTCTTTATAAATAGTTTAGAACTTAGCTATTTTATGAATTAACTCTATTAGTGATGATATACACTTCTCATCAAAAAAATCGAAACAGTTGCAAGTTTGTGTTTTATAAAGATTGTCTGAAAAATGTGTATATTTAGGAATATGTGTTATATGTCATTTAATAGGGAATTTAATGAGGTTTTCAAATAATGATGTTAATGTTCTAAATTCAAATTAAATTTTCATAGATTTCGTATTTTGTTTAAAAAGTCGTATTTGCCCTGTACGTAGTTTGACGGAAAATTATAAAATTAGGCACGTAAATGAAAAAAAAAGCTAGAAGACGTTTATTTAATAACCCGTATCGCGCACCCAGAGTTCCTTGCTCCTCTTATTACTGCGTCCATGCGATGTTTACCCGCAAAAACCGCCAAGTGGTGGCATTGCTGAATTCTGGACTTAGGCAGGTTATTTCGGCTGAAAGATTGCATCTTAGCCTCTCGTCTTTTCATAGAATCTGCAAACGCTATCAAGAGACTGGTTTGTTCACGGACCGTTAGAGATCTGGCAGAAAACAGGTAACTTCTGACCGAGTAGATCGATTTATAGTAACACCTTTCTTACAAAGTCTACGCCTTAATGTCTTTCAACCGCAGCAGCAGCTTCATGATAAACCTATGGCGGCTGTAAGTGACTCTACAATTAGAAGAAGGTTGAAGAAACGTGGACTTGTACCGTACAAGCCAGCAAATAGGGAGGAACTACCTGCAGATCATCGAAAAGCGCGCCTTAACTTTTTACGTAATTACCTAAATTGGTCATACATCTAGTGGAGCAAGTTCCTCCTTTCTGATGAGTGCAAAATTGTATTCTATGGTAACGATGGAAAGACTAAGGTCTACAGAAGTGATGGAGAACGCTTTGCACCATGCAGGATTAAAAGAAAAGGCCATCCATGGTGGCGGTTCATGGACTGTTTGAGGAGAAATTTGTGGCAACGACAAGACCAAGTTTGTCTTTGTGTTGGGTCCCGTCTGCCCTTTTTTAACAGTCATAGGTACATCGAACAGTATCTTGAACCTCTTGTGATGCCCTATGCACATTTATTTGACCTCAGTTTAACATTTATGGACGAGGATGCTAGGCCAAACACCGCGAGCGTCGTAAGAGATTATGTTACTGAAGGCGATATCTCTATTATTGATTGGCCAGCAAGAAGCCCGGACATGAATCCGATTAAAAATTTATGGGATGAATAAAAAAGACGAATTAGTGTAAAAGATCATGCCTCAGAAACACTTAGCCAGCTTTAAAATGCAATCCAAGAGAAATGGAATAGAGCGCCACTATTTTTGATCGTGACTCTTACCCGATCGATGAAAAACCGTACAGAAGCAGTAATGAGAAGTCGGGAATGGTATCCGAGTTATTAAATAAACGTTTCCTAGCTTTTTTTTCATTTACGTGCCTAATTTTATCAATTTCCGTCAAACTACGTACAGGGTAAAAACGACTTGTTAAACAAAATACGAAATCTATGAAAATTTAATTTGAATTTAGAACATTAACATCATTATTTGAAAACCTCATTAAATTCCCTATTAAATGACATATAACACATATTCCTAAATATACACATTTTTCAGATAATCCTTATAAAACACAAACTTGCAACTGTTTCGATTTTTTTGATGAGAAGTGTAGTATGATTAGGGATGTTTGGAATTGTTTTTCGTTTTATGGCCCCCTATCAAAATGAAATAAATGTATAAAGTATAGGTAGGTATTTATAAGAACACTCGATAATTTTTTTTTAAATTTACTGACGAATGCGTTGGCGTTCTGGTTGGCGTTCAAATTCCGGTATACGCACTATACCGGAATTTGAACGCCAACGTACTAATAACGTGGTAAAGGCCTGGAACAGTAAAACAAGATTATTCTAATAAAATGTGGCATTGACCAGCCTATTTGTATTGTTAAATGATGCCGCGTGTCCATATTTTTTTTTTTTAGTAAGTATACTTATAAAAAAATCCGTTGAGACAAGATATTTTTCCTAGCAGTCTGCACCTACCAAAATAAATAAAACCGATCAAGTACGAGTCTGACTCGCGCACCGAGGGTTCCGTACAAACGTATTTATTTAGTCACGACTTAGTTGTCAAAAATTATTTTATTTTCCAGCCAAAATTTTATGACGAAATAATCAAAATATAATATCACTAAAAATTTAGGGTTATCGAAAATTTTCCTTTCCTTTTTTGCATCATGCCAAATTTCAAGTTTGTAGGTAGACTGGAAGTACCCTGTAGGTGCTTATACCCTTGCTGCTCGAAAATTTGCGACATAACCGGCTATATCTCTTGATTGCGTTGGTTTTGAAGTTTAAGTAAGTATTTGGTAAAAAATTCAGCTGATACCTCCAGGCATTCCTGAGACAAATGGTCTTGACAGACATACTGACAGATAGACAGACATCCGGACAACAAAGTGATCCTATAAGGATTCCATTTTTTCAAAATCGATACGCAACCCTAAAAATATGAATTTGTTTTACCGTACCGTATAAGAATATTTTTTTATTTGATTAACAATATAAACTCTATTGCAAAAAAAACGGGCACTTTAGTTTTTTTTCTCTATTTCAATGAAGAAGAACAAGAAATAGGTTTTGTTAATTTGACGATGTATTGGTATGTTTTTTGAAGCATCCTGGCATGATTCTTTACGTTCCAAATTTAAAATTTGAAATTAATAAAAGAAAAATAATGATTATTGTGGATTATTCTAAAATTGCTTTACTAATGGCGCGAATTGCTGAAATGATGACGATATTTTAAAACTTTTTGGATATTTTCTGCAAATTAAACAATTTAATCTTTCTTTTTACATTAAATACCACTTTTTAATATGAGTGATAAAGCGATAAGGGCCGTTAAAATTATAGCCCTACTTGAAGAAGGTTGTTCGCAAACTTACGTGTCTCAGCGGCTAAATGTGAGTCGTTCAACTGTCCAGAGGACTTGGCAACGGTATCCAGAGACTGGTTCGGTCAAAAGAAGACCTGGTTCGGGAAGAAAACGATGCACAGAACCAAGAGATGACCGCTTTTTGGTGAGTCAGGCGTTGCGTAATCGTAAGGCGTCAAGTGTAGACCTGAAGAAGAGCCTTGAAGAAGTAAGAGGAGTAGAAGTTAGCTTGTGGACGGTCAGGAGGAGGCTTTTGGCTGCCAATATCAAAAGTTACCGCCCAGCTTGGGGCCCTAAATTACTCCGTGAGCACCGTGTTGCTCGACTTCAGTTTGCTCGGAACTGTGCTTCATGGACTCTGGAGGACTTGAATAAAGTATTGTTTTCTGATGAAGCTAGAATCTCTTTGTGTGGAGAGGACCGACGCCGGCGTGTGCTGCAAAGACCACGGGAACGCTATGCGGAAGTGTGTTTCGAATAAATCACTCCTTATGGCGGAGGCTCCGTTATGTTTTGGGCAGGAATTAATTCGACGGAACGTACGGAGTTAGTTTTCATAGAAAATGGAACATTAAATGCATACCGGTACATAATGGAAGTCCTAATTCCATATGCACAATCCACATTGACTGCACTTGCGGAAGATTCGATTTTTATGGACGATAATGCTCGCCCGCACCGTTCTGGCGACGTGGAAGCGTACATGCAAGAAGTTGGGATCCGTCGTTTAGATTGGCCAGCTCGAAGTCCTGACCTCAATCCAATTGAGCATGTGTGGGATGTTCTAAATAGACGGGTAAGATCAGTGCAACCTGCTCCACAAAACATCAGGGAGCTAAAAAGAGTCATTGCAGGAGAGTGGGAACGTATTCCTCAAAACGTTATTAAAAACATCGTGGAAAGCATGCCCAGAAGGATTCAAGCTGTGATTTTGGCAAGAGGAGGTCACACTCGTTATTAGGTTTTTACATTTGTAACTTTATTTAATTAAAAAAAGTAAAAGAAAACTAGTCTTTACTGCCGACCACTTCTTATTGTTTGGGCGTGTACATCGATTTTAAAGAATCCATCGTTTTTTTTTTCTTTTAAATGCTCGAATTCACTTCACGCGCATTAATTTACACGACTATAAGTATATAGACTACGTCAAAGAAATAAATTTCATTTAATTAACTAAAATCGACCCTAGAACGTAAATTTCCTTAGGTGCCCGTTTTTTTTGCAAAAGAGTGTATTATTTGCCAGAAACATGTTTACAAGATCTTAATAGGTAGTAGTACAGTACTGCATAATCCGCATGTAAACGAACCACGTAAATAAAAAGTATGCGTTTCGACTGCTCGGCCACGGCACGCAAACAGAAAAAAAATTAGTCAGGGATTCTGTCGAAATTTGTCGAAAACGAATGGCACAAACTAAAAATTTGTCGAAGTAGAAATAAAGAAGTTATAGGGGTCTAAACGTGGCCGCGCGAACGAAACGCGGAGGATTGCGCGGCCACGGAGATCTCAGCAACTACTTGAGCTAGAGAGCTAATTCTTTTTGTAAATGAATGGCTGAATTTGTCAACAATTGTCGAAAAAAGAATCACAAGCCCTAGATCAATACTTTACTAGATATTCACCTCTGAAGTCATGGCCGCGCAATCCTGCACTTGTGATTTCTTTAATGTTGATTATTTCTTTCAAACTAAGACTTTAGACAGTAAAATTGGTGTTGACAGCAAGGTTTTAATTTGTCGAAACTAATGAAAGCAATAGACTCTACTAAAGTTTAGCCATATAGACGAAATCAGAGGAAAACAAAAAGTTCATGGCCGCGCAATCGAAACGCTACTTTGGACGCTGATATCTCAGTAACTATTATTGCAAGGATATTCGTGTTTACATTTATTTATTCTACATTTTAACCTCATTGTAATGACATATCGTTTGATCCTCAGAACAGTTCTCAAGCCGTGTAATCTCAAAAATAATGATACCCTGTACAATGTTCGAGCAGAGTAACCATAATTTCGATTTCATTAGGATATTCCTCTAATGGGAGACTATCATTTTTATTTTAAAAAAACAATAAAATTACTCCTTTAGTGCGTGCATGTAATGAATATAATAGGTTGAATGGTAAAGTCGATATATTCCATGGTCTTTTTCCAGTTTTGAACAAAAAATTAAAAAAAAATTAACTTTTCTTTTTTAGTTAATTTGTTTTAATTTTGCTCTGCCTTTTATTTTGTTTGGTTTATTTAGAATAAAAAAAATATTGCTCTCCTCTCTTTATTGGTATCTCTACTCTTGTTAATGTTGTACATGCCTCTTTTAGGTTTATACAATATGAAGACTATGTAATAATGTGTTTTTTATTGAATTGAATGTCTATACCTATGTATAAATATTATGTTGACATGTCTATTGATAAATAAATAAATAAACAACTAAATACGAATACATACCTATACACAGTATTTATCTCCCGATTCAAATCGACACACAGCTGAGTTTTAAACGAGAATTACGTTCCTCTGCAACTAAACAGTGTTGCAAACTTTATTTTTCCACGGAGTACAAAAGATTGTATTAAGCTCGTAGATACATGTTGAAATCTTAATAATGGGTGTATTATTTTCTTTAATTTTTATTTTATTTCAGTAAGTTTTAGCAACTATCGTTAACAGAAGGCAAAGTGTTGATTCTTTAATAATAATATGTATTATTTCCTATTTAAATTTAGTTTTGATATTATTTCGTTAGATGTGTTAAAATCA
Organism: Schrankia costaestrigalis; assembly: GCA_905475405.1. Lineage (NCBI taxonomy): Eukaryota > Metazoa > Arthropoda > Insecta > Lepidoptera > Erebidae > Schrankia > Schrankia costaestrigalis. The sequence continues at coordinate 19,119,512 of FR997829.1, read as the reverse complement.
ATACCCGAATAATGTTTATTAACAGGGTACCAACAGAGACACTGTACATTAAAATGCGCGATACATCATGTCATTGTTTCAAAGGCAAACTGATAGAAAAGCTGATGTTTTAAACTGAAAAATGTATTTTTGATTGTAATATTATTCATAATTGGTTACGAAAATGACGATTTTGGTAAGAACGTAGCGTACGATTTTGAGTTTAACTTACCAAAAAGTCGTATGAGTACGATTTAAATCGTACGGCTGGCAACACTGGATCAAAGCCACTACTATTCGGCCGTCTCGCCCGGTGCGGTGGCTCGCTCGCCAATAAATGTGCGAGTGAGAAATCATAATCTTAGAGTGAGAGCGCAAAAGGCTAATTTTCGCTTGATCCTCCCGGTTTCGTGGCTAACTCTAGCGCAATCGTTGGCAAAATTGCTTTAAATTAGACCTTGAAGCTTTTATAATAATAATAAATAAATAAAATCTTTTATTTCAGACTCACAATGTTTAGATACATGCATGTCCATATTTAGTGGAAATTAAAAATAAAAATAAAATAAAATCATTCATTAAATTAAAATATAGGGGTTATCCAATTGTTGTAAAGTAATTATTTTACATTTCGATTTTTATTTTAAAATAATAGGTATAACAATGGGTGTAAATAAAAATGTTTGTGTGGTGTTATAAAACCAGGATGTAAGTAAATCTTGTAATGCTACACGGCACAGAACATCTTTTAAATATCACTACACACACAGTAAGTTCGTAAAGAATCATGCGATCGATGTACGAAAAATAACTAAGGCGATAACAAAAAAGTACAAACACATACTTATTAAAAATCTTTCGTCTTTAAAAATAATTAAAGTATAATGTAGTCAATAGTTCCTTGATAGTTTAAGATCTACAAATATTTGTATTAAATAAAATTTACTATGTTTAATAAAAAGGAATTTCCTAATGAAATCGAAATTATGGTTACTCTGCTCGAACATTGTACAGGGTATCATTATTTTTGAGATTACACGGCTTGAGAACTATTCTGAGGATCAAACGATATGTCATTACAATGAGGTTAAAATGTAGAATAAATAAATGTAAACACGAATATCCTTGCAATAATAGTTACTGAGATATCAGCGTCCAAAGTAGCGTTTCGATTGCGCGGCCATGAACTTTTTGTTTTCCTCTGATTTCGTCTATATGGCTAAACTTTAGTAGAGTCTATTGCTTTCATTAGTTTCGACAAATTAAAACCTTGCTGTCAACACCAATTTTACTGTCTAAAGTCTTAGTTTGAAAGCAATAATCAACATTAAAGAAATCACAAGTGCAGGATTGCGCGGCCATGACTTCAGAGGTGAATATCTATTATAGTATTGATCTAGGGCTTGTGATTCTTTTTTCGACAATTGTTGACAAATTCAGCCATTCATTTACAAAAAGAATTAGCTCTCTAGCTCAAGTAGTTGCTGAGATCTCCGTGGCCGCGCAATCCTCCGCGTTTCGTTCGCGCGGCCACGTTTAGACCCCTATAACTTCTTTATTTCTACTTCGACAAATTTTTAGTTTGTGCCATTCGTTTTCGACAAATTTCGACAGAATCCCTGACTATTTTTTTTTCTGTTTGCGTGCCGTGGCCGAGCAGTCGAAACGTAAAAAGGGTATTTAGGAAAAAAAAATTGTTTTGTTTCAATTTATTGTTTGGGATAGATTCAAATTTAATATAAATCGTTTTTATTTTTTTTATTTAGTAGTAGAGCAACATATCATTCAGTGGTACGACGAGGAATGTCAATTCCTTCTCGTGCCACTGGTGGTACGAGTTGGTGGCACGAGGAGGAATAACCCGAAAAAACGCGTCACTCTTTTAAACACATTTCTTTACTGCTCTACTCCTATTGTAGTCATAGCGTGATACTATATAGCCTATGACACTCCCCGATAAATGGACTATTCAACACAGAAATATTTTTTTAAATCGGTTAAAACACACAAACTTTACCTCTTTATAATATTAAGTAATGTATGTTAACATGTAGGACCAACAGTTTCTTGCAGTCTAATTAAAATTCAATTTATAGTTTTCCATCTCTTGTTTTCTACTGTGAAACTACTTGCGGAATGAGATGGGAAGGTGACATCGTTCTTTGTGTATACTTACTTCGTCAGCACCCACATAGTACACTGTCTTGTATATCTAAACTGTAGATTTGTAGATAATAAGCCACCATCACTGATTGTGATTTTGATAACTTAAAAAGTAGATTGTCTGTGTTTCAAGGAATAAAGGAAAGGCTCTACATTCAAACGAAGATTTTATGTAATTAATTATCATAACATCTTTTATTCTCTAGTATTATTTTAAATTTTACATGCTTAGTTCAAACATTGAGAAAGAAATAATAATATTTAACATCTGGATAATATACAACTTTTTCTATTTACGATCACTTAGCGTTAAAAAATTATATTAATATATATATTGCAAAATATTCCATTGTTACATCGAATACCTTACATAAAAATATCCAACGGCTCCCCCGTTGGATATTTTTACGGGACATGCCGAAGGTGGGTGCGACCACAAGGAGTCAAAATACCAATAAACTACGTTCATACATAATATGGCAAACGATAGAGTGCGCTTTTTGTTCACCATAACAAAATATAGCTTTCATTTATTAATAACTATTATAATATATACAAAGACGCATTTCTACGGGATGATATAATTAAGAATTTTTTATCACAAAGATTCATCATCTAATATTCTACAGAAATGTTTAAAAAGTCAAAGTATGTTTTGATGTCGAGTATTATTTGTTTAAATATATTTATATACAGTTACGGCTGCCATTGCACTTTATTACATCCATCTGATAATTAATTCATATTCGAAGAGTACACTTCGGTCAACTAGCTTATTTCTATATTGTGACAAAATAGTAATAGGTTAATATGATTATGATTGAAAATAAACCAAAACATCAAAACATACTCAACAGTTAAGCAATTAATTTACAGTTTATTAAAACCAGATCGAAATATTTACAAATCTATTTGACATGAAAGTGACATTATCATGTTGAGAGCAATCTAAACATATTACATTAATCTACATTTGATTCAATAGAAAAAATCATAAAAAAACCATTCTACGATCGCTTTTATACAATACAAAAATAATAAAATTGCAGATTAAATAAAGCTGTTAAAATATATTTTCTGTGTGTTAATAACTATGTGTATTTCCGCCTTCAAGGCACATTATTGCAACATATTTGACTATAATCTAAATTACGATTATGCATACAACATAAAATTTAAGTAAGCAGGTAAACGCGTACCGACCAGGTAGGTATGGCGTACTAACAACGTGCAGCTATGTAAAGTTAGTCAAAAACAGCTGCACTAAGAGAGGAAACAATATTAAATACAACATTTAAATGAAATTACATACCGATATGTACTTTTATGCAAGCAGACCATGGCTCTAAATAAAAGATGAAAAAAGTTTTATAAAAGAGACAACACAAAGGTTGTAAATAATTCACGAAGTTCATTGGATGGTATATTTTTAAAATCGTAAAAAGCACACAATCTAGTTACATTGTAAACTTATGTCAAGTAAAACATTAGCGTGTGGAACACCCATTACAAAATTTTGAGCAACAATTTGGATGAAATGTCAGACACTGGGCATTAATTGAATGTAGTTTGACTACATATAAATTAATTACATTAATCTAAATTGCAACGATTTCATTTATCTAATATAGTTTGAGGGCACATTCATCCAATAATAACATCCACATTTAGACATTATCATTACTAAAATATTGCATATTAAAATAGATGCACGGAAAGTTTACTAAAATATGTAAAACGGATAAGATTAGCATTACTGTGTGCTAGCTTATTATTACGAATTAGTTTTAATAAAATTGTCTAGACAAAATCAATAAAATACGAGAACAGTAATGGAGAAAACTACAAATATCTGCAATAAGAAGTAAGAAAATACAAAATGCTTTAAAAACAGTAACAGTTATGTTAAACATTAATTAAACTGTAGCTAAAACAATGAAATGGACGAACAAGCAAGTCCTTGAAAGAGGAGATTATTTGAATGGTGTTGTAGTTAATATACTAGATGTGTAAACTAAACTCATTCTCTACAAATCCTACCCAAATATGACAAATAGAATATTTTGCAAGTGTATGCATGATCAGCTTCATTAAAATCACTGGGTGCTTGTGATTAATCTATTTTAGCCCGAGGTTCCTCACAACATCAATTCGTTGTTATAATACAATATAATTATTAGCTGTGTAGAAACAATTGTAAAATTATCTTAACTAATCACGATTACAGGCGTGGTACGCCCGTGATCGCGGTGAAATGCGACCGAAACGTCGGGAAATGGTATATTTCCTTATATCTTTAACAACGTGTAATCGACCTGTGTATTTATTATTTATTTTATTAATTAAAAATCATGAACTTTTTGTTAACTTAAGTTCTATGCTGCAGTTTCCTAAGGTGCATTATAATTTTACAATTGTTAATATTTAATCAACATGTTACAAATATAATTAAATCACAGTTAGTTTTTCTTTTCACAATTTCGAAACATCAATAAATAGCTTAAGAATATATTTGCGGACAATGTACACAGTACATAATACGACATAATTAATAAAACCTTTTGCAAATATTTTGAACTCTTTTACATTTGTAACATATTGCAATATTCAAGGGTAAACGTGATTATTCTTTAATAAAAGAGCATTAGCTATGCTGTTCATTAAAAAAATCATAATTATCACAAAACGACGCGAACGCAATTCTAATGGTTTACTATATAAATAAATACTACAAAAATGTGGTTAATTTGTTGTACATTACTTATTTTATTATAATATATATTTAAATAGTATTACAGTAAAATTAAATAAAAATTACCACATTATACAAAACCACTAGAAGTTTATTCACACATTTTTAGTATTTGTTGCGTTCAAGCAAAAAAAAAAGTATATTTATTTTATAATTATTACTAATGTGATTGCAATTCATGTCAGTCAATATTCTTTAACACCCACATTTTATTCAATTTAGATGCAAAACTATACGAAGCATTAAGTCATGGCACAACTTTGAAACTATGAAATTATTCAATAATTTGATTTTCATGAACGATTATAGTTCATTATAATAATAATAAATACACAAAATATATTGAATTTCCAATAAGTTCAATGTTCAAAGTTGCCTCATGGGCACAAGTAGGTACATCATACTGATACCCAGCTGCCTCAACATTCGTCCTTGTGATGATGGACCAAAGAAACATCTTTGCACAAATACTCTCCACTTAAATAATAACACAGATTTAACCTCTACAAATGGCTAATGCGTATCTGTATCGAAACGACTCTAAATTACACGTGAACATCTAACACTAACAAGAGACCTACAACTATGACGAGCCCTCGGACCCCCTATATACGCTAAAAAACATAAAACAAATAAAAAAACAACTATAATTTACTTAAACATTATGCGTACAAAAATCCTAGCCATCGTTCCCTAAACGCTCTATCGAATAGATCGATAATAAATAAATATATCAATAAGATACATAAACATTGTACATATATAAAAACTCTTTCATACCATTATACATAGATAAGTTACCGAGTAGGTTCCCTATATTATATCTTAACTCTCCTATATACAATATGTACAGAGGGAAATAAAAACAATTTGTACTTGCAGAAAACCGTGGAAAATAAAAACTTAGACGTGAAACGGAAATTTACAATATGCGCGCTGGCACGTAACGTACACTCATACAAAACTTTATTTATACTAATTATTATTATATTTATATAATACAGGCGTTGGGGCTCAGCCCGAATGAGATTTACAAAAATAATGTCTTATGTGTAACTGCTCTATCTGTCACAGCGCTTCGATCCACAACCGCCATCTGTAGGACAAAAATCACAACATTAGATATTTATACAATTTTGCATGCATGCTTAGATTAGAATTATTTTTTATTTTAACTACTAAAGTAATCTGCGTGTGATGCCGTAGTAAGATAACTTGGTATTATACTCGTTCTGTCTAAGTTCGCTGATATATCTGTAAAGAAAAGCAATTAAACTAGACCTAAAACCCTATACTAATACGCCAGGCCAGCGCAGGATACATAGGCAGAGTTTACCTCAGCCACTGAATGAGGATCAACCCTGCTTAAGGACAGAAAGGGAATATTAAGAACTAAAGTAATACAGTATAAGATATTAATTATAAAAAACAAAAAGTTAACTAAAAATAAATAATGAGAAAATGTTTTAACTGTAATTCAAAACACTAAAACCGACCTATTTTGAAATATATTAAGTAATTTTAACTATCCATAGGGGATACAAATAAATCTAAGTTTTTAGCTCTATATTTACTGTGTGCTAGTAATTTCCCAAATAGTGAGCCCATAGTCCATAAGACCGTACCAGTTGTCTCGGTAGCAGGTCTCGCTTCCTCGTCATCAGGTAAGGCGAGGCCAAACTCCCGCCGCAATCGTGAGCTCAGGTTTTCTCTTTGTCGCTCCGTGGCGGTAGGTTGGGCGTCGAATACACCTGAGCAAATAATACATTCTATTTACTGACTTGAGCTATTATCCAAATATATTATTTTGCAATGTATAAATGATGATATTTGGCAACAAATTATTAGTTTTAGGAAATGTTGCCTTTGAGAATGTATTATATATAATATATACTTCAATTACTTTAATATTTGTAATGAGAGCCCGATAAGGTGTATGTGATAATGATTTATGAGTTGAAACTACAAATATTTCAAAAATCATTTACCGATAAATTAATAATATATAAAAATATTAAAACAATAGTTGTAAAATTACTAATATTCTATGTAAGCTAATATAAACAGGAGAGCAGTGACGCGTGCACCATCGGCATATCCAACATCTAAAAATAAATCATTGCGTCTACCATATTACACAAAATAAAATACCGCTTTTCTTTTAACTAGTGAGAGTATTTTAAGGATGAAATTTGTCACGTAACTTACAAATTACGATACGATTTTAGCTGAAATGTATTCACTGCAACTCAAAAAGACCTGGATCACATTTTCTTAAGTTCAAACTAACCTACTTAAAATGTATGCATTATCCAATTAAATGCAATGCAACGTCTACATTTGCAGGTTATTCGATTACATAGAAGCGACGACGAGCATGTGGTTAACATAATAAAAGTATAAAACTACTAATGTTTGAATTTTCAATTCTGCGGCGCAGTTGTGTTTACATGTAGTCAAGGTCGCGCCAGTAATGATTTTAGTCGTTTATTATGTTGAGTTCCTCAAACGTTTCTGCGTCGCTAGCATTCGTATTGAATAGCTTTTAATTAATACAGCTTTTTATGTGTACTATTAGTCCTTTTGTTTTATTTTAATTTGCATTTATTAAACAAATACAAACAATTTAAAGTTTATATTTAAAACAAAACCAGTAAAGAATTAAGAATCCTAGAGGTTCATTTCAGCCATTTTTTTTACGTCGATCATTAGGTATTACGACTTAAAAACTTCTATCTACCAGTAGAGAAGATCAAGAAAGGACATAAACAATAACCTGGTGGGAGGTCTAACCAGCAAATCGCCGTCAATGTTGGTCGGACAGAGTGCAGTACCATTTGCACAATACTGTTTATAAGGAATGGTACAGCATCAAGTACTTCTGCTACTGCTATACACGAATGAGAAGCTTATACAATTTAGGTATTGTAAAAGTCAACTAAGATGCACAGGGCATAAAAAGCTTTATGTCATATGGCATACAGGTTAAGTTAAGGCGCCTTCAGTCGCAGAACGTACCTATACGAAAGGTACATTATGAGAAGGGTGCATTTTGCGAAAGGTGCATTATGAGAAAGGTACGTTTTGCGCACGGGGTGCATTTTGCGAAAGGTACGTTCTGCGACTGAGCCTTAAGGCGATCACGTTTCTCAAAAGAAGAAGTCTGTGAACGAGGAAGGCCTCGTTCACAGACTGGTTAAGGAACCGGGGCAGTAAGTAATATTATGACTATGATATCATACCATAGGACAGTGAATTTCAGAGTATTTAACCCGACATTACACTGGCGAAATAAATAATTCAAAATGCATGCATAATTATTTAGACTACAATTACCTAGGTCATTTATTGCATAATACTGACACACATTATCTACAATACATAATAATATCAGAGTAGGTAACCATTTTATATTTTAACAAACGTGTCTCTGTATATCTACTTGTTGATAAGTGTTCAGTAAAATTATTATTTGTCACGGAATAACTGCATAATAGGTTTCTGATGCGTTTTCAGTCAGTCGCAGCAACTAATCGACAAGACAAGTTGAGTAACTTCGACCGATTTCAAACTTAAACCGGAGACCTTGCAGTAGTATCATAGTACAAAATACTGTGGTTAAGAGAATACTAAGAAAATCGGTCCCACTCTTAGTGGTTTTAATAACAATATATGGAACTTTACTATAGTTTTCTTATAAACATGCTCTCGTTACCAGGCTACACATATACGATGATAATAATACTAGTACTGACGACTTTTAGAACTGCATTCATAGCTAGTAAAACCGCCAGGCATATTAACCAGTCGGTAGAACATACCTATGAAACCAGCAGCTATAGCAAAACATAATAAGGTATTATCAACGTTAATCGAGTATGACAGCATACAAATTACGATGCGGGCAACGAGTACGCATCAACACAACAATTGAACGTAAAACGTGCTTCATTTGACGTAATAATTGCTCTACCCACTCGTACTGTTTCGTGACGAGATGGAATCATTTTATTACTTAGTTTAAAGGTGTAGCTTTATAATATAAGCTATAAGCCTTGTTCTATATAGAATTTCGGGTGTATTCTGCTCAATACCAGAGTATTGTGACTCGTGTGGTGACGGAGTAAGAATACAATATGTCACCACCCCATCTCACCCCATGGGTGTCGTAAAAACCGACTAAGGGACTATCCGTGAATATTATCTTTACGTAATAAAAAGAAGGAAAACTTGAAATTAAGCCCTATACCAATCCGTCTGGCCAGCTTGGTATTAGTAGGCCAAGTATCCCTCCGTCACGGGTGGAGGCCCGTCCCTGCAGTGGGACATTAATAGGCTGTTATGATGAGCAGAATTTGGGGATCGAAGGTTGTTTTTACTAATCCCCATGTCACATTATACAGCTAGCAAATTAGTTGTATAATCAATCACTAGTTATGGTTTTCCCGAAGTACGAGAAACCTTTTCACTCATAGAAATTTAGACGCAATAATTTATTATCACGTTTTTCAATGTACATATGTTTTCATTATTATCATAATGTTTAATATTTATTATATTTTGGAAGTATGGAAATCATGAATTGTCGTTACCAAGGATTGAAAACGGTGATCCAGTAGATGTCATCACTAGTCTAATACGTATACAGTAAGAAAGGCCTATAAAAACAGCGAACTACCATATTATAGCATAAAAAAATATTAAAATAAATGGGTAGTAATAAAAATATAAAATAATATGAAAAAAAATAAAATAGATGAAATGAAAAATAAATAAAAATGAAACATGGAATAAAACTTGCATCTAAAAAGTTGACGACCGTAGTGTACTCTGTGTCCTTTATTAATATCTAAAGCACGGAGGTTCTTCATATTATCTGCTCTTATGAAAAGCTTAAATCAGACGAATTATATAAGATCCGTACATCTCGCACAATCTTACTTAGCCGGCCCCGGCCTGAAGTTTACTTTGCTTTGACATTCGCGCAGAAAGTAAAATGCCCCCACTGCACGCCATTTATCACCAAAAATGAAATTCCCGCAGCCATTCGCAACTACTTCAAGCCGGGCAATTTTAAAGTGCATGTACAAATTAACAACCAATTGTGTTTAAAAGCATAAACAAGACTAAAAACATAAGGCTAATTCTCGTAAATCTAGTTGTTATAACTCCGTTTCCGGTTTGCTGAAAATGACAACTCTATCTTCTATGATTAGCATTTGCCGTTGTCTGATTGGTCACTGAAGCGTCATATTTGACATTAGTGATTTTTAAAATTGACATGAGATAACGTCCTTTTAAAACAAATATTCCACCTAGAAATTGGCAGAATCATTGGTTAACGATATGTCCCCACGGTTAACCAATGATTATTTAAATGAAGTAATAAATATAGGGAAAAAAAACAGAATAGAAACAAATATAATTACGAGAATTGGCCTAAAAAAACGTAATATTTTGTATTGCCATTTGTCTAACAAAAAATGTTGACAACTTCAAGCCGACAAACTAAGATTACGCTTACTGTACGTGTAGTTCGTCACTTTAGCATGTATAGGTTACCTTTAGGCGCATGATCAGCGCTGAGCTCCCGGTGCAGTCGCTGCTCCAGCTCGTCGGCGGCGGCTGCGGCGGCCGCGTCCAGGCGCTGCGGGGACAGCGAGCCGGCGCCCGACGACGACGACGACCACTCCGGGCCCGCCTCGCCGCCCCCGCACGAGCCGCCGCCCAGGCTGCCCTCCTCGCACGACGCGCGGAGGTGACGCTTGCGGTACTCGCTGATAGAGAGCTGCAGGGGACAAACACTATTATAACCTGCGTCCCTAGCTTAACTTATTCTACGAACTGTTCTCAGATAAGCTAGAGACCAGTATAGAAGGAAATAGAGGCATTTTTATGGCACAGAGACATTCTATATTCAGTACATACCGGCATTATTGACCGGTGCCAATTAACTTCTTCATCAGCCTATGGACGTCCACTGCTGGACATAGGCTTCTTCCAAACGCTTACACCCTGCGCGGTCTTGTGCACCCCTCATCTATCGGCTTCCCGCCGTCCTAACCAAGTCGTCGGTCCACCCTGTGTGTCCACTAGAACTACCCTCACAAATTTGTAGCTGATGTAAATAAGACTTATAAAGTCCATGATCAGCCTCAACCTTTATGTTTCAAAACTGCTACTTTGTTAACTCATACATAGCATGAATATTTTATAGATACATGTAACTTAAATTGTTAAGTATTAGACAATCAAAGTAAGGGTCTGGGTTGCCATTTGATAACCAACAAAGATAAATAATTATAAATATTGCTACTATAGTAACTTTTAGTTGATAACATTAACATATTAAATCATACTGACCTTATCTAATCAAAAACCTTGCTCTACTTTATTTCAACAATTTTATGGATATTTAGTACTTTGTATCATCACTAATAAACCCTTTAGTTAATGTTTTTTAATTATATTCTTTCTAATAAAAGCATTTTTTTCAAATTTAGAGGTCAAACTAATATTTGCCTTTAGTCATTTAAGTTAATCAAAACGCAAAGGGCATTTATGATCCTAAAAAGATGGAAATCTATTTCCATAATAACCTTTTTATTCTTTACTAATGTGTGTATCTTGTGCTTTCACTTTTATATGGCAACTAAGGAACCTTATATAACTATGCTTTTATTTAGATACTAAATAACTTATCAATAAGTAATATTCATAACAAAATGTGTTACTAACCTTTCTTCGAACAGGTTTTGGTTTTTCTACAGGCGGAGGATTCAGTCTGGGGTCGTTAGTCCGCGGGCAGTAGGGCTTGCTGACAGGCTTCGGCGAAGGCGACAGCAAACTCGACTTATTGGAACTACTCAACACACCCGATAATATCACACTGTTATTTGAGTCCATATTATTCACTCGCGTTAAAATCTCGTGAACACTCTTCAATTCATCGGCCGGCGTAATACTGTCTCTCTCAAACAAACTACTATCTATTATTGTAGTCCTATCTATTGCACTTTTTATTATAGACATGTTCGGTACATTCTCATTAATTGAATTGTCCATATTGAATGACTGCGACATGTTACTGAATATTCCTGAAAATAAACCCGTAGAACTAAAACGTGATGAGAATGGTAACGGTGAGCTTTCTAACACTGAAGGTCTATCGATTGAGAAAGGCTTCTCGTACTTCTCTATCACTGGTGATGCCGCACACACTAATTTTACTGGCTTCATTGGTTCTTCTGGAAGAGGTATATTTTCCGGTGGCGGTACGATTGCCATTGGACTTGGCTCTTCCGGTAATGGAATATTTTCTGGAGCGAGTATTGGTATTGATTCTGCTGGCGGCAGAGGTATGTTCTCAGGAGAAACATGTACTTTAACATCATCAAGTACAGAATTGCTCATATCATCATGAATATCTCCATTGACTTCAATTACTTTTGTATTTGAATCTTCCGTTCTAAGCTGTATACTAATTTGATCATCTACCATGTTCAGATCAAAATTTAAATTAACCTTCTTCCGTTTCTCCTTAGGTGGTTTTTTATTTCTACTTTTAAGTATTAAAATATTTTCTGTGTGAAATGAGTGTATTTTCTTTTGTATGTCATCCATTTCATCACGTTGTGGTGATGAGTTGCCACTTGTGTCTGCTGACTGACAACTATTTAGTTTGTCTGGACTCTCTATTCCTTTGGGATCAATATGACTAACATCAACAGACTCTTGTATTTTAGGCTGGGCAGGTATTGTGGTATCAATTTCCATTGGTACTACTTTGTTATAATTACTTTCATCTATATCAACATTATTATTGTTACTCTGTATATCCTCTGGTTTAGTTATTTCAGGTGGTAGTTCCTCTTCTGGTGTAGGAACTCCTATTATTCTTCTAATGTTTTCACTGTCATGAGGTCCTTTTATGTTCATATTCAATACTTCGTTATCAATATTGCACTGATCGTCGGAACCCTGGCCACTGTCTGACCGAGTTCTATCCCTACAATACATACTTTCCATAATACTTCTCATTTTGTATTGCCGTGTTATGGCTTTGGTTTCGTCTTTGACTGGGGAATCTTCGGAGGTTAAAATAGGCGAAGTTTCCTCATTACACTGTATAAAAAAACACCATTGAGTACACTTTTATTGAAACACATCTTAAGTACAATTTAGTTCTTAATACTTACAGGCACAATAGAATTCTGTTCACATGATAATGATTCTCTTGCTAATCGTCTTTTCTTCAATGGTGTGACCATTTCATTAGGAGGGGATTCTGAAACAAATACATCTGAATTTTAAAATAAGTATAAAAATGTTACTCTTATCGTAATAAGGAAAATCTATGAATATATTTAGTTTAATACAAACCTGCAGATGGCGAGTCACTCTCCTCACTTATAGCTTGCCTCAACCATCGTTTCTTGGCACTGTGTTGTGGTATGATTGGTTGTACTACTTCTACAACCTCAGTGGGTGGTGTACTCCTTGTTACTCTCTTAGCTTTCTTTGGCGGTCTATTTCTTTCTCGTCCGGGTGTTCTAGGCGGAGATGAAGCTCTGGTATCATCATCATGGTCAATATCTTGTACTCCACTTAAGTCTCCTATCATAGTCGATGCGACTCTCACTAAGCTCTCTAAAGATGGAGCGGATACTAAGGCAGGTCTGTAAGGCGACCTATAAGGCGAAGGTGTGCGTTCAGGCGATCTTCCTATCCATTCCGTCGCCATTGTTTTCTTTGTTTTTGGTAATTTAAAGGCAGATTCGACTGATCCTACAGCTGCTTCTACTAATAAGCATGCTGAGCTTAGGCCAAGTTCCTGAAATTAATACATTTGATTATTGAAATGAAATTGCATATAGGTATCTAAAGTTTTGTTTCATTACATACTAATTTTAGGCAATAAAAAATCGAATTAGAATGTAGTATTTGTACTGGGATATTTTTTTTTTACAATAAGCCTTGATATATTTGCTAGTAAGAGTTGTAACAAAAATATTATCTTTACTTGTACATACCTCATTAACGGTATCGTTTCTGTCATTGTCCGACTGCGCCATATTCCGAGGTGGAGATGGAGGGGGTTGAGCTTCATCCCCTGAGGTCACCATGTCACTGTCCGCAGAATTCAAGCGTCGTCGGTTGCATTGAGATGTTGTACGTGCTCGGCCTTTGCGTCTAAAAAGAATGTAATAATTAATTAATCGGAAAAATTTAAGTTGTAATTAAATAACGAAAAATTTAAAAGTTTTACACACTTTTTTCTCTTTTTTGATGTATTATGTACTTCTTCATCATCTTCTTTTTCATTAGCATTAGGGTGCGGATCCGATTCCCGACGTTTCTGTCTTTCTTTCACTTCCTGTTTCCGTTGTTCTGCCTTCTCCATACGTTCAATCGCCTTCATTATAGCCTCCATCTTTCTCTCCTCTCGCGTCTGAAATGTAACCATATTTTTAGAAGATGTTCTATTTCTACTTCCCATTTTTTTATTTGAGTTTGAACTCACCATCTTTCTTTTATCTTTTTCTTTAGTAGATATTTGAATCTTATCTTGGGAGTCATCAGTTTTATCATCTAAAGAGTCCTGGTTTACACATGTAGTTCGACTGGAGCGTGAGGACCTATCATGACAGGCAGACTTTGCTGTGAACTCTCTAGTCACAGGTCTTTCATCCTCAATTTTAGGCTCTTTGAGTTCTTTTATTTCTTTATTATTTTCTGTAAGTTCCTTGATAAGCTTAAGTTCCTTGATAAGCTTAGGTTCTTCTTTAATTGGTTTCTCTTCAATTTTTTCTTCTTTCTCGTCTTCAGAAGGGACAGGCTCACTCTCTTGTTTTATTTCATCTTCCTCTTTTTCTTTTTCAGGAACAGGTTCAGGTATTGGTTCTTCTTCAACTGGTTCAGGAGGTAGGGGAGGTGTATCTTCCTTTTTAAATTCCTCAATTTTTTCGACAATAGGCTCTGACTTACAAAAATCAGGTTCATCTATATCTTCTGGCTTTATTTCTTCTTTGGCTATCAGATCTATTTCTTGTTTAATGTCCTCTACAGGTTCATGTTTAGGCGGTTCATCAAAGTTTAATGCCATCACAGCTGATTTCACAGGTGACAGAGGTGGGAACTCATGTTTAATTTGTTGCGGTGACTTCTTTTCTGAGTTCAATGACATTAATTGTGTGGCTAACTCTTTTATTGGTGTTGTTACAGTTGGTGCAAGTGGAGGAGAGACTGGTGATGATGAACTAAAGCATCTATTTCTACTGCGTTTCTCTCTAGGAGGATAATCGATACTTTTTCTGGGAGGCAATGTATTAAAACCATTCACTTTGCAGTTTTTAGGATTACCACAAGCACATGGCTGTTTGCTTCCATTAGTATCATGTCCTACAGTGATTTCAGTGTTAGACTGAACAATGCCAATAGTCACTAAATAGACATGTAATGCACCTTTGACTACACAATGTTGTAACTCTGCATTAGGTTTACATGATCTTCGAGCAAACCTTGCTTCATTTCCATATGTTCTTGTGTCTATGCATATCTGTGTATTATCCTTAGGTAACCTGTAGAAAAATACGAATGGTCCAGGCTTTTGACTGCCTGCTCTTGCTGAATTCTGAAGTTGAGGCCTGTGTTGATTAGAGAGCATATATTTGCCTCGCAATTCAATTACTGGTGTGTTTTCTTTTAAGTCCTTAGTTGCAATTAATATTTTACCTCCAGCATGAGGGACAGTGGTACATAAATGTGCATTCATAGCATAACCCATATTTTGAGTATTGCCTAACTTACTGCTGTATTTCATTATTTTAGCTCTCAATTCAGGACTGTAATGATTAGTTACAGCCAATTCATATGAATCTTGGAAATGTGATTGATTTGAAAGGCTAGAACTGTATTTACTTCTGTTCAATAAAATTTCCTTCTTACGTTTCACTCGTTTTTCCGTTAACTTTCTTTTTCCGCTCTTTCTTACTACTTCTGGTTTTTTGGGTCTCTTAGGGCCGCGCTTCGGTATCGTTAATGAGGGTTGAGGTAAAGGCGGTAGCACGGGAATTGCATTGTTATAAGTAGTAACGCAAGATCCACTAGTATTTGTGTAAGTAGTAACTGTAAGGAGCCTTTTTCTCTTTTGAATGCCAGCTATATGACTACCCTCTGACGAGTCCGACTCGGAAGCGCCTAGCGCACTTAACTCCTCTCTCTTTCTCATCTGTATGGCACGAGCATGCCTCCGGTCTATAGGTCTAGGCAAACAAAGCTCACACATGTATGCATCCGGTATGTTCTGTCTATCAATTCCCATGCAGTCAACATGCTGCCACTCACCACAACGATCACAGCATATCATGTAACCGTCATCATGGGTAAAATCACAAATACAACGTGTTTTACCCTCCTCCTCGCCTTCTGGCGCAGTTTCAGTATCACTACCGCCTATGTTAGCGGCTCGCCTGTCGCCGTCTATTGACGATATAACAGAAGCAGCGTCATCATCAACTGGTGGTGGCGCCGCTTGCGGTTTGTACGGCATCGGAGTCATTGGTATAGTGGACACAGGCAATGGTGTTCCAACAGCAGTTGCAGGGACAGCTGAAGGCATGTCGTACGTCGCCGTTGACATGATGACAGGTGAACTTCTCTTTAGTGGACTGGCTGGTGATGTAGTAACAGGTGGTGATACAATAACAGGAGGTGGTGCTGTTGCTACAGGAGTAGTGGGTGTTGTTGGTGTAGGCAGCTTCTGAGCAGGCTGGGCGTATGTATGGTCTAACATTACAAATGCCAAAGACTGGAATGAGTATCTTCTAAGTTCTTCAGATAGGTTTGGTCGTTCCTCCATGCCAATTATATCATCTTCTGTTAATAAAGTCGTCTTGTCCCCACTAAAACAAAAAATATTTATTGTGATTAATATTATCAAACAATTTTATTGACGTTTACACTGGATTATGGTAAACATGCAATCGGTTCAATTTCATTAGGATATATAAAGTACAGTGATTGTGTAATACAACTAATTGTTAATGGCAAGAACTTAGCTTGAATAAAGATTTACTTTTAAATTTCACTGAAGTTACTTTGAAAATACTTACAATACTATCCTCTTTTGATAAACTGGTTTAATTTCAACTGGTTCTTCAGGTGGTGGAGCTATATTTGTATGATTTATGGATGTTGGGCTCTGTTGTAACATCAGCTTAGGTTGTGATAATGACTGCAAGATTTGTGCTGTAAGTTGCTGGTTAGCAGAAACTTGAGAAACTGGAGAAATTTGGTTATCTGATGTACCATATGTTTGGACGTAACGCAAATTAGGCGTCGTTCCAGATTGGACATAATGTGGACCTTTAGCTAAACTTGTACTTAACGGTGCAGTTGACAATAAAACTGGCCCACATGGAGACTGTAAAACTAAGCGTTCTCCTTTAGCAGGAAACTTTGTCATAGGAAGGGATTGGTTCTTATGAGTAGGACTACCTACTTTCTGAATTATCTTTGATACATTTGAATCTGCAGAGCCATAACTAGGCTGCTGACTTTTATATGTCACACTGGCAACAGGCCAAGACTTTCCTTCAGATTTGTTACTTGATCCAGTCTGTTGTATTATTTTTATAGGCCTCGATTGGTTCTTTTGATTAGATGTTTGTCCAGAGTTCTTAGAACCCTTAAAAGCACTTACAGATTTTCTTCCAGAATGTACTGACATCTTATTAGGTCCAGAGACAACACGAGATAAAATATGGCATTGTGTGTTGCCAGAGGAGGCAGCAACCATAGCATTTAAATTAGCACCATTATTTACCTTATTCAATGTTTTATTTAAGTTTGTGCTTTTCGTAAATGTGTGACTGTATGATGCATTTTTGATAGGGCTATTACTGACATTGGTTGACATAGTAGAACAACCAATAAGAGATTGGTTTTTCTGGGGTTTTGTAGAAAGTACTGAGTTGCTAAGTTTATAAACATGGTTCTGTGTACCATATACAGACGTTATTTCTTTACCAGTTATGTACTGCTGATTGTAGCTTGGATTCTTTGGAATTGATATATTACTTAAAATCTGAACTTTCGATGTTTTTGGTCTGCTTATAAAATTAGTCTCTGCAACTAAATTTGCTCTTCTACTGGTTTGATTGGTTTCATTAACATAATTTTCACTGGTAATAATGATTTGTGAAACCCCTGCTTGTGTTCTCTCATCATCTGTCTTAGTGTCATTTATAGGTGCACTAGTTGCAAGTATTGTAGGTAGCCATAATGTTTGATTTCCAGATACATCTTGTACATTTTGGATAGAGGTAATATTTCCAACAGCTGCGTCAACATTAATTGTAAAGTTCTGAGGCAATTTTGTGACATTTTGAACTATTGCCGTGTTAAGTGGTGTTTGTATAAGAGTAGCAGAATTTTCAGCATAATTGTCATCATTGGAATCTTCTGCTTCTTGCAATATAGGATATGCTATGTGTCCAACATTATCTATGGCTTCTTCTATTCTTACAAGACCAGAAAGGGAATCCACAGACATATCTGCATCACAACTTTTTTCAGAGATGTGATATTCTACTTCTTTGTCTATTTTGTGCACGGGTTGAATGATACTTTCAGGGTTTGTAGAGTCAGGTTCAGGATCACCTTCAGTGGGAGAAAAGGGCACTGCCCTCAATACAGGAGTTCTCACACTTGGTACATTCATATCTGCTAGTTTGTGATCCAATACATGCTCATAGACATTTTCACTGGAGGTGGTCGGCCCGTAATCCTATAACAAATAAAATTAACAATTATGTCCATGAAAACAAATTCGCTGGTTTAAACTATTACAAATACAAGTGACACATTTGAATAATGTATGAATAGTAATATTAAAAATTATACATTCAGTATATGTGTGTGTTTGTAACTAAATGTGTAGATAGACAATTGATAACATGAACATGGCAGTAGAATACATTATATGCTGACAGTAGAATTTAGTTTATCACATGACAAAATGGCTAGGTATTAAACAGCTACTCCCTATCATTTTACACTTATGTGATATAGGCTGGTTATTTATTAACATTCCCTGTACATATGAATTTATTATCATACAATCAACATTTATATTCCACATTTTCAAAAGGAATTATAGAGCTAGTCATATCAATTACACTCATCCACAAAAACATTGATATTGTTCACATATTATATCAACCTTACTACTCACCCATGAGCTGTAAATCTTAAAATTTAATTAGAAAGGATATCAATAAATACACTTTTATTTTCACAGTTTTATTTATTAGTGTGGTATAATTATCCTGAAATAGATCGGTCAAAATAATTGGTGGGTAAATAACCTAAATAATACTCATGATATTTATGGGTATAATAATACACATTGCATGAAAATATAGATCCTAAATAAATGTGTAAGCTTGGTGTGTTAGTGATGAATGCAGATATAGTTTTACATGAAACTGGTAAACAGAGTAGCTTTAAAGGAAGCAGGAAATAACAGTAAGAACATTATGTTATTGGTTACAAAATCATAATATTTACAAATAATGTGCTATGTGAGTGGTTTACAGCCACTAAAGTAGGACTAGTGTGGGACCTCTAGAATAGGTTTTAATTATATTAAATACACAGTACTTACTTGCCGGGCCGCTGGTTCGTATTCTGATGTAGCTGACATGCTGTATAATCTATCATCTTGGGTCAAACCCGAGATGACGCCTTGGGAGTGCACCTCGGCCCCCAAATATTATATCATATGACTGCAACTAAAAATTGTTCCTTTACACTTATATCCTCAAAATCGTATTGTATACGCGTATTGCACATCTTAAATTCAATCTTATTCTTAGTAAAATATTTTTAGTCCACAAATAGGATAAGAACGTCGAGGTCATTGTTCCACAAAACATTTCGAAAGTCCTAATATTTCATACCCTACGATAAAATATGAAGTATCTCACAAATCTAACACAATCTAAATACTACAACGAAGCACTAAACGCGTAAAATATGAATAGGTTAATCCGCTGCCGCCATTATTGTAGCACGGAAACTGAAATGTCTTGGTAATAAACATAAAAAAAAGTAAACACTAACCTAAAACGATAGTTTAATAAGAAATAATGTAGTAGTTTATACGAAAATGAAAAACTGCACGATAAATGAAGCGACAAAATCCGCTTGGTAACAAAGACGTGAGAATTGAAGTACTTATGAAAATGAGGTTTGTTTTATTTATATCACTTCAATAAAATAACAATGACTTAAAATCACAAATTGTAAGGATATTTAAGGTTTATTGCATTAGAAATACGAAGTTAGACCACATCACAAAAGTTATTGCTGTACATTATCCAGATGTAAACACTTTTTCAGAAAATACTTAACAAAACATATACTGACCTGTTCAAAAGCAAATTAATAACACCTAATATGTAGCGAAACTATTTCCGTCAAATAATTGCATAGCAGGTATTAAATAGGCCTCAAAGTACGAAACTACGACCAAAACATTCACAAGAGTCGAAGATGGCGGCCATTGCATTTTCTCGATACAAAACAACGGGGGTTTCATGAAACATGTCGCAATACGAGTACTTCCGGTCAAATGATAAATTCATAATTTAATAATTATATAATGAAGAGTTTTAAGTTTAGTCATAAATTAGAAAATAAATAAATATTTATGATAATACGCTATAATTACACGTATTTATTTTAATATACGTAAAAGGAGAATAATAAATAAAAAGTTAACAAATTGTTCTCAAAATTGTCTATAGCAAGAGCTAAGAGACATTTTACTTTTTTTTTAAATTCTTGCCAATAGACAATGTTGCATAAATTTTCTGTTTTTACTACAGCTGCGTTCATATTTAAGCCCCTATTTTAAACCATAGAGATTGAACCATTGAGACCATTAAACAGATTTTTAAAAGGATAAAATAAAATATATAAGATGAAAAAAATAACGAAAAAGTATTTTTAATTATTTTTATATGTAATAAATATTATCGTTTTCAAACTAGAATAGTAGTTAGAAAACTTACTCAAATAGTCCCTTTGAGTAAGTTTTCTATCTAACTAAGTACTATTCTCTTCTAGTTAATTCTATTCAAGTTATCAGACTAATATCTTCTTTAGACGTAATCTTTATAGAAAGACATTGAATCACCTCGCCCCATATTTCATTTTCTATTAAATTCCAAGGTGTACCAGATTCCCATGGCATTTAAAAAATAAAGATAGATTTATAAGGCAATGTTAAGTGTCGCCCGTCAAACCAAAGATTATAGTTACCTGAGTTACTTTGATACTTTTCGTTCTAGAATCATTTTCTAGTTCTGAATGAGGTGTAGATGTAGTTTTTATGTAATAAATTCGCACTTATAGTAATTTAGGATTGATGATTTCTGTTTATGACATATTTGCTATGCACCTATGGATATTTATTATTTTCTTTATTGACATTATTTCACAGTTTTTTATATTTTTTAATTTATACTTACAAAAACTATAAACTTTTAAAATTATAATAAAAAGGTAGACCTCGGGTACAAATACCAAGCTACTGGTGGTAAGGGCTGCAGAGATAGGAACCTCCTCACAATACGTGCCGTGTCAAGCAGTTCTGCCTTCTGCATCAGACTTATGATCCAACTACCAAGCGAAAGTCTCCTTAGATGTTGATAGAGACTCTTTGGAATAAGTCCATTTACCGAAAGTACTATCGGGATAATGATTGCCGAATCTACATTCCACATGTCGACAACCTTGTGAGCCAAGTTTAAATATTTTGTTTGTTTGTCTTTTTCGGCTTTCACAAGATTCTCTTCATGAGGAATGGTGAGATCAATTATCTTTACACGGCGCTCTGACCGATCTTTCACCACAATGTCTGACTTATTGGCAACAATAGTCCGATCAGTTTTGACGACCTCGGTGGCGCGCCCGTAGAGCCAGCGGCTGCCGCACATGAGGTTGTGGGTTCGATCCCCACGCAGGACAATAATTTGTGAGATCCACAAATTATTGTCCTGAGTCTGGGTGTTCTATGTGTCCATTAATTAATTGATGTTTGTAAAAGTCCCCGCGAACAGGGCATGATCCCTAGTGCGGGAGTTGTCTTTTTTAAAAAAAAAAAAAAAAAGATCAGCGATTATAAATCAGTCCCACTATAATGTAACACTAATATTTTCGGTATGTACCCGACCCGGTTCTCGAAAATATTAGTGTACTTCTATATACGGTACTTCTGCATCGACAAGATTTTATTTAAGAGCAAGTTGTTGGTGGACAATTCTGGCTACTTGATTGTGTCTATGCAAGTATTCACGCAAGACGAGAACAACCAGAAATAACATGCCTGAGTGATTCTCCGGGACAGTGTCATGCCCCACATATTATGTTTATATGTAAATAATGACGCTCCTTTTCCTGATGCTAAAAAATCAGAAGAGTCCATTAACGGTGTCCGCCGTGCCATCTGCAATAATTGCTAACATAATTACAGTGGTCCTCATTAAGGCGGCCTGAACATGTTTGCTGGTAGCGTTTGAATACCCTGCTGGTCTCACACTTGCTACGAAGACTAAACACCTTCTGTTCCGGGGTTCTTAACATGATTTCATGTTATTAACACATTTTTTTACGAGATCTTAACCCAAACCCTAAGATCTATACCGAAACGGTTTTGTCTATTTGAATTCCTAAACCAAGTGAGACGGGTCTTTTAGCCCATGCAGTTGTGCCTTTGTATGGGGAGGGCGTCGGCACGCTTTTCAGACGATGTCAACCAGAAGTCCCCATGTTGTAGTGGTATTCATTATTACAGAAATGAATTTCAGCTGTATGACTTATTTAGTTAGGGATATGGACGACATTAAGAACCGTGCAGGAATTCATAAAAACGTAATTAATTATTATCAATATTATCATACCTAAAATAAGTAACATTTTATACAAGTAATACAAAATTAAAGTGTTACATAGAACTGTGAGAATTTGTGATAATTTTTTTTTTAAATTTACATATTTATTACACTTTGATAAGTGCAGTAGCATCTTATTTTCTTTTAATAAATAATAAATAAAAATAAAAACCTTTTATTTCGGACAAGTAACATCCATAATGGTTAGTAACAAAAGAGACTTATAACTATGTTAGTTTCTTCGGATTATCATTGAATTGAATAGGAGTAAATTATAAATAAGTACCTATATTTTAAAATTGCATTAAGTATAACATAACATTATTAACAAATAACTTATTAATTATTAAATTAAATTTTATTAGATATTTATTAAAAGATTTAAAAAAAAAATTACAAGTATAATTCTAGTGCTTATTGAGATACTAGACTATTGTTCCTCACACATCTACGAACAATAGTCTTTAGCAAAGGGGAGTCATACCTCTCCACTATGGTTTGCAGAATAAGATTGGAACTGTCCCGTATTCTGCGGAGCAGTGAGGCGGACCTTTTTCTGATAATGGCATGAAAGTCATCGGTATGAGCCTGCGCGAACATGCCTGATGCGCTGCAGAAACGGGGCAGGCCCATTAACATCCTGAAGCCATTATTATATTGGACACGCAACGCGCTGACTGCCCGCTGAGTATGGCTGGTCCACAGGCTGCACGTGTAAAACACCTGGCAGTAAGCCTTAAACAACGTAATCTTAACTTGTTCGCTACACCGTGCAAACCTTATCGCCACCATGTTACAGCGCACAGCCAGCGCCCTGCGCTCCCTTTCCAAGTCTGCATGATCATTAAGGCCGTCGGTAATGATATGGCCAAGGTATTTGAACTTGTAGCTGCCGTGGCCTGCTACAGACTAATCCATAGAAATAGTGATTAGCTCTGAAAAGAGCTGTTTTAAACATGACTTTAATACCGATTAAGTCAATAGAAATAGTGAAGTAGTTCTGAAAAGAACTGTTTGATAATGACTTTCAGATTATTATATTATAGAAATAATAATGAGTTCTAATAAGAACCGTTGTGTACGACTTCTGCACACGTAACAACGTTTTTCATTATTCAAGCTAATATTTATCTTCACGCACGTCGTCGCCCAATATACGCAGCCAGCCAGAATATTCTTCAATATTAATTCAAGACTTCAAGTTGTTATTACAATCTTCACGCACGCCGCACGCGCCGAACCATACGCAGTAGATCGACGTCCGTCCCTCTTCAACGCCGCGCCCGAGTGAAAGAACGAGTACTTTTTTTTTTTTTTTTTTTTAACGCCACGAATGACGCTCGCCTGGGCTGAACTTGCCCAGACTACCTCCGGTCTATACTTGGGAGGAGGTGGAAAACTCATCATGAGTACACCGAGGGAAGCCCTATGTCCCTAGCGGGTTATGCCGAGACTCTTACCGGCTAAAAACCACCAGACCTACTACTCGGTTGCCCTATGGGCTACTAAGCGAATCGGAACGTCCCCCCCAGACTGGGGTCCGGGGAAGCGTTTCTTAGATAAGCGTCGCCCCATTGAAGGGACGCCCACTTGATTTTCCCTAAGAGAATCCTACTTAGAGAGTCATGATTGAGCGCGCACTGCGTTCAGGTCATGTTATAAACTAACAGAGAGCTTAGGGGGACCTAAGGGATCTGAGCTTTGACAAGCCTTTCCAGATCGGAGGACAGTGTGTCCGGTGAGTCCAGTAGGACATTACGAGGCCTTCGTATGACATGAGGAGTAGTGCGGTTAGGGAGAACGGGGGTGTAGGCCACCGCCTCCCTTATGAGGTGATTTGTGTGTTCCTCTGCAGATTTGAAGAATCTATCCGAGGCCTGTTTCATGAATGTCTGTATGGTGGGCATTCCGATGTCCCGGTGCAGGTCCGCGTTGCGAACATACCACGGTGCATCGGCCGCCCGGCGTATGAATATGTTTTGTACTGTCTGAAGCTTCTCCATAAGGGTTGGGCTCGCGTGTGCGAATACTGGTGATGCGTATGTGAGTACTGGGCGTATGCAAACCTTGAAGATAGTTCGCTTGTTTCGTAGTGACATTCTACTGTGCCTGCCAACCATGTGGTGTAGCCGGCCGAGATAAAAGCGTGCATTCTTGATCACTCGCCGTATGTGCGGCCTGAACGAGAGGGATTCGTCCAGTGTGACTCCAAGATACTTGACTTCGCGCTGCCAGGGTATACGTGAACCTAGCAGTCGCGGGGGGTCGTCGGGCCTACGTAATCGTGGGTTCCGCCGCTTAACATCGAAGCGAACCGCAGCGCTCTTGTCTGCATTCACATCTATGCGCCACTTGCGAAACCACGCGCCCAATCTGTCGATAGATGGCTGAAGCTTACGCACCGCCGCTGCAATAGTAACACTATTACAGTACAACGCGGTGTCGTCGGCGAACAGCGACATCTGTACCCCGCTCCTGAGCGAGGGTACTGGTATATCATTTGTGTATGATATATATAAAAGGGGGGACAGGGGGGAGCCCTGAGGGACGCCGGCCGTGATAGACCGAGATGTCGATAGGGTACCTTCGTGCCTGAAACGAAAGGTCCTACCGCTAAGGAAGGAGGTAATTAAACGAACAAACCGATCAGGCAGGCCTAACAAGTATAACTTGTATACCAGCCCGTCGTGCCAGACCTTGTCAAAGGCCTTGGCGACATCAAAAAAGACTGCCACTGTCTTCCTCCTTTTGGGGTAGAATCCGTCTAGTGCGTATTCCACTATACGGTGTACCTGTTGGGTACATGAGTGGGCGGGTCGAAAGCCGAATTGATGGGGGATAGCTATGCCGCTGTCGAACAGATGAT
The DNA here is from genome assembly GCA_905475405.1 of Schrankia costaestrigalis. NCBI lineage: Eukaryota > Metazoa > Arthropoda > Insecta > Lepidoptera > Erebidae > Schrankia > Schrankia costaestrigalis. Next base: position 19,093,792 of record FR997829.1, on the reverse strand, counting down.
CTTTCAAACGAGATTGCATCGTTCGCTCGAATAGCTTGCCCATTGCCTTGAGTAGGCTAATTGGTCTGTGGCTACTAGGGACGTTGAGGGGTTTACCAGGCTTTGGTATGCCTATTACGATAGCCTCTTTCCACGCAGTGGGAAAGTGACATAGATCGTAACAAGCATTAAAGATGACTGTGAGAACGGTTAGCACTTGGATGGGAAAGTGCTTGAGCGTCTTGTTAGAAATGCCATCGGCACCTTTCTAACCTGTAGCTTCTTGACGTGCGAAACAAGTTCGTCCGTCGTAACCGTTATGGGAGGGGCCGTGAGAGGGAGAGAGTTCCTGTTACGGAGTTCTTCCTCTACTGACCGGAGATGCGCTGGGTCGCATGGTTGTTTGGAGGGGGAGCACTGATCAGAGATGCTGTCAGCGAAACATTCGGCGTTTTCCTCGTCTTCGAAGGCTATAGTGCCATCTGGACGAGATATAGGGGGGACGGTTTGCACTACGTCACTACGAAGGGCTTTCGCCACTTTGTAAAACGCTTGGTGCGACGGAGATATGTCTTGCATTAGAGTGCCCCATTTAGCGTTCCTCAGGTCTGAGAGTTTGGATCTAACGAGCCTCTGCAGATAGTTCGCGTCGGCTCGATTAGAGGGAGTGGGGTAACGCGCAGCCCTTCTAAGCGCTGCGTTCTTAGCCTTTATCGTGTTTCGGATATCCGCCGGCAGCTGTGCCCGCCTAGGCAGGTTGACCACCTTCGTATTATCCTCCACAGACTTGGTGACTAAGCGTGTGAATGAATTTACTGCTTCGTCGATCTTCTCCCCGCTATTCAGCGAGTCAGGAGAGAAAGCAAAAGGAGAGTCGGGCTCGTCAATCGCAGAGGCGAGAGACCTAGTGACCTTATCCCAGTTAACAAAAAGCTTGGTGGGAGGGGCTGACGGTTCGAGCGGGCCTAATACTATGTGTACAGGTCGGTGGTCTGAGCCCAGGTCGTGTAGGGTTTCTACAGACCTTAAAGGTAGATAAACACCCTTCGTCATAGCAAAGTCTAAGACGTCTGGTGCGTAAGCGTTGATGCTAGGATAGTGCGTGCAGTCATATGGGCTGATAACCTCCAGCTCAAATGCTTCCGCAATTTCTAATAAGGCTCGACCGTTTGTGTTTGTGGTCCTACAATTAAAATCTTTGTGTTTAGAGTTGAAATCTCCAAACAAGATGACGTGATTACCTAGCGAGAGGAGTGCTTCAAAATCACTTCTCAGGGGGAGGTTACCCGACGGTATATATACGGATGCTATGACTAGGGTTTGGTGACCTATCATAGACAACCTACATATAGTTGCCTCCATGTTGGTGAGTGACGGAGTGTCCATGGGCGAGCAGTGTAGCTCCTTTCGGAAATAAATAGCTGTGCCACCGCCATTATGGCCTGTGGCTCTATCATTTCTGAGTAACGAGAACTTGGGAATTGACAATCCTTTCAGGGAAGTGGGTTTGAGCCACGTTTCCTGGATAAGGAGTAGGTCAACCCCAAGATTCTTGACAAACTCCCTGAGCTCGTTGACTTGTGGTCTGAGGCTTCGGGCATTAAAAGAAACCAACGACAGTCCCTTAGGCTTGATGCGACCCGTAGTGAGTGCGAGTGTAGCTGGCGTGCTAGGTGCGTGTGTTGTGTGTGTGTTTGTGTTGGTGTCCATGTTGGTGTTAGTGTGTGTCTACCTAACTACCTATTGGAACCCTAGTTTGTTGAGAAGTGTTGCGTGTTCGTCGAGTAGTAACACCAAGGCGATGGGATCCGTGTTCTCACGGATCTTGCGGGCGAGAACTTGAACCTCCGCTATACTAATTCCGCTCAATGCGCTACGGATAGCACCTAATGCGCTGGAGGGGGCTCCTGAGCCTATGCCGTGTTGGAAGGAAGGAGAAGGAGTGGGGAGGAGCGCCGGTTTGGGCGGCACTGGTGCCACCTTCCTCGGGCCCTATGCTAAAGCGGGCCTAGTACCCGCAACGACAGGGGTACTTTCCTTTGCCGGGAGGCTCGGGAAGTTCCTTTCCGTTGCAGGGGGAGGGACAGGTTTGGACCTAGGTGCCCTAGATTCCCTAACCTTGTTTGTTTTGCGCTGGGGGGCGCGGGGGCAGCCCATATAGTTGGCTGTGTGTCCTGTTTGGAGACACAGCACACAGGCGGGGGGAGAGGGAGAGTCCCTTGTGCGGGCACACTCCTTTGTGAAGTGCGGGTCTAGGCACTTCACACACCTAGGGGGAGCCGTACAATTCGCCGAAGCGTGACCGTACAGTTGGCATCGGTGGCACTGCCCCGGGGAGCCGCGTCGGTGCGGTACCTCGACCTTAAGGCCGGAGAGTCCGCACACGACTAGAGATTTTTCAAGGCGGAAGATATCCCTCGCCTTGTGCTCGACGCCGCTGGTCAAAATGACCATGACGAGCGAGACGGGACGGCCGGAGCGGCTCTGCATTTTATGCACAGCCTCGGCGGGGAAGCCTTGGCCAACGAGGTCGTTGAGGACGGCCTCGTTGGACAGTTCTTGCGGGATACCGCGAATCACGGCCCTCACTTTACGCTCCTCAGGGAGGGCGTACGTGTGATAGGGCACGTGAGAAACTGTGAGGTATTGCGTAAGACGACGGAAGTCGTCGACGGTAGGGACGTCGATTTTTATAGCCACCCCTGTGTTGGTGGCGCGGGAGAAGTTAATTTTCTTCTCCGCGAGGGTGCGGGAGAGCGTATCCCACTTGGTCTTGTCCCTTAGGAAGACCGGTGGGGGGGGCTTGACTTTAGCGGGGAGGGGGGCACAGCGTGAGGCTGGCTTCCCTGAAGTGGAGGGCGCGGTTAGGACGGGTGTCGGCGTGGCGACGGTGTCCTTCGCGGATTGAGTAACCTGCGACTTCTGCAAAGGTGCATCGGTCACCGGGGGAGGGGGAGGCATAGTCCCAGCGGGGGGGGAGGTCGTGGATCCTGAGCTCGCGAGTCTGGCCTTTCGCCCGGCGCGACGTGCCTTCTTGCCCTTTTTCACTAAGGAAAAAGAGTGCGTGTCTGAGTCGCTATCTACCAAAGTAGATACCGGTGAGGGGGAGGCGGAGCGCTGTGAAGCGGTCCGCTTGGCGTTGGGTGTGAAGGACTCAAAGTCCATGTCGTTGTCTGAGTGTGAGTATGTGTGTGCGTGTGATGGTGTCGCGGGAGTGACGAGCGCGGGTGATAGTGTCACGTGCGCAGGTGTTGTTGACGCGTGTGTAAGTGGTGTCGCGGTGGTTAGTGTCACGAACGCGGGTGCAGGGGTCACGGCCGCGGGTGTCTCTACCTCGGGTGTTGTTGTTATCGTGAGTGTCTTTGTTATGCGTTGGCGCATTTGAATTTTGAGTGCGTTGTAGAACATGACGATCTCCTTTGTCATAGGGACCTTAAGAGAGTCCGCAGCCATGTCCATCTCATCATAGAGATTGTCCATGTTGCGGGCCTGCGTCCCCCTGCGCGAGCAGGGAGCGCTTACGGGGAGTAACAAAGGGAACTACTATGACCGGCGCCCTATTGGTCGCGGGCCTTCCTTTCCCCTGGGCGAGTCCCAGTGCAATGGGGTCCGGACTTTCGGTATTAGTCCCAGACCTGAGGGGCCGGGGACGAGCTACCTGGGGCTCAATCGGCTTCGTTGACACCGTTAGGTTTCCACCGATTACCCGGAAGGGGCCAAACACTTCTTAAAATTTACCCTTTAAACGTTAGTCTATGTTCTTAAAAGAACACAAACGCTAAACGTTTAAACGATAACACACAGAAGTGTAAACAAAGTGTACTTACCGCCACCAGCGGCGGTCCGACGAAACAAGCCTCGACCGAAGTTCGGCGAAAACGGGCACGGCGGCAGCGCGACCAGGGCGACGCGGACACTTCGCGGAACTCGATATTTACGAAAAGGAATGCGAGAGCGATGCGAGCGCCGAGACGTACGTCTCAGGCGAACGGACAAAGCGGAATGTGTGAACGAGTACGAGCGACGGGTCGTATTTATAACTTACGCACGGAGGCCAGACTGGCCGGTAGGACGGAGCTCGGCGGCGCGCCTCGACATTTCGCGCCATCGCCGCTACGCGTCGCTTCCATCGCATGGCGTGATTACAATCTTAGTTGTGATTGGTTATACATTTTTTATATTTTGTAAATATTTATTTTTCTTATATTTTATTGGTTTTACATGTGTACACACTTTTGTATATAAGGCGACGATTTTTATTAAACCACACGCATTCTACTTCAAGCAATCGAGAGTTTTATTTATACTTCAAGAACCTCCAAATCCTTACAGGAAGCTCTGAACCTGCATAGGTGACCATCCTGCAAAGTGGTGACCCCGAAGAAAGAATTTCTGCAAGCAAGCGCTCCAAATAATTTCTGCTCAGAATAATTCTTCGTTATCAACGTTACATTATGGAAGGCGAATCAAGCTCAAGCACAAGCTCAATGAAAACCGAAGCAGCTGGCATCTCTCTCACCATGCGCATCCCACCATTCTGGCGCGATCGACCACGACTATGGTTCATTAGCTTCGAAGCAGCCACGAACGACCTCAAGAAAGGCCAAGCTCAGCTCGCCCGGATGGTCATAGCACAGCTCGAGAGACAGGATATCGAGCAAATCATGGACCTCCTTTATAACCCGCCGGAAAAAGAGCAATACAACGCCATAAAGGAGAGACTAATTTCTTCATACGAAGAATCTGACAGCCGGCAATTTCAAAAGCTTCTGTCAGACATGGAGCTAGGAGACCAGAAGCCCACACAATTACTTCGTCGCATGCGGAATCTCGCCAGAGACAAAGTCCCCGACGACACCCTGCGTCTCATGTGGACCAACCACCTACCAGCCCACGTCCGTTCAGTCCTCGCCGTCAGCGAGTCATTCAGTACGAAGACACAGCTTGAAGAATTAGCCCTACTAGCCGACAAGATGCTCGAACAGTCACGGGAAGCCGCGGCCATCCATCCGTCAACAAGCGTCGCAGATATTATTATTCCGCAAAACGTACCACCGCCACAGTCCGATACACAGGTACTTATAAATGAAATAAGAAAACTATCTCTAGAAGTCGCCGAGTTAAAGAAAAATCAACATCATTACCAAGATCATCGACGTAGTCGATTTACATCTCATCGTCAACGCAGTCGGTCACGTGATTATTTCAAACCGTCGCCGTCGTCAGCATCACCATCACCTGTCTGCTATTATCACAGAAGATTTAAAGATCAAGCAAGACTTTGTACCGCTCCGTGTAGCTACAATAAACAGGAAAACTAGAACGAACGTTGGCTGAGGCGGACACCCACGTTCAAGAACAGTCTTCCCGCCTTTTTGTCACAGACGTAACATCGAAATTATGTTTCTTAGTCGACACGGGTGCCAACATATCCGTGCTACCAAGAAGCAAAGGAGAAGTCGAGAAGCCATTACCTTTTATACTGTACGCGGCGAACAATACAACTATAGCTACGTACGGTGGAAAAACACTTACACTAAACTTCAACCTTCGTCGACCATACAAGTGGAAGTTCATAGTAGCGGACGTCACAAAACCCATACTCGGAGCCGATTTCCTCAAGCATCATCAACTAATCGTCGATTTAAAAAACAAAAGATTAATCGACGTCGTTACTAACCTAAAAGTAAACGCTCAGCTGCGAGTATCTAATGTACCTACAGTTCGCAGTATTAATATGTCACAGTCGTACCACGACATATTAGCACAATTTCCTGGCATTACAAGATTAACATCTATGAAACTAAGCTCCGATATACACGTCCAGCATTACATAGAAACGGAAGGCCCACCAGTACACTGCAGAGCTCGACCCATCCCACCTCATCGTTACGAGACAGTGAAGAAAGAGTTTGAAAATATGATCAAGGCTTATGCAGACCTAGTAAAAGCCCGTGGTCATCACCTCTGCACATCGTCCCCAAGGCCAACGGAGACATCAGAGTCTGTGGTGACTACCGCCGGTTAAATGCGATAACAAAACCTGACCGCTACCCGGTACCTCGAGTCAAAGACTTTACTCACCAGTTATCCGGCAAGACTATATTCTCTACTATCGACTTAAACCGCGCTTACCAACAACTAAGTGTAAGACAAGAAGATATAGAGAAGACAGCCATCATCACGCCGATGGGTTTGTTCGAGTTTCCACGCATGTGCCCTGGTTTGAAGAATGCAGGTCAAACATTCCAACGTTATATCCACGAAGTACTAAGAGGACTAGAATTCGTTTACCCGTTCATCGATGATATTTTAGTTGCAAGCCTAAACGAAACCGAACACCGAGAACACCTACGAATTGTACTGAAGAGATTGGAAGACAACGGCATCACGATAAATCCCGCTAAATGCAACTTAGGGCAACCTAAAGTACAATTCCTCGGCCACACTGTGTCTCAAGAAGTCGGCCCTGTTACGACAAAACACTGCAACCCGGGTTACAGCGTTTTGTCGTAACATGATTTAAAATAATCTGCTGCATGTCAACTTGCTACTAGTTCAATCAAAATTTCAATATCACTTTTTCTAACTGAAATATTCGTAATAACATTTTACTGCAACCCAAAATTTTAACTAAAAATCTTGACAAAACGCTGCATACTAGACTGCAGTGTTCTACCGAAATCGTAGCGAGCGGCGAACCTCTTATTATTTCAACAAACCGCTGCAAACTCGGGTTGCCGCGTTTTGTCAAAATAATATACGATAACTTACTAAATAATTGATTTGAAGTTAATTACACAGTTTAATTTACAAATGGTTTTCGGTTTCGGTTTTTCGGTACGTTTGGAAATTGGCTTATTTACTGTAGATATGCAGAAATGTATTACCATGCCAAAATTATATATTATATTATGTAATAAAGATTTCTTCTTTAGCAGAAAATTAAATTTGGTTAATGAAACCTTTGGCAGAATAGGTAAAGGAAATAAAGTGGTGACGACTATATTGTGGCACGAAGGCGAATCTGGACGTAAAGCATTTGACTAGGCAACAGTATGTTTTATTCATAAAAAAAACTCTGTAGAGATTATAAAGGGGTAGTTTTATACGCAGACAATTGCAACACCCAAACATTTGACATGATCTTGGTATTGTCCATGTTTATTTTAAGACCCACTTGTTGAGAGACTCTGAGGTCCCCGAGCATTGTGTTTAGGTCTTCCACGGTCTCGGCCATGACCACAATGACATCGGCATTTGTAGACGTGTCTCAGAAGACTGATGTGTCTGTAATTCTGAAGGAGCGTTCTATCGCCGTTTTTCATGATCAGTACCACCACACCTCTCTCTCCTACGCCTTTGGCTTTTTTCCAGCTGGTTGTGTTGGAGTGTATAACTGCCCGAAAAATTTCCAAATCTCTTCTAGAAGTTCAGGCTTTGATGACATTATTCTGCCACACCGAGTGAGCCACCTTGAGCCTTGAGATAGTTGGCTCTTGCAAACACTTTTGAGTCCTTGTTTCGCTCAATGGTTTTTTTAATACAAACTATATTAAAATTCCGAAAGTCGCTAGTTAGTGACTTTGAGATCTGCCGATAGAGCCGCCTATACTGTTCAGCGTCGTCTGGAGACAGCAGTGCCATCTTAGGCCTTTGTTCCAGGAGCGACAGAGTGTGGTCGAAGATCTTTTTTGATCTTCTCCGGTGCTGGGTTTTTCATGCACCGAAACGAATGTACGGAGAGCTTCCACAAACCGTTCGTGATATTCATCCAAACCCACGCTCTCGCTGAGCCTATTGAAGTAGTTGTGCCTCACACCATCCAGTGATCACTACCAGTTTTCCCCGAATTGATCACTGTTTTGTCAACATGATGAAGTCTATCTCAGTTTTTGTGACACCATCAGGACTAAGCTGGGTCCACTTACGGTAGTTACGCTTCTTGAAGAAGAGGTTCATCATAATAAGTCCCTCCCTCTCCATGAAGTTTGCAAGCATTTGGCCCTGTGGATTTCTTTGCCCATACCCAAAAAACCTACTCTCAACTCATTTTCACTTCTAAACCCCAGCTTCGCGTTAAAGTCCCCCATGACAATGGTGTAATGGGTCTTAAAGGTATGTATGTATGGCTTAGGAAATATCCTTATACATTTCTTCCACCTCATTGTCGGCATGAGCTGATGTGGGATCGTAAACTGGTTTACGATACTACCTCAGCTTTCATACCTTCAACATACCAGCATTACCTTCAACGAATATCGTTTGGTAATTCTGCCGAGAAGGTATGCTACCCTTGAAGACACACTTTCGATCTTCACCACGTTATTTACGATTTATGGACGAAAAGCCCAACACCACCCTGGAACTGTTGGTCGCCCCCCGGAAATAGCAGGTTACCGGACTTCAGGATTATCGAATCCTCCCCTTGTCTCCGAACTTCCGATAAGCCGACGATATCCCACCGTAACCTGCTCAATTCTTCCTCCAATTCTACGACCTTCTCATCGGTACGCAGTGTGGTGTGTTGTTGTATATTGCCAGGGCCAAAGGTCGGTTGTTTTGGTAGCCTGACCTCCCCCGGAGATTCTTTGCTCCCCCTACTTTTTGTGTGTTATCATTTTGAGGGGTTTGTTGGCCTACTAAGAAGAACACACCAAAAGGTATTTCTCAAAAAAATAATGATGATTTAAAAGATTTATTAAAATTTATGGCCACGTCCAGGCACCACTTTTATTATAATTTAACAGTCAATGTTAACATAACTAAAGATTTAGATGAGACTTCAGAAATATTTAAATTTGAAACACCAGTAAGCTCAGTGTTTTTATTTTAATTTTATCCTAACTTATTATATTCTTCCTATACTTATCACAACAAAACGCGGTAAGCTCAGGTTGCATCGTTATATGACAATACTGTCGCTTACTGGCCAATACATGTTATCGTAACAAGTCAATTTTTCTTAAATTGTGAGGTTTCTAATCAAAATTTGATAATGTTATGTTCTAATGAAAGTTAGCAAACACTATTAACAATAATTTAAAAAAAAAATCAAACGCCTATCTATACTTGATGTAATTTGGTAACGAGTTGAATATTAAAACTTAAAACCGCGTTTTCTGAAACTTGGCACTTCAAAGCTTACAGCATTTTGTCGTAACAGGGCCGAGGTATCAAGCCACCGGAAAGCAAAATAAAAGCCATTACAGAGTACCCTAAACCAAACACGATAGAAGAATTAAGAAGATTCCTAGGAATGTTAAACTTCTATCGTGATCACATTCCTAACGCAGCATCCGTACAAGCTCCATTAAATGCATATCTACATAATGTTAAGAAGAAGGACAAAACACAAATTACGTGGACAGAACAAGCTACTCAGTCATTCGAGCAATGTAAAGCAAGCATTATCAACGCAGCTTTACTTGCTCACCCATCACACCACGCAACGCTAGCCCTCTTCACAGACGCATCCGATCACTCAGCCGGAGCCGCACTACAACAGTACATCGACGAAACATGGCAACCACTCGGCTATTATTCAAAAAAAATCACAGACGCACAGAAGAAATATTCTACCTACGATCGTGAATTACTATCAATATACCTATCTATAAAACATTTTCGTAAAACATTTGAAGGAAGAAATATAATTATATTCACCGACCACAAGCCATTAACATTCGCTATGTCAAAAATTTCATCAAACAATGAAACTCCACGGCGCACGAGACAACTTTTGTTTATCAGCGAGTTTACTACGGACATACGTCACGTGAGCGGTAAACAAAACATTGTAGCCGACGCACTGAGCCGCATAGAAACAATAACATGCCCGCGCTCGATTAACTACAGCGACATAGCAACAGCGCAAGAAAGGGACAGCAACATACAATTATTATTACAAAACACTAATATCAAGCTTAAGAAGATTTCATTACCTAACACCGATATCAAGTTATTCTGCGAGACATCTACATCTTATATACGTCCTTATATACCAGAAGAATATCGACGTCAAGTTTTTAACAGCGTGCATAACATCAGTCACCCTGGTATACGCACTACTCGAAAGCTTATCACACAAAAATTCTTTCATAATCATAATCATAATCATAATCATAATCATAATCGGAGTGGGAGTACTGTAGCTGCCGTGGCCTGCTACAGACTAATCCATAGAAATAGTGATTAGCTCTGAAAAGAGCTGTTTTAAACATGACTTTAATACCGATTAAGTCAATAGAAATAGTGAAGTAGTTCTGAAAAGAACTGTTTGATAATGACTTTCAGATTATTATATTATAGAAATAATAATGAGTTCTAATAAGAACCGTTGTGTACGACTTCTGCACACGTAACAACGTTTTTCATTATTCAAGCTAATATTTATCTTCACGCACGTCGTCGCCCAATATACGCAGCCAGCCAGAATATTCTTCAATATTAATTCAAGACTTCAAGTTGTTATTACAATCTTCACACACGCCGCACGCGCCGAACCATACGCAGTAGATCGACGTCCGTCCCTCTTCAACGCCGCGCCCGAGTGAAAGAACGAGTCCTTTTTTTTTTTTTTTTTTTTTTTTGTGTGGACGAGTAGTCGGTCTCAGACGACCTTTACTACTTTACGCGGGCTGTGGTGGGGCGGATGGCCCTCAACCAAAGACATTTAAGTGACGTGCCACAGGGGCACCCCCTTTGGGGTACGGACCTCGGCCTGGACCGTCACTGACTAACAGGACGTGCGGAAGGCACGCCCTCTAGGAGCGAACGCGGCGCGTATTCCGGCCTCGACGGCGAGGACGGAACCGCGGACGTTTTGTTATGGCTTCGCGAGCCAAGAACGAGTACGAGCGACGGGTCGTATTTATAACTTACGCACGGAGGCCAGACTGGCCGGTAGGACGGAGCTCGGCGGCGCGCCTCGACATTTCGCGCCATCGCCGCTACGCGTCGCTTCCATCGCATGGCGTGATTACAATCTTAGTTGTGATTGGTTATACATTTTTTATATTTTGTAAATATTTATTTTTCTTATATTTTATTGGTTTTACATGTGTACACACTTTTGTATATAAGGCGACGATTTTTATTAAACCACACGCATTCTACTTCAAGCAATCGAGAGTTTTATTTATACTTCAAGAACCTCCAAATCCTTACAGGAAGCTCTGAACCTGCATAGGTGACCATCCTGTAAAAACTGATAGACCCGTTTCAGTTCCTGACTATTCAGCTGTAACCTGGTAACAGTTTCTAGGCATTTACCGCCAGCCTTAAAGACCATACATTCACTTTTTACAGCATTGTAGAGTAAGCCATGCTTCCGGACATAATCCTCACAAATACCAATGAGCTCCCTTAATGCTCTGATCGTCGGAGCCAGGAGGACCATGTCGTCCGCGTAATTAATATTGTTAATAGTGACGTCATCAACACGACAGCCAAATCTTTTACTGCTGAGTTCGACGATCAAAGCATCAATGTAGAGATTAAACAATTTAGGGGATGTTATCCCACCCTGTCTTACCCCACAATCTAACCTAAAGGGCGCCGAGTACTTATCGTCCCATTTCACCCTATTTATTTGATTTTGATACCAAAATTGGAAGATACTTAACAGTTCCGCGGGAATTTTTCTCTCTCGTAGTTTGCTCCACATAACCTCATACGACACCATATCAAAAGCACGTGACAGATCAAGGAAGCAAGCATAGACTGGAGTTCGACGCGTCGTATAATATTGCACCGTGTGTTTAAGGCTGAGAATCGCACTTTCTGTGCCCAGGCCACTACGAAAACCAAACTGAGCATCGTGTAGGTGTAAGTATTTCTCTAGGCGCGCGTCAAGCAGACTGTCAAGTATCTTTGCCATGATAGTAGCTAATGAAATGGGACGATAGTTGCTCTAATCAGTAATATCACCAGTCTTATTTTTAATAATTGGTACAACAATTGTCTTCATGAGGTCACTTGGCAAGTAAGAGTGACACATACAGAGCGAGTAAAACATAGCAAGCACTCGAGATATGTGAGTCCCAGCATGCTGCAGGTGTTCAATGCTGAGACCATCGTGACCCGGAGACTTACCTCTAGACATCTTAGTGATTACATTTGAGACTTGCTTAGCAGAAAAACGGGTTAAGTCGGAGTCACGACAGTCCCCGCAGTCGGGCATAGACCTGTTCCCACCATTTACTAGTGGTGACTTAACCTTAAAGTGCTCCACAAACATGTTGGCAATATGCTCTGGCTGATCGGCCCCTCCTACATTCACAGGAAGGCCAGGCCTAACATCAAGCTTTTTTGTAGCCTTCCAAAACTCCATAAAATTGTTGTCCCTACGATGAGATGCCAAGATATCAAGCTTTATTGATTCCTGGTGACTCTGACACCACTTTAGTTTACCTTTAAAGGTCTTACGCGATAAACACATTTCATCGTAAACGATTCCTGATGTAGGCTTATTATGCCACAGCCAAACTTGATACTTAGACCTGGCCCTCATGTGGTCTTCCCTGACATGCCTATTCCACCCTATCACACGGCCACCATGCTTGCGGGTTCGCTGTTCCGTGTGACTCATCTTTGCGGCTTCTGATAGAATACCTACGCTGGTCAGACGGATTGGTATAGGGTTTAAACCCCTATTACACTACACGAATTCAAGGGACCCTAGTTTGGGTGGGCACTTATTACACTTCCCTAAGTTCCGAAACTTAGGGAATAACGAATATCTAGAGAGATATACAACGTACGTATTTGTACGTATATTCTTTTCCATAACTCGTACGCATATTTTCAATCTTCTTTTTTATTGTTTTTATGGTAGCGTGTTCGTCTAAATTCTTATAAATTCTCAATATATTTATTGCATTCCTCAAAGTTTCTATAAGTGGTAACTTAAAAAAATAATATTAGATCATAATGAACCCTGTCGGGCATTGCAATACGGGCATACTAACCCGATATAGAAGTATAATCTTATGATTACACTGTTATTTTATTATATTATCTCTTTATTTACATTTTTCACATTAATTTACATTTTTAAATATAAATATAAAATGATGATGATTTATTATTATTATTTTTCAACTGGCAACTGAGCTCCCTAACCGCTCTAAATGTTACACTACCCAATCTGCAGGGCGCTTAGGGAGCAAAAAGCAGGGAGCTTAGGAGCCGATCACCCTATTTAGGGACCCTAACTCCCTAAGTCTTATTACAGTGCACTAAGTTAGGGTAAGGATCCCTTGAAATCGTGTAGTGCAATAGGGGTTATAATTTCAAGTTTTCCTTTTTTCTATGTAATATTTACCTCACGGAATTGTAAATATATTTAAATAAATTCTAGATAAAGATAGAAAAGAAAATGTAAAAAATGCAGTATCAGTATTTTTATTTATTTAAAATATTGCTTTTTTATTTTTTATCATTTTTATCATTCTTTATCTTTTTATTTTTGTTGATATAAAATAAATTTAATCCTTAACACAAATACAAGATTTATGCATGAATACGTTTCAGATCATAAAAAGCTTCCATCCACGTTCCATCATTAGATTTGAAGTTCTGTGGCAGAATAATATCATTGTCACAGAAATAGAAATGTCATACACACGTTTTCAAACCCGAGCCGTATGTTGAGGTTATGAATTTTTAAAGGTGTATTTATTTCTTGATAAATTTGTTTTGTAATCATAAAACAGTATGAGTGACTTTGTCTTAAATGATTCTGACTCTGATGTCGATTCCGATGAAGAGGTATGTTATTATTTTCTTTACTTGAAAATTATAAAAAAGTGATAATGCCTGTTATTTTTTAATAACTTTTTGTTAACAGTTACAAGAAGCATTTGCTAAGGGGTTGCTGAAACCAGGTTTAAACCAGGAAATAATAAGAACCGAGAAGCATCATGTAAATAATGTAGAAGACTTAAAAATTAAGTTAAAAGAATTTCAGTTGAAGTTACCATGGTTGGAAACTTTAGATTTAATTACTGTTGTTGCTCCAATGGCACCAGATGTCGCAATGCAAATGCAAGAAACTGCACTAAGACGAAAGTAAGTTTTGGTTTTTTTCTTTTCTAAATTTAGGTGTCCTTTGGTTTAACTATCTGTTACATGCGACTTTTTAGTGAATTGTTTATTTAGATAGGTATGTGCCATTTGTTGAAATATTTAAGCTTTTTCTTTATTTCTGTTAAACCCTAAATCTTTTTGATGTATGCACCATGAAATCAGGCATCTGAAAATCTCATGAAGACTATTGCAACCTTACTTTATTTGCATCCTGTTGTACTTTATACTTTATGTGCATACTATACTCGAGTTTACTATGTGCACTATGAGATCAACTATGTGTACTATACCTCATTGTTGAATTAACCCTACACCTATCCCAATCTTACCTTCAAAACTATGTATATTAAATTGATTAATTGTTTGTCATTTAAATCAATAAATCTCCCAATAGATTTCAGACACCCAACCTTATACTACAATTACAAATTTCACCTATTAGTCTAATTGAAACCATTTTTTCATTACAGAAATTTAAAAGAGAACACTAAAGGTAAACAGACTTATGACCCGACACAAGACCCTGTACTCAATGAGTTTAAACGTGAAAATCTTATCCATCGCCAGGCACAAGCAGCCGTTGTAGAAGGACTTAAAAAGTTAAAAGAAATTAATATTCCCACTAGAAGGTAAGACATTGTGTATTAATCTTGTTTACATCAGTGTAAGTATCACTACTAAATTAAATTGTAATAAAGTTTTTATTCAATTGATGTAGTAAATATGTTGTCAAGACAGTTAACCAAATACTGGAATTAATAAAATAATCTCAAAATATTAATTGTTAGAATCCTAAAACAGTAACTATAAACATTATTTTTCTAATACAGGCCAGATGATTACTTTGCTGAAATGGCAAAAACAGATGAGCACATGCAGAAAGTACGTAAAAACCTGATGGCCAAGCAAGCAGCTCAAGCAAGGATTGAGAAAGTACGACAACTGAGGGACCAAAAGAAGATTGCTAAACGTGTCCAGGTATATTATATTACTTTGCATGAGACTAAATGCAATATTGTAGGCAGTAGTAGTAAAAATGTGTTGTTTTATGTACAAAATGCATTCTCGCATTTTTTAATGGACTAAGAATACATACATACTAATTTTTAACACCCATTTCTACAACACATAGTTTCTAAGCTGCATGAACAGTGTGGTAATAGTAGGTCAAATTTCAAGGATCTTTGGATTGAGGTGATAAGATGTTTGATCTCTAATTACGACCTCTACTATGGTACGGTACGGTTCACAAATCAAAGGCTTTTTTAATCTTTGAAACCAACTTATCAAACTTGTCTTATTTATAATATAATGTTTTTTTTATATTTTATTTACAGACTGATTCAAGATTAAAACAAGCTGCAGACAAGAAAGAAATGCTAGAACAATTAAAGAGAGTAAGGAAAGGAAAATCATCTGATTTAGGTTTCTTAGACGAGAAAAGAGGTGGCAAACCAAATCCTAATCCTAAAGGCAAAGGCAGAGAAAATAAATTAAGCAAAAAACGGGCATCAAAAGACAAGAAATTTGGTTTTGGTGGTAAAAAGAAAGGTTCGAAATTGAATACTCGGGATTCATCTCACAATATGGATGGCTTCAACGGCAGGTCGATACCAAGAAATAAACAACAGAGACCCGGGAAATCGAAGAGGAGAAACGCTAAGAGATAAGGGAATTGACTTACGTACTTTAAGTTTTATTATTTTGTATGTATCTACTATTATAATTAATACATGTAAATTGTAGTTTTATTAAATCGTTACATACCCTTACACCATTTATCCTTTTCAATAAAACGCATTTTCTATCGAAAATGTATTATTCTGTCTTCCTTACCATAATCTAATAAAAGTATTTAATCTTAATCTGTTGAACGCCAGTCACCATTGGCCACAAATTAATGGGATTGGGATAACCATTTCTTTTTCTCTATATACGATATATTTATTTAGCGGAGACATCTTTTGATCTTTGTGCAGAACATTCATGTTCTCTAAATATTTTCCTCCTAATGAATTTGACTTCCTCAATCCTCGGCCAATATATTCACGTCGCGTCGTTAATTTATCCCTTCTCGATCCGATTTCTCAGCGATTCCATCAACTTTTTTCCAGATCGGTTATGGTCTGTGTGCTATGTGGCCTATTCCCCCTTTACTTTGGTAACCTCTCATCTTCTACTGATCTCATTTCTGATTCGATCGCAAAGGGCAAACTGAGTTCTTAATTTTTTGACTGCCACATTAATAACGAAAATCTTTAAACCAAGCATCAAATTCGTAAATACGGTGTTTAAAATTGAATAATTATAGAAAACTAGCTGATGCCCGAGCCTTTACACGCGTTGTATAGGTAGCTTAAATGTTATTCTACACCCTAAACTACCTGTATTCCAAGTTTCATCAAAATCCATTCAGTAGTTTTTGCGTGAAAGAGTAACAAACATCCATCCAACCTCACAAACTTTCGCATTTATAATTTTTGTATAAAAGAAATGGTATTTGTGACGTGCCATGCCGTGTCGGTGATGTAAACACATTTTGATTTGATATCCATAGGCGATTGTGGCGTTCATGTTCATATTTACCTACATTAAATTAAAATCTTTTTATTGTGGGTTATGGTAATCTGGTATATAATATTATAAAGAGGTAAAGTTTGTTTGTTTGTGACGTTGTAGGGGGTAATCTCTGGATCTACTTTACCCGATTTAAAAAATTCTTTCAGTGTTGAATAGTTTATTTACCGGGGAGTGTCATAGGCTATATAGTATCACGCTTTGACTAATAGGAATGGAGCAGTAATGACATATGTTTCCAACGAAGTGGGCACGGGTCAGGTAGTAGTTTATATTTACCTACATTAAATTCAATATTTATCTTTTTATAGTGGGTTAAGAGATTTTTTTTTAAGTAAATAAATAAAACAGCAATATTTAATATAAACATAGATATAATTTTGTATATCGTCTACCACTTGCGGCCCTTGCCCTTTTTCTTCTGCTGTTGTTTACGTTGCCAAGCAGCGTCGGGTTGTTTGTCCACGCGTGGGCTCTTGGCCGCGGCGGCCGGGCTAGGTGTGGGTTGCTGTTTGCTCATGTCACTGTGAGAAGGAGGTTTGTTAGTACAAAAAAATAATTACAGTACATATTTTTAACAAACAATATCAAAATAAATTTAAGAATATCAGAAAAAAATTGGATTTTTTTTTATTAACATATATGTTTGTCAAAACTATTGTAAAATATATAAAAAATATCACATCAAAAAATACATTATTTTATCAAAACCATTTTAATTTTTTGTGGGTAGATAGCAATTATTATCTATACCAGTTTAATAAAATTGAAAACAGTCTGCTTTTATAACAAAGTGGACTACATTAATGTCTCTTTTATTTTTACTTATTTTTTTATGTCATTAAAGTAAAGCAAAATACTTCAAACAAAACCCATAAATGTTTCCGTGTTTCGTCATAATAAGTGAAGTTAATATAAAATAATACTTACTATTGGTCGGTGGCCGTAGTGGACATGCCCTGGCTACCCTTGATGACGTCACGCCTCACCCCGCGACGTTTCCTGTACGCTGTACGTTCGTACTTCGGAAGCCATCTGGAAAATAAATACAATCAATTACTTTCAGTACCTACAACATTTGGATCTAAAGTTCATTTATTACGACTTAATTATAAAGGTAAACAACTACGGCGTCGTGTTCACCTACAGATTAAAAACTTTAGTCTTTGACCTTTGAGAAATGTATAGGAATCAAGTTCAAATTCTAGAATCTACAAATGGTGAAGTTATTTATATGTTTTCTATTACATAAACGATTATGGCTACTTTCCAGAAATTTTCATCCATATAAAAGTGTGCGATTGATGTAAAAACTAGTGAATTTGCAATATGTGGTGTTTGTTTACAAAGTTAATCCAGTAAGGATCAATACTCTATATATTGTTATAGATATCGCGTTATCATTAGAATCTTAGGCCCATATCAGTATTCTATATCTAGGGGGTCTATATCTGTCTAAGGGTCTTCTATTCTTATATAATATCTTCTATCTCTTTTCTTGATAACGGGCGTACTATTATAGTACATTGTTATAGTACATTGTTCACTATAATAGTGAACAATGTGTGACCATCGGGAGGGTTGACTTTAAAACGACCATGCAAGTATTGGATTGTTTACATCCATAATAACAATAAAGTTTTTTAAAACAAAATTTCATTACAAATATCTTTTTAAACTATTTTCTTTACCTTTCTGGATCCGGAGGTTTCGATAAATCAGCATTGGGTGGCAGCTTAGTCTTACGTTTGCGCTTTTGTTTTTTCTTTTGTAGGAGTTCCGAACCAGGCGTTCTAGAAGTAAAACAGAAACAAGTATTTTAATACAGACTTCAATAGTTCATCACACCAGCCCATTAATGCTGCAGTGGGACACTGCAGGGACGGGCCTCCTCATGTAACGGAGGGATACTTGGCCTACTAATACCATGCTGGCCAGACGGATTTGGTTTAATATCAAGTTTTCCTTCTTTTTATTAAGTAAAGAAAAAACGGATAGTCCCTTATTAGGAAGCATGGAATGAGATGGAGTGGTGACATATTGTATTCTTACTCCGTCCCCACACTGAGAACTCAATACTTATTTTACCAGAATTTTTGAGATTTGACTGTAACTTTTTAACAATATGAAATATAAATAAGCTAAAAGTTGTAAATATAGATATAAATATTTACCCAGGCGATTGTTCTTGTTTGCTTTGAACAGTTTTCTTCACAACTTTTGCTCCCATCATCCATTTGGAGGATTCAAGGGCGTCTATGTCGATCTTAGTCTGAAATTAAATTTAAATTATGAGAATACAATGTTTTCTTGAGAGTTAGGAATACTTGGCGAGATAATTTCATCGGTATTCAAGAATGGGATAAGGTCTCAGTTCACCTTTATAAAACTAGGCCTTTTTGGCCAACTTTTCGTTAACAGTAAGTGGAATTAAGTAGTACAAAATTCTTTTGCATGTGGTATAGACAACAAGTGTAAAGCTTCGCGTCAGTGGAGCGACCAGTCAAACGCCCGGGTAACTAGAGCGACCTAAAACTTTAGAGCGTCTAGCGCCCGGGTAACTAGAGCGACCCGTTCGCTAGACGCTATACTAGCGAATTATAAACGCTTTTTTATCTGTGGAAGTCTTCTAAGCATTTTTAGGATTCGACACTAGATGGTACTGTATTAAAAAACGCTTCTTTGTGTGTATAACAGTCTGACACTTGACAAGGAGAATATAGACAATTTTAATTTAGTTTCAACACGCGTGCCGCGAGTTGACAAGGTATTGCGATCTCTGCATTTAAGATGTAAGTATTGTTTTATTTATTACTAAAGTCTAGTAGTGTTATATATTAAAATGATCCTCAAGATTATTGCTTAAAGAATATCTAAAAATGCAATGGTTTGCGAGTCTTTTGTTATATTTTTACCGGACTTGAAATGGACACGTAACAATTTTTTATGTTGTGTTTTCAGTGTTTCAATTTTACAATAAAATTACGTTTTTTACTAAAATATTTGTTGTAATAGGTAGTACAGTTAATTTATTACTATTATTTCGTTCTTATCTGAAGAAAATATGACGGATCCATTAATATTTTTGTTGTTTTAAATTTACGGTCGGCCATATTGCCGTAATTTTATTAGCAAAAGTGGCTACAGATATGTGGGTATTTGTAGATTGTTTAATTATTGTGCTACCCACTTATTATTTATTTGGTATCAAAATAAAGCTTATATAACCTACTATAATATGGCAGTAATGATTTAATAGAAATATGATACCATAGATTCGGAAATACGTGTTAAACAAATTTTTTGCCTAAATTTATCGTAGTTTTGCAACTTTATATTTTTTTTTTGAGTTTCGGGCTGATGGGTCTACTTTAATTTAAATATACCTAGATGCCTTATAGTTTTAGCTTTATAGTGGAATTTTTATTTTGCTGTAGTTGTAGTAGTTTAGGAGTAATTACATTTTATATCGGCAACGGCATGACGCGCGGAACGCAGTTAAGTCGAAGTCGCGGCGCGGGCGCTTGACGGTCTAGCGGTCCGCGAGCTCGGGCGCGCGAATGGATAAAGATAATCTTTACGGCTAATTAAACCATGGTCTTTTCAAAGGTTTCCTGTCCCGATACGGGGATAGAATAATATTATGGTTAAAAATAAACAGTTACCTCGAGTAGATGCAGCGGTGGTAACGAGGCGGCGAGGTCCCGTGCGCGGCGCGCGTCGTGCGGGGCCAGCGCCTTCACGAGGCGCGCCAGGCTGCGCGTGTCACGAGGCGCCGCGCGCGCCGCCGCCTCGTGCGCGCTGGCGGCCGCCTCGCGCGCGCCGCACCGCGTGTGTACACTCGCCGCCGCGCGCCACACACCCACCAACATAGAGAAGCGCTGTGTACAAACATGTTTATGAGTTTTTATCGATAATGTCCATAGAAAACTCTCTTTCAGTGGCAGATGAAAACACGCCTTACTATTATTACGCTGACCGTCTGGTTAGCAGTATAATGGATAGGGAATTAATTTTCCCTTCATATTAATCCTTGGTATAAGATGGGAAAACAACACCATGTACGTTGTCACGACTTAAAAAAAATACTTGAATAGAAAATCCTTAGCATTATAAAAGTTTTCCTTTCAGAAAACAAAAAACAATGTTTTTCAGAATAGGTTCTAAAGTACTGCCTTGTGAGACACACCATTAAAAAATCAGCAATAGTCTCAAAATTTTCTTGAAATACATAGTGATTCCATATTATGTAAAAGACTTTTAACAGGCAACAAAGATAAGTATAATAATTTATCAAAATCCGTTCACAATATTATAAAATTTGAATATATTATTGACCAAGAAAATTTGTCAAACGTTTTCGTCAGAATAGGAAATTTTAAAAAATAAGGAAATATCGAATTCTTAATGACGTCACTTACCTCATCATCTTTATAATGATTGTAAACATCGATGAACATTTGTGAAGCCTTCTCTACATCATTGTCGGCGCACAGTAAAGTGCATAAAACGCCGATGACGCCAGGCCGGTACTTGAATTCACTCTCTTCTAGTAATTTTATTGCAGCTTTGCGTTCACCCTAAAAACAACAAACAAAATAATTTTGATTTAAAACATTATTTGTTTAATGTACTCGACTAAAATTTAGGAATAAGTGCTTCTATAGGCCGACCGTTTATCTCAGTCCCCGCCTGCGGTATGAAAGAGACGAGGGGGCGGGGTAGCGGTGTCCGTTATGGTAGCGTACACAAGAGCTATATCGAGTTGGTTGCTATGCTAAATAAAATAAGTTTTTACAAAAAAAACCGACTTCAAAGACAAAAATTTCACTAAAAATTAAAAAAAAATTAGTTGTATTTTGGTTTTGCAACATTAAATCAGACATTCTTTTTACTTAATTATAATCTAAAGAATAGGTTCTTTTAATTATTGTAAAAGTTATTGTTAAGGATATTTCTTGAAGAGTCTACAAATATATTTATTTGTAGATTTTTTTAAATATAATCAAATTATTACAAATAATGTAATATTATTGTTATTTTTGGAGTCGGTGTCAGCCACGATAATTATATTCTATTTTATATTCCTGACTTAAAATTTAAAGAAATATGGCGTCGTGTTATACACAGACTAAAGACTAAGATGAGAAAGTACTACGAATCAAAGACAATTACTTAAAATTAAAAACCATTTAAAGTGATCAGAATGTGTTATACAGAACTATATTGCCTTTTCTAACGACTTTGTAGACAACATTTTGCATTATTGATCCGATGATTTTTTCAATTGACGGTGCTGGTTAAACGGCCAAAGTTATGGAAAGCTTTAATCAGTTACTAAATAGGTATATTAAAACGTTTGAACGTGACACAGGTATTTTAAAATATATTTATTTAAATATGATAAAAATAGTTATTTAATATTTGTTTAATTTTTAAACCAACCCATAAACAATCAACAACTTAATGTCACGAAGTCATATAATAATATAATTTGTAATTCGTGACCGCCATTCCATTTGCTTAGGTATTATCGTATTTCGTTGGCTGACACCGACTCCAAAAATAACAATAATATTACATAATTATTGTTTCATTATTACGTA
Source organism: Schrankia costaestrigalis (assembly GCA_905475405.1). Lineage (NCBI taxonomy): Eukaryota > Metazoa > Arthropoda > Insecta > Lepidoptera > Erebidae > Schrankia > Schrankia costaestrigalis. The sequence continues at coordinate 19,071,539 of FR997829.1, read as the reverse complement.
AAAATGAAAAACCATTTCTTTTGAAATAAAATAATTTTAAAAATAATTGCCTTTTTTATTTTGTGTCTCATTTACAATTTTATTGCATAACACCTTCCTAGTTCAAAATAGTGATTGCTTCAAAACCCTCTAAAACGGTATCGGTTACTTTCAAATTTCACTAAAACCTAAAGTTAACTTCTAAGTCCCCTAAAACGAATCTATTTTTGCAAATAACCTCGTTTTTCAAATTGTTTTTATTAAAGAAAGATGTTTGTTGGGATTGCTAGATTACAATAATAATATAATGTTAAAAATCGTACAGAATTAAGGTTGATAATAAGTTTAAGACGTTTTTCATGAATTGTCGACATTTAAGAAAAATCACTTTTCACTTTCACTGAAATTATATGACTCATATATACATTAAAACAGGTATGATTTAAACATATTAATTTGAACGAATCAATCTTAGAAAATATTTACAGATAATAAGAACAATAATAAGAGCTTTTTTATTTTTACACACTACTATAACGGACACCTAGTCAGTATGTCAGTATGGCACTAGTGCAGTAAGCTAGTCTGTCTTCTATACAATTTACAAATTTCAAAGACGGTGGCGTCATCTTGCCATTTATACTCGTACTTTCTAAGAGAAAATATGCAATCTAAATTATTACACAGTTTAAAGCCTGACCAGAAAAATAAAATAACCTCTCCAGGTATTTCGATTGGTTTAGGGTATAATTTCAATATTTCCTTCTTTTTATTTCATAAAAATAAGCTAGCTAAAAATTAGAGCTGTCTTGTGATGTGATGTAGTTCGGGTCACAGTATCTAGATGGCGCCGTTTTGCCAAAAAATCAAGAGATAGCTCTCTCCTTTGTCCTCGTCCCCCGCGCACCCCTATACGGTCGGCCTATAGGCATGAAGGCGCCATCTTACACTGTAGACACGCACCGCTCTGTCGTCAATGCATAATTTGAGTGGAAAACTGTCCGGAAGGAGGCGGCGCGGCAGCACATCTATAGCACAAAATCAAAGCGTGCCTGCGCGTTGGCAGCATCTTTTTCAGGAGCACTAAAGGTTTCTTCACCTTTTCCAAAGCGTCTGTCAGTATCAGCATGCTAAAGTAGTAGCAGTACGTACCTGCGCGAGCAGCACGTGCGCGGCAGCTAGCGCCAGGTCCCCGCCGCGGCGCAGCAGCAGCGCCTGCGCCAGGTCGCGCGCGCCCTCCTTGACCAGCGAGCTCGCCTCCACCAGCGCCGCGCGACTCTCCGCACCGAACTCGCGCACCAGCTTCACGCAGCACTGCTTGCAGAACTCGGGCTAAAGACAAACATTGCTACATTTGAACATTATAATTCAATTTCATACTTCAGATCGCTTCAAGAAAGTCCGCCTCATAACCGGACAACTCGAACCCGAAACTTAGATGATCGATGATGAGTATCATAACAGGTCAAAGAATTGACTGAAAATTACAAAAGAAAAGAAAAATTGTATTCTGTTTAGAAATGAATTCCTATAATGATTAGCAATAGAAGGAAAATGTATAACACCTTACCTGATTAGAATAAATTGCGAGAATAGCTTGATTGTAAGTAATTGAGGAGCGCTGTCTTGAATTCAGTTTGTGTTCTAATCCATCTTGGGTGGCTGCTTTCATACGTTTGCGAGAATCGAATACATTGGTGTCTCTGTAAATAATCAAACAAAAAGAAATTAAAAAACCATTGTATTAGATACAAGAATGAAAAAAAATTACTAAAATGAAAAGACCAAAATCATAGTGTTTTTTTTATCTGTAGGTAATCATTTCCGGCAACAAAGTAAGGAAGGTAGAATGAATTTATCTAAACACTCAAACACACAGTGCGAATACATTAATGAAATGGTCTATGTCATGCTTTTTTTTATTATATAATGGGAGGCAATGAGCCAGCAGGTCGCCTGATGGTAAGTGATCACCGCCGCCCATGGATACCCGCAACACCAGAGGAATCACAGATGCGTTGCCGAACTTTAAAAAGGCAGTACGCTCGTTTCTTGAAGCTCCTAAAGTCGTAACGGTCCGGAAATTTCCATTACCGCATCTTGGTATTTGTAAAAGTGATTAAAGAAAAACTCACCTATTAATGACTACAATATTATTGCTAGCAATGGCAACAAGGGCTTGATCACTTGGTTTATCTTTTAAAACATTCTGGTAGATTGAAGCCGCTTCCTTTTCTTTGCCCATTTGCTGGAGGCAGTATGCTTGCTGGACTCTGGAAAAATAAGCAAAAGAAATTTAGAATCTTGGGTTGTGTGTAACTAAAAAATATTTTCTTTCTTTCTTATGCTTAAACTACAAATGTTAATTATATTCATGACTATTTTAATTTTAATAAAACCTCAATCTGCTATATGGTTTGGTTTAAATCAAGGTATAAAATAATCTCAATTTACCAAAGTTTTACTGCCCCAACAGCAATTAGTTATGTGTACAATGCCCAGCCTAAAGCCATTTTAATTGGTCATCTGAGTGTCATACACATATCAACAGATTTATTTATTTGTAACACATAATATAATAATACCTAATGATAGCAGCTTCTTCTTTGGCTTCTTCCTCAGTTCCACCATCTTCTAAGACACTTTCAGAGCATGCATGTTCAGCTCTCTTCAACACGGGCATTGCTTCATTGTACTTGCCACGCATAGCTAAGGTACTACCAGCATTGTAAGCTAACTCGTATGTGTTCTCATCAAATTGCGGTAAGTCTGAAGACTAAAAAAAGGGGTAATAATTTATTATTAGCATAGTATCCATAGTACAAGCACGGTTTAGTTTGGGACTAGATGATGTTGTGTGAATGTGTGAGGAATATTTATTCATTATTTATTTATATTCACATACACAGAAATAAATTTTATAAATTACATACTTATATGAATGAGATAGCTAAGAAATTGATAAAATGATGACTGACTTATATGAAAAATGTTTACATATTCCATTAAAAAATAATAATATTCTATTTCTGTTATTTTATTTGTTGACAAAGATTTTAAAATAGAAACTTATATGATTTTTGACAGATTTTTTTAACACTATTGTGATAGGATGTTTTTAACTTACAGGGTTTAGAGCAGCTAGGTTGGCAACAACAGCAGACATATTTGCCTTTCTCTCATCTTCATATTCATCAGTGGTATTTTTTACAATATCACGGTACAAATTGTAGCAGTCTTGGTACTGCTCCAGGCGATACAAAATTTGAGCACTGGAATAGAAGGAAAGATAATAGAAATTTAGTGCCAGTGATGAAAAATATCACTGTTTTTGATCCTTAGAAATAACAGATTTAGTTTTTTTTAATCCAGTAATCTAGATGTCTGATACTGGATCAGAAAAACTTTCAAAAGTCCCTCTTGTTACACAAAAATAAAATATTTGAAGTAAAGTAGTTTTAAATAAAGGTAACTCTTTCTTTATATGAAATTCCACCTATTGCACTTTTACACAATTTAAAGGATACAAAAAATTATCTAATAAGATTTTAAGCTCATGAGTACATATTACATTGAGTACTTAGATTTATAGTTATAAGAACTGAAAATCAAAGAATTCCTATAGAAAATTAAGATAACTTTAGCCCTTACATGTAAATTAATAACAAACTGGTTAAGAACAACAAAAATACAATTTACCGTAGTTCCTTCAGGGCTGGTGTTAACTCAGGTGCATTATCAACAGTCTGCAAGGCATCCTTAGGGTTATTGAGACGGTATTGTGTATATGCCTTCTCAAAGTGCAGGTCTGCAGCCAAAGCAGCATTTTTAGCATTACTCAGCACTGCAAGTGCTTCCTTGAAGTTATGAAGCTGGATAAGACATACTATTTTGCAATGGAATGCCTTCTGCTCATTAGGAGCTATTTGCAGAACTGAAAAAAAAGAATGATAATGAATAACTTGAGTAGAGTCTAAAAATTCCTAAGGAAATATGCAGACCTGTTATTTCCAATGCACTTTATTTGTCATGAATTCAAATTTACACTCTCCTCATTCTTTATATGCGCACTGCTGAATTATACCTCCATTTATAATTATATGCAGCATATGTTATCATTAAGTTTATTCAGATTCAATAACAAAAACTGTACTTCAAATAAGTTCAAAACATTTCGTAATATCTTTGGGAATAAAATAATTGTTATTAAAGTGAAAGTTTCAAGGGAAAACAGTTCTAAAGACAGGAAATAGGGCAGATAAGGTGAAAATCCTAGTTCGGTTTTTTATAAGTTAACTACAAGCGGTTTTGGTCATTAACTTAAAAATTGGACACCTACCTTTTCCTGTTGCTTTTAATGCTCTATCATAGTCTCCACTTTGGCAGAATTTATTTAATTCTGTATAAGCCTGAACAAGGTTAGTTTCCTTGTTGGCTGACATTTTTTGACAACTCACAAGTTGGATTCGTGCAACGTCAAATTCGTCATCGCGATATATGCTTAGTTACACGCATTAAATTTAATAAAGGCTAAATAAAAAATATAATAATAAATATTATGAATATGTTGTGTAGTAAAATTGTAAAACTTTCTTCACATAAATTTTAGGATTTCGGAAAAACTTTACAATAAACATGGCTATATTTGAATTTTTGTCCCACGTCATGAACTCAGTAGATAAAAAGGTACCAGTCTGTGCAATATATATGTCACCGGAAAATAACAAGACTCGTAAGTTGATCAATTTCCTAGGTAGTTAATCAACTCTCGGAAAATAATAAACGGCATTTGAAATGTACTATTTAACGTATGTATTTTAGTAAGTTGATTAATTTACGGCGTCTTGCCGTTAAATCATCCGACAAAGGCAAGGTGTACGTTAATTGGTTAAAGACTCACGTGCTTTTATACCGCTTCCCGCCGCCATTACCGGCTTAAACGTAAAGAAATCCATCTAGTCCGTACTTATTATTCTTTATTTACAGTAGTAAAATTAACAATTGTTGTTTTGTTTGGTAATAATTCTCATTAAAACGCGTCATTTTATTTATGATGAGTGAAATGGAGTCTGTAGTGGTAGAAATAAACGAACAATTGGTGAGCAATACTAGTTTTGTCGATCGAGAACACTTTGATGCAGAGTTACAAAAGTACTAGAGTGGGCTAAGTACAGAAAATAAAAAAACTCAGTGGACAAGTGAAAAAATCCTAAATGTTAATAATAAAATACGAATATAAATATTAGATATTCAGACTTATTGTACTGACAAATTAAACTGATTATAATACTTATTATTTATATAACTTACAATAATAAAACTCTGAGCTCCAATATATTTTTAAACATTTTTTATTTATTTAACTATATAGCATAGACGAACTTTAATATCCCTATATCTAAAATATAAATATTAAAACAACATATCTAAGTGTTTGTAACTCTATGAATAAACACTTGCTAAATGCTTATAATGAATGCTGTCGACCAATCAGAGAAAAGTGTATTAAGTGACGGATAATAGTGTACCGTCAAATAGTACACTGGGCAACGATTGGTCCATTTGTGGATGATTTTACTTGTAGCAATATAGTTAATTATTAAATTACGGATAGGTACCGTAAATTGATTAATTAGCTCAAATTCAAAGCGTTAAATAGTACATTTCAAATGCCGTTTATTATTTTCCGAGAGTTGATTAACTACCTAGGAAATTGATCAACTTACGAGTCTTGTTATTTTCCGGTGACATATACAGATATGACCAAAGCTTTCGATTTCGTAAACCATAACATATTATTGAACAAATTGGAAGGATACGGGATAAGAGGAAACGTTAAGAAACTGATTGAATCTTACTTAAGTAATCGAACTCAATGCACAGAAATATCTAAAATATGTCCTAAAACAAAAACAGAGACTATTTACCTTTCAGAACCTAGATATATAAAGCATGGGGTACCCCAAGGCAGTGTATTAGGCCCGCTACTGTTTCTAGTATATATTAACGATTTGCCTAAAATTACTCATCACAATATGGTACTTTTTGCCGATGACAGTACTGAAATAATAAAATGTTTAAATCCAAGTAACCTCAACGAGTATCAACATGAAATAAATAATTCTTTAAACAAAATTATAAAATGGCTTGACATTATTAATCTTAATATTAATCTGCAAAAGACAAAAGTAATGCACTTTCATCAAAAATGCAATACTCCCAATATCAACATTAATTTTAACGGACATAAAATAGATGATACTGACAAGGCTAAATTTCTGGGCATAACTATAGATAATAAACTTACCTGGAAACCCCATATAGACGAGCTATGCAAAAAAATAAACAAATCGGCGTATGCTCTATTACAGTTATCAAAGAGAGTGGACCGGGAGTCGCTTCTAACAGCGTACCATGGACTGGTAGCTTCCGTTCTGAGATATGGTATAATTTTCTGGGGGCAATCAACTGAAAGAGGTCGCGTTTTTCTAGCCCAAAAAAGATGCATAAGATCTATGTGTAGCTTGAAAACAACAGATAGCTGCGTACCGTATTTTAAAGACTTAAAAATTATCACACTGACGGGCCTATATATTCTGGAGGTCGCTCTATTTGTAAAGTCCAACCCAAAGTTTTTAAAAAAAATTTCAGACATAAAAAAGGGACCGATGCGTGCACAATATGTCGAGCAACTATGTAATGTGGAGTGTAAAACGGCTCTTATGAAGAAAAGTATTTTTGGTATAGCACCAAAGGTATATAACAAAATTCCAATTAACATTAAGGAAATGCCATTTAATAAATTCAAAAATTATCTTCAAATGTTGCTAATAGATAAATGTTATTATTCGTTAGATGAGTTTCTGAAAGACAAATTAATTTAAATAGTTTCAATATAAATATTTTTTTTTTTTTTTAAATTGTAGATATATGTAATTTAGTTATTTATGAAGACATTATTATTATTTTTTTTTTTATATTATTCTTTCTTGGGTTTTGAAATTATTAAATTATTATTGTTTAAGTAAATAAATTAAGAAAAAATTTGTTTTGTTGTAAGATTTTTTTATGTTGTTTTTTTTTTCTATTGAATCTCTATCTTTTAATAATTATTGAATAATGAATTGTATGTGGTTTAGTTATAAGTAGACATTATTTAATTTATTGATTGTTTAAATGATTATTTAATTTTCTTTATAATGATTTTGATTGTTTTGAATTATTTTGTAATTTGTATGTCCTAGCGACAAAACATTGAGAACTATTTATAAATTTTAAGATCTTTTGTACCTACCAATGTTTGACAAATAAAATTCTGATTCTGATTCTGATTCTGATTCATACATTTTTATTAAATTGACAAAAAAACATCTTAAATGAAAGATACTTAAAATAAGCTTTGGTTTCAGTAATGTGGCATAACTTATAATAATAGAGAATAAGAAAATCTCCCTAGGCAACAAAGCAACAGTTTTCATTTCATGTAAAAACAAAAAAAACGGACATACCCTGTTTTGAGTATAAATGTTCTGTGCCCTGTGTACAAGCAGACTAGAGAACAGAAAACAAATTTACAATTACTTACAATAAATTATTAGTACTAGGATAATCTTATACCAAGACTTCTCAGCTTGCTTTGAGGGTTTACATAGCTGCAATATCTGAGTTACAAAGAATTCTGGCAAGTATCCAGGATTTCAAGACATTCGTTAACCTCACCCTTAGAAATATACCCCTTTACTCATAAACGCCTCTTAAATTTAATCACTGTTTAGCGAGATTTTTATTACGAAAAAGAACCCTAAACCAAACAACGTAAGAGTTTAAGCTAATTAATCAATTGACTAAAATTTAAGAGGCGTTCATGAGTAAGGGGGATAATTTTACACCGTTACATAGGGAATGCTCGTTTATTTAAATTATCTCGGAAGAGTTTCGTCATTTATTTATAATACCTGGTCATTCTCCTATTTTGTATTTCAAATATATATATTTTGAATTATAAATATGTCGGAACTTAATTTGATTCATATAAGAGTAAACATACAAAAAAACCCGCCTCTAGGAGCGCCGCCGGAGGGGGGTTTAAAGTTCCCATTTTGTACTTTTTCGCTAATAAGTATCTATAAAACGATGCGTCGTAGCGAAAAAGTGTCTATTACGTAATGAAAGCTTACAAAATTTCCTACAACTTCTATATACCAGTTTTCGATAATATAATAATAATAAATTTTTTATTTTTCATAAACACAGAAGTATTTTTACAAACAACTAGTTGACAAAGTCACCTTTTAAGCAAATGTATGCCTGTGCTAGGTGAACTTCGCTCTTCAGTATCCATTTACAATGAACTTCTTATCATAAACAAAAGAATATAAGAAAATAGAAAGAAGTTAAACAATTAAAATGTATATATTATAGCATGTATGTTTGTGTATGTGCGTGTGTGTGTGTGTGTGTGTGTATATGTATGTGTGTGTGTGTGTGAGTATCATGAATGTTCATTAACTATTATTTTTTTTATTATATTTTTTTCCACTTTTTTATATCTCTATGTTAAAAACATATTTTCAATATCATCATAAGTCTTTAGGTTTAGCCACTCCATTAGCGCCTTTTTGCATTTATAGTATGTAAGTTTATTTATACTTAGGTGTTTGTTAATTTTATTGTATAACAGAGCTGATCGGTAAGTGAAATGTCTTTTTGCAAATGTAGATTTTATCGAGACTACTGGCGCAGCGCGTAATTCTCTTCTTTTCTTAGGCAAGTGTGGATTATAAGGTATAGTTCTATGTAGCCTGAGTACAGTGTGCAGGATATAAAGCTTTCTCACCGTAAGGAGGCCGCATTGTTGGTACAGTTCTTCAGTGGGGAATCTACGTGGTTTGAAGTGCATAACCTTTAACAGTGCCCTTTGTACACGCTCTAACTCTAACATTTTCATTTTTGTAGCACCACCCCACACAGTAATGTTATAAATTAGGATTGATTGTGCCAATGACGTATATACTTGTTTTAATAGAGATCCCGGAGTGACATGTCTCAGCGTCCTAAATATCGATGTAAGTTTCCTAGTCCGAGTCATAACCATTTCAATGTGTTTATGCCAAGATAATCGCTGGTCTACCATAACACCTAGGTATTTGAGGTCTGTTACTTTTGCAATTTGATAGCAAGAGCAATCAGTACTATCTAGATTACCACAGCTATGTATTCTGAGACTGAGTTCTGATCCTGGTTGACTACTGTTATACTTGCTGAAGGCAATGTATTGGGTTTTTGAGGTGTTCAGCGTAAGAAGATGATTACTCAACCACTGCGATACTTGAACGAGACCTTTCTCAGCCGAACGGTAAGCTGATTCCCACGATTTCCCGAAAAAGGCAATCGCCGAGTCATCAGCATAGCAGATCACTCGGCCATTCTCCAAGTACATCTCACAGAGGCTATTTATGTAGACTAGAAACAACGTCGGCCCCAATACACTGCCCTGCGGAACCCCATAGCTGAGGCTCGCAGCATCACTAACGTGGTTGCTTACTTTGACAGCCTGTTTTCTATCACGGAGATAGTCAGCCAATAACGCAAGGGGAACGCCTCTTATCGGAGAATTAAGCTTCGAAATATAAAAAAATATGATACCATACTTTCATGCACCGGGACACTCTTCTTATGCAATGTAATGCAGCTCATCTAATAGTAGCTCACCTCAATATGTGGCCAGTGCAAAGAAAATAAACTACTTAAGCTAAAAAAAATAAAAATAAATTGATTTCCACATCAGATGTTTAATGATCTTCAATTTTTTTATGTCAACGGCAATTGCTCTATTTGTTTCTGTCATGCATTAACTTCTCTGATAGCTAACTTTAGGCAAGTCGAGGTATTTGTCACAATTACTGTTGGTTAATTCGAAAAAGCCTATCAAAACAATGAGTAATAATGCTGGCTATGGGTTTTGTTCATTTTACTTCTTTTGTAGGTGTGATATTATGTGAGAGCACCTAGTCCATGACAACATACATTTCTTGTTGTGTAGGTAGGCATATTACGTACGTAAATAGGTTTAATTACCTAAACTATACCACATCGTCTATCTGTGTCAAGAAACTCCCTTTCTGTGACGTTTGTGCACTGATGCGCAATAAAAACACAGTCACAAAAATACAGCAATCCAACTGTGCAAAATCATGATAGAGTAAATTTGCTCCAAAGAGTTTTATTCAAAAGTATAAAGAAAGTAAGGCAACCATTGTAAAACTCGGCGAGGCGCTTACGTCGTGTGTCGAACTCATCAAAGTTTTAGAACGGAAGTTCCAAGACCAGCCAGTTCGTTGCTAGTTTTTGAACGTCGAAATATTGAAAATTGTTGTGAAAAGTGAACAAATTTTTCGTAGATCACCTACATAGTTTTAAACTTTGATAGTTTAGTATTAGTAACGTTATATGTTTCTATACTTAGACGTTAACAGATATGAAACACTACAATCAGCTCTAACTTTGGTTCTGCACATCATTGCAGTCACCTTACTCGTCCAGTTATGGAGAAAAATAAGGTTATGACTTTAGGTTTTGTTTCAGGTTTTTTATCTCTACTAGGTATAATATCTACCTACTGATCTTCTCGTCAGCATTTACTACATGTTCAGGATCAGGTGGTGGGATACTTTTAATAAGCTGCAAATTTTAAGATCGTAACGGGCTTAAACTTTACAGAAATAATAAAGAGTCTTTCTTAGGTGGTTATGGAGTAAGAAAACATCAGATCACCTTCTTATCTCTCTGCTTTATTGTAGCCAGGAGGGACATTTATTACCTTAGACAGGAAAACTTAAACGAAAACTTTTAACTGATAGCCAGCGCAGTTATAGTTACGCATTGTTTTTTTATAAGCGCTAATCCGAGTGCACTTTTGAATTACAAAAACCGACTAAGAAAATAACTTAGCATAAAAATTTACCAATCGACCTAGCCAGCTTAGTATAAGTTATATAGCCTCCGTCGCAGGAGGAGCATGAATTAATTTCGTACAGTGTAATTACCGCATGTTACATAATTATATTTATTCTGTACTAGTATAAAACAAAATATATCATGTATTAAGAATGACAAATGAAAGCTTTAAAAGGCAAGATATACAGACTACATTCCGGTACAAATCCTTATGTTTTTCCCATTAGCTACCGGAAAAAAACATAGCAACATTCTGGAAATCAGCCAGTAAGTAACATTTCCTCAACACGATTCTAATTAATCACTCTACAAAAACAGCAGAGAGAACTTGAACATTATAACTGTTGGTGTCAATGTCGCAGTCCGGGAATGTCGCAAAACAAACTACGTTAAAGTAACATCTATTGTCGCGTTGTCGCGCACCAACTCGACTTTTAATCGCATTACTGAAAGTTGCTCTGAAGTTTCCTACAAAGTTTCTTATTGCTATCCAGTGGAGTCGGTGATTGTGGATTTGAAAGTAATTTCTATTAGGTACTGGTTAAATAATGTTTATCAGCTGTATATCTAGGCCTTTAGAAGTTTTGGTTACTTTTTTTGACTGGAGGTGGAGAGAAAGCGGCCCACCTAATATAACGTAAGTGGTAACTTGAGATGTTAGCCATGTCAGAACACCTCCAAGTTACTGTTTGCCCAGGAAATGCTTTATGTTATGGGTCCGATTGATTGCGGAAAGAAAACCACTAGTCAGAGACCTTGGTCTTAAGGCACTGCGGTTACGCACATTTGAAGATACGTTGTAGCTAATTACATGAAATACTTAGTAATACCTACAAAACATTTTTCATGATAAAGTAAAAGGTATCACGGCTACTGGACTCAAGAAAAATATTATACTAGTATCAAGACTGATAAATGATTTTAATAATCAATTTCAATGATTGTACTCAACTGATTTTTTGTCATGAATACGACGAACAGAAAATATCTACCATTAAATAAAAGATTTCTTTTTTCTATCAAATAGACGACAATCGTTTTGTAAGTTCAAAGGGACTTCCTCAATTACGCAACTTATTTTGTTTAATTCTCGGAACTTTTTCACTCTTCGTGACGCTTTTAATCATCTGCTAACAAGCGTAATAGGTAGGTTTTACCTCGTCCTCAACGTCAATTACGAAATGACGCCCACGTGTAATTCTACCGAATTAAATCGTTTGAGGGTATCGAGAGCGGATTGTATTTTATCGAAGCCCTACTGATAAATTGCACGAAATTCAATTTAAAAGGGTAATGTTTGTTCGTATTACGACGTCACTCCACGCCGGCCTATAAACTCTGTCGGTTCACTGAGCAATTGAAATATTATGCCTTCGCCCACCTAGCTTGCTCCATAAAAATATTGGTCGTGCCTGTACTTACTTTGCTGAATTTTGCAGCGTCCTAAATTCTTTAAACCAAACCTTTTTAAACTGAATCTGCAATATAGTTAAGTATAGTTATCAATCTCTTTAATCATATCGGCCACTAAGTGCCAGTGGGGCGTCATTGCAGGGACAAGGATATCACTAATGCCCGATTTACACATCGACAAGTACAGTGGCGAGTTAAGTAGTATTTTAAGATTAAGTTGATTTAAATAGATCTCCATCCTATTTTTTGGCGAGTTAAGTACGAAGTAGCCCCCTAGTAGAGATTATTTAAAATATTTGTCTCGGTTAAGGTCTAAGGTCTTGCGTTTCTCCATAGATGACGTAAAGTACACAAGAGCTCAGTTAGCAGCAGGCTTGTTTTGTGAATTATTATGTATTTATAAATATTTTGAATACATATTTTATTAAAAAACGTATTTCTGAATAATAATAAACATAGAAAGTAAAATAAGTTTTAATTTCGGCCACGAGTGTCCCCTGGATAATGTAATAGATTACCTAATGTAGAAAGTTTGTGTTTATTACAAAGTCGCGCTTAAATTTCTTCGTAACGTACTACTATTAGGTATTATTTATGTGGTACAAAAATTGTAGCCAGGGGAATGATGTTAACCGCAGCTGTCAACCAAGTTTATATGTAATTTGTCAATATAAATCCTCCTTCTACTGACTAATTTTCGTGCAATACATATAGGGATAACAGATTAGAAAATTCCGTTTGTCTAAAAAAGGTTGAACCATTTATTTCCGTACGGGACACTTTTTTTCCTGACAAATTGCCTAAAAGTAATTTTAAGCCCAAGAACAGTTATTTATGTACATTTCTTTTTTATGTCTGCTCGGCAAAGTATAGATGCCTATTGGAGCACTAAACTCCTAATTTGATCGAAATGTGTTCAATGTCAAAGAAAAAAGTAAAGTTTTTGAAAGCAGAGCTATTTGACCCTAGTCCAGTGGATAGTCCTAGCTAATATAGTTGAAGAATAATTTTGGTACCTATGAACAATATGTATGTATAATCTAAGTATCGATTATCGAATTTCATTCGTCTGTGGTTAGCCCAAGCTGAACTCAACCAGTCACTGTTATTTCTTTTTTCTTTCGCAATAAGCTTGTTGAAAAATACGAAAGGAACATTGAAATACGAATGCTCCATTCGAAAAACATCGCACAGTACATACATGATTTTCGAATTTTCCATTCTCATTTAACAATTTTTGCATTCTTCGAATAATTAATTAATTAAAAAATATCATGAGAAACTCTGAATTTTATAGTTTAACTAAATTCAAGGAAATCTAATATAGGTAGCGCATGTATCTTGTGTCATAACAGTAATGAACTGAAATCGGATGCACGAGGATGATGGTTTGACGCAAATTGGACAGGTGACAGGATTGGCGACGACGAGACGCGATCCTGAGATTCAACTCATCGTTAGTAGCATACTAGACTTAACGAGTTTGCTTCGAGTACCAGCTAGGGTTGCCAAGATTATTGAAGAACTTAGAAATTTATTTGTAATCCTTAAGTTAGCCTAAATTTGATAAATCATCTAAATATTAAGTTCAAAAAGTAACTTTGTGTAGTTGTTTCCCCTCAACTGCGTCATCCGTTGTAGGACTTCATTTGTCACAGAAGAACCTAATTTATTTTTTCTTTTTAGAAGATCTCTGATGATCATTCGTAAATTTAATTACATTAATATATTGGTTCTTCACGAGACGGCTGTGACAGTCGAGAGACCAACAACCTTTAATATACTTCTGGTTCATGTAACATCATATATCTACAGTAGGGGCTCGTAATGTAACAAGTATTACTGACAAATAAACTAACAAATAGCTGAAGAGATCTACAGCAACCACACCATTTACAGATCTCATTATGCCTTCAAGAATAATTTAATCCAAATACCGACAAGTGTTCGTAAAGGACTTAATATTGATGGATAAGCAAACATCTGTCCAATAACTCTCAGTCTGATTACAATCATTCACTATTTTCCTTCTGAATTGAAAGCAAAACCAATTTCGTTCGCCTCGTAACATGATTGTTTGAGTTGGGTTCATTAGGACTGATGTTATTTCCTCGGAACAGAAATTGTGCAGCTAAGGGTCATTTGCTGGTGGCATTAACGAACTGATGGTACTATAATGATAGCTGGCTGGTTTGAGCATTGAAAGTGTAACTTAAAGGGTCATTACACACGTTTTATAACTCTTAACTAAATGAAATTATTGACATTACTAACTAAATTGGCGTGCACAATCCCCAAATGTCCGTGTGGTGAAGGAGTAAGAATACAATATTTCACCACCCCATCTCATCCCATGGGTGTCGTAAAAACCGACTAAGGGAATAACCGTAACTACTATCTTTACGAAATAAAAAGAAGGAAAACTTGAAATTAAACCCTATACCAATCCGTCTGGACAGCGTGGTATTAGGAGGCCAAGTAACCCTCCGTCACGGGAGGAGGCCCGTCCCTGCAGTGGGACATTAATGGGCTGTTATGATGATCCCCAAATGATAAAATGTAACATTTATGCATTTTATGTGAATTTAACGAGCATATCAACAATACAATTTTTATGGTTATTATGTTATCTAGTATTCACAGTACAAGCTCTGCTTAGATTTGGACTTGATGGCGTTGTGAAAATATGTTGGTAATGTTATATTTTCTCAGGTATTGTGGCTTAACAAATTGTGTTGGCAACCCTATTCTGAAAGGGTCTTCAGTAAACCACATCGCGTATGTAGTCGACAAGGATCGTTCTATTGCCTAATAAAGGCTCGGGGTATGAGATTTCTATTTGACTGCTTGATGCAGGTGTATGAAAGCAGCCTATTTATTATGTAACTAGCTGCTGTGCCCGCGACTTCGTTCACGTGGCGGATGTTACTTACTTCGCAATTCGATTTAATACTGAAAAATCGTTTTTTAAACCTTATAACAAACAGATATACCTACCTACAAACGAATTGTAAAATTAACGAACGAACCAAAACCTTTTCAAAAACAGACCTTTACAAAGACAGATCTATGAAGACTGCGTCTAAACTTATACTGAAAGACATGAGCGAACGTCATTCTTTCAAGGAAAATCTTAACACCGCGATACTGAAAATGACGTCACAGGCACAATGCCATCTGTTACAGTTGTCAAATTTGTAAGTTAAAATAAATGACATCGCTTAATTCATCATAACAGCCCATTAATGTCCCACTGCAAGGACGCGCCTCCTCCCGTGACGGAGGGATACTTGGCCTACTAATACCACGCTGGCCAGTCGGATTGGTATAGGGTTTAATTTCAAGTTTTCCTTCATTTTTATTTCGTAAAGATAATATTCATCGATAGTCCCTTAGTCAGTTTTACGCCACCCATGGGATGAGATGGGGAGGCGACATATTGTATTCTTACTCCGTCACCACACGGATAATCGCTAATTAATTATGAATGAATACATTTGCACGCCACGTTATGGTGCGGCAGAATTACCTGCCTCGGTGGCGCGGCGGTCGCATTACATGGCTGGCGTGCATAAGGTCGCGGGTTCGATTCCCATGGAGGACAATTGTGATACACAAACTATTGTCCTTAGTCTGGATGTTCTTTGTGTCCGTTAAATTAATATTTTTAAAGGCTAGTGTGGGATGTCTTTTGTAAAAAAAATGCTAAAATAAATTATTGTTCCTAACATCTTTTTACCATCTAGCAAAAAAATATTTGACTAAACTTAGACTCGACTATATTATTATTATTATCTATAGATAAACTGCGTGCAGTATTTTTGAATTACTTAATAAAATAAACACAAACACTTTGTATAATAATTTAATGTTTTGTGATTGTATTTCTATATTTTATTGTCAGTTTTGTATTTTTTTAATGTTGACAAATAGCAATAATGTTTATAATGATTTTATAAAGAAAAAACGTGTTACCTATTATGTTGTCTGTTATATTATACCCATAAATTATTAAATAAACTCAAACTCAAATTGTTTATTGCATTCCATAGGTAGGGTACATGTGTTGAATATAGGTACAGAGTACATTAAGTTCCGTATGGACCCTGTCGGGCACAACAATATTGAAAGGCGACATTTTATACCCTGTCGGGCACAACATTATTTAAAGAACAGACATTTCTACCTCTACAGTTTTATTATAGTATAGATAGATAATTACCTACTTTAAACTTAATACCTAAAAACTACGTATCTATGTATTTTAATATCTAAAGCGCGCTTATTCCGAGAAGAGTCAATAAGAACCACGTCCGTTCGCATTAAGAGTCAATGTCAATGAAATTATATAGATGCACCAGTTGGTAAGAATACAATATGTCATCACCCCATCTCATCCCATGGATGTTTTTGGTTGAGGGCCATCCGCCCCACCACAGCCCGTGTAAAGTAGTAGCGGTCGTCAGAGACCAACTACTCGTCCTAAACAAAAAAAAAACCATAGGTGTCGTAAAAACCGACTAAGGGAATAACCGTAAGTAATATCCTTACGAAATAAAAAGAAGGAAAACTTGAAATTAAACCCTATACCAATCCGTCAGGCCAGCGTGGTATTAGTAGGCCAGTAACCCTCCGTCACGGGAGGAGGCCCGTCCCTGCAGTGGGATATTAATGGGATGTTATGATGAAGCGATCTTTTTGAGGTAGAATTAATTTGTACTATAAATTAATTCTACCTCAAAAAGATCGCTTCATCATAACAGCCCATTCAAAATCTTACTCCAGCCAAAATGTTGATACTAAGAAAATTCATCTATACTAACATCGCGTTAGACAGATATTTTACGTTATTCGCGCATTATTTTAAAACTGAGATAATATCTTTCAAACTAATAATCGGATCTCATCGCTGTAAAGGTCAATTTTGTTTAAAATTAAATAAATATGATTAACGTAATTTATTTTGATAAGGGTCAATACCAATTATATATATAAATTAAATACAACAGAAACAATATATACAAACGCAAACCTTAACTTGTCATCGACTCAACACACTAACCATACTTTTCGCCAATAAAGATAATATACCTTTTAAAATATTATTCCAAAACATTCAAAGCATAAACAATAAACTTGATATAATGGAAACCTTCTTTACGCAAAATTCTTTATACAAAGCATTGGCAATAACTGAAACTTGGCTCACGAAGGATAAGCTAGATAGAATTAACCTCGGCGGGTACAAGATTGTTTCATCATACTGCAGAAACACTCGCACAGGCGGTGGTGTTTGTATCTTTCTACAGGAACACATTAACCACATCCAAAGGAATGATATTACCGACATGTCAATAGAATACATTATAGAGTTATGTGCTACCGAACTTCCAGACGAAAATTTATTATTAATAACTATGTATTGGAATAGAAGAGAGGAAGAAACATTTTATCAGCAATTAGGTAAAATTCTAAACTATGTTACTAAAAAATACTCTAAACTTAATATAATTCTGGGAGGTGACTTTAACACTAACATACTCTTAGGAAATTTAAAAACTCAAAATTTTCTAAACATAATGCGAGAACATAAACTAACACAACATATAAAATCACATACACGCATAACACCAACAACTTCAACCTGTATCGACCTTATATTTACAAATTTCATGTACACTGATATGTATGCTAGTGTCGAAGACTTTGGATTCTCCGACCACTGTAGTACTATTCTACACCTTAACATCCCTCAAAAGACTACACCGACTACATGGACCATGAGAAAAAGACTATTCACAAACACAAATATACAGAAATTTAAACTTTTATTGCAAGACGTTAACTGGAGTAGCTTACTAACACACAATAATATAAATGAAAATTACTTAGCTTTTCATAATAAACTTACAAATATCTTAAATTTAACTATACCACAACGTACAATAAAGCTTAAACAAGTATACAAAAAATATTGGCTAACCGTTGGTATAAGAAACTCTTGTAAACATAAAAGATTACTTAAGATTATTACCAATAAATCGAATAATCCAACTTTAGTAAAATATTACAAAAGATACGAAAAGATACTAAAACGAACTATAATTACTTCAAAAAAATTGCACTATAAAAATAAAATGTCCACATCTAAAAATAAAGTTAAAACAATGTGGAGTATAATTAACGAGAGAACTAACAAAAAAATAAAGAAAGAAAAACGCAATATAACTTTGCGTGCAAACAATATGTTAATCTCTGAAACAAAGGATGTAGCTGACTTCTTTAATAACTTCTTTGCTTCTATTGGGAACACAAACATAATCCCACCTTCATGCTCTACCATATTTAGGCAGCCGTGTAATGAAAATTCAATTTTCCTTAAACCAGCAGAACCATACGAAATAAATAAAATTATAAGAAATTTGAAAAATAAACACAGCTATGGTATAGATGAGCTTCCACCCTCTTTAATAAAAAATTGTGCGGATGAATTGACGCTACCATTCTACATCTTAGTCAATCAAAGTTTTGAAGAAGGTACTTTCCCAAACATTTTAAAAACTTCTGTCATAAAACCAATTCATAAAAACAATTCCAAAGAGGACCCAAGTAATTATCGGCCCATTGCTCTTTTACCAACAGCCTCAAAAATTATAGAAAAAGCAATGTGTAATCGTGTTTACAATTTTTGTGAGAAATACAACATCTTTGACGATTCTCAGTATGGTTTCAGAAAACATCGCTCAACTATACTAGCCGTATACAAAGTAATACAGGAAGCCCTAAATATATTAAATGATAAGAAGTATGCAATTGGATTATTACTAGATATGACTAAAGCTTATGATAGAGTACAATTTGACATTTTATTAAAAAAATTATATAATATAGGAATACGTGGCAACTGTTATGAATGGTTTAAATCATATCTCGACCGACGTGAACAATTGGTTGAAATTGAGAGTTACAACCATCAAACAAACGAGATAGAAACAATAAAATCAAATAAACAATTGGTGTATGCCTCAATACCACAAGGAAGTGTACTAGGATGTTTTCTTTTTCTAGTTTACATCAACGACCTTCCAAAAAATATACACCAATCCTGTATTTTATTTGCCGACGACGTAACTATAATTAGTTCATATGATAGTAATAGTAACCTAAACTGTCAATTAGATTCATTATTAAATGATACCACAAAATGGATGTCACAACATAACTTAGAGTTAAATTACAAAAAAACAAAAATTATAACATTTTTTCCTCGACAGAAAACTCCAATAAACATTAACTTTAAATACCAGAACAATACAATAGAATTAGTAAATAAAGCTACCTTATTAGGCATAGAAATAGATTCACACATAAATTGGCAACCTCACGTTGATAAATTAAGAGCCAAATTGTCAAAATTCTCGTACGCGCTACGTGAGATCAAAAAAACAACTGACTTGAAAACCGCACTGTCCACATATTACGCCTACGCATATGCGTGGTTGAAATATGGTGTCATTTTATGGGGAAACAGTTCAGAAACACCTTATTTATTTACCCTACAGAAAAAATTGATTAGAATACTAGTAAATATTCATCAAGAAGAAAGTTGCAAACCTCACTTTCAGAAGTTAGAAATACTCACACTACCAAGTCTCTATATTCTAGAATTATGTAAATTTGTGCGAGAAAACCCACATTTTTACAGCAAAAGGGAAGACAAGCAAAAAACATACATTTTAAGACACAAAAATAGGCTTAACCTTCCATCTTCACGAATTGCAATGCATTCATCAGGTACTCTAGTTATGTCTATAAAAATATATAATAAATTACCAGAAGCAATAAGAAATGAAAGCCAATTTAATATTTTTATGAATAAATTAAAACAATTTTTGATAAATAAATCCTATTACAATATAAATGATTATTTAAATGACATATTTATATAGAATTTATTGCAATAATTAATATGTAATTTTAATTTAATTTTTGATTTAATTTTTAATTTGATTTAGTATTAATTTTATTTTAATTTTTTTTTTTTTTTTTTACTGACATTTCCCAATTTTATTTTATTTATTTGATTTATAATTATTTCGAATTATCGAATTCAATATACTTATTAAAAGCTAATTCAAAGACTGTGTACATACACTAATCTAACCTACACACCTACATCACAACATACTTTTACACAACACTCACACAAAATCACCTGTCACAAATCTCACATAAGAATTATATTAATAACAAGATTTTAATTTAATTTATTGGCGCCTTCATCCTCTCTCCTACCTTTTGCTGTGCCCGACAGGGTCTACAATTGATACTGATATGTACTTACTTACACCTATAAATGAAACATTGTGGAATGCAATAAATGATTGAGTATTGAGTATTGAGTATTGAGTACCATACATAAAATACCTTTACAAACAATGCATTTCTTTAAGTCTTTGATTATTATAAAAAGGTCGTAGTGAGTCAACCTTAGAAGATAGATATATTATGCTATCGTTGACTTAATTGTAAACCTTTTTTAAAGGTACAATTCTCTAATACATCATTTCAGTATATCTCCAGACGTTTAAGCAGCAGAAGCAAAATAAACGTTTTTAAGCGTCCCTTTTATATACATATTTCATTACTGTTCTACTCCTATTAGACATAGCGTGATACTATATAGCCTATAACACTCCCCGATAAATGGACTATGAAACACAGAAAGAATTTTTTAAATCGGTTCTGTAGATCCAGAGATTAGCCCCTACAACGACACAAACACACAAACTTTACCTCTTTATAATATTAGTATAGATTTAATATAACTTATAATTGATATAACACATACGATTCATGGTTAATTTTATTAAAATTTAAAAGGAATAACTTATAATTAATAGCTTTTCATTATAAAATAGTTATGGATTATTTACAAACTCATTTATTTTTGAGTATGATTACTACTGGTAACGCCATCTCGTGAACAAAAGAAACGAAATTTAAATTCATTCAATATTGAACCAAATCCATTTTTCATGGCGATTTGTATTGGACTGTTCTAATATAAAGAGATCAAGCGATATCTCGAGTATTACTTATCCGATTTTGATGAAACATACCTCAGTTTAAGCCTAATAAAAAAGGCTACAATACAATGTATTGGTCTTAAGATTATATTAATTCGTTTTAAAGATGTGCGGGAACAAACAGACAGACAGACAGACAGACATTAATTCTAAAAATTGTGGTTTCGTGCTTTTTGACTTTTTTCTAGATTTTATAGATAATTTTTATCTGAATTTTCGAAAAGAACAGACATTTCGACCTTTACAGTTTTATTATAGTATATAGATAGATTATTAACATTGAAAAATACATAACTGACAATAAAATATAGAAATACAATCACAAAACATTAAATTATTGTTTAATGTTCTATTTGTTTTACATAATAAGTTTAATTAAGCCACCAACAGATGGCGTTATTTGATATATAGTTAAGATATTTTTATGTTCATCTTATAGCATAAGTATGTTTTGTAGTTAAATATAAAAGCTTTTTCTCTCGCCATTGGAGTTTTATTACATAAAATTCCATCGAGTACTTTTTGGGATTTGTTCATGGTCCTTCGAGCCGGATAAAAAAATGTTAAATGTCTTTATTTTATTTATTCAAAAATACTGCACGCAGGACGCAGCTTAACTCTAAATATATTCCAGTCTACATTCCTAAGATAGCGCTGTTTAATATTTCACTTTGTAAACTTATACTACGTATAAAACTAAAACTACTTATTCTTGAGCACTTTAAATTCAAATATCTTTTGATAGACTGAACCGATTGCAATGAAACAAAAATTAAATGGAACTTCAAGTTACACTCAATCGTTGTGTATTAAAGGCATCTACATTTTACGTTACATTTAAAAATACTGCACGCAGTTTAACTCTTGATGTAGTTCTGTCTAAGTTTGAAAGATGGCGCTGTTTAATATTAATTAGTTAAATTCAAATATCTTTTAATTGACGGAACCGATTTCAATGAAACAAAAACTAAATAAAACTTCAAGTTACGCTCAATCGTTGTGTATAAAAATCATCTTAATTGCTTTGGTACTTTTTACGTGATGCCCGAACAAATTTTAGGTTACAGATAAACAGACAAACAGACAAAAATTCCAAAAATGGTGGAAATGGGTTCTATTGGTTGTCTTTTAATATCCTGGCTATTTTTTTTGGATTTATTTTCAATGTACAAAAACGACTTTTCTACAGTTTTATTATATGTATATAGATAGATAGATTACAAAATATACCTCGTTTCTATACCTTGATTTTTATAGTCTGTGCCATCAATCTGATTAGCTTGGCTTACGATATGTATTTTTACCTCTTAATTTCATCATCATCAATAACATCCCCTTAATGTCCCACTGCAGGGACGGAGGGATAGTTGGTCTACTAATACTACCACAGAATACTACGCTGGCCAGACGAAAAAAATAAAGCTATATATATAATTCCTTGAAATAACTAACAATTTCAAATTAGCACATACATATAATTACTCCAAAGATACAAAACAACTGTATTGTAGAACTTGTACAGATCCGTCAGATCTCGTAGGTACAATAATAATAATAATAATACATCAACACGAGCGACTAAGTACGCCACATCTCGCGAATTCTAATCACCACGAGATAATGAAGCCTCGCGGTACGACGAGCTATCACTTCATTTATCACTAGACAACATCGCTCTAGCATTTATTAAGATGCTTTTAGTTACACGTGTAATAGAGTTGTGGTTATATATTCATGTTTGTAAAAAGCATATGTAAGAGTAGGTTACAGTAATAATTTATGTAACAATAGCCCATAATGTCCTACTACAGGAATAGGCTTTAGTGGCGGAATAAGTCTTACAACCATGCTGGATAAAATAATACCACATTTAATCTCTTTTGTTTTCGCAACGATAATAACTGAAAACTTTACCTAATTTAGCTTTTACATGCAGTCTTGTCTATCTTAAAGACAATTTCATGATTACCAACGATTTCAAATTAGCACAAACAAGAACTGTAAAGATATATGCAACACGCGACAGTATTGTAGAACTCGTACAGATCCGTCAGATCTCGTAGGTAATACATCAACACGAGCGACTAAGTACGCCACATCTCGCGAATTCTAATCACCACGAGATAATGAAGCCTCGCGGTACGACGAGCTATCACTTCATTTATCACTAGACAACATCGCTCTAGCATTTATTAAGATGCTATTAAGTAGGTACACGTGTATTCGAGCTTTGGTTAGAAATTACTTATTGTAAAAAGGCATACTTATATTGAAAAGTAGGTACAGTAGCTAATGAAATTACTACCTTTTGCGATACCCATTGGATTACATAGGCCTACTATACTATGTCTTCTTACCTCCTCCATACAAATATAAAATACTTGAGACTACCAACGTTTTCACGGGTTTAACAATACTGTCGTGTGTTTAATTTCATTAGAGTTATTACTGGTATGAGATAATTTGAAATCGTTGGTAATCATCTCGTGAAATTGTATGTATGAGTTAAGATTAGGTATAATAAAAGTATCGTAAACCCATGTGCGTGTATGCATTGGTGTTGAGAAAAGAGATTTACCAAAATCTTTTAAATTTTTTAGCCATAATATGACTCTTTCGATGACGGAAATATTATGGTCTTACATACTTCCCATCAGTTTTACTTTAAAATGGTCTAAATATCTAAGAAAAAGAAATTAAAAAATCCTTTGTTTTTGATTTAATTAAAAATCGGTACAGAAATCACGCACAGTGTAACAGACTTTAATCATCTAAACGGCCACAAAAGCATCTGAAGTAGGCATAGAAGATTAATTTGTGACTCGCGCAAAAATTGCGCGACCGCTATAATAACCTATCCAATACTTTAATTTGGTGTGTTTTCTGAGGCGTATGCATCGCTAATAAAAGTAAAAGCTCATTGGATACGAGCCTAACAGTTCAATTATAGAATCAAGCGCAGCTCCCCTTGATCGCGTATCTAGATTTGATTCCTTCTAACTAGACATCACAATCCGTTTACCGCATCCGACTATTGAAAACTTATCTACAATGGTCGCACATTTTTATTTTAATAATGCATTAAAATGTAACGTAGCGATTGAGAATACATTGTGGAACTCCCCCAAAGCATTCTATGATTGTCTTGTGTGTCATGAGCATACTGTGCTTATACGAATCTATTGTACAACTAGCTGCAAATAAAATTTTGAATTTGTCGTTCAAGGTATAAGGTAAAGTTGCCAAGTTTTATCTCTACAAACTTGACATTAAATCCTATACCAATCTGTTTGTTAATTGTGGTGATATCCATCTAGATTACTTATACCTACCACTAGATACCACAATAAACGGAACAATCGATGTAGAATAATTGTAGGTAAAAATAATGAAGGTTGGACTCAATTATTTCAATAAATATCGCAATGTTCTTATAACTTTTTCAATGGTCGTTATGCGGTTATGGGACCAGTCATTTTCACTGGACAAGTTGTGAAAACAGAATCGGTGTAGTCAGACCGGGCAGGCGCGGCACTCCGCAACCCGCTTTTCGCCCTGTGGGAACCATTGGCGTGGTGTGTGACGAACATCACCGCCGACATGTATTACTTAATTTTACTAAGTATATTTATTTTGAACTGGTGTTTTTTCCTAACAGCCATTAATGTCCATTGCAGGGACGGGCCTCCTCCCGTGACGGAGGGATACTTGGCCTACTGCTGGCCAAACGGATTGGTATAGGGTTTAATTTCAAATTTTCCTTCTTTTTATTACGTAAATATACGATAATATTCACGGATAGACCCTTAATCGGTTTTTACGACACTAATGGGATGAGATGGGTGGTGATATATTGTATTCTTACTTCGTCATCACACGGAGTTTTTTACAGATTGGCATTCCAACTTTTAACCTCAACCATTTACATCTTTTTAAAATATGATATAGGTTGTCTATAAAGTCAAGAAATTAAAGTTTGAGAAACTAAATTGTTCATGTGTGTGTCTGGCAACACTGAAATTCAAAATAGACTTGTACATGAGCTGTCATCGAGTAGAAGTTGCGGAACGGTTTTCATTTTGTGATTTTTATAAGTTCATTAATCTACAATAAACTAATACTGACTTACGAAGAACAACATAAAGAATGAGTAGAGTAAATCAAAGTGGCACGTGGGAAGTGATTTTTAAAGTTCTATATTGATGTTTGACGGAGCACGAAGCTGCTCAAATTTTATGTGATTTGGATGATATTTATGGGCGAACTGCAACTTTGATGGGTATGTAATCGTGTTACTGTGTTTTGTAATCTGTCTCAAGTAATATATTCACTCCATTTGCGATTTAGAGACCAAAAACAGGCATTGCGTACATAGCATATTTTTAGGTAAGATTGTCATTGAAAGTAAGAAATATTGTAGTACGACCTATTCTGTTGATACATTATCAGTTGCATTAGTATAATTCAGTCAAGATTTATCCTAATTTTGAATTTGAATTAATTGCTTTATGTCTATATTACGGTTGATAACTAAACTAAGTATGTCACTTTCGCATCAACTGGTCTGTCGACAATTAATAATTAATTGCAATATTTTATTAATTTTTTTATTATTTAGTTCTTAGTAACTCCATGTTAAATGATATCTTGTTAGTTAATATTTAACACTGAATAAATTTTAGTTAGGTATTGCAGTTATTCTTTCCATCCCATTCTTTGCCTGTATTTTGTGTCTAGGTATGTCTAAATTTATTGTAAAAGTATAATCAAATGTTCAATCAACATAACTTTTGTAAAATTTCAGGCTCCAACCAACCCTCAGATAGTTGCAGGTGATAGCTAGAACTGTGGTGGATTTTAATTGTAGTCTTGAAGTTCTACGCAAAATTTTAAATGCAATAGGCCTACAAGAAATGCCCTAGTAATATTAAAATCGAGTTTGCCTGAAGAACTAAGGAAAGACATTATTTATCATTCTTCATACAAGGTAAAGCATATTCTTTTGTATAGTAATTTTTCTCATTATTAACTGTAACAAATAGTTAAAATAATAGTTTCTAGCCTATTTTCCCTTTCGAATAGAAAGGGAAAATAGGCTAGAAACTATTATTTATTTAACTCTCTTTGCCCCCTTTACGCCCCTCCAAATAAACCAATAATCAAATCTTTTTTAATAATAATATTAGTATAGTTAGTAAATCAGTAGTTTCCGTGTAGTGACGAAGGAAGAATACAATATATCACCACCCCATCTCATCCCATGGGTGTCGTAAAAACCGACTAAGGGACTGTCTGTGAATATTATCTTTATAAAATAAAAAGAAAGAAAACTTGAAATAAAACCCTATACCAATACGTCTGGCCAGCGTGGTACCAGTAGGTCAAGTATTATGATGATGATGAATTGATATATAAAATAACAGAATATTTTATAAAATCATCACTAACAAGTAACTATTTATGTTCCCGCAGGTCACAAAATGTTGGAAATTTCTAAAAAGCTCCTTCAGCAGCATCACAGCTTAAACTTGGAAAAACAGTTGCCATCGCGTCGAGAAGCTCCAATCAGAATACTACAAGAGAGGACGTCACCTGTGGGCAAATACTGACGATAATAGCAGCAACAAAGAAAGCTTTAGTGATGACGATGAAGGTGGCAACGAAAGTTATCTCAACATCAAATATTTAAAAAATCCTATGATGAAAGCGATGAATAAATCTCCTTGTTAACTGTGTACATGTGTTTTTATTACTCTGATTCAATCCGTTAATTTATTCTAATACCCATACCATTCTAATAGGTGAATTTTGACCCATGTAGTTTAGGGTTGGTGTATGAAATCGATTAAGAGATTTATCGATTTAGATAACAAGCGATTAATCGATAATCGATTATTATTTATAGTTTAGTTTTTTAAGTTTGGTATACATGTGGCAGCAGCCATATAATAACAGCACTAAAATTAAAACCATAGAATATAATTGTTTTGCAGAAGTCAAAAATTACGTTATGGCTCATAATTATTACACTACATTATGTTACATTCTATGGCTCAAAACAACTGTCAAAATTTAAAATGGCTTGACTATAGTGCATATAAAACATAAATAAAACATCGTCATCTAAAATGTTTAAAGGGCTAACACTACTTTACTTCTATAAAGGTCATGTTATAACAATTATTCAAATTTCTTAATCACTTAGGGTTTCAACCAATGAAATGAATTATCTCATTATGAGTTGTGTGAATTTCTTACTTGAGTATTAGATATAATGTGTTTCAAAATTACTTATTTTATTTCAATAAATTACTAGTATGAAAACTATTTTCTCAGACTAAATAGGGTTGCTACGTGTAGCACAGTGGCGGCCTCATTTATTTTCAGGACTTTATAGACAGAGTGTAAGTGCCCAAAAATACAGAAATAGTGAATAGCATGGAGTATGGTTGACTTCTCTAGGACGGGTCCCTCAAGTACCTACCTACCTTATGAATCTCCTAGACCGATTGCAGCGCAATGTTTTTCAGCATGACTTTCGCATGGACTGTATTTGTGTTTTCCATCAGGTTCATAATTAATTATACTCCAAATGACTTAGGAACCTGATAGCATTATCAAAAAAAGTAAGTTGCAATGCAATTTTAATACGACCACTGTAGAGGGTTCTCATCGGGTTAATTTGGCCGATATCGTGGTGCGCGGTGCACGTTCGGGGGGCGATCGCACGGAAAATTGGTCTCCTTCGCTATTTGATTATGTACCAAGATCCCTTGCGAGAATTCAAACGGTTCTCGTGAAAAATAAATTGGACAATATGGAAGTCAGGTATTTTTAAATTTGGAATCAACATTCTATGTACGAATGTCATAAATGCAACGGTCATGATTTCAAATGAAACAACGTTACAGTGATCTTATGCCATGGCATAGAAATGGGCTTTATTTGTTT
Source organism: Schrankia costaestrigalis (assembly GCA_905475405.1). Classification (NCBI taxonomy): domain Eukaryota; kingdom Metazoa; phylum Arthropoda; class Insecta; order Lepidoptera; family Erebidae; genus Schrankia; species Schrankia costaestrigalis. Next base: position 19,043,151 of record FR997829.1, on the reverse strand, counting down.
GGAAAACTTTAAACTCGTCTAACCGTTAAACAGTCGGCACCAATATCGACGCTTGTTTCTGTCTTTCTCCAGTGTAGAAGAGAAATTTGTCCTAGTAACCACGTAGATCAGATAGATTAAGATAGAGTTTTATTAAAGGCTTTCTTTCTTTTACTGCTTTATCAGGAGACCCTACCATGCATAAGAACATTAATAGACTGTTATGATAATGTCGCAAGTAACTTTTGTATCTATATTTAACTAAACAGAGCTTTAAAGCAATAATTAAACTTCACAAACTGACAGGTACAGTAAATAATGACTTGAAACAGTTAACAGTAGGGTAAGTTTCCCAATTAGTGGCCATGTGGTTATAACTGGCCTAGATATTGTTTGTACTAGTATTTCAACATTTAATATTTGAGTATTTTCAACCGACTTCAAAAAAGAGGAGGTTCTCAATTCGGTTGTATTTTTATTTTTTTTATTTTTTGTGTTTGTTACCTGATTTCTCGAAAACGGCTTGACCGATTTGAAAATTTTTTTTTTTGTTCGTATGGGTATGCTTCCCATTTGGTCCCATTGTCACCAGATCTGGATCTGGATGACGGGATCCCAGAGAAATCGAGGGCATCTCTTGAAAATTGTAGGGACGCATTGTGTAAAATCTTGTCATACATGTGCATCTCTGACGTCACTACCAAATAATCAAGAGTTAGAACTGGTCAGATCCTGGAGACCACCAAGAGTTGAGGGAACACCTCAATGGCATATAGCAGCTACCTTGTGTTTGGGCTTATTTTAATTGTATTGATGAATTCTTTACAAAACTTTACACAAACATGATCTGATGATGAAGAAGATTGAGGGTCGAGGCAACTCCTCAACGGTATATAGCAGCTACCTAGTGTTTGGGCTTATTTTATTCGTATTAATGAAAACTTTACACAAACATGATCTTAATGATGAAGACGACTGCAGAAATTTATTTAATACTAATCTTAGAAATTGTTATCAGCATGGTTTTTAACCGACTCCTGTTGAAGTCGGTTTTTTAATTAGAAAATTATAGTAGTTTTGTTTATAACTAGTTGTATGTATCGTGAAGGAATAATATTACTGGTATATGAATGTAGGTCTCTACCTACAATTATATACCTACCATATAATAATATATGAATGTAGGTCTCTACCTACATTCATATACCATATATATGAATGTAGGTCTCTACCTACATTCATATACCATCACCTTGGTGATGAGTTTAATGTGAGGTTTTCCTTCTGTTTTTCGATGTACCTATCAAATTTTATTTAAGCTACAGCTAAAAACAATTTCATTTAAAAATATGTAGGTAATTCAATCCTTAGGTTTAAAGGTAATTTATCTGTAATCCGTCATTAGTTTAAATAATTAGTGAAACAATAGTATACTTACATCATCTCAGTGTTGTACAAGAAGCTTAATTTGTGAGCAAATATTTCGCTCAACTTGTACAAATTGTCGAGTAACTGTCTCCTCTAAAGTGACAAAAGACTATGCATTGTAATGTTATGTGAAATGCCAGAGACACTACTATCTGTTCTTATTATTTTGTAATAAAAAAGTAGTATTTTGTTTTTTTTCATAATTTGTAGTATATGTTTGTATCTGTGACTAAAAATATGCAATTTCTTCCAGATGAATGATGTAGAAAACCTATCATAGCGGCACGGTGGTCGCCATAGTGGTAGCGGTTGTCGTACATTATCCAGGTTTTTCATCCCACTTTTCTTTCTTCTACTTCTTGGTTGCTTAAAGAATGAACCTAACCTAACCTATCTAAGTTGGATTGCTCACTAAAAATATGCAATTTCTTCCAGATGAATGATGTAGAAAACCTATCATAGCGGAACGGTTGTCGCCATAGTGGTAGCGGTTGTCGTACATTATCCAGGTTTTTCATCCCACATTTCTTTCTTCTACTTCTTGGTTGCTTAAAGAATGAACCTAACCTAACCTATCTAAGTTGGATTGCTCTAAGTCTCTCAGTTTAAACATAATTGAATTATGGCAAGTAAATATTATAGATAAGGCCGATTACATATGGCAAACAATATTATTACAAATGAAAATTATGGAAAATGAAAATTCGGGCAAATGAAATTCCGGCAAGTGGAGGTATACGCTGTAAAAGTCCCCGCGACACATGGCTCGATCCCTATTAGTACCTACCTTTCAATTTCAATTTTATTTACTTAACTGATCTAACCAAAAGTTTTTTTAAACCGATTTGAGGACCTCCTCTTCTCGGAGTCGGTATACAAATTAAAAAGTAACTGCTCATACCTTCCATTTTTATAGTTAAGCAATCGCGTCGAGGTAACATAGTAAGGGTCGCATGTTTCAAACAGGAGATGAGAGTTTGTTTGCGAGCGAGCCGGAATCTCTACGTTATAATGTGATCCGGAAACGTCATACCGGAATACAGTCGCGCATTCCCCTTTATTAGGTAAGCCTTGAGACTACCTTACTTGTATTCGTGTTAACGTCTTTGTTATTTATACAAGTTTGTTCTACTTACATTTTTGTGACAAAAGTAGAGATTGTTCGTAGGTTAACAGTGACAATTAGTATAAATTTAAAAAAAAACGATTCGTACTTGCGGCCATCTTGAATTTGAAACTTATCCTATTTGCCGTATTTGCCTATTAAAATTTGTTAGTGGCCAACTATCGAGAGTTGTTTAAGCTGCTTACACAATTTTGTCACTACGACGACCAACGTCGACAGCCGGGACCGACTACTTGCCTTTTCAAGTAGAGAGATGACTTCTGACTAAATACCAATGAGCCGTCATCCACGAAATGGCCTTACCGTCATTGCTTTATCGGCGTTATAATTTATGAATTATATAAGTGATGGCAACTGGCTGTGTGCGCATCGAAAAAATAAATGAAAATGTAACAAGAGAATAGAATAAACAAAAAAAAACAATAAGTAGGTACCTACACCGCAAGATCCAATAAAGAACATTCTTCCTAATACACATAGTCGTTTGTAAGGTATGCTGGAAATGCGGTAGGTATTTAGATTTGGTTTACCTCCCGAACCCTTGTTTTCCGCTACGGGACAGCGCATTTTGTAAAAAAAATCTGTTAAGGAAAACACGGAAAAGGTTGTAAAAGTGTTGTAAAGGTGGTTCTACACATGCGAGCATTCACCTGTACCTAACGTAACATTACAAAGACTGTATTTATAAACGGGTACTCTGTCATATTCCAGGTTCCAAGATGGTAGGTATATGTCAAGCGGCCTTTACCACCACCAAGCTTAAAGTATAAAAAATGGTTTCAGATGTGTTTTACGAAAAAAATAATTGGAAACATTATTATACCTGGAAGGAATATACAATAATATAAGGTTATCTAATATTATACCTTAATTATTTTGTGGTAAAATTAACAAGTACAGAAAACATCATTAAGCATTTATCATTCAAGCTTAAAAAGTCTGCGTCGTTGTCTTTTGCTATTTAAATCTCTACCCCATAAAATGGTAGGTAGGTATACATATTTAAAAAAAAACATTTTAACTATGCTTAACAAAAGCTTTATCAGAACAATGTACTAGTTTGCTATCTGCTTATTCTTATAATAGGCGTGTAACACTGATAGATGGGAGCCAGTATGTACCGTGGGACGCTATAGCCGAAAAAAAAGTAAAACAGACCGGACCTTCGTCAGCTGTCACTGGCGTGGACTCGCGTTCGAAATTTAATTTGCCGCCATGTTCCTTAAACTGGGTTACTAGTTGTGAAAATATGTTTTCAATAATGTTAAATAGAATAATTTTTTTGTTATACTCGTATGAGTCTTTTTAAAATGCTTAAAATTCTCTATGCCCAATGTTAAAAGCCTTAGTAATAATCTGATTTTAAACGGTGAGGTCCTTCGTTTTGTAGACTGTTAACGACGTATAGTGACTGACTATAGTGTGTGAGTGAAGGACTAAAACTAAAAGACCAAAAAAGACTGTGAATCAGTGATATAGTGATTGAGAGACCTCAGATATATAGTATAAGTGTAAAAATATTAAAATAGAACGATTAGATAGACTTTTATTAAAGAAAATGTGTGAAAATGTGTCGAATTATAATAGAGACTTTGAAACGATAAATACTTAGCCAAATTGTTAATTTATATAGTTTAATTTTGTTGTATATTGTTAATTTAACGGTAGAGATAAATAATAAACAACATTTGAATATAACTTTCAATTTAATAAAGAATTATAAACGAATAACTGCTAGAGATCGACGATATTTTGTGTATTTTTTATGATTATACTGTCATAACTTTTGTACCGTTGAGATATAAAGAAAACTATTTTTAATTATTGAAACTGACATTGTAACGAGTTTATCCATGTATAATACTGTATATTTTATGTTTTAAATAAAGAAATACGAACAGAAAACGAGGTTACTCAAAGTGAAAATTAGCTTGAGATTAAGCGCTAAATCGCGGTGCCCACGTGACGGTAATGCTCCGGGGTACTTAAGCGATTGCGTTTTCTTGGAAAATTGTAGTTGGATCCTGAAGAAAAGTAAAACATCAAGCTTTGAGTACCTCGGAAACTGGAAGAAATACTGAAATAGTGAAAAAGTGTTTTATTTATATCCCAAGAAGAACCTGCGCATACAAAGCACCTACAGCAAGATCTTCCATAGTTGAGGAATCGACGGGCATACCGGCGCGGGCTAGAGCTTTAGTGTTGCTCTCCCGAAACAAACCCCGTCACCCGTATAGGGAGGTATCCCTCACGTGTGTGTCCTGTGTGCCTTATCTATACACACACACCAACGCACACCCGCGCACGCTTACGTACGTTTTATGTACAAGAGGGCGCGGCCAATACAGTTGGTCCTTCGAGCCGGATCTTATTCCTTTAACGGGTTTAAGAGCTTGCTTGTAGGCCGATAGCTGTGTGCGCTGAAGAAAGAAGATATCACAGTTCAAGATGCCGGTCACCAGGTCACAGAAGGGCGCGCCGACGCGACGCTCAGGCGAAGAAGCGACGGAGTCATCTTCAGAGAACACGGAGACGACAACCGGGACTGGGACTACGGCCACTGAAACAACGGAGAACACTGAAACAACCGAGAATACTGAAACTACCGAGAATACTGCCACTACCAAGAATACTGAAACGAACGAGAATGCGACGGCAACTGAAGAACGTCGTGCCGAGGTACCTGGGTCGACGAATACAGTCGTTCCCAAGTCAACTAAAGCGAGAACATTGAAATCCTCGAGTTCAAGAATAAAACGAAGAAAAGAACTAGAGGCTGAAGAAGAGTTGGCGCTGCTTGAGTTAAAGCGGGCGGAAGCTGCAGCGGTGTTAGCACGCGTCAAGCTCGACAGGCTTCGATTGAATAGCGATGCAGAGGAAGATGACGATTCTGTGGAAGATCATGAAGATAGGACTGCAAAGGTGTGTGATTGGATGGACAGTACCGAGAAGAAAAAGGCAGATAATGTGACTCAGAGTGGGCATGCACGTATAGTGTCCGTGGAGCACAACGCCGTGAAACATGAAGATACAACACCAGTGAGCAGCCAGTCCATAGAAGTCAAGGTCCTTGCCGAAGCCCTGAGAGATGTTGTGAAGGGAACAAACACTTCACAACCGAAGTATGTGTACGAATTACCTACGTTCGATGGGAACATAAGTGAATGGATAGCTTTCAAGACATGTTACGAAGATACATCGCCCATGTTTAATAACGTACAAAACATGGCACGATTAAGAAAATCAATCAAAGGAACTGCAAGAGATGAAGTGAAGAGCTTGTTATACTCTGAAGCAGTACCAGATGCAGTATTGGTGGCTTTGAAAAGAAGATTTGGCAGACCGAATGCTCTAGCACTAGCCGAACTGGAGAAGCTGAGAACATTGCCTAGGATTAGTGACAACCCTAAGGATATCTGCATGTTCGCTAGTCAAATAAATAATAGTGTAGCAGCCATCAAAGGATTGAAGAAATCTCAATATCTTCATTCGCCAGAGATGATGAAGACAATTATAGCAAAGATACCACCTATTATGAAGTTTAGATGGTATGACTTCACAGCAGAAAATGAAGAAGAAGAATTTTGCAACTTAACTCTAGTAGCGAGGTTCTTCGATAAAGAAGCTGATAAGTGTGGGGCTCATACTACATATGAAGACGGGAACAAGATGAAAGAAACGAACACATACAAGAAATCGTTCCAACGTCATGTGACTCACACAGCAAGTGAAAGTGAAGTGAATACAGTGAAGTGTCCACAGTGTAAAAACAATCATAGACTATATGAGTGTAATAGTTTTAAGACATTGAACATTGACGATAAGTGGACATTAGTGAAACGTGAAAAATTGTGTTTTAAGTGTTTAAATAGTGATCATAGACATGAACAGTGTAAACGATGGCCGTGTAAAGTGTGTAAAGGTTCGCATCATTTCCTATTGCACAGTACGAAGAATAAGAATACTTCTGTAGAACCACAACAAGAAGAGAAAGCTGAGAAGTCAACGAACATAGCGTTGAAGATGTCCAGTGCTGGGAAATCACGTGCCTATTTGAAGATTATTCCTGTGGAGCTGATATCAGACACAGGAAAAGAAAATATATTAGCTCTATTAGATGAAGGGTCAACAGTGTCTTTGTTAGATAGCAAGGTAGCTCGTGACTTAGGAGCTACTGGAATCAGTGAAGATCTAACAATTGAAACTGTCGGTGGACAACGATTGAAGACTAAGGACTCCATGAGGATAAACTTGAAAATTAGAGGAGTTCATGAAGACAAAATCCGGCAGTTACGTCAAGTCAGAACTATTGATGACATGAAACTCACACCGCAGTTCATGGACAAGGGCAGATTAGAAGAATGTTCACACCTGAAAAACCTTAGCGACGTATTATATCACGAAGCAGAAGAGCCTAAGCTGATAATAGGCCAAGACAACTGGAATTTAATAGTGTCAAGATACACAAGAAAAGGAAAACCTGGACAACCAGTTGCGTCGTTAACCGAGCTAGGATGGGTACTGCATGGTCTAGATACAAGCATAGCGAAGACAATGAAATACATAAACTATTGTTCTCACACTAAAACAATAGAAGAAGAGATGCATGAACAAATAAAAGACCACTTCGCCATCGAAGCGCTAGGAGTGATGCCACGCAGACCATCAACTGACTTCGAGGGACAGGCTCTCAAGATATTAGAAGACACCTGTAGAAGACGACCCGAAGGCCGATTCGAAGCAGGAATGCTGTGGAGAGACCCCGAAGAGGAAATGCCCGAAAGTTATATAGCGGCTGAGAGAAGGTTACGCACCATAGAAAAGAAGATGGAAAGAGATTCTAAATTTAAAGCAGAGTATGAAAATCAAATTAAGAATTTATTAGACAAGGGTTATGCGGAGAAAGTAAACATTGAAGGTGATTTTAAGAAGAAATGGTACTTACCTCATTTTGCAGTGGTACACCCTCAGAAAAAGAAGATAAGAATCGTCTTTGATGCCGCAGCACCATCAAGAGGGAAAAGTTTAAATGACGCGCTGTTACCTGGACCTGATCTGCTTCAGTCTCTGTTCGGAGTTCTGATAAGATTCCGACAAGGACCTATTGCGGTAGCAGCCGACATAAAAGAAATGTTTTTGCAGATAAGAATTAGAGAAGAAGATAGAGACAGTCTACGATTTTTATGGCGTGACGACAAGACGTCAGCACCTGTAAAATACCGGATGACATCTGTAATATTCGGTGCTACATCTTCGCCATCGACTGCCATCTATGTGAAGAATAGGAACGCTGCTGAGTACGAGAATAAATATCCAGATGCAGCAAAGGCAATAGTACGAAATCATTATATGGACGATTATCTTCATAGTTTTCATTCGTCAACAGAGTTGCAACAGACGACCACGCAAGTCGACTTAGTTCAAAGAAAAGCTGGTTTCGAACTAAGAGGATGGACTTCGAATCAACCTACGTTGCTGCCATCACATCTAACTGGTCAAGAAGTTAAAGAGATACACTTGGGCCAGAATGAAGAGAAGACATTAGGACTGAAATGGATGACGTTTGAAGACACATTAGCCTTTCGTACAAACCTAAGAAAGTTGCCTGAAGATGTACTGAATAACATCAGAAAACCAACGAAAAGAGAAGTGACGAGCGCCGTGATGTCGACGTTCGACCCACTTGGATTATTGACACCAGTTCTAATACAAGGAAAGAAGCTCATACAAGATATATGGAGAAGCGGCATAGACTGGGATGATCCGGTAAAAGACGGCGACAGTGAACGCTGGAAAAGATACGTGAGCAGACTAGATCTACTGAAGACTCTACAAGTGCCAAGATGTATATCGCCACTTCACGCTGAAGGGGAGCTTCACGTGTTTACCGACGCAAGCTTAGCAGCATATGCAGCTGCAGTATATTAATAATATAATATAATAATATATATTTATTTCTCTCTCACAATTTGTTATACAGCGCGGCTTAGCATAAGTTAAAAAATACAAATTGCAGGAGACTGATGCCTAAGCGGGGCGTGAACCTGTATTTCAGGTCATCAGGCCTCCCCTACGGACTATTATGTTATGCAAGCATGTATACTACATAGTGAAAGTAAAAGATATTTTGAGCGTGTGTGTGTTGGTGTGTGTGTGTATGTGTGTGTGTATGTGTGTGTGGGTGTGTGTGTGTGTGTTGCGTGTATGTGTGTGCGTGTGTGATGTGACTTGATGAGTGTGTGACTTGATATGTTTGTGGTTTGTACAGTACGTGTTTATAGATGTTCCTAAATGAGTGTTTGTGTGTAAAGTTTTATGTGAGGGGTTTGAGAAGACTTTCTGTTTTATCATAGTTAAGAGTAAGAAGGAACTCAGATAATTTCTTCTTGACTTTAAATTTGGGTAGCGCATAGAAGTCAAGGTCTTTATTGAGGTGGTTATAGAGGAAATAACCTAGGAAACAGTAAAATCTGTGGGAAAAGCTGGTGGTCAATAAGGGTATATGTCGGGGAGCAGGATTAAAGCGCCTAGTAGATTCAATGTTACTTCTTGGGATATAATGAAGAAGGCGGTGCTGTTTCATGACAGTGTACAATATAAATAGTTGGCGAACTGTAAGAATGTTTGTTAGCTGGTATAATTCTTTTGTGGGAAAGCGGAAAGGGAGAGAGGCCATAACTTTGAGAATCGCTCTTTGAGAGCGCTCGAGCTGAAGAATGGTAGTTTTAGAGGTACCCCCCCAAGATGATATACAATAGGTTAAAATTGACTGGCAGAGGGCATAATATACCGTTTTAAGGACATTGAATTTTAAAACATTTCTAAGTGATTTGAAGACATAAATTAGTTTTCTGACTCTGCCAGAAAGTAATTCTATTTGCATTTTGAAACTGAGTGTACTATCAATTAGGATACCTAAATATTTGACACTATTTGTATATTTTAGGGGGTCACAGCAGCAATTTGGTAATGGGACTACAGAGTTACTACAGTTATGAGCTACTAGAGGAAAGGCATGAAAAATGGAGGTTTTTGGTCGTATGATGGAGAAATTCCATATTGGCGTACCAAGTCTGAAGATGGTACGTACATGATGACATTAATATCAGGAAAAGCTCGAGTAACACCCTTGAAACCAATATCAGTGCCTCGCTTAGAATTGCAAGCTGCACTATTGGGAAGCCGATTAGCACGCACTGTAGAGGAAGAAACAGAATTGTGTATTACGAAGAAGACATACTGGACAGACTCTAGTGTGGTATTAGCTTGGATACAGTCTGATCCAAGAACATTCAAGACATTCGTCGCTCACAGACTAGCCGAGATAGAAGAATTGACAACACCCCAGCAGTGGCGCTGGGTACCAACATCTATGAATCCAGCCGATGACGCAACTAGAATCCTCGCTGAAGACTTCAATAGTGAACACAGATGGTATAGAGGTCCAGAGTTCTTAAGACTTGAAGAAGACAAGTGGCCTTAAAAACGAAGCTTCGGTAGAGAGAAGACGATAGAAGATCGAGAAACCGAATCAACTATGATCATGAAAGAGATATGCACGCTTGAGCCAGAACGATTTTCGTCATGGAATAAACTATTAAGAACCACGACGAGAGTTCTGCAATTTATAGAACTATGCAAAGCAGGAAGAAACCAAAAGACGAATCTTGTAAAAGAAGAGGACTGGAGAAGGAAGAATAGAAAACGTCAACCTGCGTTTAAAATGAAATTAGAGAATATCGAGAGAAAATGGTTACCAATAAATGAGAAACTCATAGCTAGAGCAGAAGAGATATTGTTCAGAAAATGTCAGACAGACAGTTTTCGAGAAGAATTAAGACGATTGCAGAAACAAGAACCTCTAGAAAGAAGCAGCAAATTGAAGAAGCTCGATGTGGTTATAGAAGACAACCTTCTCAGACTGAGGGGGAGAATCGATGCGGTAGCTGGATTATCGAGAAGCTATACAAGACCTGTGATTTTGGATAGTAAGCACCACATCACTCGTCTCATCATCTATGACTATCACAAACAATTTAATCATGGCAACCACGCTACGGTAATGAACGAGCTCAGACAACGATTTTATATATTGGGTCTGAGAGCAGCAGTCAGAGCAACTCAGCATGGTTGTCAATGGTGTCGCATCAGGAAAGGAAGACCGCAAGAGACAGCCTTTGGAGACTTACCGATCGAGCGACTGAAGCATGGTGAACATCCGTTCACGTACACCGCCGTCGACTATTTTGGACCGATGACCATCACGGTGGGAAGAAGACACGAGAAGCGGTGGGGTGCCTTGTTTACTTGCTTGACTACACGAGCAGTTCATCTGGAGTTAGCTGCCTCTCTATCATCTGACTCTATGATACTGGCACTCAGAAGACTAGCTGCGCGTCGCGGTATGCCATCCGTGATGTTCAGCGATAACGGCACGAACTTTGTCGGGGCCAACAAAGAATTACAACAAGCTGCAGAAGCATTGAAGAACGAAACTCTAGCTACTGAGGCCGAGAAGTATGGTGTTAGGTGGAAATTTATACCACCTGGCGCTCCAAACATGGGAGGAGCCTGGGAAAGACTGGTGCGATCGGTGAAAACCGCACTAGCCGCCACACTCCGAGAACGACATCCGAGAGAAGAAGTTCTACACACTCTTCTACTAGAAGCCGAGCATATTGTTAACTCTAGACCTTTAACAGAGTTAAACGAAAATGAAAATGAAGAAGCACTCACGCCCAACCACTTTCTCATTAAGCGGTCGTGCGGTGCTGGACGACTGGGCGCATTCAGTGACCACGATTTGGTTGGTCGCGAGACGTGGAAGACGACGCAGCAGCTCAGCGACCATTTCTGGCGACGTTGGGTACGGGAATACCTACCTACTCTCCTACCCAGACGTACGCCAGGAAGCAACGTCGGAGAGAACCTGAAAGTTGGTGACATCGTGTTCATCGTAGACCACACACTGCCACGCTGTACGTGGCCGAGAGGACGCATCATCCGCACGTATCCAGGGCCCGATGGACGGGTTCGGATTGTGGACGTGCAGACAAGAGGAGGAGAGCTGCGGCGACCCTGCTCCAAGGTGGTGCTACTGGTGCCTTCCCAGACGTCGTTGCCACAGGATGGTGCGACGCACGAGGGGGAGAATGTTAACGACGTATAGTGACTGACTATAGTGTGTGAGTGAAGGACTAAAACTAAAAGACCAAAAAAGACTGTGAATCAGTGATATAGTGATTGAGAGACCTCAGATATATAGTATAAGTGTGTAGGGTTTAGGCTAGCTAGCCTACCACTAACATCGAACGGGTATCGAACCCGCACGAAAGCACTGAGTTTACTTTATGAAGTATGAAGGTAATTAGGATGAAAGAAGTACGACAGTAAGCGAAGAATGAAGAATATTATTAAGATTTAAAATGATATATAATTATGATTAAGCAAATGAAATATACAAGATAATAATGACTTAGCAAATTTTACAATATAGTATAGCGCGACGCGTACAAGCTCTAAGCAGGTTGAAAGCGGTGTGTGGAGGCCCGTCGTCGACTGCCGTGCGCGGGCGCCGCGTCAAGGACATTTCTCGTCCGCTAGGAACAAATATCATGCGTCGCCGTCGTGCGTAGCGGCACGTGTAAGCCTACGGTCGTTGCTCTCGAACATCGTATGATATACGGGTGTTCGGGTGTGGTCCTACTTTCTTGAGCGGAGCGATTTCTCTTGGTTGGTGGCACTAGTGTAAGTCGCCACATATTCCCCCCTGCTAGCCTGTTGCTACGGGCGATAGAAATTAGGGAACTTTACTCTTCGACCACTCTTCGTTTTTTTTTCATGATCTACGTGGTTGCTGGTGGTAGCGGTTGCAGTTGGGACAGGAGGTGTGGGAAGTGATGCCCCTTCTGTCAAACCCTCGTCGCGTAACATGTAGGCCGGTTTCAGTCTGTCAATAGAGACGTTGACGGGCTTGCCTCTGATATCTAGTGTGAAGTATTTTGAGTATCTGTTCTTGATTTGGTAAGGCCCGACGTAGGGAGGCTCCAGTGATCTTCTAAGGTGGTCTCGACGTAGAAAGGCGTGAGTACAGGTATGAAGATCTTTTGGCACATAGAAGGGTGAGGTGGTGTGCCATGATGTCGGCCTGGGTGTCAGTCGAGCCATCTGGATTCGCAGTCGTGTAGCGTATTGGGTGACGTCAGCAGCAGAGGTGTTGTCATCTTTTGGACATAGGAATTGCCCAGGTAAGTGTAGTGGCTCACCGTAGACGAGTTCAGCCGGCGTAGCCTGGATGTCGTCTTTCCAGGAGTTACGAAGGCCAAGGAGAACCAACGGAAGTGCCTCTGTCCATTGCGAGGATGAGTGGCACATGATGGCAGCCTTGAGCTGCCGGTGAAGTCTCTCGACGATACCATTCGCAGCGGGATGGTAAGCAGTGGTGCGGAAGTGGCATGCACCGATGAGTGAAGCGAGGGCCTTAAAAAGGTGGCTCTCAAATTGACGACCACGGTCTGTGGTCACCCTCAATGGACAGCCGAACCTTGCTATCCAGTTGGACACCAGTGCAGCAGCGCAGGTCTCCGCGGTGACATCCTTCAGTGGGTACGCTTCAGGCCACCGAGTGAATCGATCGATGACAGTGAGGCAGTACCTGAAATCATTTGAAGGGGTTAGGGGCCCTACGATGTCGATATGAATGTGGGAAAATCTGGATGAAGGAGTAAGGAAAGGAGATAACGGGGAGTTGGTATGGCGATTGATTTTACTTGTTTGGCATTGTATACATTGCCTAACCCACTCTCTACAATTTTTGCGCATCCCTGGCCACACATAACTTTGTGAGACCAACCGCACTGTAGCAGAAGCTCCTGGATGATGAAGACTGTGTAGCGAATCAAATACTTGTTTTCTCAACGTTGGAGTGACATATGGACGAGGTAAGTTCATTGAGACGTCACAGTAGATCGGTAAATTTCCGCTTAATGGTGAAGTTATTTTTTTCAGGTGAAGTGAGGAACCATGACGAAGTAAGTCTTGCAATTCTGGATCTTTATCCTGACATCTTGCAAGATCTTGGAAGTCTATGGCAGTTGATATGACATCTATGCGTGACAGAGCGTCGGCGACAACATTTTTGTTACCAGGTAGGTATCTTATATCGGTTGTAAACTGACCAATAAAGTCGAGGTACCTGAATTGTCTTGGTGAACTTTTATCTCGATTCATCTTGAAGGCGAACGTAAGGGGTTTATGATCTGTGAAGACAGCGAAAGTTCTGGCTTCAACCATGTGACGAAAGTACTTGACTGCCTCATAAATGGCCAGCAATTCTCGATCATACGGACTGTATTTCCGTTGGGCGTTGCTGAGCTTGTGAGAAAAGAAAGCTAGTGGTTGCCAGTTGTCACCTTTTTTTTGTTGCAGGACAGCTCCTATAGCTGTATCGGATGCGTCGGTCACAATTGTTAGTTCAGCAGCTGCATCTGGATGAGCTAAAAGTGTTGCTTTTGACAGGGACGATTTACAATCTTCAAAAGCTTTTAGGATGCCGGGAGTCATCTGTATTGGGTGTGAACCTTTTATCTTTGGACCAGCTAGGACCGCGTTCAGTGGTGCCTGTAGCTGGGCTGCATTCGGAACAAACCTGCGGTAGAAGTTTATGACACCTAAGAATCGTCGTAGCTCCTTAATGGTCTTAGGGATTGTGTACTCTTGGATAGCCTGCACTCTGGATTCTAGCGGCTTCGTTCCTTCGGCGTTTACCTGATAACCAAGGAAAACGACTTGTGGTTGTCCTATTTTGCATTTGGCTGAGTTAATTACCACCCCATATTGTTTCAGGCGGTCGAACAGTAGACGTAGGTGCTGTTTGTGTTTTTCAGGGCTCGCTGAAAAGACTAAAATGTCGTCAACATACCCGTAGCAGAAATCAAGTCCTCGTAGAACTTCATCGATAAATCTTTGGAAGGTCTGAGCCGCGTTTCTTAAGCCAAACGTCATAAAGGGGAATTCGAAAAGTCCAAAAGGTGTTGTAATTGCAGTCTTATGAATGTCGTCAGGGTTTACACGAATCTGGTTGTAAGCTTTGACAAGGTCTATTGTTGAGAAGACTGTACAACCTGCCAGCTGATGAGTGAAATCATGTATGTGACGTATAGGGTACCTGTCAGGTATAGTCTTCGCATTTAATGCCCTATAATCGCCACATGGTCTCCATCCGTCGTCCTTTTTCTTCACCAGGTGTAGTGGTGCTGACCAAGCACTCTCAGAGGGCCTTGCTACTCCGCTGGCAAGCATTTCTGCGAACTCGTTCTTGGCTACCTGCAGTCGAGCGGGATCAAGGCGCCTAGGCTTGCATGCCACAGGTGGTCCTGACGTTGTCCTGATGTGATGTAATGTACTGTGCTTCCCTGATAGTTGTTTCCCTGGAGGTCGAGTAATTTCGGGATACTCACGTAAGATCTGATGGTAGTCAGAGTCACCAACTACTGCTTTTACAGACGCTACGTCCGTTGAGTTGCAGCGTGCGGCAGGAACTGAGAGTGATGTAGTGCTATCAATAAGACGTTGGTTTCTGCAGTCTACTAAAAGGTTGTAAAAGCTTAAGAAATCCACCCCAATAATAGCCTTTGTCACGTCTGCAATGGTGAAGTTCCAGGTAAAATTCCTCCTTAAACCTAGATTTAATTGTAATTGTAATGGCCCATATGTATGAATCACAGTATTATTAGCAGCTACTAGGTCATACCTTGAACGTAGACAGGGTGTTTTAACTGCAGCCCGGGGAAACACGCACAGGTCCGAGCCCGTATCAACTAGTAATTGTATTTTTGAGTTCTTATCGGTTATAAATAGTCGGCCCGTGGTTGAAGGTGTTGGGCAGTCGTTAGCCGCTATTTGCGACCGCCCTGTGAGTTTTCCGAGGGAAATTGGCAAGGCTGCTTGCACTTATTAGCCTTTGAACCATAGGTAAAATGGTAAAAACAGTACTGGTGGTCTGGCGGTGGCTGCTGAGGTCGTGAGCGGCTACGTGGGCGAGATCTTGAGCGATTATTTTGCCAGTTCCTTGATCGTGAGCGTCTGCCATCATTGGACACCTGTGAGGTTAACAAAGCTACCTGTTTAGTCAGTGCAGAGACCTGCTGTACAAGATCTGTGATTAGTGGAGAGGTGGTTACAGCTGTAGATGTGCTCGCCACTTGTGGAATCGCCGGCGCAATCTCGTGCACCTTGTCCGCTAACTCGGCTAGCTTGTCCAATGGAATATCAGCCTGTGAAGCAATCACTGTTTGAATATTTGATGGTAATCTACTAGACCATATAGTGCGTAAAAAATCTACAGGTACCGATGGACCTGCTAGTCCCTGCATGTGGCGTAAAAATTGTGATGGTTTTCTATCACCAAGCTCCTCATGTATTAAAAGTTGTTTAACACGCTTTTCTTGTGAAGCTGACAATCGCCTTATGAGTTCAGATTTCAGTTTTTCATATTTATTACTGTCGGGCGGGTTTGTAATAACATCCTTAACTTCGGCTGCATATTGATGATCTAATTGAGCCACTAAGTAGCAAAACTTTGTGTCGTCAGTAGTTATTTTAGACAGCTTAAATTGGCTTTCTACCTGAGCGAACCATAATCCAGGTTCCTCTGGCCAAAATGGCGGAATTTTAACGCCTACTCTTAAAACACTAGGATGTACAAACCCTCCTTTACTTTCTACATTTTCATCTGACTCAGACATTATAACAAAATAAAATCGCTCACCCTGAGACCACGCCCTTTGTTACCAATACCAAGCCGGTTCTTGATGTGTGCAGGTTATAAAGCGAGTCCTTCCTTCTTCACTGCTTGATTCTGCTTCGTTCTCTGTCCACCGGAATCAGCACGAACCTTCTGGTCTTCTGGTTCTCTTCTTAGACGAGTAATACAATGACCGAAACTGGATTGTTCGTGACTGATTAACGTGATCGTGGTTAATCGGGGTCACCAATGTAGGGTTTAGGCTAGCTAGCCTACCACTAACATCGAACGGGTATCGAACCCGCACGAAAGCACTGAGTTTACTTTATGAAGTATGAAGGTAATTAGGATGAAAGAAGTACGACAGTAAGCGAAGAATGAAGAATATTATTAAGATTTAAAATGATATATAATTATGATTAAGCAAATGAAATATACAAGATAATAATGACTTAGCAAATTTTACAATATAGTATAGCGCGACGCGTACAAGCTCTAAGCAGGTTGAAAGCGGTGTGTGGAGGCCCGTCGTCGACTGCCGTGCGCGGGCGCCGCGTCAAGGACATTTCTCGTCCGCTAGGAACAAATATCATGCGTCGCCGTCGTGCGTAGCGGCACGTGTAAGCCTACGGTCGTTGCTCTCGAACATCGTATGATATACGGGTGTTCGGGTGTGGTCCTACTTTCTTGAGCGGAGCGATTTCTCTTGGTTGGTGGCACTAGTGTAAGTCGCCACAAGTGTAAAAATATTAAAATAGAACGATTAGATAGACTTTTATTAAAGAAAATGTGTGAAAATGTGTCGAATTATAATAGAGACTTTGAAACGATAAATACTTAGCCAAATTGTTAATTTATATAGTTTAATTTTGTTGTATATTGTTAATTTAACGGTAGAGATAAATAATAAACAACATTTGAATATAACTTTCAATTTAATAAAGAATTATAAACGAATAACTGCTAGAGATCGACGATATTTTGTGTATTTTTTATGATTATACTGTCATAACTTTTGTACCGTTGAGATATAAAGAAAACTATTTTTAATTATTGAAACTGACATTGTAACGAGTTTATCCATGTATAATACTGTATATTTTATGTTTTAAATAAAGAAATACGAACAGAAAACGAGGTTACTCAAAGTGAAAATTAGCTTGAGATTAAGCGCTAAATCGCGGTGCCCACGTGACGGTAATGCTCCGGGGTACTTAAGCGATTGCGTTTTCTTGGAAAATTGTAGTTGGATCCTGAAGAAAAGTAAAACATCAAGCTTTGAGTACCTCGGAAACTGGAAGAAATACTGAAATAGTGAAAAAGTGTTTTATTTATATCCCAAGAAGAACCTGCGCATACAAAGCACCTACAGCAAGATCTTCCATAGTTGAGGAATCGACGGGCATACCGGCGCGGGCTAGAGCTTTAGTGTTGCTCTCCCGAAACAAACCCCGTCACCCGTATAGGGAGGTATCCCTCACGTGTGTGTCCTGTGTGCGTTATCTATACACACACACCAACGCACACCCGCGCACGCTTACGTACGTTTTATGTACAAGAGGGCGCGGCCAATACATAGACACTACTGTATTTTTAGGAATAACGTTGGATAGTAAGCTGCAATGGGGTGCTCATATATTAGCTCTAGCAGGAAAACTAAGTTCAGCTGCTTATGCAGTTAAAAAAGTGAGGCAGCTAACGAATATAGAGACAGCAAGATTGGTATACTTTAGTTACTTTCACAGCTTAATGTCCTATGGTGTTCTTTTGTGGGGTAGGGCTGCAGACATCGAATCTATTTTTATTCTTCAGAAGCGTGCAGTTCGAGCTATTTACAATCTTGAATCGAATGTTTCATTGAGAGATCGTTTTAAGGAAATAGGTATTTTAACAGTTGCTTCACAATATATATATGCTAATATAATATATATTAAGCAAAATATTGAACAGTATGATAGAAATGGCGACATTCATAGCATTGGTACGAGGAATAGGCATAAGTTGATAGGTCCACAACATCGCCTACATAAGGTACATAACACTTTTGCGGGACTCGGTATACGTTTATTCAATAAACTGCCTAAGCATGTAATGGATCTACCTTTACTAAACTTTAAAGCATTTGTAAAAAATCAGCTATTATCGAAAGGCTATTATACAATAAACGATTATATTAATGACAAAAACTCATGGGCTTAGATTTGAATTATCGTGATTTCATGTTGCTTGTTCCATGGTGTAGATTGTGGCTTAACCTAGGTAGTTGTGCGGATGTTATGTTACTACCTTATTACTTTCTTTTACAGTTTTATTTGTTATTGTAACGATAGAAATACTTCACTTGCATTTGTAAATGTATTTAATTATATTATCTAAATGGTATTCTATTCCATTCTCAACTACTTAAAGATTAACAAAATCAACTTGACGACACAAATGCTTGTATGTTAATTTCTGTCGGATATCGCAGTGACGAGATGACTGATGAACGTGCCATGCAATTAAAGCTTTTTTAAATCAATTTATTAACAATGAAATTTTTTTTTATCAATTAAACTTTAAATTGCTATGCATGTAAGATTTGCTTGCACACATCATTCTTCACGCTGCTGTTGGTAATTGTAACAAAGTCAAATTATTATTTTTGAAAAGAGTGGCCTGAGTTTCTTGGCCACATTCTTCTCAGAGCTCTACTATAGTCGTCTGCGAAAGTGGTAGTAGTTTGGCAGACATTTTTCTCTATACTATTCTACTACATGTATAACGATTTGCATGTGTTACTTTGTAACCTAAGTGAATAAAGCTATTTGACTTTGACTTTGACTTTATCTTTTTCAAGTTTGTTTTGGTCTTTATTCTGATGTTTTGTAAGTATTTTTTATTTTCTTGTTATGTTTATTTATCTTCTTCTTCTTCTTCTGCGTACTATTACCATGCTGCGGCTACCTGGCCAAAGAGGTTTATAAATATAAATGTTTAGAGTTTATCCCATGTTTTTATAATATCTAATTTCCACCTGCAATTGAGAACGGGTGGTGACATTTTGTATACCAGTCCATGAATGACTTTAAAGCCTCATTATCAAAAAAAGAATGAAACATGTGCATTGCCAGCGAGCTCTAGATTTAAAACTGCTTATAAAGAAGAAAATACTCAACGGTTATACAAACTCAATGCACCTTCCCTCAAGAGACCTCTTCAGCTACAACCTAACATTATAATTAAGTCACTAAAGTTCATACGTTCAGTATAATGTTTCACTATACCTCTGGGAGTACAGGACTATAATGCAGTAGTGACGTCATATGAGATGTGTGCTTTCTGTAGATAACAAATAATAAACTCTAACGTTTGTGTACAAAGGCTGTGAGAATGGTCTGTATTCCTACGGGAAGATTCGATAGTTACTGTATTGTTTTGTGCTTATTGTATTTAACTGAGATCGTGCAGAAGTTAATTTACATACAATGTGCACTCGAGAAAGGCATCCGATATCTCGGAGATATATCTGCTTTAAGTTTCAGTGAAAAAATTTCTTTGAAAAATTATTCCTTTACGCTTAAGGTACTTTATAAATATATTTTATTATTAGACGCCATAACGAATTAAAATTATCAGATTTTCAATGAAGGTAGGTATAGGTAGTCCTGAACATTGCCCCCTGAGGCCCTAACAATATAAGAATTAAAAAAAATTAAAAAAAATTATGAAGAAAAACGTAAGTACCTATTTAAAGTCAACAATAATTACAATGATATTTACGTTTTACTTCATCAATTTCTTTTATAAATCAAAGAAATAAATACAAGTATTTACATAGAGATAATACTTGAATTAAAACTACCTAATTATTATTTTTTAATGTTCCCTAGCCCATCTTCATTCCAATTATGGTGTACCATTAAAATCTTAACTTTCTTTGCGGCGACCACACAATATTTTTCTAGAGAAACAACAATACGTGATAATCATCATAACAGCCCATTAATGTCCCACTGCAAGGACGGGCCTCCTCCCGTGACGAAGGGGTACTTGGCCTACTAATACCACGCTGGCCAGACGAATTGGTATAGGGTTTACTTTCAAGTTTTCCTTCTTTTTAATTCGTAAAGATAATATTCACGGATACTTAGTCCTTTCGTCGGTTCCTACGACACCCATGGGATGAGATGGGGTGGTGACATATTGTATTCTTACTCCGTCACCACACGGACATAGGGTGATAATAGATGATATACAATCCCTTTAACTATAAAGGTCCTACTAAATTACACTATTTATCTCGGATGTAGGTGGCAGCATAGTTAAATTAAATCAACGTTTACTCCCAAACTAAGCCAATCTAGTCGTATCCAGGAATTTAGAAATTGTTCAACTACTTGATTGAATTTTAGCCGATTTGGGATTCGTTAAATTTAGTTTGTTTGTGTGTGTTAGAGGATTCAGAATTAAATTGTAATATAATGTATCAGATCGATGGAGAAGGTATATCTAAGATCGCGAACAGTAGCAAATTATTAGTAGAGTTTTTTGGCTGCTGCGATGATGATGTATTGGTGGAATGATGTTAGATAGCAGTGTCCACACTTCACGATTCATTTCGGCATGTCAGCCTTTACTGGATATTGACTGCCTTCAAATACTTTCACCTAGTTCGGTCCTGTGGCACCTTCCTTCATAGGTTTCCCGCAAAAATCAAAGTGGGCAGACCGCTCACAAGGTGAAAAGATGGCATCTTTAGAAACAGCCAAATATAAAATTTAATAGAAATATATTATCATCATCATCATAACAGCTCGTTTATGTCCCACTGCAGGGACGGGCCCCCTCCCGTGATGGAGGGCTCCTTGGCCTACTAATACTACGCTGGCCAGACGGATTGGTTTATGGTTTAGTTTCCAGTTTTCCTTCTTTTTCTTTCGTAGGGATAGTATTCACGCATAGTCACTTAGTCGGTTTTTACGACACTCATGGAATGAGATGGGGTGGTGACATATTGTATTCCTACTCCGTCACCACACGGATTTATTATATTGCTATAATTTATTAGAATTGAATTCATGACGACATAGTAGCATCGAATAAAATTGGTTTATGAAACGATAATCCGCTTTCTGTTAGTTCTCTATTTCAACTTCATACAAATAGTGAACCTAATTTCACGATTTAACATCGAGTGAAATCGATTAAACCGTCCAGCGAGTGTGTAATACACACTTAGATCAGTGAAAGTTATGTTCGAAACTCTGTTGATAGCTCTTTTGGGATCTAAACTGTAATAGAGTTTAAATTGCAAGTGTTTTTGTCTTTTATTTATATCTTGGGCTCCAGCCACGAGCAGTTACAAACACTAAGTTTAGAGAAGGCGAGTTACGCATGAAGTTTCGGTACCAAGTAATAGTTTTAATTGAATTTGAACAATTGCATCAGTAGTTCACTTGTTACTGTTTGTTTAAAAGATTACAAGCGTTTTGGTAAACACGTTGAGATTCTAACTTTGTTAAATTGCTGTCGAGGTTTGAAAAAAGTGTTTTTGTTGAGTAAACACATTAATTTTATAGGTATAGTGAACACCCAGATTAACGCAAACATTAATGCACATAATAATTTGCTTTAAACGGTAATAGATCCCGGGACTTCGGCTTTTTTAAGTAAAAGATTACTACAATGCTACAGATGTTGTCAGTTGATTAAAAAAAAAAATGACATGTTATAATTTGTAAAAAAACCTGCACTCAAATGTTCATTGCTGGATAGATCACCTCCAACTCTTTCCTTACACGTGATGCTGTGCTTTTCTATATCGGCCTCCTACAAACTTGATCTGGTCGCCTCTGACTGCTCACTCTGCGCTTTCGGTTCTTCGGTCGCCATTCGACCTTTCTGCCCTATCGGCTATTAGAAAACTAAACAATAACTAAATATGGTTAGCATGCTAGTGGGCAAGTTCCCCTGCGTTTGTACATGTAAGATTGTATTTTAATTATTTAATCTAGTAGAGCAAGATCCTAGAAGTGGCGCTAATGGTCTACGCCTTCTTCTAGGATCGTTTTGCAGTATTATTATTTAATGTATAATGTGGTGAATAGTACAAATGAATGGTTAACAATAAAATAAGAAGAACATATGAATTGACAAAAGTATTCTAGATTACAACAATGCTTAACATATAAAATAAAGTTAAAGTTATTTACATACATCCTTTTTTATATTTTTTTTATATATCTTTTTTTTTGACAACTGCAATTTTTTAGTTGTATAGCATATTTAATTGTATGATAAAGAATGCATGTTTTTTTTTTTTTTTATTATACAATCAGATAAAAAACAAACAAAACAGACACTTATTTAAACAAAACAGATTAACAATAAAGAAGAAAAATATAAATGTGTGAACTAAAATAAAAGACAATATTTACATAAAAATTACAAAATTTACAGGTCTTTATACAAATCATCAGCAAGTATATGTAGCAAGTTATATGTGCATGTGTGAATATACTTCACTGTATCGCTAAGTTTGATTAAAATGTTTTAATTCTTTAATAATATATGAAATATGGTTGATGAATATGTTAACTGTTTCTTCGTATTTTATTAAATGAATTAAGTAGTGTGGATTGTATGGGTCTATATCGTGGTTCTCACATGTATATATAAAAGGTAAACGAGTAATTTGAAAGCGTGGACATTCAAGAATTAAATGTCTAAATGTTTGAATTGATGAGTTATCACAGGGGCAAAGATCATTATTGGTTATGTGAAAGCGGTGAAGGTACGATTTATGGTATGCATGATTGGTGAGTAGTTGAGTGATAGGAAAGGATGGTTTAATGATAGATAAAAACTTGGATATATCTTGAAAAGAAGAAAAAAGTTGTTTAGTGTAAGTTGCTCCTTCAGAGTTGTCATACAGCCCTTGTAAGGATGTGTGTAATTGTTTTTTGTGTATCAGTTTGACGTATGAAAAAGGTGTATGTAAGTAGTCCGGTGCTTTGTGCATGTTAGCTGCAGTTTTTGCTGCAGAGTCAGCCTCTTCATTTCCAGGAATGCCAATATGTGCCCTTACCCATGCGAAATGTATATGAACTTGTTTGTTTTTTAGTGTGTTTAAATGTCTGAATATGTTAACTGATAGAGGATTGTGTGAATAAGGATTAGATAGTTCTTGAAGAGAAGATTTAGAGTCAGAGAGGATGTAGCAAGAGGAAGAAGGTGTAATATGTGTATTATTAATGATCCATAAGCAAGCATTTTGTATGGCTAACAGTTCAGCTTGATATACAGAGCATGAGGAGTGAAGTTTGAATTTCTTTGTAATATGTGATTCACCTGTGGGATCAAACACGACAAAGGCCGAACCTACTAACTCATCGTGCTTGCTGCCATCAGTAAAGACGCACCAAGATTGATAAGTAGAGAGGTTCTCAAAATCTCTTATAGTGTCCAATTCAGTGAATGTAATTGGTTCACGGAGGGAAGGATGCAAGAGAGTGGAGGATGGAGCAGGTCGTTCAAGGGGAATGTCAAGGGGGAGAAGGGATGAGATGCCCGTAAGTCTCGATGTCTCAATTTGTGATGAAATTCTAATTATATCAGGGAGAGGAGTGAGTTGAGCAAGAGTGATGGAAGCAATAGTACTTGTAGTGCGAAATCCACGTATGATTTTAATGGCGAATAGGCGTTGAAATGAAAGTAATTTTTTCTGAATGAGTTTGAAATCTAATGCACGTGTCCAGATAGATGATGCATATGTAATAATAGGAGTTATAACTTGATTAAATATAATACGTATATTATCGGAATGTATACCCCAAGTGGGGCGCATGTAAATTAATAATTTATAAAATATGTTTTTGGCCTTTTCAATGATATATTTTGTATGTTTGATGAATTTAAATTGATCATCTATGATGACTCCAAGATACTTGAAGTCTCGTGTGAATGCAATTTTGTTGTTATGCATGTGTATGTCAAGTTTAGTTGATTTACGTGTAAAGCCTGTGAGTGTAGTTTTCTGTGGTCCAAAAGTAAGTTTAACTGAGTTTCCCCATTCTGCGATGGAATTGAGAGCATTATTGGTGATTGTTTGTAGAGTGCTA
Source organism: Schrankia costaestrigalis (assembly GCA_905475405.1). Lineage (NCBI taxonomy): Eukaryota > Metazoa > Arthropoda > Insecta > Lepidoptera > Erebidae > Schrankia > Schrankia costaestrigalis. Next base: position 19,018,772 of record FR997829.1, on the reverse strand, counting down.
AGTGAACGTGAATGGGTAATGAGCATGACGTCATCTGCGAAGGCCTGTATGTGACACCCATCAGGAAGAGCTATCTCTAGAAGCTCATCCATAATTAGGTTCCACATAGTAGGACCACACACAGAACCTTGTATGCAACCACGCGTCATTGGTTTGATGATGTTTATGTCAGAAAAGATCAACTCAACATTTCTATTTGTGAAGTAGCTGATTAATATATTATAAATATTTGCAGGGCATTGATATTGTCGAAGGCGGAGAAATACAGCTGGCCACCAGGCATTGTCAAACGCTGCTTTGATGTCTAGCGAGGTAGCTAGAACATGGTCTCCTTCATTCTTTTTTGATTTAATGATTTTGATAACGTTTGATATTGCGTGTGATGTGGAAATTTGACTTTTGAAACCGTATTGCTTATTATTATTATGATTGTTAATGTTGATGTGGTAAGTAAGACGGTCCATGATTAACCTTTCAAATAATTTTCCAAACACATTTATGAGACCAATGGGGCGAAATGAGGTGAGTTGTGAGTATGTAGCTTTATTAGGTTTTGGAATAATTTTGATAAGAGCGTGTTTCCAAGGAGTGGGGAAGTGTGATATATCAAGGCAACGATTAAAAATTTGTATGAGATAATCAGGAAATAATTGAATAAATTGTTGACAGATGTCAGATGTGAGATGATCTTTTCCAGGTGTTTTTTTGTGATTCATGTTTTTAATGCCATTAAGCAATTCAGTATAGGTGAAGTGAGGTTCAGAAGAAGTATCAATGGGTTGTGTCATTAAGGATCTAGTGTTTTGCTGTGAAGAGAGAATGTCAGGGGTGTCAGATGGGAAGAAATGATTGTGTAAAGCATGTGCAGTGTCTTCTGTTGAGTTCGTGTGTGTGCCATTATCTAATTGTAAAGTACAGGGTGGTTGAGCCAATGGTTTGGTTTTAATTATTCTGTTCGTAATTGACCACACATTTTCCTTAATTTGCAACTGACAGAATTCTTTAAATTTATTAGTAGCTTCAGTGCAAAAGGCATCTGAGTATGCTTTCCTGTTGGTTTAAAAACGAAAAATCATTAATAAAGTTTAAGTTATCGCAGCGATCTGAAAAAAGTGTCTATAAACTCAGTTTTGCGTCATCTATACGTGGAGTGCACGAGGGGGCGCCGGGCCCCCCTCCTTGGACCACCTCTGGAACAAACATGCCTTTTTGACATAACGTTTTATGTAAAATCTTATATTTTGTGCAAAAAAGTACTAAAAGTGATTGACGAACGATTGTTTTTTTTTGTGTCAACATGGGGGACCATTCTGGAGGGTCTGTGGCCCCTAACGCCCCCACTCCGTCTTCTATACCATCCACCGTCAGTGAGATATCTGACGTGGAGTCATTTATGAAAGTCGTGGGGAAGCTCTCAACCTTTATCACAGAGAGAGTATCAGCGGGCCGTAGCATTACCGCTCCAAATAAAAAGCTCATCACAACTGCTGCTGAAGAAATAAATAAAGCTATATCCCTTCTATCAGGATTTGTAGACCTAACATCACCGATCTTTCAAGAGGCACAGTCATCTAATTATGATGCTGGGGACTTGAAGAATAGCATTATAGCTGCTGTTCGTCAAGAAATGACAATTTTTAAGAAAGAAATAATCAGTAAGCAATCACCCCCTACATATGCTCAAATGACATCCTCCACTATCATGAAGTTTCAACCACCTATTCCACCTTCCACTAAACCTGCCATCATTATAGCATCAAAAAAAGATAATCCCACTCATACCGATACGCTGGCCTCCTGGAGGAAGGCGATCTCTTTCAAAGACACAACTTTTACCCCAGCTGGCGTACAGAAAGTGTCCAACAATAAACTACGTATAGAATTTGATAACCCGGAACACATGAAGATCACAATGAAGAAAATTGGTGAGTCGCACCCAGACATCTCAGCAGAAGTTTCTAAAAAGCTAAATCCAATGTTCATTATTAAAGGGGTCAGCTCGGGGGTTACTCCTGAAAGCCTCAAAGACATCATTATACAACAGAATACTCACATATTTAATGCAATTAACAACTCACCAACTACTTCTTCATCTATATCTGACTTCGAATTCAAATTTACTCGCAATAATAGAAACTCTAATTTGTATAATGCTGTCTTTGTGACTAACCCTCATCTTTGGCGTATTATTATTAATTTACAAAAACTAAATATTGATCATCAGCGAGTCCATGTGGAAGAGTTTGTGCCTCTTTTACAATGTTATAAATGCCTTAAATTTGGACACACAAGAAAACACTGCGTTGAAGTAGAGACACGATGCTCTTTTTGTGCAGAGTCAACTCATGAATATAAAGACTGCCCACATAAAAAGAATCCTAGTAAGGCCTTATGCCATAATTGCTATACACACCAAGCTAATGTTAACAATAAAAATAAAAACAACAAAGAGAAATTAGACCACAGTGCTACTTCTGACCTATGTCCAAGAAAGATTTTTATGACTACACGAACAAGAAATAGGATCGACTATGGATTCTAGATCTACTCAAGACATTTCCATTCACTCATCACTATCATCCACAAACACATATATTAACACTAACACTATACAAATAAATCTTGGACGTAGTAGGAACGCATTACATGAGCTCTCGTTGTATTTAGGACAACATGAACCAGACTTTGTTTTTATTACTGAACCATACACTGGTAACTCAAATCATATGAAACTCACAAATGACAATTACACTTTATATCAATTTCCCACCAATCATCCCATTCGCGCTGCTATTGCAATTAATAATAATACTTCTGCTCTTGGAATCACAAGTCATTCAAATTCTAGTTTATGCATCATACAATGTAAAGACAGTACTACCAACCATTTATATCATCTCATTTCTGTATACATAGAACCACGCAATGATACTCATAACATACTTCACACTCTTGAATCATACATTCAGACTAATAATAATTCATCTTTCCTTATTTGTGGGGACTTTAATGGATGGCACTCTTGGTGGGGCTCACACAGAAATAACCCCAGAGGTGAACTTGTTGCTGATATAATTATCAACAATAACTTCATTATAGCAAATACAGGAGTAATACCAACATTTAACGCTATAACACGTAACCAACTACGCTCATCAATCATTGACCTCACTCTTCTTAGTAATCACCCATCCTTAACCATTAATAATTGGTCTGTTCAACCATCAATCATACCCAGTTCTGATCATAACTGCATTGTATTTGAAGTCTCGTTTACTAATACACACTCACACACACGTGCACACTTTACACGCAATAAAAAACTTAGCACATTTAAATATAATACTTCATTTGTTAACTGGGCTCAGATAAGAGACCAATTTATAGATGCGATTCATCAGGAATTACCACCTATTAATAATATTAATAACACCAATGCAGAGGACATTGATAATCTTATCAATGACATGACTTCTGCTATACAGCATGCATGTGATATCACTCTCCCCAAGTCCGGTAGAGCAACGCAGAAACCACCCTTCTGGAATGATAATTTACAGGAGCTTAAGCGGAAGGTATTGATCACTCATCATAGGCTATTAAGATACAAAAGACGTGGCCTACCTCTTGATTTAGTACTTATTGAGAGAGAAACCATGTAAGATTGTAAACTATAATATTATACTTACTTAATATTTTTTTTAACCCAGAAGTTAAAATGAAATTGTACAGCAGTAACAACGAGTTGGGCGTGTTCAGAAATAAAATATGAGCTATGTAATTACGTTAGACGACGAGTTTCCGAACTCGTAGTACATTATACGCAGAGAACAGTTAACTCGCAGTATTTATATGCGTTTAACGGCCTTTCCGTACCAACGCTTCTTATAAACACATCAACATAATCTGACTACCAGATCTCGAGTCTTAACTCGTTAATTCCATACAGATTTGTCTAACCGCACAATCAGGAATTCAACAACAAATCTTGAGTTATAGCAATTACCATGTTAATTTGGGAAGTTCGCGAAATAATTTAACGCGGTGTAGTCGCTGGATTCAAAACAATTTATATGTTAATTCTGTAGATATGGACCGGGTTCTGTACACAAACGAATTAGTTCCGAATGCTCCCGAATGTTTTCTGTCTACGGCCGAGTGCGGGTATGTCATCAATCGCACTCAACTTTATTGCGACGAATAAAACGCGTCAATCTCTGAATTTTACTGCCGTTCAATTGATATTAACAATTCGGAATCAATGTTCACTAAAGTCAGAAAATAAAAGGCATTTTCTCTTATATTACAAATTCCGAACAAGTAGTACATTCTGTGTTGCGAGTAGGTGCTTTTACAAACTTTTAATCTACGGATTTGAAATACAACCAGACTCAAAACGGTCATTTTTCGAGGGGTTATCATGTGACGTAGTCAATGCTTTGCCTTTACGGTGAATATAAAGATCTGTAGCATTTTAGAATACCGAATCTTTTTCAGTAAGTAATTAAATATCATCAGACGAAGAGTTGTACGGACTTTTTTAGCCCTATGTGCTCTACGAGCCACCAAATGCAGACTTCCACCTCTTACACAATAAATATGTCTGATACAACATTATATTTACAACAAAGAATAAACAAATCAAAGGCCTTTATGATAATGATGGAGAGAGTAACTTAAGTACAGACCACCGAGCAAACATACTTTAAAGATTTTTCTTCTATTTATTGACGACCCCTGTGGCGTAATGGTTATATAACATGACTGCTACGCAGAGGTCTCGGGTTCGAATCCCGCTCAATGCGAATCTTTGTGTGCATGAACATGATTGTTTGCATTGGTCTGGGTGTTTTCTATGTATAATTGTAGGTATTTAGAAAAAAAAAAAGTATTTAAGTATGTTTATATGTTGTCTAGTACCCATAGTACAAGCTTTGCTTAGTTTGGGACTAGATGCTGTTGTGTGAATGTGTAAGGAATATTTATTTTTACTTCTGTTACTAAATATAGCAATCTAAAATGCAGCAAGTAAAAGCAAAAATTCACGGGTCAAAATATATGTAAGTAAATTTAGTAGTACCTACACAAAATCATAATGTAAGTTTTATGCCAAGAATACGATGGATAAATCGACATGAATATTTTCAAGCCATTGGCGCAAAGATCTGAGGAATAGATTAGAACTCACTATTAAATAAACAAGATGGCGATGCCGTGGTGAAAATGGTCTTTATCGAACGTGTTGAACCTGTGTTAACTTTAAAATAGATGCAGTTTGCACGAAAATAGTTTCTATATCGTTGCCTGTCTAACGCAGTGTAAAAAGCTTTCGCGAGTAAAGCCATCAATCCAGTCCATAGAATCGTTTTGGTAATTGAAAACACAAACATAGGGATACTGATAGCTCATACAAGCTACCACAAGAACATACTATTCAGCATTTAATCGAATTCAAATCTCCAACTGTATTGCAATCGAGAACTCGCTGAATCAGAATCGATTAAGCTCTAAATTTCTCGTTAATCGATTTACTTCGAATCTTAGAAGTTGACGAAGTTTGGTGGTGTTAGTTAATATTCGTCTGATTGTATCGAATTTGGAGGTTTCGATAAGCTGATGTATTTCGTATGTTTTAGGTAAATTATGTTTTTTACGATCTGCCTGACGATACCTATTGTTTTAAGTATCATTTTTTGTAACCGATTGGTCACATTTTTTGCACCATTAAATATTGTCATTAGAGATAAGTTAATTACTTCTTATTTCTGCATGTGTTCTATATTCAACAAACCAACATCCTAATTTCAACAAATCATAGATTTTTTTTCTGACTAAGTACCTAACTGATAATTTTAATAGAATTTTCCCAATTATTTTACTGCCCTTAATTGCAACTAAGTAATTTACTTTTAAGAACAATGAAAATCTGTAAGCGAAAGTATGTACCTACTTAGGTAAAGGTTCAAATTAAAAATCTTTTTGCATTGAATATACCTACATTTAATGAGGATTGCTACGCTAACACATCACATTGCATAGTGATTGATAAAGAATATCAATAAAAAGAGCTATGTAAAAACAAGAAAAAATACGGAGTGAAAGGTGAGTAGATACTTAGTATTTATGCGCCTACTGTATTTTGCAAATCGGGAAACAATATTTTATTTATTTATGCGTCATAGATCTTTTAAAGATAAATTTTACGTCCTTACATTATGACATAAGTCTGTAGGTGTTTTGTCGTTGGATTGGAACCATTTTGACCTCAAAATGTCTTCTTTTTGGTTAAGAATTATAATGAATAATAGACTGTGTAAGTACCATACAATAAGTTGTAAGTTTTTTTTGTATTTTACATGATATTTTAGCTAGTACTATTCAGTAGTGTGTAAAAACTGTAGCTACCTCGCAAAATCTGAAATAGTAAAAAGTATGTTATAATTATTATACACTACACCATATTTGGACAAAATATTTTTCAAATATTGATCAATAGTGAGTGACTGAGCAGGCGTTTAATTTTTTAGTAGTGTTTTTTAATGTTTTTAGAAATCAAAAACACAACCGAAATAATAAACCTGCTATATTTGTAGTCGGATAAAAAGAAGGCATTACAATAACTTACACCAAGAAAAGTCGCCAGAGTCATATTAGTGAAAGGACCAGCTGTAAATAACAGTATTTTGTTCGTCGTCAGTCCCAAAAGCAATAGCTCTTTTTTCAATTTATTGCTCGTGTTAGTCCAATCGCTTTCAAATATACCGTAGCTTGTAAAAGTGCTCTGTAAAGTTAAATAAAGGGGTCCTTTTACATTAAATTTCTGTTTCAAATTGTACAATACACAGTCTTCAATTAAATGTAGGTCTAGATCTAACATTATCTCAGCCAAAATTCGGTGGATGAAGACACTGCTGGATATAGGCCTGTCTGTCCTCCATATGAGAGGTCTACCCTGATTCTTTCCGTACCTGGTCGCCATTCATCATAACAGCCCATTAATGTCCCACTGCAGGGACGAGCCTCCTCCCGTGACGGAGGGATACTTGACAGCTTAATACCACGCTAGCCAGACAGATTGGTATAGGGTTTAATATCAAGTTTTCCTTCTTTTTATTTCGTAAAGATAATATTCACGGATGTGGTCGCCATTTCTTCTGCCCAACTGCTGTCAGTTCTGTCAGTATGCGCCCTGTCGATAGTTAAAGTGACATTAGGTTCCTATATTTATTATAATATTGTATTAGTACTTAATGTCGCTTATTCCAATTGCAACTTTTAATCAGCATGTCAATTCTCGTACCTTAAATTCGGTTAAGTTAACTTTTAGTTGTCAAATTGTCACACTCTAAATAAAACTTTAACACGACCATAAAAGATTACAATTGCAATAGCAAAAAAACAAGACAGTTTGACAACTAAAAGTTAACTTAACCGAATCTAAGGTACGAGAATTGACATGTTCGTTAATAGTTACGCTATCTACTGGTTTTCAAAACGGTTTAAATAAAGTTTGTAATTTTTTTCTACTTTCTTACCTCAACAGTAACTTCATTGCTGAACCAATAGAAGAGCAGTAGTTGTATCAAACACGCCATAACAAACATACAACTAGACACTACAGTCCCTAAGTCGTCTTTTATCTGAAATTTAAGATTCCTGTATATTTTAATTTGTAACAGAATAAGCAATAAGGTAAGAGAGCGTTACAAGTTGTTAAGATAACAATATTATTTAATGACAAGGATGCTGATACCACTCTAGAGATGTGCATAGAATAGGAAAAAGGTGTACAGTGTGAAAGTAGTAGACAAAGTTGTAAGTAAGTACATAAAGAAGAATATTTAATTTTTTTGCTCAATTCAAAGCTAACCCAGCATTTAGAGCGTCCTGGAATAGATCCTCCTGCGAACTTCGGCGGACATAACTTGAGTGTTGTGTGCAAATTCTTTTTAGGGGAGTTACCACAATTGTACCGGGTTTATAGCTACCCTCGATGAAAACTCCGCTATGTAGCTGATATTTCAATACCGCCTGCTCATGTTCAGAAGGGTCCCTTCTATAAGAGTTAACTTTAGCTGATAAGAATTGAAACGAAAGTAGGAAGGTGTCTAAGCGTAGTCGGAACATCGGAATTTATCGAATTTTTATTAAAATAACCTTACCGCTACGATTTCAGTGATGCATACTCCCAAATTGATAGATATGTTGATCAAGTACGCAAACATAATTGGCGATATCAAATCCCGGAAAAGTTGCTGATACCTGTAACATATTATAGTTATGTTAAGCTACAAAAATGCTGTTTGCATAAGTAAAAAACGCCTGAGCCAACATTCAATATGTGCATATCTAAGCATTGATTATTCATTTATTTCATTGTGCATCTAAATTTACAAGCAATCACGTGAAGACGTGTAAATTTACGTTATTTTATGACATAATCCAAAAACTCTAATTTTTAAGGGTAGGTACTTACTTGACTAATGTAGTGTGAAAGAGATGACAATTGCGGATATTCTCATGACTTTCGTCGCTTGATTCTCTTATAGCTTGACTACAATAAAGGCGAGAGATCTTCAACTGCCCCGCAAAAAATATCATTATACCAACAACCAGGCCATCCCATCCAAGTATGTAGCCGCTTAATAAGTAACCCAGAACAGTTTGTATGCACATAGCAAAGTAATATCCTGGAGGTTCTCTTTGAAAAGGGGTGTAACCATCAAACATGTACACATAAACGCTTGTTCCGTTCTCAACAACCTGATTTTTTTGATAAGGCTCAGTAAAAATGCTAAAGTTGGTAACAAACGCCATGCCCCAGAAAAAATATATAGCTTTACGATTCATTGAAATGTAACCATTAATTAGCTTATCACGCTCCTCAGCTTTACTCTTCAGTTGATTAAGTTCTGTTGACGACACGTAATGTATAAGCTTTTGCCAAATTCCAAAGTTCTTTTGAACCATACAAGCTTTCAAAACACCCATATGGAAAGGAGCGTACTGAAGAAGTAATTTCAGAGATTCGCCGTTGAAATAGATGCAGCATTTAATATACTGACTGAAGAAGAATGCTACGAGAGTGAAAAACATGAACTGCTTGAATTTTCCAGTAAAAGTATCAAGATTACGCCAAAGACCTGTAAAGGTGAGCAGTTTTAGTTGAGGACCAATTGATGGATGATCAGGATCTTCCATAAGATTTGAAATATAACGAAGCACTCGAGACATTTTACTGTAAACGATGTTCTAGTTCGAAATGTTTAGATTCAATGTAAAAAAGTAACGAAATACTTAAACATTTGATCACTGAATTTTTGAGTGAAAAACCGAATTTTAATTATACTTATATTTTTATAGACAATTAATAACATGTTGTCATCACCAAACGTTTACTTACGGAATAAAATAAGTATTAAGTATTCAGAAGGAATAAATGTGCTATGTAATTTTGATTTTTATTTTTTAGGTATGAATACTTTTCTTTAGCGATACGTTATTTTACAAATTAATAATACTTGTTAGTAATTGTAAATAGTAATTTATTTAATGTTTTATAAAATAAGGTTAAGGATCACGTTGTCAAAGGTTCCGTACTAAAAACACAGGTTAAAGGTTTTGGCCTGATAAACGCTTGAAATAATATCTAAATTGAACACTAATAATTTATATACAAATTAACTCTTGGAACGCAATCTTACATCACAACATTATATTGTTAAACCTTCACAACCTTTGGCTCAGTTGATTAGTTGTTACAATTGTACAAGCTTGGACACATTGGATGCATTCTGTGATCTCAAACAGACCTCAAACTTTCTGTCCTCTGATCAAAAAGACCTCCCGCCATCTTTATCAAGTCGACGTGGTAGTAGGAGTACCTACAACTATGACAGAGCAAGAGGTCTTCCAATGTATTTATGACCAAAACATCGAAGACAAATTTCCATCTATGGCCTACGAATCCTTTTTGTCCTCAATAAAATTAAGTCACAAGTCCGGAAACCGTGAAACCTTGTCATGTAACTACATCATCAAAGTTTCTGCACAATTAAGAAAAGCCCTGATCACACAGCAAAGACTTTATATAAACTGGACCTCTTGCCCTGTTAGGGACTTTACTATAGTCACGAGGTGTTATAAATGCCAACAATACGGTCACGCTGCTAAATCCTGCCGAGAACTTATTTCATCATGCAGCCATTGTGGAGAAATAGGTCACACTATCTCGGATTGCAAAAACAAATTGACCTCTCAAAAATGCGCAACATGTTCGAGGTTTAAGAAACCTAACGAGCCTAAAACTGGTGATACTGAATGTCCTGCGAGAAGAATAGCCGAAGTGCGTTATATTAACTCAATAGACTATGAAGTAGCATAGATTATTATTAGTACTTAAACTTGTTATAACTTTTAATTAAAAATGATAATATAACACTTTGCCCTACTTAAAATTTTCTACAAGTAAGCACATTCTTTAGTATAAACAAAACAAGTAATTTAATGTACCTAATTGTAATAATTATTATGTATTTATTTTGTAAGCATTTTTAATAAATTCGTGTTGTTATAAATATTATAAAACAAATAAATTATAGATATTAATTTAAAAAGTATTGTATAGAGACAGCGTTATGATTAAATAGTTTCCTTTATAGTATAATAATTAGCCCCTAGAACGCCTGTAACACAGGAATAATCCTAGTACAGGCATACTAAACTGTATAGAGCACATAATTATGTTATTAGATTTATTTAAGCTATAATTTAAGACCATTGTAAATTGAATAAATGATTTGATTTGATTTGACGGTCCATCGCGTAAGGGGTCTTCCGGTACGGGGTGACCATTCCAGAATATGTTTTCTTGGTTGTGAACAATTTAAAATAAATATTTTCAAAAAAAAAAAATTATTTTTGCTTTATACATTTTATTAATACTAATAATTCATTAGGTACTACGGTTCTTCTAAACACTAACCCCCTAACTCATAAAAGCCTCTTAAATTTAATCACTGTTTAGCGAGATTTTTATTTGTAAATCAACCTTATACCAAACAAAATCGTAAGATTTTAAGCTAATCAATTGACTAAAATTTAAGAGGCGTTTATGAGTTAGCGTCGTAGCACACGTAACGTTAACGGATCGGCACCGTATCAACTCGAGCCGTTCAGTATTCTTTGTATGAAACTCCTTACTGCAACGCACACTAATCGGATACGTAACGTAATCGGATTTTTGACGTTTGACACCGAGGAAAAAGGCGAGGCGATGCCGATCCCTAAGGGGGTTAGAGTGAAAGTTGTGCAAAATAGTACTTAGTACCAACATCGTGAACATATTAACGATACACTACAACTAAGTTATTTTAATATATGTATATTTTAACTGGTACTGCTTAACAGTGTGTAGAAGCTGTAGCTGCCTCGTAGAATCTGAAACAATAATCGTGTTTTGGGGCTATAACTAATTTGTTAAAATCTTGTCCTTTTATTATCATCACATTCATGTATCTCATTTCGTTTGTTGTTACGACCATCTACTGGTCATATCAGTCTCGTCAACTCAGTAGGGCACCTGCTTCTTTTTTTTTTTTTTTTTTATTCTTTTTTTTTATTTAGAGGCTTTTACCTTACAAAGGTATGCCACACCTGCTTCTTGTAACCCCGACAATTAATTGGAAGAGTATCATCATGGCTGTCTTGAGTCGGCGGCAGGTCGGCTTGTCGAGCTCGAGTTGACGGTATTGTGTGATTGTGACTGTTTCAGCCGGGTTGCCGGCCTTTAAGCAACTAGCCGCCGGCTATTCAAACTTATTAGTTACTAGCTGACCCGTGCCCACTTCGTTGGGTGGCGAAAAAAACGCGTCTCTTTTTTAAACATATTTCATTACTGCTCCACTCCTATTAGTCATAGCGTGATACTCTATAGCCTATGACACTCCCCGATAAATGGACTATTCAACACAGAAAGCATTTTTAAAAGCGGTTCAGTAGATCCAGAGACTACCCCCTACAACGTCACAAACACACAAACTTTACCTCTTTATATTATTATGGAAGTATAGACTATACTTACTCCCAAGAAAGTAGTTAATGTCATTTGAGTGAAAGGTCCAGCTCTGAGCACTAAAGTCTTACTCGTCGTATGACCGAGAAGTAATAGCTCGCTTTGTATTTCCTTAGTTGACGATGTCCAATCACTTTCAAAAATACCGTAGCTTGTGAAATGACTCTAAAATGTGAAAAACATGATATACTTAGTGTACTGTATAAAAGGCTGATTTGTAAAATATGGCACGGTGTTGGTGTGCCTGATTTCTGTTGTAAAAATATAATGACAAGGTTTTTCTTAATAAAGATATCATATCTTTTTAACAGCCTTTTTAGGGCCCCAAACCAACAGACTAGTTAAATAACTATTACGATGCTGGTCAGACGGAACCATTAAGGAAAGAAGCATTTTTTGTCTTTTTTTACAAACGAAAACAAACTTTAAAACAAACGAAAGAATGATTTGGTTTAGTAAATTAAAAACGGCGTCGACATCTGGCATTAAAACAACAGAATCTTTCTATATAAAATTATTAAAGTATCTTTACCTCGACTGTAACCTCATTGCTGAACCAGTAGAAGAGAAGCAGCTGTACCAGGCATCCGTAAAAAAATACAAACGCAGAAACTAGAGCTCCTACATCATCTTTTGTCTGTAAAATAATAATCTTGTTTCATTCATTGATTCTTGATTCAACTATTCTTGATTCATCGATAGATTCTGATCTGATTGAAATTAATCTTCTTAATTAATTATAGTTACGCGATACATCAAATATTTCGCCTTGTGGCTTCCAGTTGACAGTAGATTGAAAATTTACAATAATCCATCATCTAAGTCCTAAGCCCCAGCAGTTTAGGGTCTGTGGTAATGAATTAGACATAAATATCCTACTTCCTGCTAATATTATAAATGCGAAAGTTTGTAAGGATGTATGGATCGATGTTTGTTACTCTTTCACGCAAAAACTAGCAAATGGATTTGGAAGAAATTTGGAACGTAGCTAGTTTAGGGTGTAGAATAACAATTATGCTACCTTTACTACGCGGGTAAAGCCGCGGCATCAGCTAGTACAATTCTAAACATTAAATACTTATTGTTTTAAAGTTGAAAATCATATTTCATATTTACTATCAAGGGAATAGATGAACAGTTTTTGTGGCGTGCCTATTCCATTATTATCGGAAGGATGCAAAATGGAAAATGTTTATGTTTTAATAATTAATTCGTTTCGTTGATAATGGAAAGATAAACCGAAGAACAAAATACCAGTAACATGCGTCAAAGTAACACTAAACCAAAATTCATAGTAGGTAGGTATAAAATTAATTGTGTGTTGACGAAATCTTTGTCTTGCATCGCACCGCTTAACGTCTCGTGAGATGATGATGAATTTGATCTTTGAAACTTTAGGATATACTTAACTAGCAGTTATCAATTAATACATACCTACTAGTCGGTCACATTATCTCGAGACCTGGCGTCGATGACGTCACGTCGCGTCGGACGAATCACTGATGCGGCCGTGGCGAGCGCGGGGGTTGAAAGGAGAACGGGACGCAAATTCGCAATTCAGCGAGGTCTTTAGATAATGTGACCGTGTAGTAATTATCTTACCTCTACTATTTGAGATATAACCACTCCTAAACTAACTGATATAACGATAAGGTACACAAACATCACCGGCGATATTAAAGCTCGGAACCGTTGTTGATGTCTGCAAGAAATTATAACAAATGTTGTATAGAAATGCTATAACTTATCCTTTTTTATCAGCAGCTTAGTATAACTAAGCGGGCACCTGCACTGAGACTGTGCACACAATTTTAATTGGAATTTTTTGAAATTTGTGGGTATTTTAAACAGGAAACATTTTATTATGTTTGAAAGAAAGAAAGAAATATCATTTATTTTGCTGCACACAAAAACAAACAATAAGTAAACATAAACATGTTACAAAATACACACAAAATAGGACCTAACTCAGCTAATGGGTGTAACGTTATAGACACTACATCGCTGATATTCTGTTAGGCCCTTCTACGGAAGGTATTCTTGTTTATTGCAAAAAGTATAATTTAAATAATCCCTTACTTACTCAACTAAAGTCGTATAAAAACGATGACATTCTGCTATATTTTCATGACTTTTGATTGAATTTGAAACGTGTATAACTCGACTGCAATTCAGGCGAAATATTTTCAACTGCCCCGCAAAGAAAATCATAATAGCCACTATTAGGGCATCCCAGACAACAACATATGCACTTACAATATTTCCCAATACTGTTTGAATAAACATAGTAATATAATAACCAGGTGGTTCTTTCGGAAAGGGTGAGTACGAATCAAACATGTACACATAAACGCTAGTTCCATTAACGTTGATCTCATTTCTTTTATATGGTTCAGTAAATATACTAAAATTCATCAAGAAAGCCATCATCCAAAAGAAATATGTAACTCTACGATTCAATGAGATGTAAGCTTTCATTATTTTATCTTGTTTCTCATCACCCTTTGCTAATTGACTGACCTCTGTCGATGATATGTAATCTATGAGGTTCTGCCAATTTTTGAAGTAACTTTGGAAAAAGCAAGATTTAACAATTCCCATGTGGAAAGGAACGTACTGAAGAATATGTTTGAGGGATACAATGTTGAAATTGATAATGCATTTAATATACTGATTGAAGAAGAAAGCTACAACAGTATAAAATAAAAGCTGTCTTAGTTTTCCTGAAAACGTATTTACATTACGCCAAAGTCCTATAAAGTTAAGCACTTTTAGTTGAGGTCCAACAGATGGATGTGCAGGGTCTTCTAAAAGATTGAAAATGTAATTAAAAGCACGACACATTTTGCTGAAAGCAATATTCGCCTTAGACTGATACTTTGATTTAATGTACCTAACTAAAATCTAAAATATTTAATTGACGTGTGAATTTCTAAGCAAAATGCAGTTGTTACCTATGTGTATTTTATGACAATTAATTATAGGTTGGAAACTCCGTTTAGCTGGACTAAATATTAATTATTCACTGAAGGAACGTTGATATGTAATTTGTTACCTAATATCTAGGTAACTTTAAAATGAGGTCTTTTTACAGTGGAAATACATTAATTAATAATACCATGCAGATACTTATTGTACCCCCATACATACCAGTTCTTTTCTATGGTAATGCAGACAGACTTGTCTACATTACCATAGAAAAGAAGTTTAAATTGATCTTGAGTTCGCTATTACGAAGTGAGGACTTGGGAAAAAAAAATATATATAATCTTACTTTTATTGCTCAAAAAAGTTACGTAAAATTACGTTAAAATTGATATTTTTATGTAATATTCCAGGGATATAACTGATATCCCAGGTCTATTCTAGGTCCATGCCAGGTCCATTCCTGGTCTATGCTAGGCCTATTCCCGGTCTATTCTAGTGTTCTACGTCTATGCCAGATCTGTTCTAGGTCTATACCCCTTCTATGCCAGGTCTATTCCCGGTTTATGCCAGTTCTATTCC
This sequence comes from Schrankia costaestrigalis, assembly GCA_905475405.1. Classification (NCBI taxonomy): domain Eukaryota; kingdom Metazoa; phylum Arthropoda; class Insecta; order Lepidoptera; family Erebidae; genus Schrankia; species Schrankia costaestrigalis. The sequence goes on along the minus strand of FR997829.1, from coordinate 19,003,192 downwards.
CGGTCTGTGCCAGGTCTATGCTAGGTCTAGGTCGGTTCCAGTTCTTAGATAGATATACCTAGTTGACTGATATTTGGTTTCCTGAACAAATGTATAACAACCATTACTTTAAAGTTTGGCGGTCGTACGAGTCCCTTGAAAGACACAGTCAACCTCAAGTAGATATGCTCTTTTTAAACTTTTTCTATCAGTGTTCAATTTAATACTAAGAATACCAACTACAATTACTAGGAACTCACCTAAAACGAATGTATTTTACTTCCATTTTAGTAGGAAATGTCAGCAATCGACTATTTACGTACAATCATTATTAAAACAGTGAAATTGTATGCAACGATGTAAAATAAATACAGTTTTCAGCAAGGTAATGTTTACATTGTTGAAACAAATAACACGTAATGAAATAATAGGTATGTAGTTGTTCGATGATTGCTGTTTTTATACCTCAATCTGAAGGTGGGTGTGATTAGCTTGCTGGGTAGGTATAGTAGGTACCTAATTAGGTATTTTGTTTCAAAGGTATCTGTGGTTGACCTGTGGCTGGCTATTGTGGAGATTTTGCTCGGTAGATCGGTCTATCGGAGTCCGACAAAAATTCAGCCTAAAGCACATAAACCACAAAAACTTAAGGTATTCAGCTATGTGTTACTTGATTATCTATCTAAAATCTGAGAAATACCTAGTCACCCAGGTGGAGAACCATGGGGGGAGCACGGGTCCGGACTCCGGACCCACAGAAATGTATCCTCTCGTGAAAGTAATGAGAAGATTAACGAACTAGCTAAAGAAGACACTAAGTACCTACAGTTTCAACGATCGAAGGGCAATCTAAAAAGAAATCAGGAAGAATGATTTCAGCTTTTTCGTAAGCAAGCAAAATAAGGAAGAAAAAATAACACAAATAATTATGTCTATATTTTATTTTTTAATTAGATGCCCTTTTTCTGTCAAATTCGTTGTAATTACAATGCATTTCATTTATGAACAAAGGAAGTTTGACACAGAATGGAACTACAAATCATGTAAGCTGTACAGATTTATGTAGGTTGAACTAAGTGATTAATTATGTAGGTAGCTACTAGCTACTGTGGAACGCGATCGAGGATCAAATTCCATTACGTACCTATAGGTATCTATCAAACTGCTTATGTAAATAACTGGGTGAGCACCTGCTTACCTATACATACCGAGCGTTATTAGCGCCCTAAATAAACCAGGTAAGGAACCGAATCGTGCTTTGGCCTATATTGTAACATTTCAGGGAAAATGAATGAGAATCAGGCATTACAGTTCAAAACTCTATGTTGCTAAGTCGAAACTATAGTCATGCATATACACACCTCAACAAAGTCTAGGGATATTTTGTATAAAGTTGTAAAACTCAAAAAATTTGGTTTGTAATTTTGTTTTTTTTTTTAATTCTTTTGATGAAAACTTACTTTGTTAATCTTTTTCAACCATTCTAAATTTGAATTTGAAAAATAAAATTAAAAATACTAGATTTAAGCGGCTTAAACGTAGTCAAGTTCGAAAATTTCATTTACCAATAGTAAGTTTTGACAGCTTTTTTGTGTAAAATTTAAGTTTTATAACAATTTAAACGTTTATTTCAAATGAATGATATTGTGTCCATCAAGCAGCGGCGCCATTTTATCAGAGAGAAAATGTTATGGGCAGTAGGCATGCTCCCAGCTGCGCGTACTATGCGGAGTATTGCTGAAGAGATTAGAACAAAACCAAATATGAAATCAAGGGTTATGGTCACGTTATCGTGCTACTGGTGAAGTGGCTGAAAGATACCACAGCAAAAAGTCTATCACCACTTAACGACATGATCGATTTTTGCAAGTTCCTGCGAAAAGACAGCCAAATGTTACTACCATGCAGCTGGTGTAGAGGCTCCAGCTCTTGGTGGAGCCTCTTGCGGGTGACCAAACTGTCAGAAGAAGTCGGCACGAAGCCCACCTTTATGCTTGCATACCGCTTTATACTCTAGCAATACGCCGAGCGAATCGCGCACGACGACTAGACTGCGCTCGTGAACATTTGCTCTGCAAAGATAACCTGTGATCTGTAGCAGTGTTTACACATGAGTCCCGGTTCAGTTTCCACTCAGATTCACGTAGAGAACGTGCTTGGCGAGTTCCTGGTTGTGATAGCCGTCTACAACATCCTCAGGAAATCTATTCATACCACGATAGAACAAACTATCTAGAATATATATCGGGCGAAGAACAGAGCGCGTTTTGATCAGAAACACCATGACCGCTGAAAAGTAATTTCACGAGGTGCTAGTACTAATAATCTACCCCCGTAGACTACAATTGGGTCAAATGTTCAAGTTCATGGACAATAACACCCGTTTGCATAAAGCGAGAGTGATGACGAGCTGGTTGCAGGAGCACGACGTATCGATTTTATGCTGAACCACTCAATCCCCTATACTCAAAACCATAAAATACGCGTAGGACATGTTCAAAAGAAGGGTCTGGTGATTTTTCCTGCATAAAATTGCGATGGAAGGGCAACTTTTTTTGCATCCTAGTCGGACTTGGAACAATATACCGCACCAAGATCTGGATAACATAATAAAAGCATGAAAAACCATTGCAGGACCGATATTTACGGTTATTTTAATGTGTTGACTACTGATTACTTACATAACAGTTAAAAACAGATAAATGTTTGCTTATTTTCACTTTTGCTTAAGAAACACATTCATTGTTAGTTTTACTAATTTTCCAAGTTTTTTATTTATTTGAATAAAAAATTATTTATGCAAAAGTAATTCTTTTATTTAATTCTGGATTGTAGCCTGATAAATTGTCTTTATAAAAATATAAACATGTTGTATGCTATCTTCAATAATTTTGAAGTTATTTGAGTAAATACCAAATATCCCTAGACTTTGTTGAGGTGTGTATGTTGGTATTTAGGTACATAAATCTTCAGTAAGTGACTAAAGAGAACTGCACCTCCAACTTTACTTACTTCGTACTGGCCTTCAAAGGGTTTTACTTAGTTGACGCAGGTTCGAGTCCTGCCTATTTCGATAAGATAAGCAGAATTCGGTATGTAAAGATTTTTTTTGGTATTTTTTTATATTTCTATTTTAAATCTTTATTAATTCTAAACAACTAAATAATTGAGCAATGAAAGCAGAAACAAACTTCTGTTGAGCCGGGCGACATGATGTCATTTAAGACGTCAAATGAAAGCCAAAGTAATTTATGTAGGTATACCTAATTGTAAAATTAAACACAATCTTGCGGTTTTTTGCGCTAAAAATATGATTTTATTACTTATCGATCTAAAATCTCTAAATGGTTTTGGATTCGACATAGGTAAACTTTTACTTTACATACCGAATTGTTTCGCACTTTTCAGATTGATTGTAGGCTTAACTATTTATCTACCGCCGAGTAATCTGCCTAGGTATGTAGAGAATGCTAACTCTTATCCCTAAAGGTCGATTTACACATCGACAAGTACAGTAGCGAGTTAAGTAGTAAGTAGTTGATTAAGTTGATTTAAATAGATCTCCATCCTATTTTTTGGCGAGTTAAGTTGGCGAGACGCAAGAGAGGGGGCTGCTTCGTACTTAACTCGCCAAATAATAGGATGGAGATCTATTCAAATCAACTTAATCAACTACTTACTACTTAACTCGCTACTGTACTTGTCGATGTGTAAATCGGGGATAAGTCAAGCATCCTACTATTACTGGAGAAGGCACAGGCCTTCTCCAGTAATAGTAGGATGTTATCTTTTTAATAGTTTTTAAGTGTCAGGGACAGCCCTGACACTTAAAAACTATTAAAAAGATAACAAACAAAACACGTAATAGGTATACAAAATTACCATAAGTGTTTTCCATAACATAACAAAAGACAATAAGTTAGTAAGGTTCTAGTAACTTAGGTACCTATCAATTGTGTCGCTTTAAAATATTTTACCGTGCATATCATAAATCGTAAATAGCTTTGGAATAAAATTAAGCCTCGTCGATAAAGCCTCGGCTATTACTGAGATGACAAAGGGGTATCGAGAGACATAAATTTTGATATTGACCGGTTATAAACTTACAAAAGACTCTTGAAAAGGTTTATATCAAGAATGACCACGGATGTAATAAAGAGAAAACAATATTTTTTATGCGTTATTAATTTGGTACCTATTGGTCTAAAAAGTTTTTATCTTGAAGAAAATAAAGGAACTTTTAAACGACTAGCTGAATGAATGGATCATTTATTTATTGCATTTAAAAGAGGTACTGGTGCTGGTGTCCACGACTTCGTCTTCGCAGGTAGTAGTTCGTTTGGAATCTACTGATTTTACCAACTGAACAATAAATTAATTGAACATTACACTTATTGAACAATAGGACAAAAGTTGTTATCTCAAATAAATATTCGATAAAATTAAAATTATGTTAGGGGCGACATGTTCACAAAGTGAACAAGCCCTTTTTTATTTATTAAAGATAAAATTATGTTAACTAATATTATACAAAATGAATATTTTCTTAAACCGTTGTTCGAACAAGTGAAATTATATCAAAAGTTGTTATACCAAACAAGGAAAAATAAAATAAAATAGCCGTATGTCGAGTTGGCCAAATGTCCAATTGGCCGAAAATTTTTTTGACCGAATGTTCAGTTTGCCGAATGTTCAGTTGGCCGATTGCCCGGATGACCAAATGTCCAATTCGTCGAAAGTTTATTTGGCCGAATGTTTATTTGGCCGAAAATTTAACTGGCCGAAAGTTCATTTAGCCGAATGCCCAGTTGACCGAATGTCCAATTGGCCGAAAATTTTTTTGACCGAATGTTCAGTTGGCCGAATGTTCAGTTTGCCGAATGGTTAGTTGGCCGAATATCCAGTTGGCAGAAATTTTAACTGGCCGAAAGTTCATTTAGCCGAATGTCCAGTTAACAGAAAGTCCATTTGACCGAACGTCCAGTTGACGTAACGTCCATTTGACCAAATGTCCAGTTGGCCGAGTGCCCAGTTGACCGAATGTCCGCTTGACCGATTTTTTATGTTCTGTACTTTTTTGAAATTATCCTTAATATCTTTTAGAATAATTTATAGCCCATCACAATTAGGAAAAATGAAGCTTGCCATTAGTAAAATAAATATGCAAATCGGATCATTTCTTCCCGAGATCTGCCGTAACCCATTCACACCGTCTACCCATGTACAGGGTGTCCAGTAAAGAACAGATAATGATAAAAAAGGCATATTATAAGACCTACTTACTACAAAACAAAAAAATTAAAGAACCCGAGAAATCAAAATGTATTTCATTAAATTTGAAACTAAATAAAAATGAATAGGTACTTATTACAATAAAAAATCTTGTATAATATTCAAACAATGTGATAATTTAAAAAAAAATATTTTGGTTTATAGCGTGATGTTCTATAGCCCAAAGCCTTTCTCGATATATTGTATCTACAACACTAAAAACAAAATTAAATTCGAAGAAGTAGTTCCTGAGATTAGCGCATTCGAACAAACAAACAAACTCTTCAGCTTTATACATTAGTACGGATATATATTTATTTATATTTGCATATTTACAACTGGAAAGTGCAATGTAGAGTCCTTAGTTTAGGCATAACTTAAACTGGGCGCAGCGCTTCCTAATTATTTAGATCAAAGGCCCTGGCCTCTACCTCTCAATCTTAATAACGTAATAGCTCTGACCAGATCCATATTGCAGAATTTGCAGAGATGGGCCTCCACTTGTGATGCAGTAAACTTACCTTTCGTAGGTATAATACGGTGCAGGTAGGCACAGGGATTGATAGTAAGTAAAAGTCGTTCTTTCTTACAAAAATAACACAGCTTGTTTTGACAGCGTATCCCTTTAGTTGAATTTTATGACTTCTGTTATGAAGAGAATGGTGATAGAATTAATTCTTAAACAGCCCTCATGCACGTAGTTAACATAAAATATACTTACATTTAAATAAATAATAATATAAACTTTTATTAAATAATATAAATAAAACAAGTAAAAAGGTACTTACTTAATACGTAATTTTCTCATTTTCTCAGTAGGCATGTTTTGTACGTAGAGTTTAAATAGGTCATTTCTTTGATAAATATTTTATTCAGAAAATACTTTCAATTTTAAATATAGAACCCCTAGATACAAAAATATCTCCTCAGGCTTATTTACAAAATTCACGCAAATAAAGTAACTTTAGAGCCATCACTATAGACAGTTATCTAATAGAAAGGAACAATGAAAGTGCTCCTATTTCCGAAGTTTTAGTAAGAAACCCGGTTGAATGTTAAGCCTGTCGTTATGTCCAGATAAGATCGCTGACGGAAATTAAAAGGAAATTGTATTTGTTTCTTATACAGCCCGTCTTCGTCGTCACAATAAAGACGATATTGTAGACGTCTTTCGGTATAAATATATGGTAATTTTCTATTACAATTAACCCTGTTACTAGATTTCTTGTTAATACTGAATTAAGAAGATACGATTATTATCTCGATATTTATAATAAAATTTTTAGGGGTATAAATATAATGCATACAGGATGTACCCGTAGTTAAGAGCGGCGCATTGCATTTGTTGCACAAAAGATAATAATAATAGAATAACAGTAACTTTATTAAACAGAAACAAAAAAAAATATCAAAATTTTAGATGGCAACATTATAAAATATCAAGGTATTGTTCTTGTATTAAAAATATTATAATATTTCTTCCGTTATATTATAATATATATTTAATATATAATTAGGTATATAATATATAATTTATGTACACTGTGTTATTTTTACAAGAATGGTGCAGAACTATTTTAGAAAAAAAATTGATAATATTTAAAAAAAAATTATATACCTAATTATTTCCCTTGATTATTAATTATGTTTAAGCTGTCAAATATTTTAAGCCACCGCAAGCGTATTCTTATTCTTAGAATTAAAAATTTACTTTATATCGATAATTAAAAATATTTATATTTTATCCCCTTTTTTACAATTTTATGTTTACTTAATTTTGTGGTTTCAATTATTTACTTTACACAGCTCCTTTTACGTGTAATGATTTAAGAATATAGACAAACATATTAAATTGATATAATATTGTTAGGAGAATTAGAAGAATAGCTGGCCACTTTTTAGTAACATTACCGCTCGACGAGTAAAAATGACATTACTCTATGGTTTGATGAATATTGTGTTTTGGCGGGAGAGAAAAGGGGTGGCTATTGCTAGATTGGCGGGAATTAATGAATGGTTGTCATTTTAAGTTTAAAGTATTAGATTGTTATTTAATTATTTTTAATGAGATTATAATTTGTAAATGTTCTTTTTAACAAATTCTCCTTGTTCCTAAAATCAGAAGTGGGATAAGAAATTCACGTGTCTAATCCGCTTTTGGCTATTCAATTGTAGTAAGTGCTGTATAAGTATTGGTGAGTACGTTCCAATTTGTTTGTAAAACATTATTTGCAATAAAGTGATTCTTTTTATTTTGTGTATGGGTACTTACTTGCCCGGCGAAATATTTTCTTGCTTTAGGCTATGATTACATGATATGACTTTGTAATTAGTCAGTGTACATGTGAATGTTACTTGTTTTGCTTTCACATTAGTATACCAAGTTCAATTCTTGTTTATTTTTATAACCTGTACACTGATATTTTATTAAAAATTGAAACTTAGTTTAAAATGCTTAACAATAGTCGTAAAATCAGAAGAGCCGCTTTAGAAATCGTAACTCGCGTTCTAGAATCATGCTCAACGCTGAGAATAATAGTGATGCTAATAGTGATTCAAGTTCTAGGCACCGAAAGTCACTATTCTCGGAGCGCACATAGACACGATTTCCTTAACGTGTTAACTACCCAAATGCATAAAATTTTAGATCGTTTAACTGCAATGGAAGGGCAACGTTCGTCGCTGCCACTGCGGCCACAGGTCGTGACACACACCGTGTGCCGGCGCGTCTACGGAGACGCCCCAGCCGCCGCTCGTCGTGTGCCGGTGCGTCTGCATTGACGCTACACTGGCTACTTGTGTCGGTGCGTCTGCAGATGCGCCACAGCGGCTGCACGTCGTGCTACACTTCGTGCCACACGTCGTGTGTCGTCGTGTCTGCATGACGCCACAGCGGCCATATGCCGTGTGTCGGTGCGTCTGCAGATGCGCCACAGCAGCCACACAGCGGCTGCACTTCGTGCCACACGTCGTGTGTCGTCGTGTCTGCATGACGCCACAGCGGCCATATGCCGTGTGTCGGTGCGTCTGCAGATGCGCCACAGCAGCCACACAGCGGCTGCACTTCGTGCCACACGTCGTGTGTCAGCACGTCTGCATGACGCCACATCGGCCATATGCCGTGTGTCGGTGCGTCTGCAGATGCGCCACAGCAGCCACACAGCGGCTGCACTTCGTGCCACACGTCGTGTGTCATCGTGTCTGCATGACGCCACAGCGGTCATATGCCGTGTGTCGGTGCGTCTGCAGATGCGCCACAGCAGCCACACAGCGGCTGCACGTCGTGCCACACGTCGTGTGTCGTCGTGTCTGCATGACGCCACAGCGGTCATATGCCGTGTGTCGGTGCGTCTGCAGATGCGCCACAGCAGCCACACAGCGGCTGCACGTCGTGCCACACGTCGTGTGTCGTCGTGTCTGCATGACGCCACAGCGGCCATATGCCGTGTGTCGGTGCGTCTGCAGATGCGCCACAGCAGCCACACAGCGGCTGCACTTCGTGCCACACGTCGTGTGTCGTCGTGTCTGCATGACGCCACAGCGGCCATATGCCGTGTGTCGGTGCGTCTGCAGATGCGCCACAGCAGCCACACAGCGGCTGCACTTCGTGCCACACGTCGTGTGTCGTCGTGTCTGCATGACGCCACAGCGGCCATATGCCGTGTGTCGGTGCGTCTGCAGATGCGCCACAGCAGCCACACAGCGGCTGCACTTCGTGCCACACGTCGTGTGTCGTCGTGTCTGCATGACGCCACAGCGGTCATATGCCGTGTGTCGGTGCGTCTGCAGATGCGCCACAGCAGCCACACAGCGGCTGCACGTCGTGCCACACGTCGTGTGTCGTCGTGTCTGCATGACGCCACAGCGGCCATATGCCGTGTGTCGGTGCGTCTGCAGATGCGCCACAGCAGCCACACAGCGTCTGCACTTCGTGCCACACGTCGTGTGTCGTCGTGTCTGCATGACGCCACAGCGGCCATATGCCGTGTGTCGGTGCGTCTGCAGATGCGCCACAGCAGCCACACAGCGGCTGCACTTCGTGCCACACGTCGTGTGTCAGCACGTCTGCATGACGCCACAGCGGCCATATGCCGTGTGTCGGTGCGTCTGCATATGAGCCACAGCAGCCACACAGCGGCTGCACTTCGTGCCACACGTCGTGTGTCAGCACGTCTGCATGACGCCACAGCGGCCATATGCCGTGTGTCGGTGCGTCTGCAGATGCGCCACAGCAGCCACACAGCGGCTGCACTTCGTGCCACACGTCGTGTGTCAGCACGTCTGCATGACGCCACAGCGGCCACATGCCGTGTGCCGGTGCGTCTGTACTAGAACGTACTAGTAGTCGAGGTCAGGTACAGCCGAGCAATGAAGGTAAGCCCGATCCAAACTAGTTGTTGTTGTGAATCGATGTGTCATTGGTTACGACCGGTGTCCCGATTCAACCTAGTTGTTGTTGTGAATCGATGTGTCATTGGTTTCGACCGGTGTCCCGATTCAACATAGTTATTTGTGTGTATTGTTTTTCTGGTGTGATAAGCTAACGCCGTGCCTATGTCACACAGGCAGAGTTTGTATGATAAGCTAACGCCGTGCCTATGTCATACAAATGAGGACGCCGCATGGTACGCTAACGTCGTGCCTCTGCCATGTGTGAATATTGATTTACTTGTGTGATAAGCTAACGTCGTGCCTATGTCACACAAGCTATTCTAAAATTGTACTCGTGGTGGTGGTCTCACTACTATTCATGTGTGTAATATAAAAAAAATATAAAAAACAAAATTAAAATATTTTTTTGTATTCTCAGGCCCAGATTGCAATGACAAAAATGAGGAGTCCACGCTTGAGCGAGCTGTCACGAATGATAGGGAGCACGAGGACGTCCTCCTGTCAGGAGAGGCCGTGTTAGGAGAATTAGAAGAATAGCTGGCCACTTTTTAGTAACATTACCGCTCGACGAGTAAAAATGACATTACTCTATGGTTTGATGAATATTGTGTTTTGGCGGGAGAGAAAAGGGGTGGCTATTGCTAGATTGGCGGGAATTAATGAATGGTTGTCATTTTAAGTTTAAAGTATTAGATTGTTATTTAATTATTTTTAATGAGATTATAATTTGTAAATGTTCTTTTTAACAAATTCTCCTTGTTCCTCAAAATATAATTATTATAAAAAATTGATCAATGCATTTTTGCATTTGCATGCTCTAGGCCTTAATTTTATATAATGGCTAAACCACTAAGTTGTAATCTAGGTAGTAAATTTGTTCATAAAGTTACATTTGGATCTTGGCCCATTATTCAATTTTTACATTTTGTTCAAGTCTGTTGTCAAAACTAGTTAAAAATGAACAAAACGAAACACAAAAATTATTTAAAATTCACTCAATGGATGGTTTAAAGTATTATTATAAGTTAATGTAACCAGGAAAGTTCAAGTTAGAAATACTGTTGGTTATAAACTGGTAACCCTGTTTATGTCAAGCCACAAACAACAATTTTAAAATTTTGACGGTTACGACTTACGAAAGATTTGAAACTTCGTTGACTGTTTTTGAAACATTATTAGTTTGTGCTATTTCTTTAATTTACTGGACTTGTGACTAATGTGTGATTATTATTATTGTGGTGTGAAGAAACCGTTAATTCGTTTCGTTATATTTGTGCAGTGAGTGGGAATTGGATAAGTTGTGACGGACATTAGTTTTCAAATATTTGTTGTATTTAAAGATTTTAATGCTTATGTGGTGAAAATGGTTCGTATCGTGAACGGGTCCGCTTTAGGCGGGCCAAAAACAAAAGCGCTCGCTCCTTCTAAATGCGGATCCACACAGAATATGTCTGCGAACATAAAAGTTGTTGTTAGAGTGCGTCCTTTGAATGATAGAGAACATGAACTCAACAACCGCGTCGTGGTTGACGTTGTGGATGATAAAATGCTGGTATTTGACCCCAAAGAAGAAATCCGTCCATTCTTTTACCAAGGAGTCCAGCAACCTAACAAAAATTTTCTAAAGCGCGCCAATAAAGAGTTGAAATTTGTTTTCGACAATGTTTGTGGTCAGAGTGCAACGAATAATGATGTATTTGAGACTACAACGAAAGATATATTGACTTCTTTAATGGAAGGGTACAATTGCTCTGTGTTTGTGTATGGTGCAACAGGAGCAGGGAAAACATTTACCATGATTGGCAACAACCAGCATCCAGGCATTACTTATTTGACTATGGAACACTTATTTTATATTATGAACTCATATGAAAATGACAGAGAATTTGATATTGGTGTTTCATACATTGAAGTAAGTTTAAATTAAATGTTTAAGTTATGTTAATAGAGAAGTCTAGTGGGTTGATGATTACGGAAAACTTTTAGTAATACCTAGGTATTTGTAGTTTTATCTCTTTTTATGTGTGAAAATAATGCCTAACACAACTCATTACTAACCTGGGAACAATGAGCTGTCTTTCTCACAAAAAAAGAGGGGCAGACTGTCCTGTTTTACTGGATTCATGTCTTATTCTCTTATCTTACATAGTTAGTTAAATTTCCATTCAAGTATCACAGTTTGATCTATTACTGAGATCAACATTAAAGTTTCTGTAATGTAATGCTGCTTAAGTTTATTTGTGTAATAAGTAGTTAAAAAGAAATTTAAATGTTAAAACAAACCATTATGGAGGTATGCCCTAAGTATTGATGATGTTTGGTATCTTATTTATATTAAAATAAAATTTTCTATCCCCAGGTATACAATGAAAATGTATATGATTTATTAAAACCATCAAGCACACCATTACAACTGCGTGAAGACTCAAAATACGGTGTAATGGTTGCAGGTTTAACACTGAACAATATTAAGACAGCAAGAGAACTGCTACAGATGTTAGAGAACGGTAATAAGAACAGGACTCAGCACCCTACTGATGCCAACGCTGAGAGTTCTAGGAGTCATGCAGTTTTTCAGGTATTGATTGATATTATTAATACTTTCTAACTTTTCCTCTGTATTTGTCCATGCTGCTTTCAGTCAGTGCCATTATTCCTTACTTTTTATAAAAGCAGTTTTCTGCCCCAATCTCTTGCGATCATTATGATGTGATATGTGTATATATTTTATTATGGTTACTTCCCATCAGTTATGGTATTTTGACTTAATATGTGTAAAACAATGTTTTACTTTTATTTTAACAGGTATATGTTAAAATGCGATATAAAACTTCAAGCCAGCTCCGTATAGTCAAGCTATCCATGATAGACTTAGCTGGCAGTGAACGTGCCAGTGCAACAGGATGTGTAGGTGACCGTTTCAAGGAAGGTGCTAATATCAACAGGAGCTTATTGTCACTTGGTAATTGCATCAACAAGCTTGCTGATGGTAGCAGTTATATACCTTACAGGTAATTTATTGTACATATATACTTATGACTACTTCAGAATGTGGTTATCAGAAAAAAAAATATAAATATTTTCATGGTAGAATTATCAGTATAGATTGTAATGTGGTACATTTGTGAGCTGATGAGATAGTTATCATGCTGTTACAAAAAAAAGGTTACTAAAAAATACACTTCTTTACATACAACTATCTAAAACAACTAAATTTAATTTCAAACTTAAAGGCTGTGTTTTTTATGATATTTTACATTAAACTTCGAAGTCACCAATTTAATCTTGTTGTTTTAGAGATTCCAAACTGACTAGGCTCCTAAAAGACAGTCTTGGTGGTAACTGTAAAACGGTTATGATTGCCAACGTTTCCCCTTCAAGTATAAGTTACGAAGACACATACAACACACTTAAATATGCAGCTAGAGCTAATAAGATACAGTTAAGTATTAAAAAGAACATTGTGGACGGAGACATGAGGTTGTCTCAGTACGTCAAGATAACTGAGGAATTAAAGAAGAAGGTTAAAGAGCTTGAGGCGAAACTGTCTTTGTCGAGTGTCAAAATGGTGTCCAGAGAGCCGGATCCGGCTAAGGAGAATGGTATGTTATTTTTTGTTTTTTATTGTTTTATTTTTCTGTGACACAGGTTTCTTTTTTGTGGATGGATACTATAAAACAATATGCAAACACTCTCTCATAACATTAAGACTTCTACACTTTATTATTAAATCATTCAATGATGTGATGTGTCACTTAAATATTTGACTTTGTCTTCCTACGTACAAGCTTTGCTTAGTTTGGGACTAGATGACATTGTGTGAATGTGTGAGAAATATTTATTTTATTTTATTTTATTTTTATTAGGAAAACATACAGTGTTACTTAACTAATGTTATAAACTAATTAAAGACTAATCACCATTTAGATGTTTTCGCAGTTAAACATCTATGTTACGTTATAAGAACTTATACTATTAGGTAAACAAAAGTTACATGTAAAAGTTACATATAAAAATGTAGTAAACAAAAAAGCATACATATAAGATATAAGATATCTACACAGTTTGAGAACCAAACCAGGAATTTGTTAGGCTGTTAAGAAAAACAAGTGGTTTTGTGTTAAATAAATCAAAGTCACAGTTAAACTGGGTCACTAGCTTGTTGATCTCTATGGCGGATCTAACAAAAAACGCATTCTGCCTGTAGTTTGACGAGCTCTGGGGAACATCTACATAGGTTTGAAGTCTGGTCATCCTGTTAGGTACCCTAAGTGTGACTTTAGATAATAGATCGGGAGAATCAATTTCATTTTGGGCGATTTTAACTAGGCATCCAATATCCGAAAACTTTCTTCTTTCGCACAGTGGTAAGATATAGTGTCTTCGACATCTTGCTTCGTAACGAGGGTCATAGGTTTGAGACCTGTATTGCAGGTACCTCATAAACCTACGCTGAATTGACTCAAGTCGGTCGATATAGATTTTGTATTGAGGATTCCATACTTGAGAGCAATACTCGAGGATGCTACGCACTAGAGAACAGTAAAGAATTTTCACTACTTTTAAGTTGGTAAATTGGGAGCTGGATCTAAGAACAAAGCCCAACGCTTTGTTGGCCTTTTTGGCAACGTGGTCTATATGCTTCTCATACGTTAACTTGGCATCATGAAAAATACCAAGATCTCGTACCTCATCCACCAGTTGCAACTCCTGCCCCTCAAGAGCGTATTTAAATTTTACTACTTTTACTTTGCGGGTAAAAATAACAAAACAACACTTGGAAACGTTTAAATCTAGGTTATTAATATGACAATAATGTTGAAAGCTGTTTAAATCATTTTGAAGAAGCCGGCAATCATCCAAACAATTTATTTTTCTAAATATTTTCATATCATCAGCATATAGTAGAAATTCCGAATGTCTTATATGTTGACTAAGGTCGTTGATAAAAATATTAAATAAAAGAGGCCCAAGTAAGAATCCTTGCGGCACGCCAGAAGGGACATCGCACCAGGTAGAACAAAAACCATTTAGTACCACTGCCTGAGATCGATTTTCAACATAGGAGACGAACCATCGATAAAGATTGCCATGTATACCAGCGTTGAAAAGCTTTTGTAGAAGAATTTGATGGTCAATTCGGTCAAATGCCTTACTGAAGTCAGTGAAGACTGCATCTACCTGACCACCAGCATCCATGTTTAAAGTACAGAAATCTGTAAAAGAAAGTAAGTTAGATAGTGTTGATCTTTTCTTTAAAAAGCCATGCTGCTCAGTGATTAAAGATGAAGATATCGTGTTGTATACTTGATTATACACTATTTTTTCTAAAATTTTAGCAAAAATACAGAGTTTGGATATGGGTCTGTAGTTTTTTTGCATCGTTTTTGCTGCCATGCTTATGTATGGGTGTTATTAACGCGGATTTCCAAATTTTAGGTACAAGTCCTTCAGCAATTGATCTTTTATAAAGAATGGTAAGAGGTGCAATCAGGCTCGATGCACATGATGAAATAAATTGTGGAACTATTTTGTCAGGCCCTGCTCCTTTTGTTAAGTCAAGAGATTTCAGCAGCCTTAGGAGTGAATCCTGATTAATTTCTATGTCACCTATGGAATTCTGTACATTGACTTCAAGTGTTAGATTAGGAGAGGGGTGCCGGGAAGCGGCAAGAAAGTTTGAATAGAAATGGGAAGCAAAAAGATTACATATTTCATCACCAATATCTGCTGATTGACCCTCGTAATGAATCAGTGATGGAAATGTATTAGAGCCCTTTCTATTAGATTTTATGTAAGACCAAAATGACCGGGGGCTATTAATTATAGCAGCTTCTGTATGTTTTATGTATTTAAAATAACATTCTTTATAATTAATAAATAAACTAAAATATAAAATAATTTCTTCTTTTTGCCCGTTCACGAAGAAGACAAAAAGTGTCATGATCCAAAGAGTTTCCATACTTCTTATATTTCTTTAAAAATTTATATTTTTCTTTAAGTATTTTCTTCAACGGGTGGCTATACCAAGGTGGAAAAGAGTTAGGGGTAACTAATCATATTAATCTTCTTACTCTAGTGACCACTGTCTCAATCTGTTTATCCCACCTCAAGGCACCATCTATGTACACACCCAAGTACCTCACGAATTGAACACGGTTTATATTCTGGCAACTGCATCCATCGATCAAATCACAACTTTGTTTATGTAACTTGATCGCGAAATCAGGCGGCAGAAAGTTGTTCTGGACAATGTTAAAGGCCACATTTTTTTTTTTTTTTTTTTTTGTTCTACTTGATCTGCAATCGGCTATCAGCCATAATCAGATATTTTATGTGTTAAACTTGATAGAGCGCCATTCCATCGAATGGCACCGTAAATAATGGTGGAAGCTAGTTTTGTATAAGCTTAGTGTCTCTTGTCTAGTTCCAGTATTTGCCACCTTTTCAGGCGAGTAACATCATCTCGTGGAGTCAGCAGATCCTTAGCCAGTTCATTTGTGTGTTTATTCAACCTTTCCCTGTATCTCATGCTGTTCCTGCGGACTACCTCCTTTACGGTCGGAATCTCCAGATATTCATGTATTTCCTTGTTTCTGACAAACCAGTGTGCACTTGCAATTGTTCTCAGTGCAACGTTTTGAAATCTCTGGAGGATTTCAATGTTGGAGTTGCAAGCACAGCCCCAGAGTTCTATTCCATATGTCCAGATCGGTTGTATGATGGCCTTGTAAACAAGCAATTTGTTACTGAGTGTCAATCTGGACTGCCGCCCCAGGAGCCAAGATAGTTCTTTGAATTTCAAGGTTGCTTCTGTTTTCTTAGCTTTTATATGGTTAGCCCAGGTAAGTCTTCTATCCAGGTGGAGGCCAAGATATTTAACGCTGTTACTACTCGGTAACGGTTTGTCATCCATACGCACAGGCGGGCAATCGCCCTTTCGTAGTGTAAAGGTGACGTGGATGGATTTAGATATGCTGGGCTTAATTCTCCACTTCTGCAGCCACTCGTTAATTTTGTTCAGCTGTTCTTGTAATTTCAGTGATGCACTGAGTGGGTTCACATCGCTTGCAAGGCATGCGGTGTCATCCGCGTATGTTGCTGTTACAACATTTTCCGTTTCAGGTAGATCCGCTGTATATATTGAGTAAAGAACTGGACCAAGCACTGATCCCTGTGGAACTGAAGCAGTGACGTAATACAGCCTTGAAAGCTCTTCCCCATACTTTACTTGGAATCTTCTTTGATCTAGGTAGGATTTTAGGATCATATAGAATGAGTTCGGTAGGAGGGTTTTCAGTTTGTACAACAACCCCTTGTGCCAAACTTTATCGAATGCCTGTTGTATATCTATAAATACTGCAGAGCAATACTCCTTCTTCTCTAACGATTGTCTTATTTTGTGAACCACTCGATGTACTTGTTCTACAGTAGCATGTTTCTCCCGAAACCCAAATTGGTGGTCTGGTATAACTTTATTTTGATCGAGAACTGGTTTTAGTCTCATCAGAAATGTTTTTTCGAAAAGTTTGGATATTAAGGGGAGAAGACTTATAGGCCTGTATGAGCTGGGTTCCGTTGGTGGTTTGCCGGGTTTTGCAATCATAATTATTTGCGATATCTTCCACAGCTTTGGGTAGTACTGTATTCTAAAGATACCATTGAACAGCATTGTTAGAAACACTATCGCTTTTCTAGGCAGTTTCTTAAGAATTTCTGCCGTTATTAGGTCGAAGCCAGGAGCTTTTTTGTTTTCCAGGTAGCCAATTGTTCGAGTTAGTTCCCGCGGAGTAACAAGTTTTAGTGGTAATGATAATTGCTGGTCACTATTGATCATAATATCCACGTCTTCCTCAAACTCTGTCATGGATGATTGGTTTGGTGTGAAAACTTCGCTTAGGTGTTTAGCGAAAAGTTCCGCTTTTTCATTTTCGCTTCTGGCCCATGGATCGTTAGAGGATATCCTTATAGGTGGCGTATGGTTGTGTGGTCTTTTAAAGCTCTTAGTTATTTTCCAGAGGGAATAATTATCCTTCTTGTGAGCTGAGAGCGTGCGGAGTTTTTCTTGAAAGGTCGAGTTCTGATTTTCTTTGATTAGCTCTTTTAGCTCCCTGGATATTCTGTTAAATTCCGACCTGTCGACATTTGATCTGCTGGAGTGTAATCGCCTCCTTTGTCTCCGTTTCTCTTCCAGTTTATTGCGTATTTCTAGTGGTATGTTATCCACTTGATTGGGAGAGTTCAGCGTCGGAGTAGCACACCACGCAGCAACTTGTATGAGGTTTGTGATGTAGAATGTTGCCTCATCTATATCTTCTTCTGTTTTAAGCCTAACTTTTAAGTTAACCTCATCCTCCAAGTATTCAGCAAATGCGCCCCAGTCTGTTTTATGGTTGTATAGCGCTGGTCTCTGTGCTTTGTGTATGGCCGAAACGCTAAATGTAGCTATGACAGGGGTGTGGTCAGAGTCACCATCGAGCGATGATGCCACGTCGAAATACACGTCGGACAGTCCCTTCACAACAAAGAAGTCGACTAGATCAGGCATTCTGTTGACGTCAGTTGGCCAGTAAGTTGGTTTTCCTGTTCCTAGTGTTGTTAGGTTGTGTTTATCGACGCATTTTTTTAATTCACGTCCTTTACTGTTCGTCAATCTTGATCCCCAATGGGTGTGCTTACAGTTCCAGTCCCCACCACTTATATATCTGTTTCCCAAACTCTGAAAGTAGCGGTCGAACATGTGTTGTTTCGGTTTGTGCTTTGGTGGACAATATACAGCACTAACATTGATGGGACCAGTGCCTGCATTAATAGTGACGGTAGTGGCCTGCATCCAGTCTTCCCGAAATTCACTATGGAGGTGGTTTCTGATGTTGTTTTTTATAATGACTGCAGATCCTCCATGTGATGTGGTATCGGGGTGGTTGGTACAATATATGTTATAGTTGTCCATCTTAATACTTCTGCGGTCATTGAGGTGGGTTTCAGATACTAGACAAATATCAACTTTGTTGACCTTTAATAGTATTTCCAGTGCTTTTTGATTTGGCGCTATGCCATTGATATTCCAGGTAGCGATTCGTAACGACATCATTGTGGAAGCCTGCTGATGGCCTGTTAAAGGCCACATAGTTCGTCTTTTCAACATTTAATGTCAAGAGATTTTGATCAAGCCAGTTTTTTATTTTAGCAAGAGCCAAATCCGCAGCCTGCTTAGCAGCGTTCCAGTCTGAGCCCCATACCAAGATGGCAGTATCGTCAGCGTAAGTAAAAATGCTAGCATTTGGAAGCGACATCTGACAAAGATCCTGTGGAACACCATACGTGATAGAGACCTCGTCGCTGTAACTGCCTTCTATTTTCACGCGTTGCTTTCGGCCAGTAAGGTAGTCTTTGAATATGTTATGCTCTGTTATTCCCAATTTGTCCAATTTATCCAGAAGAATCGGGACAGAGACAGTGTCGAAAGCTTTGGAAAGATCTAAAAATATGCCCAAGTAACGTTGTTTTTGGTCCAGTTTATCAACCACAGCTTTTGTCAGATCTAGGACTGCATCTTCAGTACTGTAGCTAGAACGAAAGCCGTATTGGTTACTTGCCAATATATTAAATTTGTCTAAGAAATTTTTAATGCTAGGCTTAAAACTTTTTCCACTATTTTTGACAAGCTAGACATAATTGCTATCGGTCGGTAGTTGCTGACACTGTCCCTATCCCCACACTTGTAGATTGGATGGATCGTGGCTTTCTTAAAGGCTTCGGGAAAAACTCCGGTTTTTATGGCAAGATTACAGATATGTGTAATGATAGGAACAAGAACATTTCGACTTTGTTTTATAAGTTGAGAAGAGATCCCATCCCAGCCTGTCAAGCAGTTGGTACGTAGCTGTGATACAATTAAGTCTATTTCTGAGTCGGTTACATTTGTGATGACAAGCGAGTTAGGTATTGTGTTTGGTATTTTAAAAACAGTTGTTCTATTATTTAATAGATTCCCTGATGATGTTGAATTTACAATGTTAGATGCCAGTTTGTCGCCTACATTACTGAAATAATTGCATATTTGATTTACGCCATTATTTTTCTTATTAACGCCATCTTAGGGTCACTATGTAAGTTTAGAAGGTTATACCCTTTCCACTATATTTAACGACATTTGACAGATTGATGTTAGTGACGTTCAGTAGTATCTCGAATGTAATGCCATTCGATTGTAAGCGATTTCGCGATTTTTCAAATTACTTTGTTTTACACATTTGGATCCTTACATCAACTTACATTATCATTTTATTAGTGATTATTTCTTCTATGTTAAGAGAATTAGCCTATAGCTTAAAATGATAAAATTATAGTTAGCTTAGGTATTATTTAAAATACATAATTTATCGTGACACCTTCGCGGGTTATAGCTAATCTAAAATATCATATTACATTTTATACACGTATTATGAAGAGTTCAGGTTTATTCATAGCATTTATTTCTACCGATTATTTATAATTTGTTTCATAATGGTGGTAATCGTTCGAGTGTCCATCACTAAGTAACCATGGTAACTGAAAAAAACATGGGTACGTCCATGAAATACAATATAATTTATTCGAAAAATAAGCGGAAGTATTACGAAACTTCATGGACGTGAACTGTCAAAAAGCTAAACTTACGCTGGAAGGGGTATAGTTGGATTTATATTACTTTTTTGAGAATTTGTTACTTTTTTCACTGCTTTCCAAATAGCTTTGGAATCCCTTCCTGCTTCAGTCATTATGTTTCTTTCATACGCTTGTTTCAGTTTACGGAGGAGGCCATTGCAGTAATTACGGTAGCGAGTGTAAATTAGTTTTTGCGTCATATTCGTTATTTTTCCTCTATACTTGCATCGGTATCGTAAGACTTACTGAAACACACAAAAGTAAAGTGAATTGATATGAATACACAACACTTCTAACCAGAATAACTAGGCATAAAAACACAATAGTCATTACCGCTTACATATGATCATTACCATTCACACATATTTAATGGTAATGACGATGATGGTTATGACGTTTACGTCTTTTTGTGTAATTATTAACTATATAAAACACTACAAATAAAAACAATGGGCATTTTTAGACACTGTTTATATAACTAAAAAGCTGGGATAATTTAAAAATATCAATTAACAATGCTTACCTGATTAACTTGGTAATTGGTAATGACGAGAATCCGTGACAAAGCCCACGCAAGGTCACTATAATCAAAAATTTTCATATACCCGCGTGGAATATTTGAAGGTGCCTGCCACTCCGATGTTGAAGGGCGTCTAAGGAAAGGTAGGGAGGCCACGCAATAGCAGTAGCTACTTCAAACATTCGAGAATTTAAGTTTTGACTTTGAATTTCCGTGACAAAGATTGTTATTTTTTTAAATATATGCTACGTATTATCAAACGGCCTTATAATTCCGTAGGTTATTCTTTAAAATATGTATTTTCGAATAATGTAAAGAAACACGGAAAATACATGTACATTTTTGACCAAATAAATAACAAAGTACACGAACCGATTTTAAACTGCAAATGGTAATGACGTTTGGTGCGTGTTAATTCAAATAAAATAAAAACAAATGGTTATATAATATTTTAAATACTGGCACCTTACGTAAATACATGCTAGAAAAGACATGTAATGAAAAAAAAGTCGCAGCAAATGACTTTCATTTTTTTATTAGCGGATGTTTGCTAAATGTGAATTTCCGCGGATTCACCCCAAGTAGCAAAATCTTGTCATATTAAGGTGTATAAAGCCAAAAAAAATTGACTTATAAAGGTCATATAAACGTCTATAAGCGTGGGTTTAGGCGCAGTTTATAAGAATATAAACCTTATAGTAGCTATATTGTGGTCATATAAAAAGCAAATGTTTCTTGTAGAAGGTTTATAAGAGCATCTTACAAGATCTATTACACTTATATTGATTACATAGAAGACTTTTACAAGATCAATATCCTTATAGCTGCAATATCTAACTCATCTATGGAGAAATTATTCTCTTATCAGTCGCCGTCGCAGCTTTTTGATATTGTTATGTTCAAGTGATTGAACTGGATTTTTAGAAGACATTATTTCTATTCGCAATTGAGTTGTCAAAAGTAAGTACTACCATATAATATAATATGCTTGGAGTTGGTGGTTTTAGGTAGTAAGTAGTAAAAAACTAATGGAAATTATTATTTACGGTAAAGTGTGGTATGATATTTGATGTATTTTTAAGGGGCCCATTGAATTATTCGTTTATATGCATTTCAAAATATATAATTATTTGTCATGTCTTGGTTACCGCTGTTACAAGTGTAAAAGCATTTTTTACAACACCTACAAGGGGGTTATAAAACCAATATCATTTTAAAAGTAAATTTATAAAGCTAAAGTCGTCCATATTGAGTAATTTCGGAGTTCCCTAAAGTAGCTGAGAAAACCATAACCACATCTTTCGTTTTTTTCAGTAGAATCGCTGTAAATATGGTTGTTTTCATGGACGTGGGTCGTAAAGAGATGATTTTAATCTGCAACAGTCAAAAATAGCCTTGGCTATAAAATTATTTTATTTTAAGAGAGATGCTTTAATTGTGATCATTCTACTTACACAAACATACCATTATATTTCATCATCAATGTTGAAGAAATGGGACTTATATTACATCGAACTTTTTTTGGTCTAAAGACTGTGAATACACAGTTTATGATCACTACCCTGATGACGAATGTGAATTTTTCTTATATAATATTAATGTAAAGTGATCTTCAATAAATAGATACGTCTGAAAAGTACCCCTCATTGTTAAATAGTTATATTTAAGTTTAAAATAAATACATCTCGATTAAAATTATGTCTTTTATTTAAATCGTGGTTTGGTGGTTGGCATTTTATTTAAAATTATATCTTTTAGAAATCTGTATCTGTGGAAGCTTGTTATTGGCGTTTAGTAACTATTTTTGAATCCATCTTTAATATAGCTGTAAGCCTATCAAATATTTTTTTGCGTCTTAGTTACTAAATTTATAATAATATAAATATAATATATTAAAAATAAATTTAGTAACTTGTTAAAAGAATAAAAACAGATACTGGTACAATATTTAGTTTAGTTATATTTAGCTTTATAATATAATTTTTCCTGCCATTAGCAGTATCACTTTCATTATTCTCTGCCGTACTGTATTCATGTTCAAGTTTTGGTGTAAAGGAGTATTGTGGTAAACTAAACATTTCTCTTATATTTTAATTTGGTACGGAACCACTAATATTTTCCTCTTTATTAATTTCTATTGTAGAAAAAGCAATGTACGCGTTTTTGTCAAAGCCTTATATTTTTTGTCCACCCTCTTTCTACTTCGCTTAAATTTTTTCCGCCATCCTTGTTTATT
This sequence comes from Schrankia costaestrigalis, assembly GCA_905475405.1. Classification (NCBI taxonomy): domain Eukaryota; kingdom Metazoa; phylum Arthropoda; class Insecta; order Lepidoptera; family Erebidae; genus Schrankia; species Schrankia costaestrigalis. The sequence continues at coordinate 18,980,144 of FR997829.1, read as the reverse complement.
ATGAATTAATATTATAATTACTAGGTACTTCTAATCTTCCACTTGTTAAAAATGGCGCACATAAGTAATATAAAACATAATAATAAAGTAATTATTAGGGTAATATTCTTATTGCGGCTAGATAATTGATCTTTACATTACTTATGCACTTTTACGGGTCATTTATGTAGCAAGTAAGCATTTGTTATATAAAAACTGTACAAACTGCTTTTATGAGACTCCAAACTTTATAATTATCATATAAACCACTATAATAAGCTTAAAAAGACTTCATTTAAACCTTTATATGACTCTGTATATTATATGACCATTTAGCCATATAATAAACAGTTATAAGAGTAACTTCTGTACGAGGCTTTATAGTTGTCATATAATTCAGCTTTATAAACGTGTACATGACTGAGTTATAAGAATGAAAGTAGTATAGCCAAACCCTCTTGTAATATGCCTTTACATGGTATATTGTCGTAAATTTTGCTACTATATAACAACTACAAGTATTATAGCTGTATAATCCGTTTGTTATAAGGGTATTTTGCTAGTTGTACAGTCACGAGCAATAATATGTACACATTTTCGCATTTTGTAAACCAGTTATCTAAAGTTCTGCCAATCCAAAATTGAAAATTCGAAGATTAATTCAAAACTGTACGGAACCTCTTCTAAATTACGAATTCATTTTGATATTGTAATGTCTAGATAAACGTGCAGATAGTTTAGAAAATTTGAAAATGTGTACATATTATTGCTCGTGACTGTACCCTACTATACTATTTATCAGATCTTATGGGTACGGTGACGTTTAGTATTTGTCATTACTAGAGATGTAGTAACACTAATATCGTTTTTAAAAATACCGATTCTATATCTAACCGATATAATTTACAAACAAGAATAAATCGATTTTGGGTACAAAATAAGAAAGTAATCTTTTTTTAAATATTTATTAATTATGCCGAATCAATGCGTGATTCATCTGATGAACAGCTTGATGAATTACTTAATTCGTCACTTACTTGACATAATAAGTGAAAATCTACTGAATTGTCTAATTTGATGTCTCTTCCTCTCACAGTCATGAAGTATTAGATTTTTGTTTTTTCCAATCATCGGCAGTTACGTGGTCATAGGTTACTGGCCTCTTTTAATAATGACATCATCAAGATTTTACCGCTATGACGTACGAATCCCGCCAAAAAAAAAACTTGCGGCCTATCCTCGTAAAAACTAATATTGAGTTATAAGACAACTGAAATTATTATATTAATTTCGATGATTATAAAAAAAAAATAATCGATTTAATAATTTTTTTAAAAAACCATTCGATTTTAACAATTTTATTTAATAATGACATCATCAAGATTTTACCGCTATGACGTACGAATCCCGCCAAAAAAAAAAACTTGCGGCCTATCCTCGTAAAAACTAATATTGAGTTATAAGACAACTGAAATTATTATATTAATTTCTATGATTATAAAAAAAAAATAATCGATTTAATAAATTTTTTAAAAAACCATTCGATTTTAACAATTTTATTGTGTCAATCTCTATTGACATTCGTTCCGAGTCGCGCATACGATTTTACAATTTATATGTTTATATTTTACATATTAGGGTTGAAGATGAAATATAAAACAAATATTTCATATAATTTAATTATATATAAACGTCTATTGTTATTGTGGTAAACTAAACATTTCTCTTATATTTTAATTTGGTACGGAACCACTAATATTTTCCTCTTTATTAATTTCTATTGTAGAAAAAGCAATGTACGCGTTTTTGTCAAAGCCTTATATTTTTTGTCCACCCTCTTTCTACTTCGCTTAAATTTTTTCCGCCATCCTTGTTTATTATGAATTAATATTATAATTACTAGGTACTTCTAATCTTCCACTTGTTAAAAATGGCGCACATAAGTAATATAAAACATAATAATAAAGTAATTATTAGGGTAATATTCTTATTGCGGCTAGATAATTGATCTTTACATTACTTATGCACTTTTACGGGTCATTTATGTAGCAAGTAAGCATTTGTTATATAAAAACTGTACAAACTGCTTTTATGAGACTCCAAACTTTATAATTATCATATAAACCACTATAATAAGCTTAAAAAGACTTCATTTAAACCTTTATATGACTCTGTATATTATATGACCATTTAGCCATATAATAAACAGTTATAAGAGTAACTTCTGTACGAGGCTTTATAGTTGTCATATAATTCAGCTTTATAAACGTGTACATGACTGAGTTATAAGAATGAAAGTAGTATAGCCAAACCCTCTTGTAATATGCCTTTACATGGTATATTGTCGTAAATTTTGCTACTATATAACAACTACAAGTATTATAGCTGTATAATCCGTTTGTTATAAGGGTATTTTGCTAGTTGTACAGTCACGAGCAATAATATGTACACATTTTCGCATTTTGTAAACCAGTTATCTAAAGTTCTGCCAATCCAAAATTGAAAATTCGAAGATTAATTCAAAACTGTACGGAACCTCTTCTAAATTACGAATTCATTTTGATATTGTAATGTCTAGATAAACGTGCAGATAGTTTAGAAAATTTGAAAATGTGTACATATTATTGCTCGTGACTGTACCCTACTATACTATTTATCAGATCTTATGGGTACGGTGACGTTTAGTATTTGTCATTACTAGAGATGTAGTAACACTAATATCGTTTTTAAAAATACCGATTCTATATCTAACCGATATAATTTACAAACAAGAATAAATCGATTTTGGGTACAAAATAAGAAAGTAATCTTTTTTTAAATATTTATTAATTATGCCGAATCAATGCGTGATTCATCTGATGAACAGCTTGATGAATTACTTAATTCGTCACTTACTTGACATAATAAGTGAAAATCTACTGAATTGTCTAATTTGATGTCTCTTCCTCTCACAGTCATGAAGTATTAGATTTTTGTTTTTTCCAATCATCGGCAGTTACGTGGTCACAGGTTACTGGCCTCTTTTAATAATGACATCATCAAGATTTTACCGCTATGACGTACGAATCCCGCCAAAAAAAAAACTTGCGGCCTATCCTCGTAAAAACTAATATTGAGTTATAAGACAACTGAAATTATTATATTAATTTCGATGATTATAAAAAAAAAATAATCGATTTAATAATTTTTTTAAAAAACCATTCGATTTTAACAATTTTATTTAATAATGACATCATCAAGATTTTACCGCTATGACGTACGAATCCCGCCAAAAAAAAAAACTTGCGGCCTATCCTCGTAAAAACTAATATTGAGTTATAAGACAACTGAAATTATTATATTAATTTCTATGATTATAAAAAAAAAAAATCGATTTAATAAATTTTTTAAAAAACCATTCGATTTTAACAATTTTATTGTGTCAATCTCTATTGACATTCGTTCCGAGTCGCGCATACGATTTTACAATTTATATGTTTATATTTTACATATTAGGGTTGAAGATGAAATATAAAACAAATATTTCATATAATTTAATTATATATAAACGTCTAAATAATAATTTTATTTTTTTATCAGTTCGGATTCATAAATTGATAGCTTTTATTTTTAAATTCTACAAAAGCAAACTAAGTAACATGGAAAAGATCAAATGTCACCGTACCTTTCCTGTCTGATAAAGACTATACTGGACATAGGTCTTTACCACACAGCTTCACAGAACACGGTCTTCCGCATCGTCAAACCCGGCGACTTTTGTTGGTCTATATAGCTGGGGATGCTCCCCACCTATCGTTAGTAGAGAACTATGATAACTTTATAACTTAGTATTAACAATTTAACTCTCCGTGTGGTGACGGAGTAAGAATACAATATTATGTCACTACCCCATCACATCCCATGGATGTCGTAAAAACGGACTAAGGGACTATTCGTAAATATTATCTTTACGATATAAAAAGAAGGAAAATCCGTCTGGCCAGCGTGGTATTAGTAGGCTAAGTATCCCTCCGTCCCGGGAGGAGGCCCGTTCCTGCAGTGCGATATTAATGGGCTGTTATGATAAACATTCCTCTAGCTAAACAAGAATGTCGTCGTCGTATGACGGAGGAGGCTAGCACGTACGGCACGTTAGAAGAGCAGCTGCTAGGTCTGATGTCGCGACAGCGCGTGCTGGCGCTGCGACAACGTCTGCGCACGCGCGCCTTCACACACGTGGCGGAGTTAGCGCACCGGTCATCTAGCGACGCGCTGGACCAGGTCTGTACTACATCTGTAACTGTATTCATTATTATATTTGTATGCTTACACTAAGGTTGAAGACTAAAAGCGACCGGTGCGTAAATTTTGAAAGTAAGCACTACGCAGCTCGTCCAGCCCCTTTTTAACTTTTTAATCACGTAGATGAGGTATAAAATTATTTGTAGATACATAATATTTTGCCTCAAAAAGACGCTGCTGGTCGCTGCCCTTTTAACATTACTTTTTAATGTAAAATCAAAATTAATTATAAAATGTTTAATTTTGTCACATTTCATTTAGATGTGTACAGAAGAAATACCTCGTCAAGAAAGGGCTGCTGAGAACTACATGAAACAATCTGTATATTTAGACTCAAAAGTATTGACAATGTGGACGAAATGGGAAGAAAGTAGGAAAAGATTATACGCGATATGCGAACAGAGTCTCACAGACCACCCGGAGCTCAGTGACTTCATTAAAACAATACATTTACAAAGCGAGCTCAGACAAAGCAATGCTAGGGAAAATTTACGACAGAAACTTATATCTATACAACACAGTGAAATTAATGCTTTCACAGAATACATGAGTGACATGCCTACCATGTTGAAAAAACTATATTTAACACTAAAAGGCTATGACAAAGCACCTCCTGCTTTAACAGCGGAATACCTAGAAGTTATGAGAAAAGCAAAGTCAGCTAAAGGCATAACATGGTCTGACAAAGAAAATGATATGGACTCACACTTCAAATTTATAACAACATTAGACATGCAGAAGCCGAGCACTACTTTAGAGTATGGTTTTAACAAGAAAGATGACATGAATGTTACCGTTGACGTTATTACTGACAGTGAAGACCTTACAGATGTTGAAAATAAAGAAAATATTAGAATATCAGCTAAGAAACGTAAAGGCACACCTATTAAACTAGCTAACAATGAGACAATAATAATTAACGATTCCTTTGAAATGTTGGACAGTACTAGAAATTTGAATTCCGCAAAGAAAATTAAAAGGGAATATGATTTAACTTCTGACATTGAAAACTATGGTGCTATAGATCCCAAAGATTTGAATTCAACATTTGTTTTGAATGGTAAAATGGAAGTGAAGAAGCCTATCAAGAGTGAGATTAAGATGGAAAATCAACCAATAAAGAAAGGTTTGGTTGATAGGACTAATACAATGCAGACGAGAGCTGTAGTGTTTGGTGATAAAGGTTTGTAAAAACTATATAAATATTTCTTTCTAGTATTTTTATACACATTTTACATAGACTGTCTCCATGGGGCGTGGCGGTCTCAGCAGAGGCTTCCGTGCACAATGACGCGAGTCGAATGGTCGAAGGACAATTATTTGAGTTATTCAAAAATTATTGTACTGGTCTTGATGTTCTTAGTGTCTGTTAAATTGATGGTTATAAAGTCTCCACAACACAGAACATGATCCCTAGTTCGGGAATTTTCTTTTTTTAAGATCTAAAAAGAACTATATCTTTTTTTTAATTTCTCTAGTTTTAGTAGATAAGACAAGGCATTACAGTTTTAACAATTTCTTACAGCAAAAATAGTAAAGCCTGTAGTGGGTAAGGCTGTACCATTCAGACGTCCACCAGTACCGGTGAATCCAACCCCTAGGAGTTTCGGGTTCGGTTCCAGCGTGCCTCGGGACAATACTCAACAGAGGAGTGTTTTAGGTAAGTGTCAAATTAGATAGAAATTATTGTAAGTGTGTTGTGTAGTAGTGTTTAAATAATTTGTATATGATCACTAAGACTCAATTTACTCTGTCGCGAAATGAAATGGAAGTCACTTATTGTGATGAAATAGTTTAATAAAGTTTTTGTAAATTGTAGAGCATAGTAACTAAACAGCCTCCAAGTTCAAGTTAAGTATCAGGCACCATAGAGTCATTCTGGTAGGTCAATTTAGAAAAAAAAAGGTGTAACGGTCGCGTTAGTCATACACGAGGTCTCGGATGTCATACAGGACATGATATCTGATGCAGAAGTTGGCAAAGTAAGATAAAAATAATCAGGTTCCAAAGTTGAGCTTCGCTGAATTTTAGCTATACCCCTTCCAGCGTAAGTTTAGCTTTTTGACAGTTCACGTCCATGAAGTTTCGTAATACTTCCGCTTATTTTTCGAACAAATTATATTGTATTTCATAGACGTTCCCATGTTTTTTTCAGTTACCATGGTTACTTAGTGATGGACACTCATAACGATTACCACCATTATGAAACAAATTACAAATAATCGGTAGAAATAAATGCTATGAATAAACCTGAACTCTTCATAATACGTTTATAAAATGTAATTATGATATTTTAGATTAGCTATAACCCGCGACGGTGTCACGATATAATTATGTATTTTAAATAATACCTAAGCTAACTATAATTTTATCATTTTAAGCTATATGCTAATTCTCTTAACATAGAAGAAAGAAACACTAATTACATGATAATGTAAGTTGATGTAAGGATCCAAATGTGTAAAATAAAGTAATTTGAAAAATCGCGAAATCGCTTACAATCGAATGGCATTACATTCGAGATACTGCTGAACGTCACTAACACCAGTCTGTCAAATGTCGTTAAATATAGTGGAAAGGGTATAGTGTATAGTCAGTGCAGTCTGCGAGAAACAGTGTGAACGAGGGCCTGTCATATAGATTACGACTTTATTGGCAACAGTTCTTAAGGCGAATTATATTTATTATTTATTTATAATTAGTTAGTAGGTACGTAGTACATAAAATCGTGACAATGTACTCTTCCATTCCTTTTCTCGACGAGTGTGAAGTTAACTTTATAAATAATAAAGATCAGTATTTAAATAGTTGAAGTACTCGGTCCTGGACCTCAGTGAGCTCAAAGATAATTAAAAGTATGTATAGGTGTAATTTAATCAAAGCAATCAAGGCAAGTGCATGTATTTGTTAACAAGTATTAGTAATGTAGACCCAATAATTTATAGTACTAAATATAATAACCAAGATAAACTTATAATATAGTTTACTATGTTATAGAAATAGTATACTAAAACAGTAACAATTCCCTTCCATGTTCGTGTGTGTCCGTGCCGTTTACTAACAGACTCTGGTGGTCGTGGAAAGACGAATGTAAATCAAAAATCAGTTGGTTATAAAGCAGTGAGACCACGGGAAAGGTTCCAGTCGCATCCATACTCACGACCAGCGGCCAGGAAATGACACGAAAGAAGAATCAAAAGGGTCTTAGCAGAAAGACTCGATTGGCGTAGGAAGAAAATGAATGGGCGAATATGGTTGTGAAAAAACGGCAGACGCTAGGTAGGATATTCTTTATTATTAATTAACTCCTCTTCTTTATAATTTTGTAATTAATGTTATTAACAGAATTAAAACTAAGATTGACATTATATTATTTAGGTTTACAAAGTTTATTTGGTAACGCTAAATGTACAGTCATCTACAAAAGTAGATTAACAAATCCAATTTTACAATAAATCTCAACGCTAAAAGCTCTCATAAGCAAGTGTCGTGACGAGAGGAGTAAATTGTCTTATCATTTGTAATGTCCAATAAACACTGAAAACATTTTTTTCATAAATCAATGAATACGAAAAGCGATCTTGTAATATTCGATTTATTTCACTTTTGTAGTTTACTGTACATAGAGCCACAGATGATCTGTAATATTCATCTTGACATCTTTGCTTAATTACATTTAACGATCTATTTGTGATAGACACTGCTACTCTATAATATACTCTAAAAATCCTTTATACATTATTGTGGCAATCGTCTTCCTAAGATTTATACTTCTAAGGAGTTTTACACTTACGTAAAATAAAGAAAAGTTAATAATATAATCGTGCATGATTAGTGACCATGTATTAAGACATATACTTTAAAGTCCAACAAATCTAATAGGTACGGTATGACAGTTCTGACAAATTGAATAATAAGGTTGGGATAAAAAAATCGATTACTATAATATCCGAAATTTAAGAGATCGATTACGATAATATCCGATTTTTAAGACACTTTAATAATTAATCTCATTATTAGTAAAGGGTAGAACCTTTTGTAAAAAAAACACCACATATTGCAAATTCTCTAGTTTTTACATCAATCGCACACTTTGATATGGATGAAAATTTCTGGAAAATAGCATTAAACGTTTATGCAATAGAAAACACGTAAATTAGTTTGATTTAACCACTATCTTTCTTATATTTTAAATATATGTAATTTTTCCAACGTCAAATTTCACCATTTGACATAATTTGTAGATTCTAGAATTTTGTCTTTGATTCCATTTCTCAAAGGTCAAATACTAAAGTCTATAGTCTGTGGTTGACACGACCCCATAGTTGTTTACCTTTATATTCAAGACGTAATAAATAAACAGTAGTATTAGATCTAGTACATTTAGAGAATAAAAAAAAATTCCAAACATTACTTTTATTTAAATTATAATTAATTAAATAAAAGTAATGTTTAGGAATTTTTTATTCACTACTAAGACCATAATAAGTTGCCTCCCGTCACCTTCGACCACGTCGAGTACTAGTTATAAGTAATAGTTAGTTACGTGTCTAACGATAATAACGATTTTTCGTATATGTAAACGATTTTTTTGCATACAAGTGTATCCGAAGAGTCGCAACACTACGAGCAGTAACCTAACTACGTGACTTTGCAATGAGGTCAAGAATAGAACTATAAGATAATATTTACTATGTAAATATGTGTTATTTTGCTTTATTTGAAAGTTTTCAATTAAATTTATATATTAAGAATTGTACATTTTTAGATACAATAATAAAATCTTTCTAAATTCATGGTTTTACGAAAAAGGTTTTCGAAACTGAATAATGTACGCATGAACAAAGTTGTTTCAGTTTGAAAAATATGAAACGTCATACTGTATCTTTTAGATTTGTTAAACTGTAAATATGTAATATATTCAATACACCTAGTAGTAATTTCGTGCCCAAAGATTCCATCTGTACATTATTTTATAAGAAATGTACAAATTCTTTGGATTGTTATGCATAATAACTATTAATTTCATAACTATTTTTAAGTTTTTAATCTAGGTGGTATTACTAAAAATTATTTACATTTACTCATGCATTAACAATGTTATATCAAAATAAGTCGTAAGTTTTCGTAAGTAATACATATAAGAAAATATTGACTAATAATGTATTTTGGATCCTGACCGAAAATAAAATAACAGTACTAACGAATAATTACTACTACTAATTAAAATCTTAACAATGTTAAGATACTGGTATAATTAATGGTAATTGTATCTTGATACAATATCTCATTATTTAGCATTGGATAGAATAACTTTAACTAGTAAAAGTGTGAGTTGACTTGCACTTAGAAATTCACAAAATAATAGCTTGAATGAATATTCTACTAATCATTGTGTCCATGATACTTAAACTAAGACTATGTACAGTCATTTACAAAAGTGGATTACCACATTCAATATTACAAAACAACGCTAAAGGCTTCAATAAGTAAGCCTCGTGACCAAAAGGGAAAAGAGTCTTATAACTAGTAATGGCGAATAAACAATGAACACCAGTTTTCCATAAATAGCTGATCACGAAAAGCGACCTTGTAATTGGATGTTTTAATCGAGTTTTGTAGTTGACTATACTTATTATATTTTTTAAATAAGCACACTAATTATGTTTTTTTTATACGCTTATGTAAAACAATGATAATGTTTAATAATTTTAGTATACATTAGCTTTAAAAAATAATTGTAATATTATGTTTGTAGGCAACGATTTTTTGTATGATTATTGTAATGAATTACTTTGTAAAGGTGGTATAGTTTTTATTATTTTATCTCTTTTACTTAAATTTTATAATTATGCTGTTTAAATATTAATTTTAGTAGGTACGTCAGTAATATTGGTTCGGCGTATTCTTTGTATTGTATTCAATTGTGTGCAATTGACGCATGCTCTTATGATTATTAATGTAAAGTACACCTTATTTCTTCCGATTAAGCTCAGAATTAATTGAGAAGAAATGACCAGGTTACAGGAACTTAGTATCCTCTAAAAATAAAATAGACGAGAAATATTATGTATTTCATGTTTCATTTTATTTAGGGTAGTTTTCTCACCTTATTCTGTTTTCATAATAATGAAAAACGTTAAAATTTTATTTTTATTAGTGTATTTTGTCTTTCATTTATTAAAATAATCTTCGGAATTATCCGCTGGAACAATTCTTGCCGGCTTTTTAAGTATTATATAAAAATTAATTTTGACGATTTTTGATATTTGATTATATTTCTTATACTATGATTAGTATTAGTCTTAGTTTTTATTGTTATAAATGTTAAATTCATTGTATGAAATTACGATTCCGGGTATTTTATAAGTATAAGTAATTTAATAAAAAAGAAATTTATGTAAAGCGTAATAATATAATGTAATAATAATAATACTAATGACTTGCGTATTTTATAGATATAGGTTACGTCTTGTTTTCGGTTTAATGTAGATTAATGATTGTGTGAAGAATTTGATTATAAAATATTAATGAATTTCTGTTTGATTTCGTTATTTACAATTTACCTGCCTCCCACACTGAAGTACGGGCCTTAAAAAGATCGCCCTATCATACAGGAGAACTAAAGCTCTTAAGCCCGATTTACACATCGACAAGTACAGTAGCGAGTTAGGTAGTAAGTTATTGATTAAGTTGATTTAAATAGATCTCCATCCTATTTTTTGGCGAGTTAAGTTGGCGAGACGCGAGAGAGGGGGCTACTTCGTAATTTACTCGCCAAAAAAGAAGGATGGAGGTCTATTCAAATCAACTTAATCAACAACTTACTACTTAACTCGCTACTGTACTTGTCGATGTGTAAATCGGGCTTTACTCTTGCCATACATACATTAGGTAAGTAATAATATTGATAGACAAAAATAAAGGACGACCCTTTGCTTTTAGAAGCAGACATCGCAATAGCACATTTTCAAATTAAAGTTACGGTCACATTGAACGACATATTGCGTAGGTATTGCGTGACGTAGCTTCGTTTATGCTGCCATTACGGTAAAGGGTAGAACAAGATTTTGGAGAACTCGGACTGACCACGCGACGCGGGTATTGCTTGGTAGGTATTGTCCTATTGCGACGAGTTACTGTACCCTCCACCGTAAGTAACATTTTCTTATTATTTCTTGTGCAGTACCCGGCCGTTTATATTACACATCGACTTTTGTAAAGAGACAATCGGTCAATTTCGGCTTCGTTGAGCATCATCTCTATGAAGAAGGAAAACTTGAAATTAAACCCTATACCAGTCCGTCTGGCCAGCGTGGTATTAGTAGGCTAAGTATACCTCCGTCAAAGAACGAGGTCCGTCCCTGCAGTGGGACATTAATGGGCTGTTATGATATCTGTCCTTTAATAGGTGTCCTATTGTAGCGTGAAACTTTTGAATGCAACGTAGAAAAACACGTCATTTTTTCATTATGTACCACAAAGCCATTTTTTATATTCGACATACACAAATTAATCTATACTTACGTTTTCACACCCTAGTCTAGTTAAAAGTAAATGTTAATTTATTTCAAAGTGCACCCACTTCAGTGTGATCTGACCCGTATGCAGACCCCATTAGATCCTCGTGCATCGCTCGGGTGTCGGGAGTCTAATTACGACGGGTACAAATTGAAGGCTTTGAAATACACCCCAGCTCTCATGTATTGTATCGTGTATAGCTAAGTTCAATAAATGAGATATTCCATTTCAAAATTCGGATGCATACATTCGAATTTAGTCATCAATAGCTCATAGACATACGTGTTTTGGGTCTTATCTTTACTTATGTACGTTTCAAAAGCAAAGCAATGATGTTTGCTCTCGTATTAATTAGGTAGGGACAGAATTTACCACGTTTGTAAGTAATCAGCATAAATTTATTACTAAATGCGTTTTATTGTGCGTTGGGGAGATTTAAATAGTAAGTCCATTTTTTTTCGAATGTCTAAAGTGTTATATTACGGATATGATGGTCTGTTCCTATGCTGCGAAAAAAGATATGCACCGGTCCGACCGACTATAACCTTCAAGGTGGCTATACCACAGGGGGTCGAGCGAGAGAAGTATCGGGATCGCGAAAGTAGGTATAATTACTGGTTTTTGTAGGGTGAGGCAAAGAGCTTAAATATATTCTCGTCATTTTGAAAGCACAACTTATTTATCTTTATATTTATAATTCTGCTGTACGCGTGTATGTCATTGAACTCCTCCTTAACGGCTTGACCGATTTAAATGAATTGTTCTTGTGTGTTTGACTGGCGCCCTGGATGGTTTAGATTCACAAATCAGTGCGGCAGATGGCGCTGTAGTCGATGTCTAGGTTATTTTTATCCTAAACGGCTGAACTAATTTAAATCATTTTTTCTCTGTTGGAAAGCTAAATTTTTCCTGAGTGACATAGCCTATATTTGATTTAATAAAAAACGGGGATCCTTACTTAAATTAACAAATCTAAATGTAATGTTTAATGCCCATACGAAGCCGAATATAAAACACGAAAATTTTCCCTGAAAAAAGTGATATTCGGCAATACGACTAATTAAAATTGACGATACGTTTCGAATAGTTCCATTTGACTCCTGAAGGTAGGCAAAATAAAAATCAGGTAGTGTCAACAAAAACTCGTTGAACCGCTCTGAACGAACCACAAATGAATTGATTCGACGCAATCAATTTTTTCCCGCCTGTCCTATTCGGGGAACGCGTCGACTCATTCACTCCCGTTCTGATTATCGGGCAATCATTCGGCCTTACCGTTCAGTTAACTGGAAAATTGATAATTAGGTATAGGTGATAAAATGTAGCAAAAGTGTGTTGTGAACTGATAACGACGGTCAAGGCTTTATTAGGTAAGTATCCAGCAACCATTTCTTTTAGATCATAAAATATTATTTCCCACCTATAAAAAGCAAGTTATCTTATTTAAGACAGGAATTACTTGGGGATTTCAAGCTGGTTGGGCAGAGGAAGTTACTAGTATAACTATTATTTTTATCTATATTACAAAGCGCAGGCAGAGTATAATCATTTAATTCACCGACTTAGCTTTTCCTATAAAAAACATAATAGGTATATAGGTACTTGCCTACCTCAATTCTATAAGTTATCTCTACCGTTTGAGGGCAGACGAACAACGCGTTATAGTGGTTGGTAATCGGTAGCTATGAATGTTAGATAAGTACAATTTATACAGAAATTGTTAAGTGTCATCAATAACTGTTTACTAGCTACTGTTTTCTTCCACCTATAATAAGCACCTACATTCTTATTGACAATACTATTAGCGAACAGGTAGGTACCGTACGTCGTAACCGAAAAGGCATTTGGCTGCATGTTGAATAGATTACAAGAAGGCGTACGATTCCCTTCCTCATGATTAATCTATTTTGTATAATTTGCTAAAACACCCGTTTTTCTCCTGTAAGTCGTGGCTATAGGCTATAAGTAAGACGTCTTTAACGTGAGACTATAGTGAGAGCAAGACTTATGTTACGACACCTGATTTTATGGGGTGTCCTCAAACACGACTATGCTACAATAAAGTTAGTTGTCTCTGATAAATAAAGAAAAAAACATGAAAGAAAAATGTTGTTTAAATAATATATTATAAAACTGTGACAACAATCCAACTTCATCCTAAGCCCGTATATTCTAAAGAAACTATAAGAAAAACAAACCCATACAAGTAAAAAAGAAACCAAACAATGGAAGTTCGGCAAGTTTGTTGTCAGATGGGGGTAGTGATCTGTGAACAACGCTGTCCCTCAGGGAAGTCCGATACAGACCGTTTTATCTGCTATTATTGGAGATTTAGGTTAGGTGAAATTTGTTACTATTTTATGTGTAAAAGTATTTGAATTAAAGTATTGAAAAAAAGTTGCAGTGAGGAAAATAAGTAATTTGTAATTTGTTAGATATATTTTGTTCCTGCAGCATAACTGCATGCTGACTGTGATGCATAATATAATAATTTGCCGTATAAAAATATTTAAGTAATATTAACTAACCACCCCGCAGTTACGGGTATAACAAAAATGTACTTAGGTATAAAGTAAAGAGTTCTCTCCTCTGATAACAGATAACAGCCTCTGTGGAGCGACGCGGTTGCGTTAGTGGCTGACGAGAACAAGTTATAGAGGTTGAACCCCATAGAAGATAATAATTTGTTTGAGCGATCCACTAGTTATTGTCCTGAGTTTGGATCTTTCTGTTCGTTAAATTGGTGTTTGTCGCTACACAGGGCATTGTCGTGGTACAGGAGATGACTTTAAAATGGAAAAATGAGAGTATGAATATGAAGAGTCCTGACATTGAAAATTAGTTATGATTAATAATAGCAAAAAAAAAATAAGGTGGGGAAAATGGATTGTGAAATTTCCCAATTAATTTTTACTATCTATGAACTAGAGACCAGTAAAGAACGAATTAGATTCGTCATTGGTTCTGATCTACTTGTTTGGCCGTCCATTCTAGAATTTCTTTGCTTAGATGAAGAATGTGAATCCTGATGTGATGTTTGCAATGTAACACTTTGGAAAGAAGACGGGTGGTGATGGTTTTTAATATATTTCTGAAAAATTTAAATTTACATTAGCAAGGTTTGCAAAATGTGATTATAAGAAAATATGCTACGTAAATAATAATTATGATGATTAAAAAGTTAGAAGGAAAAACAAAAAGTATTCTTCACAACCTTAGCCTTTACTAAAAAAGCTTTAAATGTCAAATGAAAGCAAACGTCAACATCACGTCAACGTCCGTCAAATCTTCATCCACGATCCGTGACAATCCACGTGAAATGGATTTGTGTATTTAGTCGTGAATTTAGACAACGTGTAAAATAGTTGAATTCAATAAATCGAAGCTATCTTTGGAACCGGTAAGACCCTTGAGTTTACTATGTTAGTTTAAACAATAGAAACAACCGCCCTTCAGTTAGAATTATGGTCTAAAGTGGATTCCAATTATTAAGTAAATAGTTTTGTTCTTTCGCTATGTATTTCTAATTTTAGATTAAAGAAAGAATTTGTACGGTTTTTTTTAGGTTATACCATATTGCAGCTAACACCTAGCGTACTTTTTATATGTTTGTAGGGACTTTTGTTTTTTATTATAGTGTAAATTCTGATGAAAATAAATGCCGGTATGTATTATCGTTTTCGTAAATTATAGGTATTTATTATACGCACTGTATCTGTATTCCGTACTCTACAGATAGTAAGTAATATTAGGAGACCTGTATTTGTTTTCCTGTGGCCAGTCTTGGTCTAATCGAAACAAGCTCAGCTATTGCATCATCTGCTTAGGTTAGTTTTTTCGGTTATGTTGTATTAAGTAAGTACCAAAGTCACTTTTCAACTAATTTAAGTGTATTATTGAATAATATTGATGTTCACTGTAATTAAAAAATAACTAGCAATATTGGAAAAAGGATAACATTAGAAATTAGTAGTAGTATTTAGAAGCTAGTAAAATTACAAAGATTTTATAACTTATATCTTGAGTAGGCATCAGGTTTGCTGTGCTTTGGTATTTTTTTTTTACGTCTATGAGCAACAGTTACCACATACTATCAGGTTGGTCGCTAATATGTGCTGCTGTAATAAAAAAAAGTGGTTATTCCTAAAAAAGTTTATAATATACACCTTTTAATATTCAATAGCATTTGGAGTGGTAAAGAAAGTTGTCGAGGTTCAAAAGAGAACTAGTTCTTTATAAGCCGACCGTTTAACTCAGACCCTGCCTGCGGTAATAGGAGTGCGCGGGGGGCGAGGACAAAGTAGAGAGCTATCTCTTGATTTTTTGGCAAAACGGCGCCATCTCAGATACTGTGACCCGAACTACATCACATCACAAAACAGCTCTAATTTTTAGCTAGCTTATTTTTATAAAATAAAAAGAAGGAAATATTGAAATTATACCCTAAACCAATCGAAATACCTGGAGAGGTTTTTTTATTTTTCTGGTCAGGCTTTAAATTGTATAATAATTTAGATTGCATATTTTCTCTAAGAAAGTACGAGTTTAAATGGCAAGATGACGCCACCATCTTTGAAATTTGTAAATTGTATAGAAGACGGACTAGCTTACTGCACTAGTGTCATACTGACATACTGACTAGGTGTCCGTTATGGTAGTGTGTAAAAATAAAAAAAGCTCTTATTATTGTTCTTATTATTCTTATATTGATTCTTACAAATTAATGTTTAAATCATACCTGTTTTAATGTATATATGAGTCATATAATTTCAAAACCCCCAAAAGTGCTATTTCTTAAATGTCGACAATTCATGAAAAACGTCTTAAACTTACTAACAACCTTACTTCTGTACGATTTTTAACATTATATTATTATTGTAATCTAGCAATCCCAACAAACATCTTTCTTTAATAAAAACTATTTGAAAAACGAGGTTATTTGCAAAAGTAGATTCGTTTTAGGGGACTTAGAAGTTAACTTTAGGTTTTAGTGAAATTTGAAAGTAACCGATACCGTTTTAGAGGGTTTTGAAGCAATTACTATTTTGAACTTGGAAGGTGTTATGCAATAAAATTGTAAATAAGACACAAAATAAAAAAGGCAATTATTTTTAAAATTATTTTATTTCAAAAGAAATGGTTTTTCATTTTTATGTAATAAGAAATAATAATTATGTAATATTATTGTTATTTTTGGAGTCGGTGTCAGCCAACGAAATACGATAATACCTAAGCAAATGGAATGGCGGCCACGAATTACAGATTATATTATTATATGACTTCGACATTATGACATAAAGTTGTTGATTGTTTATGGATTGGTTTAAAAAAAACAAATATTAAATAACTATTTTTATCATATTTAAATAAATATATTTTAAAATACCTGTGTCACGTTCAAACGTTTTAATATACCTATTTAGTAACTGATTAAAGCTTTCCATAACTTTGGGCGTTTATATAGGTTTAACCAGCACCGTCAATTGAAAAAAATAGTAATTCGCAAATAGAATCAATAATGTAAAATGTTGTCTACAAAGTCGTTAGAAAAGGCAATAAAGTTCTTTTAAACACATTTTGATCACTTTAAATGGTTTTTAATTTTAAGTAATTGTCTTTGATTCGTAGTACTTTCTCATCTTAGTCTTTAGTCTGTGTATAACACGACGCCATATTTCTTCTAACAATAATATTACATTATTTGTAATAATTTGATTATATTTTAAAGAATCTACAAATAAATATATTTGTAGACTCTTCAAGAAATATCCTTAACAATACTTTTTTACAATAATTAAAAGAACCTATTCTTTAGATTATAATTAAGTAAAAAGAATGTCTGATTTAATGTTTCAAAACCAAAATACAACTAATTATTTTAAATTTTTAGTGCAATTTTTGTCTTTGAAGTCGGTTTTTTTTTGTAAAAACTTATTTTATTTGGCATAGCAAACAACTCGATATAGCTCTTGTGTACGCTACCATAACGGACACCGCTACCCCGCTCCCTCGTCCCTTTCATACCGCAGGCGGGGACTGAGATAAACTGTCGGCCTATAATTTCTTTAGGTAGGTGGTTAGGTTGTGATACTAGGTGTTTTAGTATTCTCTTTGTTAAGATCTGTGCTGTCAGGTTAAGAAGATCCTGGTTTATGAGTTTTGTACTTGCAGGAAAAAGTGTGGTCTAGGTTGTAAATAGTGTAATTTAGGTAAAAATTACAAGGTAATAAATGTTATGTGATTAAATTAATAATTTAATTATGATTTTTATGAATAAGGAGTAATACCAAATTTTCCTGTGTGTTTCTATGCAACCTTTGAAGCAAAATGTACTGGCTTTATTATGTCTAATCTAGTCATAATATGCATTTGTTTTATACTTTAGTGTCTAGTTGGATATTCCATTTGAATACTTTTGTAATTTAAGCTGTTGCATTGTTTGTCCATTCCTACATTATTTAGTGTTAAACACTTTTTGGTGGATTGACTGCCATTGTGCATATTAGCTGTATTTGTCCAGAAATTATTAAAAAGCAACATACCATAAACTTTTATAAATAAATAATTGTGCAGTCAAAGAGATACTGTAAGCTGTTATCAAGTGTAAAGTTCAAGAGCAAGGTTACATTTTGGAGGTGCAGTTGTCATCCAAAAACAAGATGGTTAATACCAATTGCTATTGCGTAATCATAGTCACAGAGATACTACTGTCTAAGTAATTAGGTAAATATTAATAAATAATGAAGAGCTTATAATTTTTTTATTTGCAACTGCAATCTATCTTGTCCGGGCTTTTGTTTTCATACCAATTTAATACAGACACAGAAATTATAATATTTAAAAGAAGACGTTTTTGAGGTCCATGATTCCATGATGCACTTAAGTACAACCATAATACCTTTAGAAAATACGAATCTCTGCCACTTTAGCTTACTTTTTAGCTGGGTAGCATGTAGCTCTTTCATTTCCTCTCACAAACCCTTAAGGCCGTTTTGGTGGCTTGGGGCAAATCTGAGTGACATGGTCTGACCCTGGGTCACACCTGGTCATAGAGCAACTTGAACCTCTAAGAAATTGTAAGCTTAGCTAGAAAGAAGAAACCACTACTGTTACTGTAATGTCTAAAATCAAGCTATAGTTAAAAAAAAACAAAACAAAATATTGTTTTGTTATTTTAATAAAAATGTACTTACTATTAAATAATTAATTTTACGTTTATTGATGATGTTGACTATGTATCCTATTATAGCAGTGGTTTTAGTAGACAGTATAATTTTCTTATTGGATTGAAAATATTTTCGACCGCGATCGCGATCGTGACTACGATCACTACTCAACTAAGGCAGTAACTAATGCTATAGCACTGTTACAGTCATAATAGACTAATACTACTTAAACAAAAACTAATAAATCAAATAAATTACTTATTTTACATAGTTTTATTTAACTACGTAGGTCTATATAAAATAAATTAAATAATTTTAATAAGTGTTGTTATTTTAAACGGTGTGTTTAAATAATTAACGTGATTAACGATGCGAGTAATTATGTTGAAAAACATTTACTTGACGATGGAATAGTAAAATAGTTATAAAGATGACAAATTCATTATACAAAATAGTTTTTTTATTTAATTAAATTACCTAACATTTAGTAGGAGGCCAAAATATAGGTATTTTATTATATTTTTACTGTACCTAATACCGCTACCATGAAAGATAAATAGGGAGTGTGTCATCTTCTGTCTTCACAGAAGTTGCAAGGTCGAGCGCGAGTAAATAGGTTTTGATTTTAATAAGCCTTCAAGTGACGGAACTGTAGATCATTAACGTGCACTAACTGCCAAGTGTGTTGTAGAAACGGATAAAGGTACTGTTACTAAATAGGATGAACTATGTTGTGATTATCTTCCTATTTGAATTGCACCAATGTGCAATTAAATATTATCCGACAATTTTGGAACGAATCGTTATTTCTTCATGACCCCTCAATCGAATCAGCTTCTGGCCAAATGTAACCCAATTTCATAATAGAATTTCAACGTATTTAACTCTCGAATATCGTGGCCCAACCGACACTTCAATTCCACAAGTAATATTTGAATTAAACTGTCGAGTTAGAAACGATTGTACAACCCCGGGGAACGGTGTCGCCAAAATGGGGTACCTATCATAGAAATGGGCAGGCGTCCTCAACACCGCTCGTCTTGTCCCGGTTAATTGATTTATGTATTCCACTCCCGTAGGCTCAGATTAATAGATTTGTTGCTTAAATAATAATCCGTGATGAATTTAGAATTGGCAATTTAAGTTTAGTATGGAGATTCGGCATTATTGTGTTTTGTTATTTATTATTCGTGAATTGAGACAAGATTTCAGTTTGTGTCTTTGTTTAATCCGTTTCTGAGTGACTTGTTAATTATCCAATTATTGTATCTGTAGAGAATTAAGTAGGCATCCATTTGGACTGCTTTTCTTTATATTTATAAACCTTATAAACGAAGTAGCGATTTAAGATATTAACGATGATCTTCATAGCATTTAAGTATATTTTGGTACCTATATAGTTTTATTTATGAAAACTAAAGATTATGTAGCTAAACCCTAAATACATCGTGTTTTATTTAAAATATTGTAGCTTTCTTTATGTATACCAAATTTTAATTTAAAGTGAATAACTATAAAATGAGATATAAAGATATTTCCTGAATACAAACTATTTAATTTAAAATCTGTGAACTTTTATAGTAAAAACATGTTTTTATAAGTTTCATAAAGATTGTTTATTAGCTAGTTTACACTGACTTCATTAAAACTTTGTTTTGCCTTTCACTGTCTAAGAAGTCAAAAAATATATCCTTTTGAATTATTTCCTGTCCGTTGAATTAGTAATTTGATCGCCCTCTTTCATGTTGATTCCATAATGATAGGACATTTGGTTAATGATATTTGTGCGCAAACACCGACAACTCTTAGGACTTGTTTACTCAGCTTGTTTTTTCTTTTTATGCGAATACTGAAATAGTGACCCAATTTTCTGCGTAAACTTATCGAAAATTTCAAGGATTTTACCTTGAGTTCATACTGTGCGATTCGTTACTAATTTCGAACTTTGTTATGTAATTTATGTCTCGCTTTTGTTTCAGGTAAATAATGTGCGGAATTTGGGCTTTATTTGGCTCAAGTGAGGACTTGTGTCCTTTATGTACAGAAAGTTTTGTGACAATTCGGCACCGCGGGCCTGATGCTTGGCGCTTCGAAGCTGATGCTCGCGAGCCTCAAGCTATTTTCGGTTTCCGTAGACTCGCGATCGTTGATGGACTTCATGGAATGCAACCTATGAGGTTGCATCTCTACCCTCTTACAAATCTTATCTGCAACGGAGAAATATATAATTGTAAACGGTTGCAAGAGCAACATAAATTTCCGTACGAAACAAAGTGCGACGTAGAGGCCATCACTCATTTATACCATAACTTCGGCTTTGAAAAAACTGTAAAGAGCCTTGATGGTGTCTTTGCTTTTTGCCTCCTCGATGGAGAAAAAAAGAAAATTTGCATAGCTCGTGATCCGTACGGAGTTCGCCCTCTGTTCGAGTTCTGGGATGAAGAAAGAGGAATTTTAGGAATCTCATCTGAAGGGAAAGGCCTTATTAAGCTCAAACAAAACGGAAATGGTGGTTCTTTATTGCGACAATTTCCGCCAGGTCATTATGGTCAATGGAGTATATTAGACAACGGAAAAGTTAAGCTAGATTTCATTGAGCGTTACACATCACCTGGCGGACCTCCGAACTTTTTACCATACGTACCTGAAGCCGAATTAGAAAACAAAACGTTAGAAGAGAAAACTGCGTATCTATTAGAAGCCGCGTGCGAAAAGAGATTGATGGCTGAAAGACGAATTGGGTGCTTGCTGAGCGGTGGTTTGGATTCTTCATTGATTACTGCTTTGGTAGTAAAACTAGCAAAGAAACATAAACTGCCATATAAAATACAGACATTTGCTATAGGTATGGGTGAATCTCCTGATTTGATAGCGGCGCGAACTGTCGCCGATTATTTGGGTACGGAGCATCATGAAGTGCGATTTGATGAAAATGATGTTAAGGAAGCTTTAGATAACGTAATATATCATTTGGAATCCTATGATATTACCACAATACGTGCTAGTCTCCCTATGTATTTGCTCTCTAAGTATATAAAAGAGAAAACTGATACTACAGTTATTTTTAGTGGCGAAGGGGCAGACGAACTTGCTCAAGGCTACATTTACTTTAGAGATGCTCCTTCAGAGAAAGCAGCACACGATGAAAGCATTCGATTACTTTCAGATATTTACTTGTATGACGGTTTACGAGCAGATCGTACTACAAGCGCCTTCAGTTTAGAGCTTCGCGTACCTTTCCTAGATATACAATTCACAAATCACTACTTGAGTCTTGATCCGATATTACGTCGACCGCAAAACGGTGTCGAGAAACATTTACTTAGAAGTAGCTTTGCTAAAAGTGGTTTGTTGCCGGATTCGATTCTATGGCGTCATAAAGAGGCTTTCAGTGACGGGGTAGCGTCGGTTAAAAAGTCTCTGTTTACCACGATAGCTGAAGTAATCTCTGAAAGATCTATTGATGATAATGCCGTTTATCCTGGTATACAACCTGCTACGGCAGAGTCGAAATATTACAGATACGTATTTGAAAAGTCTTATCCTGGCCAGAATGTGTTCACTCCTTATTATTGGATGCCTAAGTGGGTTCAAGGGGTGACTGATCCTTCCGCAAGATTTATAAAACATTATAAAACTAACTAAAATATAGGTATATGATAGTTAACATAAAAAACAGGTTCTTATATCTACAGTATGACATTAAGTATTTTTGTTACATTATGCTACTTAGTTCGGTTGCGTAATGGTTGTTAGAGGTGGTAGTTTCGAATTCCGATTAATTTAAATATTTGTGTGCATTAACTTAAATGTGAATATTTGCTCTGCTCTCTTATTTTATATTTATAATGTAGGTATTTACGAGAACTAAATATAACGTATCCACTGTTCACAATCAAAGTACAAATTTTGCTTAGTAGATTTGCCAGTATTTGCAATCGGACATGAACGCCTCATATCTTTAAGATAAATGAGGGTAGATTTAATTAATTTTATTGTAACATACAATTCTAACCAAAAGCATTTTCACAAGACAAGTCTCTACTGATAATCCTGTTTTGAAGAGTTTAAACTTTAACTTAGTTGTACATAATTATGAAATTCTTGTTGTCTGTGAAGCTATTCTCGACTGTTACAAAATATGTTAACTTGTTTAATTGACTTAGCTATGTTGAGCGCAAGTTTCTTCTCATTATTCTCGGTATTAGTTACTACTATACCTACTAGAGTTAAGGTATTTTAAGACAAAGATCCGGGCTAAGTAAGTTTCGCTAAGCTATGCGAGTTAGTCACTTATTGAATTTTAAGGCACATAAAATCTGTCAAGTACCAAAGGGTTCCTTACCACTTATTTTTTTAAATTAAAAAACCTTCATCGTACCATGCAACAGACGTCCACCAATGGGCCTAAGCCTCCTCCAAATTTACCACTTTAAGGTTTGCTTACCCGCCGACCTCCCTTCCGAGCCTCTTTTCCTGGCCAGGTCGTATGGCCACCGTGTAAATGGTTTAACGTCTACCTGTCCGTCTTAGGTATGGAACCCTAAAATATGGATAACATTTGTAAGATTAACCTGTGCTTTTAGACTAAATTAGTCATGATTTTTTTTGTCTGTTTCTTCATTTTGTTACATTTACATACAATAGCTATAATTGTTTTATATTTAAATTGTTAACAAGTAATTATGTTGGTTTTATTCTAAGATAAACAGGGATTTAAATTAAATTTTAATCTCTATGAAGTTTTTTTAGTGTAACAATTTAATTGTTTTTATTTTATCTTAACGGACACTGTAGGCGAGATTTTTTATTCGGGTTTGTCTATTAATACATTCTTACTTTTAATTATTGTAAGAGATACTTACTGTTAAACTGTCACCATTCTTACCCCCGGTTTCCGAATGTCTGATTAAGTAAAAATAAACTAATCAAGTGTCAAAACTCTGGTCAACTGTCATTTTCAGGAACAAAAATTTGACACTTGATTAGTTGATTTTTAATTGATCAGTCATTCGGAAACCAGAGGTTAGTCTGTCGCCACAAGTGGCAACTAAAGGACAGGTGGTAAATAACGTCGTTTGGTCTGCTTGGTAGGTATATGTGGGCCATATTTCCTTCTATGCAAGAAGGAGGCCCGTGTATAAACTGTTGTAACATAGGCATTTATCAAAGGATGTAATGTACCAAATTGATTAAATTGCTATGAATGTAAAAGAACATAGTTCCCTAGTGTTAACATTTAATGATCTGTGTTATCATAGCTTAACTATAGAATTTGAATTTTATTATTTTTTCTGTTCGTGTTTATGCACTAAAAATATATGTTAAGGAATTTTAAAACGGCATTTTATTATTACCTTTATTTTATACGAGTCAAGGACACGACCAAGTTCTGAACAATATTTTGTAGATAGCTGAAGTAATTGTGCTGCAAAACATCCAAATCATCGTGCACGACATAGGTACACCGCCACACTGAATTTAAATATAATCTTAAACAAAGGCATTACTATTATCTTTGCACAAACAAAGTGTCTGATATTAGAACAATGTTAACATGGTAGATAGAGGTATACTTATTATATCTTTTAAATAACATACCGCTATTAGGCTGACCCCACATTAGGCGTAGGCGTCCCACGAGCATCGACGCGGCGCTCACGCGACGTAGACGCAGCGCTTATGCGGCGTTCGCATCTCATTTGTGCAACACTATCACAATAAACTCGTGTCAACTATATCATTTTAGTTCCTGAAAATGATAGTTGACTCGAGCTTTGACACACTTGATTAGTTTATTTTTACTTGATCAGTCATTTGGAAATAGGAGGTCAGTTCAATAGAGTACTTATTTTTACAGTTGACATAAAAATCAAATTATTTTGAGATACCGCTTTTGCGCTTGGTGGGGCAGAATAGATAAAATAACAGTTGCATACGCATCCGTTGCGCCTCCAAAGCAATTAATTTCACTTACCTATTCCTACCTACCTACATTTTTTTTTTAAAAAGACAATTTCCGCACTAGGGATCATGCCCTGTGTCGCGGGGACTTTTACAAACATCAATTAACGGACACATAGAACACCCAGACTCAGGACAATAATTTGTGGATCTCACAAATTATTGTCCTGCGTGGGGATCGAACCCACAACCTCATGCGCGGCAGCCGCTGGCTCTACCGGCGCGCCACCGAGGTCGTCAAATTATAAACTTTGTTGCTAAATACCACGAGGAATTTACCTACGCAAACATTGATTTACAAAAAACCAAAGATACACACTCCACTTCCCAAAACCGTCCGCAACAAATAGGCGCACAATGCGCTTTTTTTAAATAAGTATCGTCGTCTGTTCTACCGGCAAACGTCAATCATTAAATTTTATTACTTTTTAAATACAACTTTATGTCATGCGTGTAAGATTGAATTTGAAAAATAAATATGTTTACGATATTACTATACGTATTTATTTCGTATGTATAATTTGGTGACACTTTTGGCTGTTAGTTTTGTTTGAAAATGTGCATCTTGGGTTTTTTGTAAATCAATGTACGCAAAGCATTCCTGTCTGTTATCGAGTCAAAAAGGTGAGTGTTCGGGGACATCCTTTAGTATTGAAAGCAAATTAGTACTCTTCACGGTTACGATAGCTTGGTTCATGGTTTGTGAAGTTATACTTTCCTAGATATACCTATTTCTCCTTTGTAGGTTTTGTTTTTAGACCTCTTCCTTGTGCTATACTATCAAATCTTAAACATACGTATGAACGGGCGTACCTAATTGATTTTAACATTAATGAATGTATTATTATATTATTTGCCTTACATTTACACAATGCCATTGTCCCAAACTAAGCGGAGCTTGTATTATGGGTACTAAATAACTGATAAAAAGAAAGAAAGAAAAAAAAATTTTAGGTACAGTCAGCCCCAAAAGTCGCTGAACACATTTTAAATTCCAAAACTGCTGAACACTAAAAGTGGCATAAGTCAGTGTCGCAACAAGAGTACAAAATAAGCTAAACGTACAAACCGACCATAACACGCTGCACACGGTTATTCCAAAAGTAGCTGCACACGGGTATTTCAGAAGTATGTTTACTCGTTGGAATAGATACATAATTTCAACACACTTCACTGAGATTCGATAGTCTAGGGTATAGAACACTCGACTTTGATGAAGTAGACATGCGTTCGAAACCGGGTTGTGCCAAGTATTTTTTTTTGGTTTTTTTATTTTTTATTTATTGTATTTTATCTAAAAAAAACAAGTAACTTAAATTCA
This sequence comes from Schrankia costaestrigalis, assembly GCA_905475405.1. Lineage (NCBI taxonomy): Eukaryota > Metazoa > Arthropoda > Insecta > Lepidoptera > Erebidae > Schrankia > Schrankia costaestrigalis. Next base: position 18,953,912 of record FR997829.1, on the reverse strand, counting down.
CCGTCACTGTTCACAGGTATTGTAATAAAGTTAAAATATTATTATTAATTGAAAATTAAATAGTAATTTTATTTAGTTTTTAATTTAATGAAGAATGATCATTATGACTTTAAATTGTATGAGAAACATTTTCGGAGATTCGATGATATGAGTTGAAATGTTAAGTAAGAAGAAGCGCTCCCTGTTGTGCGACATTGAACTTAATAGTTTTATGACATGCAACTAAAATTAACTCTAGAGGTGATAAAGCCATTTAATTAATTAATTAATTAAATTATTTAATTTAATTGTCGAATATACATTTTTTTCGTAAACGAAGTCGCGGGTTACAGCTTGTATTGAATAATAATAGTAGAAAACAAAATAAGAAAAAATAAAAAAACACAAAAAGTAATCCGTTCCTCAGGATCGAACCAGAGCTGTTTTCTTTTCACCCAAGCTCTATACAAGCAAAGCTATCGTGTTGACAACTGTTTTGATGAAATTGTTAATGTAGTATTCCGCTTTGAAATTGGCTTGACTTTTGTCTACTGTCAAAATCACTCACTACAACTACACTGTAACTCGACCGCAGATGAGCGACGCAGCGGGCGACGTTGCCGTTCAGTCATGCGCACTTCTGAAATACCCATGTGCAGCTTACCCATGTTCTTGATGTTACGCTACTTTTGGAATTTTGTCAAGATGTTATTTTATTGTTAATTTGAGAAAAGCTATAAGAATGACGAAGAGTTCTTTATTAATATAATCTAACGATACATATAAAATAAAATTTGAGTGTCTGTTTGTAATACGAAATCCACGGCTTTAATATAAGTTTTTTATTAATAATCTTACTTAATTATAATAATAACATGAAAAAATAAAATAAACATTTACAAGCACAAATTCCAGAATTAATTATCTTAATTAAATTAAAACACAAACATTATTCACGAAACTTAATAAAATAAAACGAAAGCAATTTAAATTAACGTAAAAAAGTATGGTAAATATTAATTAAAATCGCGTGTACCCCCCATTTGCATCAATGATTGCCTGCAATCTTTCTTCCATAGACTTAACCATGTTTTCACACGTATTTTTTCCTCGAAACGATTCCCAAGTGGCTACCACATGGCTTATTAAAGCTTCCCGGTTCCGTGGGGTTTCAGTATCCCAGGACTGCACCATGAGGGCCCATAAATTTTCGATGGGATTAATATCGGGGCTCTTTGGAGGGAAGTTAAGTTCTACCACTCTTTCTCTATTCGCCTCAAACCATGCTCTGCACATTCGGGATTTGTGGATAGGGCAATTATCGTGAATGAAGTTCACAGGCCTCTCCTCTGGTAACATAACGTAAGTTGTCGGCAACAAAACATCATTCAGAATGTCCCGATACCCCTCACTGTTCAGGCGCCCTCCTATATCTATTAATTCTCCAGGACCACTGGCACACATCCATCCCCAGAATCCTACTGATATTCTGCCACTGGACTGATTGGCTAAAATATTTTGTTCCGAATATCTGGTATTATTAACGCGCCACAAAGAGATACGGCCGGTTTCGGATGAATGAAAAATTTTTTCATCTGAAAATACTACGTTCGTAAAATCGAAATTTAAGTAACTCTCTGCAAATGCCATTCGAAGGGCTTTGTGTCGCGGTGTTAATATAAGCTTCCTAGCAGGTGTCCGGTGATGAATACCTACTTCATGAAGTCGGCGTCTCACCGTATTTAAAGACACATTGTTGATCAGGGCTAACTCAGGAGTCCGAGTGAAGCTATTATTTAGGACATTCGCTATCATAGTTTGATCCTGTTCATGCGATGTCTTTCTTGGTCTGCCAGATCTTTTCGCTACTCTTACATTTCCCGATTCACCCCATCGATGAAGCCAATGGTAGACAGTAGTTCTCTAAAAAATGTTTAATTTTAATAATTGATTAACACATGTAAACTTACTTATATATCGGCGCGAAACCGTTTGAAAAACTAAGCAAACAATATGACTCATTTCGTACGTGTTTCGAACTGCGTAAACAAGTGACGTCAGACGATCGCTCCACTCTATCGACTATAAAAAGGAGGATCGCCGAGCAAACGGTGATTTGTTTGAGGGCCATCCGCCCCACCACAGCAATGGTTTTTTTTGTCTGCGCAACCCTAAATATATTTCAAAATCTAAAGTAGCCTAGTTTACGCGCCGTAAAATTTGCAATCCAATAGTGAAAGTCCCATCGAAATCGGTACAGCGGCTTCGGATATTAGCCGGAACAAACAGACAGACAGACAAATTTTTTTTAATTGTGATTTTCGGCACTGGTATCGTGTATATGTTATAGGCAATGTGTATAATGCAGGGATTCTATACAATACCTAGGCAATGTATATGATACCGGGCTCGTTCAGGCAATGTATGAAATGAAATTCAATGTTTAAACTATTTTACACATTGCCTAGGAAATCTATAGAATACCAAGCAGGGCTTGGTAACGGTACCATATTCACAGTATAAGTATCGTTAAGTAACGTTATTTTCATAAAGGTAACCTAGTAAGGTTACTAGGGGTATATACACACATCAAAAAAGTCTAAGCAACATGCATGATATTACAAATTTACCATTTATATTAATTTATTTTACCATTTATTTTAATTATAACGTTGTATTTTATTTTTAAAATAATATTTTTAGGGTTCTATGATGTAAAAATAACAGCTGTTTTCTTTATAAGTTCTTTTAATAACAGAAATTAACAATATTAGAATATACAGGTACATAAGAAACTAAACTTTTTTTTTACAAATTGAAATTTCTTAAGAAAATGAATTTATTGTGAAAGAATAGGACAATTTAATACAAAGTATGGCCTCCTCTGCTATTCAGAACTTGTCGGCAACGATTATTCATTGAATTAATGAGACTGTTTATGTCATCTTGCGGTATTCGCTCCCAATGGAATTGTAGCAAATCCTTCAGCTGTTGGGTTGTTGTCACTCCGTCCAAGTCCTTCAAAACACGTCTCTGGAGCATGTCCCATGCGTGCTCGATGGGGTTGAGGTCTGGCGATTGTGCAGGCCAGGGCAATACCTGGATGTTCTCCGTTGCCAAGTATTCACTGGTTCGCCGAGCTGTATGTGAACGCGCATTGTCATGCATTAACGTAAAATCGGAGCCAAAGGTTTGTGCAAATGGATGGACATAAGGTCTGAGAATATCCTCAACGTAATTTTCAGCGTTCATGTTTCCATTTACAAAAACGAGCTCAGTTCGCCTGTTCTTCATAATACCCGCCCATACCATAACTGTTGAGCCGCTGTATGGATGAACTTCCTGAACGCACCTGAGTCTTTCAGTATTTCCGGGTCGACGGTACACTCGCACCCTTCTTGTATCAGGCCTAAACCCGAATCGCGACTCATCGGAAAACATAATTTTATCCCATTGTTCCTGGGTCCATGTTATGCGTTCTCTACACCATTCATTTCGACGAGCGCGATTCCCGTGACGTATCGGTGGGCACCTGATAGGGCGTCGAGCTCGTAGGCCGTACTCATGCAGTCGATTTCGCACAGTTTGGGGACTTACATCAACACCACTTGAATTTTGTAGCCTCAAACTTATCTCTCGAGCGGTTAACATCGGCTGGCGTCTTGCAGTCAGTTGTATGTACCGGTCTTGCCGAGTGGTTGTACTCCTTTTACGGCCTGGATGCTGTTCAGCGGGTTCCCCTGTATTATTGTAGCGCTGCCAAAGACGACAAATAACACTTCTATGAATACCAAAATGTCGAGATACCTGAGATTGATTACTTCCCGCTTGCAACATCCCTACAGCTCTTTGCATTTCATCTGCCGTCAAATGACGTCGCTCCATGACGTAAAGAATATCTAACAATTCAATTTTGTCGCCAACTGTATTTAAATGGTTGGTAAAATTATAAAATCAAGACTAAAACGTAGCAATTAACATGCACTCAAATTCAAACAAATTCGCAGTCATTTGAATTTTATGAAAAAAAACAAAACATAATCGAAATTTTTTTACCTATACACTTGAAGTTTACTTACCTATACACTTTGAGTGAGTAAATACTTAGAAATTAATTAATATAAATGGTAAATTTGTAATATCATGCATGTTGCTTAGACTTTTTTGATGTGTGTATATTACATTGGTATCGAATTAAATTTAGTAGCGATAACAATCTAACGGTAAAAGTATCGACACTTTTACCGATACCTACCAGCGATGTTGCCAACTCGTGCAGTATACGGGAGCCGCGCATGACTGAACGGCAACGTCGCCCGCTGCGTCGCTCATCTGCGGTCGAGTTTCAGTGTAGTTGTAGTGAGTGATTTTGACAGTAGACAAAAGTCAAGCCAATTTCAAAGCGGAATACTACATTAACAATTTCATCAAAACAGTTGTCAACACGATAGCTTTGCTTGTATAGAGCTTGGGTGAAAAGAAAACAGCTCTGGTTCGATCCTGAGGAACGGATTACTTTTTGTGTTTTTTTATTTTTTCTTATTTTGTTTTCTACTATTATTATTCAATACAAGCTGTAACCCGCGACTTCGTTTACGAAAAAAATGTATATTCGACAATTAAATTAAATAATTTAATTAATTAATTAATTAAATGGCTTTATCACCTCTAGAGTTCATTTTAGTTGCATGTCATAAAACTATTAAGTTCAATGTCGCGCAGGGAGCGCTTCTTCTTACTTAACATTTCAACTCATATCATCGAATCTCCGAAAATGTTTCTCATACAATTTAAAGTCATAATGATCATTCTTCATTAAATTAAAAACTAAATAAAATTACTATTTAATTTTCAATTAATAATAATATTTTAACTTTATTACAATACCTGTGAACAGTGACGGTGAATTTAAGTTACTTGTTTTTTTTTGAGATAAAATACAATAAATAAAAAAAAAACCAAAAAAAATACTTGGCACAACCTGGTTTCGAACGCACGTCTACTTCATCAAAGTCGAGTGTTCTATACCCTAGACTATCGAATCTCAGTGAAGTGTGTTGAAATTATGTATCTATTCCAACGAGTAAACATACTTCTGAAATACCCGTGTGCAGCTACTTTTGGAATAACCGTGTGCAGCGTGTTATGGTCGGTTTGTACGTTTAGCTTATTTTGTACTCTTGTTGCGACACTGACTTATGCCACTTTTAGTGTTCAGCAGTTTTGGAGTTTAAATGTGTTCAGCGACTTTTGGGGCTGACTGTACCTACATTAAAACTTAAAATACAAGCATAAATATAAGCATACCTACTTGCTTGTATCTATATTGACTTTTTTTTGTAAATATACATACATATACATAGAAAACAATCATGCTGCATCCTATTTCATATTTTAAATGGTTATATGGGAGAAATTTTGATACAATTAGAGTTAAGCAGAAATGCCTAAACGCTTGGTAATTAACTTTTATGCTACTTTAAATGTTAAACTGTCTACCGCTATACGAGGTTAATTTTACTAAAAAATATAGAGCAGAGAATTTGGTAAGCAAAGTGCCACTGTTGTTTAAAAAAATTTAAAAGAAGAACATTTCTCCACATTGTCTCTACCAAGACAATAATCAAAAGTTGCCACCAATCCGCCTGGCAAGTGTGGTATACTTTTTTTTGTCAGGAGTCTATCAAGTTACTGGTTGTGTCCCTCCCTACAAAGCCTTCAGAGGAGGTTCGTCCCTGCAGTGGGACAATACAGACAAACACTAAGTTAGGCAGAGACGTAGAAGGACAATAATGGTTAAATTTCGGAATAGAAAGAACCCTGATGTTAATCCAGAGTTCCAGCATACGATTTTTTTTTTAAATACCAATTTGTCCTGTTGCTGTTTAAACGCGTTGGTGATACACAACCATCCATACTTATAAAGATTGTGCATTCATAATATTAGTAAGGATGGTAAAATTGATAAAATAATATTGAATGAAATTCATACTAATAACTTAGCTAATCAAATCAAAAATCATTCATCGGCGCTTTAATAAGAAAACGCGGAGAATTCGACATCGTACTCGTTCAGGGTCTCACTAAAGAATCTGGCAAGTTCCCGGGGCTAATGGAACGGATTCCTATAAAGGTCGGAAGCAATCCGGTGCCGGATGCCGACCGGAATGCCGATAGAGCGGCGTAATTAAAACTGCCACGTCTTCTAACTGATATCCTGCCACCTGCCTTGTTAGACCGGGAGCTTACAACTTTTAATTGCATTAACTTTCAATTTTGTTAATTGATTAGCTTTAGTAGGTCGGTAGAATGTTTTAGTTTTGTTTTTTGTGAATTAGTATTGTTTTGATAGAGAATTTTTAAAGTGCCGATGGGCAGGGTACATACTCTTAGCACGATTAGGGTTTTATCAATTACATTCTTTTTCTTTGTTGACTTTCATAAATACCTAGGTACAGTCATGGTATTTAAAGGTCCGCCACCTTAAGGCCTATTTTCGTGTGCTTATGCAGTGTGAGCGATACTCTGCTTTACCAATTGAATATGACATAATATTGCAGTCAATGGTCGCCTGTCACTAGTAGGGATGACAATACAATATCGGTTACCTAGGATACAAAATTAGTCCTTCGTGACAGCTCGTGAATCGGAAATAATATTTATTATTATTTAATATTACTTGGGTCCGTGTGGTGACGGAACGTCCGTGTGGTGACGGAGTAAGAATACAACATGTCACCACCCCATCTCATCCCATGGGTGTCGTAAAAACCGACTAAGGGACTATCCGTCAATAATATCTTTACAAAAAAGAAGGAAAACTTGAAATTAAACCCTTTACCAATCCGTCTGGCCAGCGTGGTATTAGTAGGCCAAGTATCCCTCCGTCACGGGAGGAGGCCCGTCCCTGCAGTGGGACATTAATGGGCTGTTATGATATGATTATCAATATTACATAATTAATATTCAAGTTTTATTTTCTGTGGCTATAGGTATAATAAATTATTATTTAAACAGTAATAAATAAACAGTAATAGTCATTGACAATGACACAGAGGATAACACAGCAAATTAAAAGTTTGTAATGACTAAACAGGCCTGTTGGCAGAATTATCGATTAACTTAGGAGCCATTATAAAAAAATAGAACAGAACAGACTAAATAGTTTATTAGAAAGGTTTGATGTTGACATGTAACTAGACGTAGACCAAAGGTGAAAATGAATTTGACCCTTATTATCATACAGTGTGAGTATAGTTTTATGTGTTTTGTCTATACAATGCTTTAGTTTCAAAAGGTACTAAGAGTTTTAGGTTTCACAAACGAATGAAAAAGAAAACTGGCGGACGTTTTCGGTCACCCACTACATAAAATACCCAGAACAATGCAAACATTCATGCGCACAAATCCATGAATGTTTGCATCGAGCAGGTACCTAGTCCGAGACTCTGCATAGTCGTTATGTACCTACTGTAATCTTTACGATCATAAACAAGACTGAAATCATATACAAGGTAAAAACTAACAAGATAAGAAAAAAATAATCTTTAATAGATTTTCTATAAGTCAGCTCCTGTACTATCGCGGAGCTTTCTTCTTAAAGAATTCGGCTCCGTCGCCCTACAGAATAGTTGTCGAACTAGGGATGACACGTATTTACTGGAACAGGTCTAAATACGCAGTATAAGCTTACCAGTACGCACACCCAGTATGTATAACTGAAACCCGGTCTGTACCTGAGCGGTACAAACTCTTGTCGAACGCCCAAACCAAACTCGGCCGTATTCATATAAACATAATCTATAGTATTCCATGACGTACCGTACGATATAGGCGGCCATACGGGTCTGACGTCATACCTGTACCGAACGCCCGACCCGAACTAAACCGTATTCATACAGCGATAGAGTATAATCTACAGTAATCCATAACACACCGTACGTACGGGCCTCCGCGGAGCGGGTATGACGTAATACCTGTTCCGAACCAAACCCGACCGTATGAGTATAATCTATGGTTGATGACGAACCGTACGGTACGCGGAGCGGGTCTGACGTCATACCTGTACATGTCGATACAAGTATAGGTAGGTACGATCGCATTGAAAGGAGATGTTTTATTTACGGCCCAGAGCAATCAGAATGTTTTAAATAATTAAAATTAAACAAATAATTTTGGAAATCAAACAATGTTTTCCATTTCTCGGTAGAGCTTCGGGGAAAGATTTCAGTTGTAAATAGTTGTCAACAGTATTTTTATGTTAATAGAATAATCATATTAAGGTGATGATTATTTTAGTTTAATTAATTATTTATTTTAATCACATTTTAGGATAGTTACAAATTTTTAGTACGTATTTATTTAAATTGAAAAAAGACAACTAGTGAACTAGACTTCCGGTCGTGTTTCGTTAGTTGTGACCACAGAGTAGGTACATTAAAATTTGTAAATATGGGAATAGAGTAAAAACTCTATTACATCTATTATTATTTTATACAGATATAAAATATATTAATATATTTTATATCTGTTTTTTTATACAGATATAAAATATATTAATATATTTTATATCTGTATAAAATAATAATAGATGTAATAGAGTTTTTACTCTATTCCCATATTTACAAATTTTAATGTACTCTGTGGTCACAACTAACGAAACACGACCGGAAGTCTAGTTCACTAGTTGTCTTTTTTCAATTTAAATAAATACGTACTAAAAATTTGTAACTATCCTAAAATGTGATTAAAATAAATAATTAATTAAACTAAAATAATCATCACCTTAATATGATTATTCTATTAACATAAAAATGTTACACACATGACAACATTTTTAACGAGGGGCGGGGCATTGCATACTATTTGAAGAAGTCAATTTAATTCTTTTAACATTCGCACATAATTTTTGTGTGGACTTTACAGATATAAAATATATTCATTTTAAAATTAGTAGTATTTAAGATAATTAGCTTTTGTATTTATGACAATTTAAGACACTTTAAGACTTAAAAGTTATATTCTTTGCCCATGTTCTTTCTTCTTTGTTTATGAATATGGAAGTTAATATTTATTTTGAATGAATTATTATTACTTGATTTTAAAAGAGTATTTATTTTGAATGACTTTTTTATGTTTTTTTACTAGAAAAGGGTTCTTTAAACTATTACAGATAGAGGTGATTTTAGAGTATTTGCTTCAATGTTTAATGTACCTAAGTCGCAAATAATATTTATTTTACAACTTATTTGGCAGTGCAGTGTATTATTCGTTAGCGAATACTAGTAATACATTTTTGGCGCGTTTTATCCAACGTATGTCGTGTGTGTGACCTATTATCTTATGTGTTGTATTATTTTTCTTTTAATTTCTTTATCGTTCCATTTTGTTAAGTGTAAATATAGTTTTGTACATTTCGTGTGTAAATATTAGGCGATTAGTTAGTACTTAATTATAAAAATAGACTTTTAAAATGCCTCCTAAAAAAAGTGTTGCTTGGGATCATTTTATTGACAAGGGTGATTATAAAGCCGAATGTAAAATGTGTAAAGCGGTTTTTTCGTATAAGTCAGGAGCGACAAACCTGACAAAACACGTTCAGCGGAAACATCTCGCTGTAAATTTAGTTAGAAGGGAGCAAGATATAGATCGAGGGGGAAATCAAGAAATTAATGCACAGGTGCATACAGCAGCAGTATCTTCAGCAGGCACGAGTACCATCTCTGCTACAATGAGAATGAATCCATCCAGCATATCCGCATTTCTCCGCCGCGATTGTAATAAAATTAAAAAAGATATTGATGACCATCTCATGGACCTATTTATATATGATATGCAACCGTTTTCTATTGTTGAAGACCGAGGATTTAAAGAATTAATTAAGTTTGCGTTCCCAAATTATACTATACCTTCAAGAAAATACTTTGCAAATAATTTATTACCGGGACTCTACGAAGAAATAAAAACTTCAACTAAAACGGCTCTTAATACAGATGCTATGAGCATTTGCCTGACAACCGACATATGGACGTCTAGAAATAATGACTCATTTCTTGCTGTGACGGGGCATTACATAAATAAAGATTTTAAGCTGCAGTCGGTTCTTCTAGAATGTAAAGTTATAGAAAAAAGCCATACTGGCATCCATTTGGCAGAAGAAATCAATAATATTACACAAGAGTGGTCGATCACAGCGGATAAGGTGGTCATTGTAGTTTCGGACAATGGAGCCAATATCACCAATGCAGTAAAACAAATTCTAGGATGGAAACATTTTGGCTGTTACGCACATACTATTAACTTGGCAGTGCAAAAAGTGCTGAATGGTGCGCATATCATTAGCACTCTAAATAAAGTTAAATTAATAGTGTCGTATTTTAAGCGAAGCAACGTAGCCTGGCTAAAATTAAAAACATACCAAGAGCAGGCCAATAAGATTGTTAAGAGGCCGGTGCAAGACGTTGCCACGCGGTGGAACTCAACGTTTTATATGCTGGAGAGATTTGTTGAATTAAAGGACGAAATAAACTGTGCGTTAATAAATTTAAATCCCGCCAATTGCGCAACATTGACTTCTTATGACTGGGATATATGTCAGTCATTAGTATGGGTGTTGCGTCCATGCGAAGAGATTACCAAAGAAATGAGTGGCCAAAATTACGTAACTGGAAGCTCGGTGATACCTTTGACAACGGGGCTCACTAACGCTCTGGATGAAATTATTGATCCTACCTACCAGAGGGAAAATAATATTAGCTTTTTCCCTGACGAGACCGAAATGTGCCGACAGGAACTGCTGTCGGAAATAAAGAACCGCTTAGGTAATTTAGAGAGCAGTAGAACTCTAGTTACTGCTACATTTTTAGACCCACGATATAAATTATATTTTAGTAATGTGAATGTCGCCGAGAGCACAAAGCAGCACGTCATAGGTTTGGTAACTGGTATGGTGCATGAAGAAGAAAGAACTTGTGTATCTTCAGACCCTGAAATATCAAGTGTCCAAGGAAATCCTACTAAAAGCTTAATTTGGAAACATTACATAAAGAAAATGTCAGATGTACGACCAGCTGGCACAGCCAACAGCAGAGCTATCATCGAAGTGCAAAAGTACATGGATGACAGCGTATTATCCCCAAACATGGATCCGTTAGAATGGTGGAGGGCTAACCAAACTATTTACCCTCACTTAGCTAAATTAGCTAGGCTAAAGTTAAATGCTATGGCTACCAGCGTTCCATGTGAACGGCTTTTCTCCGTAGCCGGTAACATATTGACAGAGAGAAGATCGCGCCTTGGTAGTCGAAAATTACAGCAACTTTTATTTCTGCAGCAAAACAAAAAATAGTAGAAAATATGTAAATAAATAAAAATAAAAATTAAAAAAATACATTACTTAAAACAAACAAAAAAAAATAAAAAACAATGAAACAAAAAAAAATACAAAAAAAAAACAAAAAAAAAATACAAAAAAAAAATTGTAAATATATTATAATGAATTGAAATCTTTTAACTACGCCTGCTAGGAGTTATTTAAAAAAATATAAGACTACTTATTGAGATCATACATTAATTTATCAATAAACTCTTAGTTGACAGTCCTAAGCCTGGTAAAGTGGGAAGGAAATATTTCATTTCATACAAAAATTAATACGCATACGAAACATAACCCTCCTTCTGGGGCAGTCGAGAAAACAAAGTTTTTAAAATTACATAAATAAATATAGATTAATGTTCATTGTCATAAAGGTCTACAAACTGAACTATATAGAAAAAAAAATTTAAAGGATCGCGGTATTTCGATCGAGTTTCTAAACTCAAGGCCCAGTCTGAAAATACCTATAGGTATTATAATACTGGGTTTTAGTACTGGGTATACTGCCATACCCATACCTGTAAGCCCGGGTATAGAATATTGCAGGTATATCTCATCGCTATGTCGAACATTATTTGGAACAATTGCTTTGGTAAAACAAATTAAACGAACAAATATGTTTTTAAAGATACCTTTGGTTTTTGCCAAGGTAAGGTTAGCTCGGTAGATTAACAACTTAGGTACATGTCCAAGTTGTTTTAAAGGCGTAAGAGGTATAAACGGAAAATTTAATCAGTAGCAAATAATTATAATTCCGGTGAAGGGATCTCAGTCGTATTAAGAGAATCAATGTCTGTTGGAGGGTTATTCTTTCTAGGGCTCATCTGGAGTCCCTGAGAAGTAGCCGATAAACACCGTGTGATTTTAATTGGTACGAGTCCGACGTGCCCATAGCACTAACCAATCAAAATCATGAAGTTCGTACGGTAAAAAAAAAGGAAGCCAATATAGCTGTTGCAAAAAACCTTCGTTCGGTACCGAACAAATATAAAAGTATTTCAAAGAATGTCGGTCAGTGAATACGACACATGGTTTACGATAGATCCAGGTGTCGCACAGTTACAGCGGCAATATAAAATTGATCTAATCTTCATAACACCGTGAAACGTTCGCGTAAAAACTTGAAGGTAACGCTGGTTACACTTATTAGTACCGAAATGTCTTTCTGAATGGCTATCTTGTCAAAAAACTGTCATTACCCTACATATATTATATTATAAGATTGGAAACGCTTGGAATTAGAGGTTTAGCTTTGCAATGGATATCCTCTTACCTAAGTAACAGGCAACAAAGGGTCATAATAAACAGAATTGATGAAAATCAGAATATCACATCATTCCACTCAGATTATCAAATAAATAAACGAGGCGTCCCACAAGGAAGCGTTCTAGGTCCAGTGTTATTCTTGCTATATATAAATGATATAACAGATATAACAAATCATAAATGCACCCTATTTGCAGATGACATATCCATCATAGTAAAAACAAATAAAAAAGATAATACTATACATAATCATGAAAGTGACATTAATAATACAATTGACAAACTTATAGAATGGCTTAATGAACATAATTTAGTAATTAATCTTGATAAATGCTTTTACATACAATTTAATAAATCTCATAATAATAAATACAATTTCAAGTTAAATATACCAAAACTTAAGCAAGTTACTGACACAAAATTTTTAGGTGTGTTCATAGATGAGGACCTAAACTGGAAAACACATGTAGATAGTGTTTGCGGTAAAATAAATAAATTTGTATACGCCCTAAAACATGTAAAAAATATTACAAATATAGATACAGCTATTATGTCATACCGAGCTTATATAGAATCTATACTTCGATATGGGCTCATTACATGGGGCAACGGTACTGACATAAATAGAGCGTTTGTGGCGCAAAAAAAATGCATTAGGGCTATCCATGGTATGCAACAAGAGGAATCCTGTAGACCAATATTTCAAAGATATGGTTTGTTACCTTTACCATCGCTCTATATTTACGAAGTTTGTATGTTTGTACGTAAGCATAATGAATATTTTATGACCGCAAAGGATGTATGCTGTCGAAATCGACGAGATCAATTTAGACTTGTTTTAAAAGACATTCCAAGGTCCACCAAATATAATAAGAACTGCTTAGCAATGTGTGTAAGAATATATAATAAAGTACCTAATTCTATCAAATTACAAAATGTAAAATTATTTTCAATTAGTCTGCGGACTTGGTTAATGGAGCATAATTTTTATAGTATTAAGGAATTAATGGAACTTAAAACATTTTAAATATTTGCATGCTATTGTACTTAGCTAAACATGTATGAACTATGTATACTGTATTGTACCAACTTTAAATACCGTGTTTTAAAGCAAATAAATTATTTTCATTTCATTTTCATTTTCATTTATAAAAATACGAGGGATGTTTTTATATCAAGAGTAATGACAGTTTTTTTCCGGAAACGATAGATTAAGAAATTTATGATCGGTATATTGCTTACTCACTTATGACTTATCTAGGTTTATTTTTTAGGATTATCTTTGCCCAGTAGTACCTAGTAGTTTTATGTATGTGTGGACTGAGGGCCCATTTTTTTTTTTGCGGTTTTTTGCAGATTAATCAACAAAAGTGCATAGTTAAAGTTGTTAAAGAGTTTGTTAAACGATTATCAGAGTTTGTTAAGACTTCATTCAAAAGATATATCGCTTTAAGTGGGTCCCTCAGTTCAAACACAAAATCTCCCATAATTAGATAGGTAATGAATTAAACAACAATTTTTTGGTAAAAATCCTTAGTTAAACATGTATAAAAGTATAAAAAGCATTGAAAAGCCTAATATGAGTAGCTAATAAAAAATAACAAACGTTTTAAAAGGTCCCTGAGGGCCCACTTGAATTTATCTCATAATTAATCAATTATAGCATGAACATTAAATATTTCTAAGCCAATCATTTGTTAAAAGGGCAAGGATAAATTTAAAATTAAAGAAAGATCACAAACAGTGATAATTATTGTTATTTTTAAGTTTTTAAGTGGTCCCTCAGTCCTCACACTATGCAAATGCTAATTGTTAAATATATAATTAAATACAACAATTACGAAAATGGGGAGCCTTTCAGTGCATAGTTAATTTTGTATTTTATCGATCTGTATTTATCTTGTGTCTGGTTTATTTATATTTTTTGTCATTTTAACTGTTTTATTAATTTTCATACTAAGTCTGGTGTGGGGTGTCCACGTTTTAAGAAAACGGCTGTATATTTGTTTTTAATGTTATTTATTATTAATTTAGATATTTATTTATTTATAATTAGGATAACCCACGAAACATACACAAAGTCAATCAGAAATAATACAATATTTAAGTAGCTCAAGCAACAGTGCTGATTCCATTACAAGTTGCCACGGCAAGCAAAACATTACACAATATTAATATTAATCAATTAAATCTAAATTGCAATCATTTTTTAAATGTAAAAAATAAAACAATAAAATTTGCAATACAGTAAAATTAAAATGTAATAATATTTTAAGTTTTAGACAAGTGACAGGTTATATTATTAATTAGCTACAATCGTAATACATATCTGTATGTCTATACATATAAATAAAATTGGAGTGTCTGTTTGTAACACGAAATCCACAGTTTTTAAGGTTCCGTACTCAAAGGGTAAAAACGGAACCCCAATTACTAAAGCTCCGCTGTCCGTCCGTCCATCTGTATGTCACGAGGCTGTATCTCATGAACCATGGCAGTTAGAAAGTTGAAACTTTCACAGATTATGTATTTTAGTTGCCGTTATAGCAACAAATACTAAAAACAAAATAAAATAAATATTTAAGGGTTATTTATTTTATATAGGAAAAATAATTTTTGACAGCTAAGTCACGTCGTAAAATTTTTAAAAGATGAGTCGTGAAGTCATCGCATTCTGGCGCGAAAATAAATAATAATATGGGTAGAATAATAATACAATTTTGTTTTATTTTAATTTAAAATTAGTTCTCGTAACTGAACGAATTCACGATAATCAACAAGCTGACAGTTTACCACATATTTGAGAGTTCTACTTTCTTTTATATGGTTCTTGTTTTTATGGATTTGAGAGTTACTATATAAATAAATAATTTAATAAAAATTTAATAATAATAATAATTTTGGAAAATTTAAAGATTAGGTACTTCGTAATATATATTTTTTTAAATCATTAATTTAACAGGAACATGTATTTTTTTATTGTTTGTTTACGTTTGCATCAAATAGCACTCAATTCGGTCCGCATACGGCCCAACACAATTACAACTATTTACTTTTATCTCACACTTTATGACTATGCAGAAACTTTAAAACGTAATGTAACATCATTAATGTATGTAATGGTGCTTGATTATCTCTTGACTGCATGGACACTCTACTTGTACGAAAAACATATTTTGTAAATTTTTCGTAAAAGAATTATAAAACCAGTGATAAGATAAATACAGATCGATAATATACAAAATTATCTATGCACTGAAAGGCTCCCCATTTTCGTAATTGTTGTATTTAATTATATATTTAACAATTAGCATTTGCATAGTGTGTGGACTGAGGGACCACTTAAAAACTTAAAAATAACAATAATTATCACTGTTTGTGATCTTTCTTTAATTTTAAATTTATCCTTGCCCTTTTAACAAATGGTTGGCTTAGGAATATTTAATGTTCATGCTATAATTGATTAATTATGAGATAAATTCAAGTGGGCCCTCAGGGACCTTTTAAAACGTTTGTTATTTTTTATTATCTACTCATATTAGGCTTTTCAATGCTTTTTATACTTTTATACATGTTTAACTAAGGATTTTTACCAAAAAATTGTTGTTTAATTCATTACCTATCTAATTATGGGAGATTTTGTGTTTGAACTGAGGGACCCACTTAAAGCGATATATCTTTTGAATGAAGTCTTAACAAACTCTGATAATCGTTTAACAAACTCTTTAACAACTTTAACTATGCACTTTTGTTGATTAATCTACAAAAAGCCGCAGAAAAAAAAATGGGCCCTCAGTCCACACATACATGTAGTTTTACGTAAGTAGTAGTTCTATGTTTATAACTTCCTAGCTTTTGCCCGCGGCTTCGCTCGCGTTAAAAAGTATTATTATAAATTATGTTTATCCGTGTGGTGACTGAGTAAGAATACAATATGTTACCACCCCATCTCATCATGGGATGAGATCTCATCATGGGTCTAGGGGACTAAGGGAATAACCGTAATTACTATCTTAACAAAATGGATGAATGAAAGACAATTGCATGTAGCAGAGATGAGAATGTTAAGAGGAATGTGTGGTGTTACGAGAGCGGATAGAGTAAGAAATGAGTATGTAAGAGGAAGTTTGAAAGTGGCACCGGTAGCAGAAAAACTACGTGGCAACCGGCTGTCATGGTATAGGCATGTTATGCGGAGGAATGAGAATCATGTGGTAAGGAAGGTGTTGAACATGTATGTGGATGGATATAGGGGAAGAGGACGACCAAATAAACGATGGATGGATTGTGTGAAAGACGATATGGCTGCGAAGAGTGTGAATTGTGATATGACGTCTGATAGGAAAGAATGGAAGAAGAAGACATGCTGCGCCGACCCCAAATAAAAAAAAAAAAATTGGGATAAGGGCAGGGGAATGATGACTATCTTAACAAAATAAAAAGAAGAAAAATTTGAAATTAAACCCTATACCAATCCGTCTGGCCAGCGTGGTATTAGTAGGCCAAGTATCCCTCCGTCACGGGAGGAGGCCCGTCCCTGACATTAATGGGCTGTTATGATGAAGCCTAGGGTGTTTAGTGAGCTATTGGATGTGTCTACTATACATATTATTGAAATCAATTTTAGCTAACGTAAGACGACTACTTATCGCGAATGTCTTTGTTGCAACCTACACTAGCAAAGGCCGGTTAACTGGGTCAATCAGTCCGGCTGGTTAACCCTAACTTCGAGCAAGAGGTCTTTGACTAGTATATGAATTTGGCAGTAATGATTATTTTAAATGTCAAATGACTAACTGTTGAAGCTTTTTATGAATAATGTTTCATTTCTGATACGACATCCTATGCAGTAGGGAAACCAAGTATTTTGAGTATGTATGGAGCCGAGATGTCAGAAGGCCAACAGTCACCCAGAGGGCAATGGAGAAATTTTTGTTAGGATTTTCTCTTTGTGAGCCAATTAGAAATGAGGAGATCTGCAGGAGAACCAAAAGCGAAAACAAAGTAAATTAATTCGGTTAGTTGGTAGAACTTCATAGTAAAAAAAGAGTACGTAAGTAAATAAAAAGTATTTAATTATCAACTGCCAAACAATTAGTTCCTGTTCGAACCGTTCCACTAGGACAATCTGTTAAAAAGATGGCTGATGGTGATTGCGGTATTATGACACCCAGACTGTTATGTTGTTCTTCCACTGTTGTCAGTTGTGCTGCTGTTCCTGAAGGTGTTATGACATCTGTCAAAACTCTGGGTACTTGTAACCCATCACTATTTGAAATATTTAAAATTAGAACACAGAATACACACAGCACTGTTATTTGTTTCATTTTTTTTGTTATTTCTTTTTCCGACCAGTCTTGATAGCAGTTTAAGTGAAAATGAGTGGTATCGTAAGAAGTAAGGTTTTATTAGGAAGCATAAATTGCTGTTGTTTGTGTTGTCTTTTAGGGTTCTATGGCTATTTGTGAAAAACAGTAAGAATTGAAAATACTATTTTATTTGTAACATTCATTTTAATAGACGAATTAAAAAGAATACATTTATTTGTTATTTCATATTCACCTATGCACAGAATTGTTAATAAGTACCATTAAGTGGTGACAAGTAAAACTTTGATTTAGACTTCTTATATGTTAAGTTGCCAAGTTTACAGTAGATACAGTAATTCAAGAAACGTAGCGTGTGGTGACGGAGTAAGAATACAATATGTCACCACCCCATCTCATCCCATGGGTGTCGTAAAAACCGACTAAAGGACCATTTATTTATTTATTTATAATTAGGACAACTTACGAATCATACACAAAGACAATTAGATATATTACAATATTTGGTGGCCCAAGCAACAGTGCTGATTCAATTACAAGTTGCCACGGCAAGCAAAACATTACACATTATTAACATTATTAATCAATTAAATATAGATTGCAATTATTTTTTTTATAAATGTAAAAAATAATGCAATTCTATTACGTGCATCATTATTTAAGTTTAAAAAACAATAAAATTTGGAATACAGTATAATTTTAAATTCAATAAAATTTATTAAAAACTTAACAATTTAATAAAAAATTAATA
The DNA here is from genome assembly GCA_905475405.1 of Schrankia costaestrigalis. Lineage (NCBI taxonomy): Eukaryota > Metazoa > Arthropoda > Insecta > Lepidoptera > Erebidae > Schrankia > Schrankia costaestrigalis. Next base: position 18,935,215 of record FR997829.1, on the reverse strand, counting down.
ATATTTGGAATACAGTAAAATAAAATTCAATAAAATTTAATAAAAATTTAACAATTTAATAAATAATTCAGAATATATTTTTTAATTCTTCTTTATATTTTACGAGGTTGTGCATAAACACATCGCAGTTATTGGCAATAGAGATAGTGTTGTACGCCTTTTGCAGTCTTACCAATGGAGAATGTAATCCTAGGTTGCTGTGAGAGCGCGATGGAGTGAAAAGATGATATGTATTTTTGCGAGGCAATTTATGAGGAACGTTAAAACGCAAATTGGTGAGCAAATGTGGACAGTCGATCATGTTATTGACTGTCTTGTAAAGTAATATTTGATCAAGAAACTCTCTTCTCTTTCTAAGACTGTTCATCTGGTAAAATTCTAGACGGCTGTTGTAAGATGTGTTGTTTTGCCATATGGTTTTGGTACGAAAGATGGTAAACAAAACGCTTTTGCACCCGTTCAACTGTATTAGAGTGAATTTCATACTGAGGAGACCATACAGCGCTGCAATACTCCAGACCTGATCTAACTATACTATTAAATATACTAATTTTTGTTGAAGCATTCTTAAAATCCCTACAATTTCTCACCACAAACCCGAGAAGTTTATACCCGTTAGACGCTATATTTTTAACATGAGCATCGAATTTACATTTCTTATCGAAAGTGACTCCTAAATCTTTGTAGACATCTACAGAATTGATTTTATTATTCGAGATGAAATACGATGCGTTATTCGATTGTTTTTTTCTTGTAAAGTGCATGTAATAACATTTATCAATATTCAAAATCATTTTGTTGTCGACGCACCACCTCGCCAAACGATTCAGGTCCTCCTGAAGAAGATTTGCATCGGCGGCGGAATTTATTGACTTTGCGATTTTTAGATCATCAGCGTACAAATAGCTGAGAGAATGGTGAAAGCACGTAGTGATGTCGTTAATAAATATGTTAAAGAATGTAGGCCCGATGTGAGATCCCTGGGGAACCCCAGATGATGCCCCAAAAGGTTCAGAAGTGAATCCATTAACCACTACTCGACACGTGCGTTCCCTCAGATATGACGAGCACCAGTCAAGTATGGAGCCATTGATACCAAACATTGCTAACTTATTTACAAGGATATTATGATCTACCTTATCGAACGCCTTAGAGAAATCCGTATAGACCACATCCATAGGAGTTCCCTTATCTAATGACGAGATCAAGTCAGTCGTAAAAGACACCAAATTAGTCGTAGTTGAGCGATTGCTAAAAAAGCCATGCTGATTAGGTGTGATCATAGGTCTAATGTGCCATGTGATAAATGGAAGTACCAATGACTCGAATAGTTTGGCAAAAACAGGAAGTATAGATATAGACCTATAGCTGGTAACAAGTTCGACGTCTCCAGATTTATGTATGGGCACAACCAGAGCATTTTTCCACGCTGATGGAAATGTACCAGTGGATAATGATCTATTATATATAATGGTTAAAGGGTAACATAAAAATTGGGCACAATTAATTGCAAACTATGCGTGAATATTATCTTTACGAAGTAAAAAGAAGGAAAACTTAAAATTAAACCCTATACCAATCTCAAGTATCCCTCCGTCACGGGAGGAGGCCCGCAGTGGGACATTACAGGCCTATTATGATATGATGATGAAGAATAAATATTTAATCTCATTTAAACTTGCTGGTATTAAATTGTACAGAACCATAATTCCTTTACAGGATACACGCTTACTCATGTAATATTTGAAATATAAATGTCGAGGTGATTTCATTTTGGCAGCGACATAATAATTAAATGTACAAACAAGGTAAATCTGAATGTCACATATCGTTTAATAAAGGTGATAATATTTGAGTCAGTATTACTTAAGATTCCAATAAAATATCACTAAGTGTGAATTAATACGATTCCTTATATTTCTCAGAATATTCTGTAAAGCCCGATTTACACATCGACAAGTACAGTAGCGAGTTAAGTAGTAAGTTGTTGATTAAATTGATTTGAATAGATCTGGCATCCTGTTTTGTAGCGAGTTAAGTACGTAGTAGCCCCCTTGCTCGCGTCTCGCCAACTTAACTCGCCAAAAAATAGGATGGAGATCTATTTCAATCAACTTACTACTTAACTCGCTACTGTACTTGTCGATGTGTAAATCGCGCTTAAGGGTTATTTATAAATAGTCTTCTTTACGAGGAAAAATATCTTAAGGAATTTTAATACATCTGTCACGAAGTACCTAATCCCCGATGTACCTAAGTGTTTGATGTCATCAGGTTAAATACAATATGCTAAGTCATTAGAAATATTTGATCTGAGAAATGACTCAAATCCACATCCTTATTCTATACTTTTTAGATATATTTTCAAAGAAAACATAGTCTCTTACACGTTTTGTAAGCTGTGAATAGTAATTGTAGGTTTTAGTGTATTAAGAGCTATCATCATAACAGCCCATTATTGTCCCACTGCAGGGACGGGTCTCCTCCCGTGATGGAAGGATACTTGGCCTACTAATACCACGCTGGCCAGACGGTTTGGTATAGGGTTTAATTTTAAGTTTTCCTTCTTTCTATGTACAGGTAATATTCACAGATAGTACCTTAGTCGGTTTCTACGACACCCATTTTTTACATGTTCACACAACTCTAAAAAGTTCCTAACTAAGCGGAGTGTTTTCTACTATGAGTGCTAAAGACGTGGTCTGTGTCTGGTCTCTCTCTGTGGTCGGTCCCTCATGACTGAGGATCGTGGTCATCAGCGGATTAGGATGGTTGATGCTAAAGACTAGTAAACACATATAAATGTAGTTTTCTTTTTCTGTAAATACAAACATAGAAAACAGCCGGACCAAATCATACAATTATGTTTCCATTATGATAATAGTATTGATGGTAAAACTTTGAAAAATTTCTCTGTAGGTATAATACGTAAGTATAATGTAGGATTGTAATCCAAGACACATATTATGTATCTTTAATTAATTAAATATACAAATAATTTAAAATATGTTATGCATGAAAATAGAATAATAATATTGTAATACTTTAAAGATAGAATAATAATATTGTATTACGTTAAGACACAATTTTGTTATACACACATCAAAAAAGTCTAAGCAACATGCATGATATTACAAATTTACCATTTATATTAATTAATTTCTAAGTATTTACTCACTCAAAGTGTATAGGTAAGTAAACTTTTTTGTTATTGATGACATACTGGCTGGTTGTAAAAAAAAAATTTCGATTATGTTTTGTTTTTTTTCATAAAATTCAAATGACTGCGAATTTGTTTGAATTTGAGTGCATGTTAATTGCTACGTTTTAGTCTTGATTTTATAATTTTACCAACCATTTAAATACAGTTGGCGACAAAATTGAATTGTTAGATATTCTTTACGTCATGGAGCGACGTCATTTGACGGCAGATGAAATGCAAAGAGCTGTAGGGATGTTGCAAGCGGGAAGTAATCAATCTCAGGTATCTCGCCATTTTGGTATTCATAGAAGTGTTATTTGTCGTCTTTGGCAGCGCTACAATAATACAGGGGAACCCGCTGAACAGCATCCAGGCCGTAAAAGGAGTACAACCACTCGGCAAGACCGGTACATACAACTGACTGCAAGACGCCAGCCGATGTTAACCGCTCGAGAGATAAGTTTGAGGCTACAAAATTCAAGTGGTGTTGATGTAAGTCCCCAAACTGTGCGAAATCGACTGCATGAGTACGGCCTACGAGCTCGACGCCCTATCAGGTGCCCACCGATACGTCACGGGAATCGCGCTCGTCGAAATGAATGGTGTAGAGAACGCATAACATGGACCCAGGAACAATGGGATAAAATTATGTTTTCCGATGAGTCGCGATTCGGATTTAGGCCTGATACAAGAAGGGTGCGAGTGTACCGTCGACCCGGAAATACTGAAAGACTCAGGTGCGTTCAGGAAGTTCATCCATACAGCGGCTCAACAGTTATGGTATGGGCGGGTATTATGAAGAACAGGCGAACTGAGCTCGTTTTTGTAAATGGAAACATGAACGCTGAAAATTACGTTGAGGATATTCTCAGACCTTATGTCCATCCATTTGCACAAACCTTTGGCTCCGATTTTACGTTAATGCATGACAATGCGCGTTCACATACAGCTCGGCGAACCAGTGAATACTTGGCAACGGAGAACATCCAGGTATTGCCCTGGCCTGCACAATCGCCAGACCTCAACCCCATCGAGCACGCATGGGACATGCTCCAGAGACGTGTTTTGAAGGACTTGGACGGAGTGACAACAACCCAACAGCTGAAGGATTTGCTACAATTCCATTGGGAGCGAATACCGCAAGATGACATAATTAAACAGTCTCATTAATTCAATGAATAATCGTTGCCGACAAGTTCTGAATAGCAGAGGAGGCCATACTTTGTATTAAATTGTCCTATTCTTTCACAATAAATTCATTTTCTTAAGAAATTTCAATTTGTAAAAAAAAAGTTTAGTTTCTTATGTACCTGTATATTCTAATATTGTTAATTTCTGTTATTAAAAGAACTTATAAAGAAAACAGCTGTTATTTTTACATCATAGAACCCTAAAAATATTATTTTAAAAATAAAATACAACGTTATAATTAAAATAAATGGTAAAATAAATTAATATAAATGGTAAATTTGTAATATCATGCATGTTGCTTAGACTTTTTTGATGTGTGTATTTACATTTTTCAGATAATCCTTACAAAACACAAACATGCAACTGTTTCGATTTTTTTGATGAGAAGTGTATATATATATAGATATAGATTACCTATTATCTAACTTTCAAGAGGCGCGATGCGCTCGCAGCCAATTGCAATTACTGATTCATAAACAAACTATAACGCTGGTTAAGCCAAGTTGGCGAAGTTTATTAAACTTAGAGGTAAATAAATCAAGGGTTGAAAAGAAAAGGAGACAGTAATGCGGAGTGCATTACTATGATGTCTTTCTCTCGTTTCGTCTCAGTTTTAAATAAAATTAAATAGTGTTTGAAATAAATTGAATATAAAATATATTTATATTATAATATGATAGGTACATGTCAGATACTCTACTTATAGATTGATGTAACAACTTGGGAAACAAAATTCGACGCGTATACGTTTCCAGTTACGCCGTCGGGAATTGGGATATAAAAACTTGAGTAATAATATATTTGTGATAAATGTGTATTTATGTATTTACATGCCGTATTTTTATAAGTTTGGAAATGTAACGAAATTAGCATATGTACTTGTAATTAGGTAGGTATCGTTGAGTGTGTAAAAGATTTCGTAAAAAGTTAAATTAAATATATCTAAGCCCGTTTATTTATCTGTTCCTCCTACTATATTTTTGAGATTCCGATGTTTATTAGACCATGTCAAAAATAATAGAATAGAATATACACAAAGTTAGAATATAGAATGTTTTTAAAGTTTTTTATTTATTTATTTCTAATGGCGTTGGTGCGCCAATAGATTTTTCAGTATAAAATTATTGCTAAGTTAAGGTAACACAATCTAAAATTTTATTTACTTATTAGCTACAACAATAAGTACCTACCTATGAAAGTCGATTGTTGTAGCTAATACTGTGTACCCAATGTGAATAAACGGTTTGATTTGAATTCTCTATTATGTGATAAAAATTCACTGTATGAAGGTTTTTGAAACATTTTAACTGCCCGTACATTATATTTGCACATACATTTAGTCCATCTCTCTCCGCTTGCCATATGTCGTGTTTTGTCCTCATAAATATAGGTATGTTTACCTATATTTTACGTATGATACTTTATTTCTTGTTTTAAAGGCTCAAAACATCAAAAAATTATTTATTAAAAAAGTATTTATATATGTGTATCCGTTGTCTAGTACCCATAGTACAAGCTTTGCTTAGTTTGGGACTAGATGGCGTTGTGTGAATGTGTGAGAAATATTTATTTACATTTATTTTAAAACCCACATTCGAGTATTTGTAGCGGGAAATAACACGCTAGAGGATTTAAAGTGATCTCCATCCTATTTTTGGCGAGTTAAGTTGTCGAGGCGCTAGAGAGGGGGCTACTTCGTACTTAACTAGCCAAAAAATAGGATGGAGATCTATTCAAATCAACTTAATCAACAACTTACTACTTAACTCGCTACTGTACTTGTCGATGTGTAAATCGGGCTTTATCAATGAAATCAAGTACAATAATAAACAATATATTCTAGTTGCTAGGTCACACATAGGTATTGTATTTGTCACAACTATTGATTACAGTAAATTATTATTGCCTTGGGAATACATGACAACTAATGTTTCGTATTGAGTTTCAGGAATACGATTAACTACAGGAACATGATTAACTACACTATTATGACATCCTCTAGCGTGTTATTTCCCGCTACAAATACTCGAATGTGGGTTTTAAAATAAATATAAATAAATAAATATTCCTCCAACGCCCAAACTCCCAAGTCCTAGTCCCAAACTAAGCAGAGCTTGAACTATGGGTACTAGACAACGGATAAACATACTTACATACTTTATTTTTGTAAATACATACATATTGTACATAGAAAACACTCAGAACAATCATGTTCATGCCCGAGACCTCTGCATAGCAGCCATGTAATATACCGACTGCGCCACAGAGATCGTCGTAAATGAAGGGACATTGCTGCTATGAGAGAACAGATTGTAATAGACCGCCATTAGTCTAAGGTTTAGGTAGCTACCGAACAATAGCTATACTGAATCACTCTATGAACCTGGAATAAAATTGTATTCCAAATTCAAAACAATATTTTTTTAGTGAAACACTGTATGCTAATAAATATTTATCTGGCAACCCACAATCCGTTATTTTATTAGTTGCAACATTGCTACAGTGAAGAATTAAAATATTTATGTTCATTGCCCTACGGCTGTCGTTTAGAAACACGGCCATTGGAATTATTTTACGGTTTTAAGTGCCTATTCCGTTTTAGTGCATTCCTGTTATTATTAGGTGTACGCCTTGTTCGAACTGAATGGTGGGTTGTGTGATTAAAACGAAGAATTATAAAGAAACAATAAATGTTATAAACAAATATCTGCCTAATTGAATTTTGTTCGTAAAAAAAGTATAGAAATTTATTTTCCATACACAAACACATACTAAGTACTTATACAGAATGTCACCATCCTATTTGATTTCAATGGTGTCGTAACATACGACTTAAGTACCTACTCCATAAAGATTAATATTTTTGATCAAAAGAAGGAAGGATTATGTTGACACTATATTACCAAACCGCTTGGTTAGCGTTGTAGCTGTAAGACAAGTTTCCTTCCACACTTTTGTTTTTAGTTCATATCTTATACTTATCTATTTTAAAAGAGTTTAAAATAATAATGTTTTCCGTGTGTTCCACTCCTCATAACGAGGGCCCAGTAAAAGCCGACTTTTGCAGAAAAATATATCTACGATAACAAAGGAATTAATTCAACTCAATTCAATTTATTTAATTCGGAACCAAGTCCATAGTGTTAGTAACAATTTCTCTTAAAACTAGTGTTAGTAACTACAACTAGACAATAACAATACAAAGTGTGTAATGATTGCAGCTTCATAATGTAGTATGAAGCTGCATCCACCTACTCATCATGGGTGTGTCCCACCTATCTGCAAACACACTTACGATGCTGTTGGTGCTGCCGCGTACCCTGTCCAGCATGGAGGCGCACGAATTAAAACTAGACATAAAAACCTATACCAGTTTCAGAGTCTCGCCCTTGCAGTAGGACGTGGACTGTTATAACACATGCATCAATATTTGAATTGATAGGGGAATAGCTCTAGAACTATTTAAAGATGACACAATTATTTAACCGTAAGTAAAAATAAATAAATAAATATTGAAAAACCTTATTATTTTATTTACACAGGTTTATTAATTTTTAAAAGGCATACTGAATTACTTTGTACCGTTTTGTATCCACCTGCAACATTTTTCAATCAAGTCCCAGCAAAGGAAAGCCAGCAATGAAGTAGTAAATAGGTTTTATCTGTCGCAATAGTAATAAATATATTTTTATATTTGAAAATAAAACGATAACAATTGCGTATGAAAATTATTTGTACAAAAGTATTTCCAAACACGAATTATTTTAAAACTAATAGTTGTTAAGTTATGTAAAAAACATCTATTAAGGCCACTTTACTATTATCGCAATTATTGCAGCTGGAATAGAGGCTACTATGAATTCTACAGATGGTAAAGTTACGGATGGTAGTATGGTGGTAGCAGGCAAATGACAAATAAGGTAAGGTAATTTAAATAGAAGAGAAAGTCTCGATAGGTTCCAATGTTAATAATAGACATTTCAAATGATTTAGGCACAAGTCAAAGTTCTGAACTTAAACTCCTAACATAATATATGTCTGTCTGGCTTGAAGCAATAATTTTACATATTTAAATGCCATACATTTCTCCAAAAGGTTAAAGGCCAAAATCTGAATATTGCCTCTTTTCAGATGGCTCTATATTAATAATAAGTAATAACACACAGATCGCTTTTCGAAATCGCAGCGTTTTCAACAATCTTACGCGCGCTTAAAATTAAATTATTTATGTAATTCCTCCCCGCGCAAACGAATAATAATATTTTTTTGTCTCTGGAATTTAATATTTTTCATTTAAACGTGTTTTATGAGAGTCTCTTATTGAATTTTGCTGCTGCGTTATTTTTGATTAAGCGACACATTTTCGCCGCGACCTGGGCTTGGGAAATTTTAAATATTCGGGCGTGGGAACGTTTTCTCACGAATATTTCTTATTTTATTCATTCATACAGGTTGTTTGTTATGTTATGAAAGGTTGCACTCTTTACATATATGTATATATTCACGTCGACAATATTATTTTCATGTTTCGCAATTTTAAATACGGTATGCAAATTTTTACGCTGCGTTTTAATGAAAAATTCTTTGGTAAGGAAACAAGTAAGTACATATTAAATTTTTTATTGTGTTACGTATTCGTACTCTATTACGTTAAGGTAATAATGTCGGTCCATTTTTTGATACAGTTATTATTAGCTTAAGATAAAAGCAGTAAGTTTGAAAGACTGATATAAAGTGACAAGGCCTATTTCTCATAATTTCGCTCAACTAGACAGATCCATCTAGGATGACTAATAGTAAACTTTTAGTTGAAGTCGATACTAATATTTTAAAGAGGTAAAGTTTGTGTGCTTGTGAGTTTGTGAGGTTGTAGCGGGTAATCTCTGGATTTACAGAACCGATTTTAAAATTCTTACTGTGTTGAATACTTAGTTCATTTATAGAGGAGTGTCATAGGCTATTGAGTAATAGGAGTGGAGCAGTAATGATAAATGTTTAAAAAAGTGACGCGTTTTTTTTGCCGCCGAACGAGGTGGGCACGGGTCAGCTAGTGTCTAATATAATTTTAAATATTTACAAATGATTTTTACTTATTTAGCCATACTAAAATCGACATGGTTATATTTACTAAATGACTCAATTTAAGGACTGTACAGTGTACATGTATCAAAGGTTTTACAATATAATTCAAAGATAAAAGTGAACGAATAAAACTCTTTTTACCTGTATCTCGTTTGAACATTTTTATTATAATGCATTTATAAACGATTCTCTACCGACGGGGACTGTCAAATGCCTAAAGTATTATATAAGGTTGGCAATTTCCGTCATCTTTGTTACTTGAGGTTGGTATGCCTTGTTTTTCAATATCCGGTGTTCATTGCTATGTAAATAAACTCCAAAGAGGTTTATTGCGAAATCTTTTTGTACGATATGGGAAGGTGGGTGACATTTAAAAAATACAGTTAGTTAATAAACAAATCTATTGTTTATATACTCAAATATTTCTATCATTACGGTATACCTATTCCTCATTCACATTTATGTATGAAAGCTACATGAAACCACCAAATACCATCTCATAGCTAGTAAACTGATTATTAAACATATTATAACTGTAATATGTTACTGACTGGGTACCGGTACAGACCCGGCCGTAAATATTGCACATCGACTTTTGTAAAGAGACAATCGGCCAATATCGGCTTTCTAGAGCATCATCTCTGTCGCACGAAATACAAACAGTCTGGTATTTATTAGCAACTGTTAAGGGTATGCATTCCAAAGACACGAACTTGCTAGTGGGTGGAGCCTAAAAGATTGTTGTCGAAAACGTGCACGCTCAAATTGCCCAAAATAACTTTGGGGAAAGGGTATTACGTACAAATAATATTAACATATAAATAAATAATATTTGATAATAAATTATCAAATGCAATTAACTTTCTCCGTTTGTATGGAGTTGCGATTGGCATGCGTACCCTTAAAACAAATTATTATTTTGATAGTGTGTGACAGAGATGACGCTCTACGAAGCCGAAATTGACCGATTGTCTCTTTCCACAGGTCGATGTGCAATATTTACGGCCAGGTACTGTACACTATAACACCCTATCTGGCTAGCGTGGTACTACTAAGTTAAGTTTTCCTCTAACAGAGGTGCCCATCCCTACAATAAAACACGTGAGATAAAGGATCTAGACTTTGTGCAACGGATTTTTTTACAGACATATTATTACATATTATTTGCTCAATGTAGGTTATGTTCTTAAATAGTCTTTAGTTTTTGCATTGTTTTTAAATTTGATGCCACAAATAAGTAGGTATCACATGAGTATCCCAAAGTATACAAAACTTTTTTTTTATTATATAATTAAAAAAAAAGTTTTGTTTGCCTAGTATTGGGTTTACATTCTGTGTAGATTGTTAATTACATTTTATTATAAGGCATGTAAATAATGTTAAATCTGTTGGTAAGCATTATAAATAAATAAATAAATACATATATTCCTCACAAATTCACACAATGCCATCTAGTCCCAACCTAAGCAAAGCTTGTACTATGGGTACTAGACAACGGATAAACATACTTAAATACTTTTTTTTGTAAATACATATATAAATATTATACATAGAAAACACTCAGACCAATACAAACAATCATGTTCATGCACACAAAGATTTGCATTGAGCGGGAATCGAACCCGATAAAGGATCTAGATTTTTCGTAACGGATTTTTTTTACAGACATGTAATCAAAAGACGCAAAACCATGTCGTCTTGCATGATATACACGACTACTTACCAAATTCAGCTAATCACAAAAGGTATTTAATTAATTACTTAAAACAATAGAAAGGTATTCGGTAATATCGCCACGCTGGTCACACACAACAGCTTATTTTCCACCGATTAACTTATCAGGGGTTACAAAAGCGCCTTTACCTTTGGTGGTGAGAAATCACCCTTCGTCTTTTTACCCGCTTTAATTACATTTGTAAATTAAGCAATGCTACCACGTTACGTGTTCCGAGTTCTAATGAGATGGAAGAACAAATTGAATCTTTTTGTTTTAGTCGGGTTATTTTGATGGTAATTTTGTGATTCGTGGTCTTTCTGGTCGGGTAATTTATTTTAAGAATGGAATTATTTTATGTGAATTTCTTTGGTATTTTGGTGTAAATTGAAAATACGTAGTGTAATGTAGTATTTTGGCGAAGTGATGGTAAAATCAAAGGAAGAATCTTTTCTGTTATGACGTAGACATTTTTGGACTTTAGAATAGTTTAAGTGATATTTTAGTTATTTAGTTTTGTGTGTGTGTTTGTGTAACGGACACAAAAAACTAAATAAGCAAAGCAAATATGAGCAGCTGCCTATCCTAGACAGAAGTTGTTCTCATATCCCTGTATTTCACTAACTACTGTACCTTTCAACCTCATCATCATCATAACAGACCATTAATATCACACTGCAGGGACGGGCCTCCTCCCGTGACGGAGGGATACTTGGCCTACTAAAACCACGCTGGCCAGACGGATTGGTATAGGGTTTAAATTCAAGTTTTCCATATTTTTATTTCGTAAAGATAATATTAACGGACAGTCCCTTAGTCGGTTTTACGACACCCATGGGATGAGATGGGGTGGTGACATATTGTATTCTTATTCCCTAAACAGTAACGTTTGAACACTGCTGCGTGAGTGTGGATAAGACCGGCGGCAAAGCGTTGATAAAGAACCATGTAAAACATTAAGTTTTCTAACATCGCCTGATACTTTTGAACTAGTATTAGCTGTCCAACGATTTCGCTCTAGCCTTCGTACTACATACTAAATACATATGTAAGCTGTATTCGAGCGGCTTTCATTCACAGGTGTTAGCAAATACTGTACCTACAGGATTGAAAACCTTCAGGCTATTTGGCGTTACAGTCCTATTACAATAAAACTTCCATAGACTTTTAACCTATACAAAATTAAAAGTTATAAAAATTCCGGTAGTAGTAAAGTACATATAATTAGATGATAGATAGAGTAATAGATGATAAAGAAGGAAAACTTGAAATTAAACTCTATACCAATCCGTCTAGCCAGCGTGGTATTAATAGGCCAAGTATCCTTGCATTACGGGAGGCAGCCCGTCCCTGCAGTGAGACATTGGGTCCGATTGGCTTTCTTTTCGCTCTTAAGTAAGGATGCACTAAAAATTATAAAATAAGACCACGTCCTTATATAAAAGCTATTGCGGATGTCACAAAATAAGAACGTGACCTAAAAAACTACCAATTCCTTTTGTCTATGAAAACAACCTTAACTAAGAGTGTTGTTATATTAAGTTTGACATGTTTTACGTCAAAGTCTTTTAAAATTTATTTACATAGGCTTTGTTGCTTAGCGACCACATCGCCGCCTGTTCGTACTTATTTTACGTTTTTACTTGTGATATCTTTTAATTTGTTTTTATAACATGGAACCAGATTCACATCGAACGGATCAGAATTATCTCTGATATGCCGATATGTAAGATTTCTTTTGTCTGTAAATTAATAAGAAAAGACGCACTTTTTTATAAAGAACAAAGGCATTCAGTTAGGTAATTTTAACACATTTAAACCCTTTTACCGTTGATGTTCTTCATTTAACCTTCTTTGCACAATTATAACACTGATAGGAAACATTTTTGTTACTAAAAATCCAAGAAATACCTATATTTTAAATGAATTAAAATAAGCTCGCACAAAATTTCATGCGACTTTAATTAAGGCAGTTTTTATAGCGCTTCTACTTAAATAAGGTCAGTCAAATGTCAAATAAGACGAAACGCAATCGGAATAAGAAAACTACTATCACTAATTAAGTTTAGGAAGGCCCTATTTTAGTGTATGTTCTTATTTAAAGGAAAGGTAATACCCATGTGTACTAAAAATTTAAGTTTACATTTAAGTTCATTTTGTTGTTCTTAATTAAAGTCAATTGAGAAACGCAATCGGACCCATTAATGAAACAATATGAAACAAAATTATGAAACAAAATGAAACAATATGAAAATGAAATGAAAATGAAATGAAATGAAAAAATTAATGGGCTGGAAATATGATGAATAGATGATATTTATAAAGATTTTTTTAAATTCTTTTTTAGTTTTATAAACAGGCAAAAATTTCTATTGAGAATCCTTTATTTGAAATCGCCTAACTTTTCCAAGTAATCGAACTAATCTATTAAAGATACCGATACATATAACGTAGTAAACAGCAGAGTATGTTGATAGTACATAAACAGATTGATTGATCGGACCTTATACATTCTAAAATAATTTGGGTCTCCACGAAGGAAATTTGTCACCGGAACGTTGCCCCGGGGAAAACATTGACGTTCTTTCCTAACTGTTATTTTTGAAGGAACCAAGTTTCATGTGAACTTTTTGAGGTTTTTAGAGTTCCTTGCTTTATTCTTAATTTATAATAGGGGTTATTTGGCCTAGTTTTAGACTGAATTACAGACTGAGGTGTTTTTTTGTTGAATTCTCCTTTTTTTATTAAGAAAATGTCACATAAATAGTGTAGGTAAAGTCTGTTAAAATAGTCTTATGATTACTTCTAAGATGGGGTAGTAGCACATTGTTAGTTCGAATTAATATCAAATCACGATGATACCAATCCTTTTTATAGTCGATGACTGTTGTAAAACTCGACAAAGCGAGATTTGACAACTACTACATTATTGCTAGAGCAAAAAAAAAGTCAAAACAATAGTTAAAGTCAAAGTCAAAATTGCTTTAATCGAAATTAATACAATTTTCATTATATATTTTTTGATGTCTTTTAAACTACTTAATTTATGTTTAAATACATTTGAAAGTTTATAAAACTTTACCACCGCTTCCAAAGCGCTAGTAGAGAAGAAGCGGCGCAACAAACTCTACTGCTGCATTTTTTTAATCTCAAAAACAGTCCGTTTGTCCCTTTGTAAAAGTAGGTGAAAACTGCAGTGGGTCATAATAGCTCGTAGGAAAAAAATCATTTTCATTCTACGGAACCTTAAAATTCAGGAACAATTGCCAACTTGACTTAGTTTTTTATGAATATTAAGTTCGGGTAAACTTGTGTGGTAAGCCGATAAAAGCTATGATTAAGTACGGTTACATAGATTAATAGTGGAGTTTTTAGTTGGGTACGAAATGGCTTCAGTTGTAATATAACTATGGTCTTCTATACTAACTTTTATGAGCGGTTGAAAGTTATTTTTTATTTTGAAAACAAGAGTGGTAAAAATTTTGCCTTGAGATTGCTTGATGTTCTAGGAAGCTTACGCAAAGATAAGAATAAATACAGATAACAATACAAACTGTGTTTTCTTATAATTGAGACGTCTTCAAAGCATATAGCTTTAAGAACCGATGGCTGACGGTGTGAAAATGCAGATACCTTATAAAGTGGACGGTTTTTGCGGCGGGAGAGATCTAGGAATAAGGGAGGTGCAGGGCTGTGTTATGTTGAAATACTTGGAGTAGGCCTTTGTCTGGCAGCGAACATCAGTCTATTAGCTGATATGATAAAGATGATGCTTACAAACACAAGGTATACACAAAAGGATGTAAAATTACATAAATATGAATAATATTATTATTGAATAAACATAATATATTTATTTAACATTATAAACGCGTGCTCTACTATTTTATCTCGATCTAAATCTGTACTTGAGTCCATAATAAGTGCCCTGGAGACATATTTCTTCGCCGCAGATACGTAACAAGACCGCCGTCTGTGTCAGGGTTTAATATACCCCGGGCTAAATCTATAACTATATGTATCTATAACTTTGTTGTTTTCTCTTAGTTTACTTGTATTTTGAATGAGAATTATGGTCACAATTCGTCCCACAGGACTTTTGCTGCACAATGGTGTGAAAATCGACAATTGCTAGTTTTTGTTTTTGTAAAAGATACTCTACGTGTGGTGACGGAGTAAGAATACAATATGTCACCACCCCATCTCATCCCATGGGTGTCGTAAAAACTGAGTAAGAGGCTATCCGTGAATATTATCTTTACGAAATATAAAAAGGAAAACTTGAAATTAAACCCTATACCAATCCGTCTGGCCAGCGTGGTATTAGTAGGCCAAGTATCCCTCCGTCCCGGGAGGAGGCCCGTCCCTGCAGTGGGACATTAATGGGCTGTTATGATGATGACGCCAGAATGACGGTATCGAGCCTGATGTAAAGCGCAAATACGAGGAGTGAAAGCTGGAAGCGGTTGGATGATAAATAATGACTTTACTTGTCGCCATGACCGCAATCCTTGAGCACGCTGATCTGACAATTAATATCATTGTATTTTGTTTTCCTGACCATGTACCATTTGCTTTATGCTGTTAGGTGATGATGATGATGATAAAACAATAACTTATTTTGACTAACAATTACTAATTAAAATAGTCAGACTAATAAACTTTGCAGACTAAAAACTATTTCGAAACACCTGAACATTTCACCTAATAACATAGTTTACGCTGACAGTAATAGCCGAAAAGTGTCAAATATCTAAGTAGGCACTATTTAGGTAGGCACTTATTGTTAGTGTGATCCAATTAGTGAATAAGGTTAAAGAATGACATGTCGGTCATTGAGTGCTATTCTGGGCAGGGTCCCACATTAACTATTGTAAGTATCTAATTGTAACAGGCCTATGTGGTAAGATAGGCCTTAAAACTGGTGATTGTAGTGTTAATGGTATGCGTTTACCTAATGCAATAGGGTAGGCAACGCATCTGTGATTCCTCTGGTGTTGCAGGTGTCCATGGGCGGCTCTGGTTACTTACCATCAGTTGACCTGCTGGCTCGTTTGCCTCCCATAAAAAAAAAACTGGTTATGCAAATAAATGTTTATTCTGAGTCTGAATGTTTATTGTGATCGTTAAATGGATTTTATTTGACATGACTTCTTCATACAAGACCAAAAAAAGCACGTAAGTTGCTTAAAAATTTTGCTACTCGAAACTTTATTAAACTCGTAAGTGTCGTCTTAGTATTATAATTTGTTTGTTTTACGCTCTTTTAATTGCCTCTCGCAATAAGGGATCAAACTATCTCAAGCTCAACTTAGATAATGTGTCGGTACATTGCTTGATTAATTTTGTCCGACTACCCACATCCACCAACTATAACTAAGACGCAAGCATTATGTAATCTTCTCTTCCATTAATTTATCTATCATGTTGTATAAGATTTTTTGTTTCAACTGATTCCGTTGCTGAATTACTTTGTTTAGGAAGTAAAGTTTATAGCAATGGTTGTGAGGTGAAAAATAATAATAAAAATAAGGTAAAAAAAATATAGGCGGAGCTTGTCCATTGTGTGGTTATCTCGTCACGCACGACATTATTATTTACTAGCAGACTCGTGCCCACTTCGTTGGACGGCGAAAAAAACGCGTCCCTTTTCTAAACATATTTCATTACTGCTCCACTCCTATTAGCCCATGCATGACACTCCCCGATAAATGGACTATTCAACTCAGATTTTTTTTTAAAATCGGTTCAGTAGATCCAGAGATTACCCCCTACAACGTCACAAACACACAAACTTTACCTCTTTATAATGATTGTATTTTCTTTCACGCAGTTCATCCACCCTTTCCTCTAACTTCTTACTCTCCATCTATCAACACAATAAAAATAATCCTGATTTTATAAAACGAGTTTTTTATGTTTAGAACTGGTTACTTTTACGCCACATCCATCACGACGTTACGTAGTAAAAGTGAACTGATCAAGGAAGGGCGCACTAAACAAAACAGGTGTAGTCTCTAGAGAGCTGAGCCATGTATGAGGGATGCTTTAGTAGCATTCCGATGTACGAGACCTTACCTATTGAAGTAAGAAGAATTATGGAGAAGGCATTATTTTTACTTACAACATTTTTCCTCATCATAACAGCCCATTAATGTCCCACTGCAGGGACGGGCCTCTTCCCGTGACGGAGGGTTACTTGGCCTACTAATACCACGCTGGCCAGACGGATTGGTATAGGGTTTAATTTCAAGTTTTCCTTCTTTTTATTTCGTAAAGATAGTAGTTACGGTAATTCCCTTAGTCGGTTTTTAAGACACCCATGGGATGAGATGGGGTGGTGACATATTATTCTTACTCTGTCACCACACGGATAAAACATTTTTCCCCAAGTGCTGAACAATGCTGTTAAAGAAAAATCCATCAAAAACAACTTACTGTGAGCAAGGGTCTATATAAATACCTGATATTAATAAGCCACGTTACCATTTTCAGGGTTTTGTAAAGTTTTTTACGACACATTATAATTTTAATGGTGATGGACTAAGGATTTATCCAATAACTAGTAGTGTACGGTTGCTCTGCACGAGGTTCCAGGTAAAAACCCCATGATTCTTTATGTGATCCGTAAATTAATGTTGACCGCGAAAATTTGATTTCTTTCTTTCTTCATCTATACTAATATTATAAAGAGGTAAAGTTTGTGTGTTTGTGACGTTGTAGGAGGTAATCTATGGATCTAATGAACCGATTTTAAAAATTCTTTCTGTTTTGAATAGTCCATTTATCGGGGAGTGTCATAGGCTATATAGTATCACGCTATGACTAAAAGGAGTGGAGCAGTAATAAAATATGTTTAATAAAGAGACGCCTTTTTTTCGCCGCCCTACGAAGTGGGCACGGGTCAGCTAGTAAAAAACAAAGCGCATCCATTTCTAGTTAGATGAATGTAGAAAGGATGTATATTTTTAGTTTGATCCATCGCATCTCCCGCAGGCTCAATCTGTTGAGCGGACGAGGGTCCGCCAAGCTTTAACATTACAAATTGGGTAACTTATACGCACTCCAATGTATACGTCAAAGGTAAAACTATAGTACCTACTGCGGTTTTTCAACTTTTCACTATTCATTAGGAATAAGATTTACTAAAATAATTGCGAGGTAGATAAGGGTGAAATAGTATAATAGGTACTCGTAAGTATTACTAAGTATACTTGCTCTCATTATTTCATCTCATCCTGTAGGTTAGAAAATTCCCAAGGGAAATATGGTGACGGATAACAAACAAATAATCTGAAACTTTCACCTTTTCAATATAATATTCCTGAATGTTAACATGACGAAATAAAAAGAAACAAAACTTGAAATTGAACTCTATACCAATCCGTCTGGCCAGCGTGGTATTAGTAGGCCAAGTAACCCTCCGTCACGGGTGGAGGCCCGTCCCTGCAGTGGGACATTAATGGGCTGTTATGATAAAGCCCGATTTACATATCGACAAGTACAGTAGCGAGTTAAGTAGTAAGTTATTCATTAAGTTGACTTAAATAGATCTCCATCCTATTTTTTGGCGAGATAAGTTGGCGAGTTTTGTACTTAATTTGCCAAAAAATAGGATGGAGATTTATTCAAATCAACCTCATCTGGGCCTTAGATTAACTAAAATAATTGGGAGGTAGATA
This sequence comes from Schrankia costaestrigalis, assembly GCA_905475405.1. Taxonomy (NCBI): domain Eukaryota; kingdom Metazoa; phylum Arthropoda; class Insecta; order Lepidoptera; family Erebidae; genus Schrankia; species Schrankia costaestrigalis. Next base: position 18,916,344 of record FR997829.1, on the reverse strand, counting down.
AGGGTGAAATAGTAATAATAGGTAAGTATACTTCCTATCATTATTACATCTCAACCTGTCGGTATAGCTAAAGGAAAATTCCTAAGGGAAAAATGGTGACGGATAACAAACAAACTGAAACTTTCACTGTTTCAACTCAACAACATCCCACATGTACGGTTCCTTAAAAGTCCCTACATTTTGGTCCTTCGAGCCGGATTTGAACCAGTGACCTATAGATTCTTTACAATATAATATTTCTTACATTGCGCAAGGCGTGTTCTCAAACTGAATAGAGCTTTTATAAGGAAGCTAATTTCACATACTTCGGTACCTTTTTTTTATGTAATGGGAGGCAAACGAGCCAGCAGGTCATCTGATGGTATGTGATCACTGCCGCCCATGGACACCCGCAACACTAGAGGAATCACTGATGCGTTGCCGACCTTTAAAAAGGGAGTACGCTCATTTCTTGAAGATTCGAAAAAAAAATAATTTGAAATCCATGTAAAACGTCTAGATTAATACGAACATTCATTTTCAGGCATGAAAAGATTTGCATTTACCGAGAATGGAACCTAAATTCTCTGCGTAAAAGACATGGACAGTACGCCTTAAAACTTGTAGGAACAATAATATTATTGTTATGATACACAAATCAAAACTTCACCATCCCAGTAACAAATATCACACAACAGACCTTTCCCTTAGATAAACTTACAAATTTACATATAATTTCAATTTCACATCTATATTTGTATTCGGGTAGCGTCCGAAGCGAGGACGAATAATTGCAGGACATTGGCTATCCTCGAATGTATTTCGGTCGTGGAATGTTTAATTTGTTGGCTAGTAAGATTTTTTTCGCGCTTGTGGGTAGTTGAGAATTTTTTGGATCATTGCTTTTTGCGATTTTGAAAATTGGGAGCTTTTAATTATTGTTTAAGTATTTTAATGCCGTAAACTTTAAATAGTGTTTAGGGAGACTTGACCAGATCTCCTTACGATACGCCATTTAGTCCAAACCAAGCTGGTATCATGCCATGACAAGTCAACCAATAAACACATCTTCTACTTTGATTAAATCCTCATTTTTAAAACAGTTAATAAGTTTTGCTTTACATCTAAATTATCCCATTTGAATATTTACGTCGACCGGGCAACCCTATAAAATGAACATCGATATTATCGCTACCATACAACAAAAAACCTCAGAAAGATTACCCAAAAAGAAGTTGAGCATTAATAATTATGAGGAACTTGAAGTTCGATTCGTCTCGAAGATTAATTGTTCAAATCGGTCCCCATTGTCCGGGACATTGTTGACGCTTTGGGACCCTTTTATGAATCTCGCGGACCATTGTTTTGGCCGGATTTGTAAAAAAAGTAAAAAAAAAGTTTCGGCTCCGTTGTCCCTGGTCTGCAAAACACTACCAACGAAAATTTGCGCTTTATCCTTCGCGTGCCACAAACTTTAATAGTACAAAACATATTTTTTCGACTGCAAACAAAAAATTGTAATCGTAATAACGAGGTCACTTTTTGTTTTTCGTCGGTCATTTAAAACTTTCATTAGTGAATTCGCGAGCGCTTAAAATTTTTCAATTTATTTCCTCTTGAACGTGAGATCGCTTGTGGAAATTTTCGCAGCGGTGATATACATCAACAGCACGTTATTATTAATTATTATTATCGATTGGTTAACTTCAGTGCGACCTTGATCCATTTCTTTATAGGGGAAAATTTAGTCTACTTACATACTAGTTGACAGACATACGTTTCCATTATGACAAAGGTTTGGCCACGTTATAAACTTCTGGGTATTTATTAGATTCGTCATAACTATTTTGGGTATTTATTAGATTCGACGCCTGTGATGTAACCGAGTATAGATGAATCTATTACATTTGTCTAAGAAAAAAAAAGCTTTTAAAAATGGACGTGTTTGCAGAAAGTTATACCAAAAATGTTATGTATTTCTCCAAACTGATTAAAGGGAAATTGCAAACTAAATATGAAAACAACAAAATAAATTAAATAACAAGGTCCTACGGCCTTCTGTTACCCCGAAGTTTTCATTCGACCCCATCAAATAAAGTAAATAAGAGTCGATATGTCTTTACTTACCCTCTCCGAGGTTTAACGCGAGGACCAATGGTCCCTTCAAACTTTACACTGATACGACCGCAGAAAATGAGAATGTTGTAGTCAGATAATTCTGTAAGGATTCTAATAATGTTACTAGGAATAATATAAATTAAATGTTAATTTAAAAAAATTGAAGCATCCTGCCTCATGCTTCAATATTTTTTAATTAATATTTAATTTACTTTATTCTTATAGAAATATAAGAAACAATACCTTCCTTTATTACAACCACTGAGTGTCATCGGATCGCCAATGATTACTCTGCTCATGGGTGACTATAACTAAAGACTGGCGGATTCTTATTTAATATTACTATTTAGGCTTGCCTTATAACTATAAAAGTTTAACGGCAAGACGTGCAGCTTCGACTGCATCGTATGGATTATGAAGTTACTAAGCTGCTTCACCAAATCACCACCTGTCTAGCCAAATTATTTCGTACCTTAAATCTTAATCAATAAGTTCAATATTGATATTTAACAGGTACGTAAATGCAAAGTTTAAGGAATATCAGGAGAATTATGTTTCTATTATTTAATAATAACAAATTGTCTAAAAATATCAGTAGTCAAACCAATATTTAAGAAAGGTAACAAATGTGACCCTAATAATTATAGACCGATCTCGCTGATTCCTGTATTGAGCAAAGTAGACGAGAAAGTTATGCACAAAAGGTTAACAGGCTTTTTTGAAAAACACGAGATCATAAACTCTAATCAATACGGATTTCAAAAAGGAAAATCCACTACACTCGCTACTTTTAAGCTTATTACTAAAATTTCCGAAAACCTTAACAAAAAATTGTGCTATATTCTTTGATATGAGCAAGGCTTTTGATTATGTGAAACATGACATACTGCTGGAAAAATGTAGAGCTTATGGGATACGAGGCGTAGCACTAGAATGGTTGCGAAGTTATCTATTGGATAGGAAACAATACGTTATTTTAAGCAGTATAAATTCAGAAAATATAGAGATAGAGTATAAATCTGAATTGACTTGCTCTACCATAGAAGTCCCACAGGGTAGCATACTGGGTCCTTTGCTGTTTCTCCTGTACATTAACGACCTCCCGAAGGCTACCACACATAGCTGTACTCTTTATGCCGACGACGTGTCTTTAATAGTTTCGCAAAAACCATCAACTGTAAAAAAATTTAATGATGTGCTAAACGAAGCAATTGCAGATATAGTGGTATGGTTGAAAAACAATAATCTTCAGGTAAACACAGCAAAGTCAACTTTTATCAATTTTTATAATAGAAAAAAGAATAATTGCAATTTGGACTTGACTTACGAGAATAATACATTAATAGAGTCTAATAATGTAATTTTTTTGGGAATTTGCCTTGATAATCAGTTGTCATGGAAACAACACATAGATAAAGTATGCTTAAAAATCAACCGATATGTGCACGTGCTATGGCGACTTACCAAAATTTCAAGCCGTCAGACGGCTTTACAAGCTTACCATGGTTACGTAGCATCAAACATTAGGTACGGAATATTGTTGTGGGGTGGATCCGTAGACTTTGAACGTGTATTTTTGTCACAGAAGGTATTAGAGCTTTATTTAATGTAGATCAGTTAACATCATGTAAACCACAATTTAAACTACTAAAACTATTAACGGCACCATGTATCTATATATTTGAATGTAGTATCTTTGTAACATCGAATAAACACTTGTACAAAACATTTGGTGACCATTGTAATTTTAATACACGTTATCCTGATCGCTTGTTATTACCCAGTATACATGAAAAAAAAAATGAATGAAATTTGAAATATATTCAAAGGTAAGTCTTTGAATTCAATAAAATATATTTCGAAAACAAATATATGATTGGTTGACAGAACAATGTTATTATTCAATACAGGAATACCTAAAGTAGTTTTTATTCGATGTGATTTTTATAATACACACATCAAAAAAGTCTAAGCAACATGCATGATATTACAAATTTACCATTTATATTAATTTATTTTACCATTTATTTTAATTATAACGTTGTATTTTATTTTTAAAATAATATTTTTAGGGTTCTATGATGTAAAAATAACAGCTGTTTTCTTTATAAGTTCTTTTAATAACAGAAATTAACAATATTAGAATATACAGGTACATAAGAAACTAAACTTTTTTTTTACAAATTGAAATTTCTTAAGAAAATGAATTTATTGTCAAAGAATAGGACAATTTAATACAAAGTATGGCCTCCTCTGCTATTCAGAACTTGTCGGCAACGATTATTCATTGAATTAATGAGACTGTTTATGTCATCTTGCGGTATTCGCTCCCAATGGAATTGTAGCAAATCCTTCAGCTGTTGGGTTGTTGTCACTCCGTCCAAGTCCTTCAAAACACGTCTCTGGAGCATGTCCCATGCGTGCTCGATGGGGTTGAGGTCTGGCGATTGTGCAGGCCAGGGCAATACCTGGATGTTCTCCGTTGCCAAGTATTCACTGGTTCGCCGAGCTGTATGTGAACGCGCATTGTCATGCATTAACGTAAAATCGGAGCCAAAGGTTTGTGCAAATGGATGGACATAAGGTCTGAGAATATCCTCAATGTAATTTTCAGCGTTCATGTTTCCATTTACAAAAACGAGCTCAGTTCGCCTGTTCTTCATAATACCCGCCCATACCATAACTGTTGAGCCGCTGTATGGATGAACTTCCTGAACGCACCTGAGTCTTTCAGTATTTCCGGGTCGACGGTACACTCGCACCCTTCTTGTATCAGGCCTAAACCCGAATCGCGACTCATCGGAAAACATAATTTTATCCCATTGTTCCTGGGTCCATGTTATGCGTTCTCTACACCATTCATTTCGACGAGCGCGATTCCCGTGACGTATCGGTGGGCACCTGATAGGGCGTCGAGCTCGTAGGCCGTACTCATGCAGTCGATTTCGCACAGTTTGGGGACTTACATCAACACCACTTGAATTTTGTAGCCTCAAACTTATCTCTCGAGCGGTTAACATCGGCTGGCGTCTTGCAGTCAGTTGTATGTACCGGTCTTGCCGAGTGGTTGTACTCCTTTTACGGCCTGGATGCTGTTCAGCGGGTTCCCCTGTATTATTGTAGCGCTGCCAAAGACGACAAATAACACTTCTATGAATACCAAAATGTCGAGATACCTGAGATTGATTACTTCCCGCTTGCAACATCCCTACAGCTCTTTGCATTTCATCTGCCGTCAAATGACGTCGCTCTATGACGTAAAGAATATCTAACAATTCAATTTTGTCGCCAACTGTATTTAAATGGTTGGTAAAATTATAAAATCAAGACTAAAACGTAGCAATTAACATGCACTCAAATTCAAGCAAATTCGCAGTCATTTGAATTTTATGAAAAAAAACAAAACATAATCGAAATTTTTTTACCTATACACTTGAAGTTTACTTACCTATACACTTTGAGTGAGTAAATACTTAGAAATTAATTAATATAAATGGTAAATTTGTAATATCATGCATGTTGCTTAGACTTTTTTGATGTGTGTATAATATTTTATTATTAGTTTTTTTTTTGACATGTTGATTAATTTGGGTTTTAATTTTATTGACATTTATTTTGTTAGAATTTTATTGGTTAATGTATTGTTATGTTTAATTCTGTTGATTAATGTATGTTTAAAATTCTATTGATTAATTTAATGCTATTTTAGTTTAATAATATAATTTAAGTTGAATGTTATTGCATGCCAGAAATGGTCAATATGTGGATCAAAGCAGACTGTACCAACTTATCTGTATTTTTTACCAACCCATATTCTGTGATTAAATGATTATGATTATGAAATCAGTTATTTGTTAACTGTCTAACATCAGTATAATAAATGTCAGTAAGTTTACTAATTTCCCTTAATATGTTATTTACCTGAAACACTCACACATAGCTAGTAACAAACACGCGCGGAGTGACCATCGTCACTACCGTCAAATATCTGCGTCTGTATTGTCAAACTTTTGTGCGCGATAAACTTGTGATGTGAGCACATTCTAATGTAGATACGAGGAAACGTAACGTGTTATACTATTACGTGTTGTGGAGTTCATTTGTTTTTAGTTAGGTTTCTATGTTCAATATGTACAGTTTTGCATAGATTCTTTAATATAAGTAACTTAGATTAGATTCTCACTTTATAAAAATCTTTGTGTGCATTAACATAAAACGTTTTTTATAATTGGCCTGAGTGTTTTCTGTGTATAACATGCGTATATTTACAAGAAAAGTATGTAAATAGATACATTCTGCGTTGTCTATTACCCGTAGAACAATCTCTTTTTATTCGGAACTAGACTTCTTGTGTACAATATGTGTGATATTATAGCTGTATAAGTAAGTTACCAATATCCATTATTATGTTACTTACCTGCAACACTCACCCTCACACATAGCTAGTAACAAACACGCGCGGAGTGACCATCGTCACTACCGTCAAATATCTGCGTCTGTATTGTCAAACTTTTGTGCGCGATAAACTTGTGATGTGAGCACATTCTAATGTAGACACGAGGAAACGTAACGTGTAATAAAATTACGAGTTGTGGAGTTCATTTGTTTTTAGTTAGGTTTCTACGTTCAATATAATTATGTATTTATAAAGTTTTGCATAGATTATCTACAATATAAAAATAAGTCGGGTTTTCCTTCCTAACGCTATAACTCCAGAACGCACGAGGCGATTTCCACGGTTTTGCATTCGTTGGAAAGGTCTCGGGCTCCGTGAGGTTTAGGTATAGCTAAGAAAAATCATCTTTTAATCACCAAAAGAAATGTTACATAAAACGAAGCCATCTGGTTGCGTAACGGAGTTCGCCTGGTTTGCTAGTGCTTAATAGATTGTTCCCGTTTCATGAACATTTTGTGTGCATGAACATGAATGTTTGCATTGGTCTGGGTGCGTTTTATGTATGATATGTTTGTATATAAAAAAAAATTGCTTAGCTAGAAGTATGTTTATGTATTATCTAGTAACCATACCAACAACTCTGCTTAGTTTAGGACTACAGGCGTTGCGTAAATGTGTGTAGAATATTATTATGATATTACGAATGTTCTAATTACTGGATTAGCCAGTTACCAATATTCGTTATTACATTATTTACCTGCAACACTCACACATAGCTAGTAACAAACACGCGCGGAGTGACCATCGTCACTACCGTCAAATATCTGCGTCTGTATTGTCAAACTTTTGTGCGCGATAAACTTGTGATGTGAGCACATTCTAATTTCTAATGTAGATACGAGGAATCGTAACGTGTTATACAATTACGAGTTCTGGAGGAAATAAGTTCAATTTGTTTTTAGTTAAGTTTCTACGTTTGCATTAACTATAAAGTTTTGTATAGATTTTTTTCTTACTTATCACATTAATTCGATTTCCGTTCCATGAATGTATGGATTGGTCTAGGGGTTTTCTACATAATATCCGCGTTGTATTTTCCAATGTAAATTAGAGGAGAAAAATTAAACCAATCTACTACTCAAATCTACTTGTCTGTCTGTGTTGATCCATAAATTCCAGTTTCCAAATGCATAGAGCCAATGAGAAGAAACCTAACAAACTGACAAATTAGATATACAATTTATGGGAGATAAAATAGTACCCGTAGATACAGTAAAATTTCTGGGTGTTTACATTGATTCACTGCTAAACTGGCAAAAGGAGATCACTACAATTGAGGAATCAGTATCTTCCGCGTGTTATGCTCTTAGAAGTTTAAGAGATGAAGTTAGCGTTAATCAATTGAAAACAGTGTATTTCGCATTGGTAGAGTCAAGAATTAGGTACAGTGTTCAGTTTTGGGGCTACAGCTATAAATACAATTGTGAAAGAGCCTTTATAATACAAAAACGAGCAGTCAGAACTATTGTTCGGATCCCACAGTGGGAATCTTGTAGGGAACATTTTAAGAGTCTACGTATTTTAACTGTGCCTGGGCTTTACATTCTAACTATATTGAGTCAATTGTCAAAACACATAACTGATTATGAGACTGAAGATGAAAAACTGATCAGGGAAAGCACGCGAAGGAAACACTTAAATAATAATTTTACTCCAACATTAAATATAGCAAAACATTGTGCACTTTACCAGAGTGTTAGATTATTCAATTTATTGCTAATTGAATTAAAAAAAGACGTGTATAACACACTTTTGTTCAAAAAAAAGGTAAAAGCCTTCCTATTGGATAAATCTTTTTACTCGGTGGACGAATTCACTGGTGGCTAAATTTGCTTATACATATAACTTAAATACATTTAATTATTATTTTTATTAATTTAATTTTGTAATGTTACCATTATTTTATTGTTGACATTTTAAATAATTTATTTTAATTAATTCCAAGCATGTTTAATGTTAATATTGATTTATTATTTCAAACGCATGTATTTTGTTTTTTATTTTTAACTAATTAATTTTAATTGTAATTTTTATGTTTAATTTCCTGTGCAATAATTGTATGTTCAAACACAATTGTAAGACATTGTTACTGAAATAAATAAATAAAAAAATAAAATAAAATAAAGAAACTCAAAGGTCTGGGTGATTCCTATGTCATAAAAATTTGAAATCTGTGTAACTTTTGTCTAGTACCTGTAGTGCAAATTCTTAAATGTAAGAACTGGACAGCGTTAATTAAATTATCACCGTGCTATAGACGCCCAGTGCTGGGCTTCTCCAAATATTTTTACCTTTCGCGTTGAGTGAACGTGGCAGGAATACCATATTTATTATAAAGAAGGCTTTGTCCAGCAATATAGTGCATCTAGACTAATAATGTAATGTAAACAATAACTAAATAAATATGAAATAGAACACTAATTTCGTTGTTTAACAAAGGATAAAGTCATAATAATGAATTATGTTATTTGACAAAGTTGTGAGTGTACCGATTTTGTTTGAATAACAATTTGAATGTAGTTATAATAATAACGTATTTTCTAAATAAGTTATTTTATTAATAGGTAACATCATTATAGCAGCCCTTTAATGGTCTTTTGCGAGGATGGGATTATACTACGCTGGCCTCTTAGTTCTGCTTGGGTTTTTCATTAGCTAACTTTGTGCGTGTAGCAAAAGATGAATCGAAGATAATTATAATAATTACATCAAAGTAATTACCTCAGTAGCGCAGCGGTTTCAGGAGCGTCTGCAGTACATGAGGTCGCGAGTTCAAATCTTATGCACGACAATTTGTTTGTGCGATCCACAAATTGTTGTCTTAAGTTTGGATTTTCTAAGTGTTCGATAAAAAGATGTTTGTAAAGTCTCCGCGATACAGTGCATGATCCATAGTGCAGGAATTGTATTAATCATCATCATCATAAAAGCCCATTAATGTCCAACTGCAGGGCCGGGCCTCCTCCCATGACGGAGGGATACCTCGCCTATTAATACCACGCTGGCCAGACGGATTGGTATAGGGTTTAATTTCAAGTTTTCCTTCTTTTTATTTAGTAAAGATAATATTCACGGATAGTCCCTTAGTCGGTTTTTACGACTCTCATGGGATGAGATGGGGATTTAACATGTTGTATTCTTACTCCGTCACCACACGGAGTTGTAGTAATAAATTTCTCAAAACATAAAAAATAAAACATGTAAACATCAAAAGCATTTGGTCGTTAAATCCATAGTAAAGCCTCAAAACGTTGGTAAATACAAAATTCATAGAAAGTTTCATTGTTAACAACAACATTTTATAATTAAGATGATAAATGCCCTGTCAGAGGGACTTAATAACAATTAATTAATAAAGCCGTCACTCGTATCGAAGGGAACACAGATGATACAAAGGATAGTTCGCTAATTAATGAAATCTGATTTTAGGTAAATTAATACTCTATTCTCTCTTGAATTTGTGTGGCGTTTGTGTCAGCGGATAACTAAGTAAATAATATAATATAATAAAATGTTTCTAGATACTAACTAACCAGGTTAGGACGGCGGGAAACCAATGGATGAGGAAGGCGCAGGACCGCACAAGGTGGCAATATTAGGGGGAGGCCAATGTCCAGCGGTGGACGTCGATTAGCTGATACTATTATGATGATGATGATTACTACTATTATAATGATTATACTACTAATATAAAATTGTTTTAAAAAAATTTAGGTGTGAAAAAATATTGTTTTTGTGTAAGTAAACATTGATCGTTTCCGTGTGGTGATAGCGTCACTTTTATCTCATCGTGTCTAGGTGAGGCTCTGAAGGTGTCGTTAAAACCGACTAAGAGAAAAGAAAAACATTAAATTCTATCAAATCAAATCACTAATCAAACTTTTTTCTCATCTAACAGATGGATATACACTTTTTCCAATTCTACTTCGCGTAAACCTGTGTTTCCTTCGTCCATTGCAACCGCAACCCTTATCAAGTCGTCGGTCCATTGCGAGAGGGATCTGGCTATTCTTCGTTTATGGCCACATAGCACGAGATTTTTTTAGACCGATTATACATAGTTGGGAGAAGTGTAAGTCGTTAAGTTTTACACCTAAATAAATAAATACTAATTTAAAATTATAAGCCGTGTTATTTAGGCAGACAATATTATTTTAAAAATATTAATTACAGCTCCAGGAAATGCCTCAAAAAAAGGACATGACAGGAGAAATACAAGCAGACAAAGAGATATTACTCGTATATATTTCAGTACGGATCCCAAAACAAAATAACAAAGTCTAAAAAAACTGTTGTTTTAATTACTACAGTAGCTTGGGGCTAAAGCTTTCATAAACAATTAAAAAATAATAAAACATCTCAGCGGAGGCATCAAGGTATACAAAGCTTTTCAACTAAAATCAAAGTTAATTAGGTTAATTATTGTAATGGACACAATTAACTTTGTATGTAAATTGTTAATTAAATTGTCTCTTTTAAACAAATGTTTTTTTCCCGTTTTATTTTTGTTAGGAACAAACTGTCTACGTTTTATTTTATAATTATCGTGTCGTATGATTTTAGACCATTTAACGTTAACATTTGAAATGATACACATTGCTGAACTAGTATCGTCTAGGGTAAGGTTATCCTTTCTAGCGCTTATCTGATGTCTCCGGCAAATGACAGTTAAAATGAACACCGTGTGGTTTTAGTTGGTTCAAGTCCTACATGCAGACACTGACAGTGTCGTGAATTCCTTTTGGGATTTCTAACTATTTAAGCATAGGGTATATTATGTCCGTGTGGTGACGGAGTAAGAATTCAATATGTCACCACCCCATCTCATCCCATGGGTGTCGTGAAAACCGACTAAGGGACTAACCGTAAATATTATCTTTAGGAAGTAAAAAGAAGGAAATCTTGAAATTAATTCTATACCAATCCGTCTGGCCAGCGTGGTATTAGTAGGCCAAGTATCCCTCCGTCACGGGAGGAGGCCCGTCCCTGACATTAATGGGCTGTTATGATGAAGCCTAGGGTGTTTAGTGAGCTATTGGATGTGTCTACTATACATATTATTGAAATCAATTTTAGCTAACGTAAGACGACTACTTATCGCGAATGTCTTTGTTGCAACCTACACTAGCAAAGGCCGGTTAACTGGGTCAATCAGTCCGGCTGGTTAACCCTAACTTCGAGCAAGAGGTCTTTGACTAGTATATGAATTTGGCAGTAATGATTATTTTAAATGTCAAATGACTAACTGTTGAAGCTTTTTATGAATAATGTTTCATTTCTGATACGACATCCTATGCAGTAGGGAAACCAAGTATTTTGAGTATGTATGGAGCCGAGATGTCAGAAGGCCAACAGTCACCCAGAGGGCAATGGAGAGATTTATGTTAGGATTTTCTCTTTGTGAGCCAATTAGAAATGAGGAGATCTGCAGGAGAACCAAAAGCGAAAACAAAGTAAATTAATTCGGTTAGTTGGTAGAACTTCATAGTAAAAAAAGAGTACGTAAGTAAATAAAAAGTATTTAATTATCAACTGCCAAACAATTAGTTCCTGTTCGAACCGTTCCACTAGGACAATCTGTTAAAAAGATGGCTGATGGTGATTGCGGTATTATGACACCCAGGCTGTTATGTTGTTCTTCCACTGTTGTCAGTTGTGCTGCTGTTCCTGAAGGTGTTATGACATCTGTCAAAACTCTGGCTACTTGTAACCCATCACTATTTGAAATATTTAAAATTAGAACACAGAATACACACAGCACTATTATTTGTTTCATTTTTTTTTTGTTATTACTTTTTCCGACCAGTCTTGATAGCAGTTTAAGTGAAAATGAGTGGTATCGTAAGAAGTAAGGTTTTATTAGGAAGCATAAATTGCTGTTGTTTGTGTTGTCTTTTAGGGTTCTATGGCTATTTGTGAAAAACAGTAAGAATTGAAAATACTATTTTATTTTCAACATTCATTTTAATAGACGAATTAAAAAGAATACATTTATTTGTTTTTTCATATTCACCTATGCACAGAATTGTTAATAAGTACCATTAAGTGGTGACAAGTAAAACTTTGATTTAGACTTCTTATATGTTAAGTTGCCAAGTTTACAGTAGATACAGTAATTCAAGAAACGTAGCGTGTGGTGACGGAGTAAGAATACAATATGTCACCACCCCATCTCATCCCATGGGTGTCGTAAAAACCGACTAAAGGACCATTTATTTATTTATTTATAATTAGGACAACTTACGAATCATACACAAAGACAATTAGATATACTTATTACAATATTTGGTGGCCCAAGCAACAGTGCTGATTCAATTACAAGTTGCCACGGCAAGCAAAACATTACACATTATTAACATTATTAATCAATTAAATATAGATTGCAATTATTTTTTTTATAAATGTAAAAAATAATGCAATTCTATTACGTGAATCATTATTTAAGTTTAAAAAACAATAAAATTTGGAATACAGTATAATTTTAAATTCAATAAAATTTATTAAAAACTTAACAATTTAATAAAAAATTAATAAAATTTGGAATACAGTAAAATAAAATTCAATAAAATTTAATAAAAATTTAACAATTTAATAAATAATTCAGAATATATTTTTTAATTCTTCTTTATATTTTACGAGGTTGTGCATAAACACATCGCAGTTATTGGCAATAGAGATAGTGTTGTACGCTTTTTGCAGTCTTACCAATGGAGAATGTAATCCTAGGTTGCTGTGAGAGCGCGATGGAGTGAAAAGATGTTATGTATTTTTGCGAGGCAATTTATGAGGAACGTTAAAACGCAAATTGGTGAGCAAATGTGGACAGTCGATCATGTTATTGACTGTCTTGTAAAGTAATATTTGATCAAGATACTCTCTTCTCTTTCTAAGACTGTTCATCTGGTAAAATTCTAGGCGGCTGTTGTAAGATGTGAGTTGTTTTGCCATATGGTTTTGGTACGAAAGATGGTAAACAAAACGCTTTTGCACCCGTTCAACTGTATTAGAGTGAATTTCATACTGAGGAGACCATACAGCGCTGCAATACTCCAGACCTGATCTAACTATACTATCAAATATACTAATTTTTGTTAAAGCATTCTTAAAATCCCTACAATTTCTCACCACAAACCCGAGAAGTTTATACCCGTTAGACGCTATATTTTTAACATGAGCATCGAATTTACATTTCTTATCGAAAGTGACTCCTAAATCTTTGTAGACATCTACAGAATTGATTTTATTATTCGAGATGAAATACGATGCGTTATTCGATTGTTTTTTTCTTGTAAAGTGCATGTAATAACATTTATCAATATTCAAAATCATTTTGTTGTCGACGCACCACCTCGCCAAACGATTCAGGTCCTCCTGAAGAAGATTTGCATCGGCGGCGGAATTTATTGACTTTGCGATTTTTAGATCATCAGCGTACAAATAGCTGAGATAATGGTGAAAGCACGTAGTGATGTCGTTAATAAATATGTTAAAGAATGTAGGCCCGATGTGAGATTCCTGGGGAACCCCAGATGATGCCCCAAAAGGTTCAGAAGTGAATCCACTACTCGACACGTGCGTTCCCTCAGATATGACGAGCATCAGTCAAGTATGGAGCCATTGATACCAAACATTGCTAACTTATTTACAAGGATATTATGATCTACCTTATCGAACGCCTTAGAGAAATCCGTATAGACCACATCCATAGGAGTTCCCTTATCTAATGACGAGATCAAGTCAGTCGTAAAAGACACCAAATTAGTCGTAGTTGAGCATGCTGATTAGGTGTGATCATAGGTCTAATGTGCCATGTGATAAATGGAAGTACCAATGACTCGAATAGTTAGACTGGCAAAAACAGGAAGTATAGATATAGGCCTATAGCTGGTAACAAGTTCGACGTCTCCAGATTTATGTATGGGCACAACCAGAGCATTTTTCCACGCTGATGGAAATGTACCAGTGGATAATGATCTATGATATAATTGGTTAAAGGGTAATATAAAAATTGGGCACAATTAATTGCAAACTATGCGTGAATATTATCTTAACGAAGTAAAAAGAAGGAAAACTTAAAATTAAACCCTATACTTATCTCAAGTATCCCTCCGTCACGGGAGGAGGCCCGCAGTGGGACATTACAGGCCTATTATGATATGATGATGAATAAATAATTATTTAATCTCATTTAAACTTGCTGGTATTAAATTGTACAGAACCATAATTCCTTTACAGGATACACGCTTACTCATGTAATATTTGAAATATAAATGTCGAGGTGATTTCATTTTGGCAGCGACATAATAATTAAATGTACAAACAAGGTAAATCTGAATGTCACATATCGTTTAATAAAGGTGATAATATTTGAGTCAGTATTACTTAAGATTCCAACAAAATATCACTAAGTGTGAATTAATACGATTCCTTATATTTCTCAGAATATTCTGTAAAGCCCGATTTACACATCGACAAGTACAGTAGCGAGTTAAGTAGTAAGTTGTTGATTAAATTGATTTGAATAGATCTGGCATCCTGTTTTGTAGCGAGTTAAGTACGTAGTAGCCCCCTTTCTCGCGTCTCGCCAACTTAACTCGCCAAAAAATAGGATGGAGATCTATTTAAATCAACTTACTACTTAACTCGCTACTGTACTTGTCGATGTGTAAATCGCGCTTAAGGGTTATTTATAAATAGTCTTCTTTACGAGGAAAAATATCTTAAGGAATTTTAATACATCTGTCACGAAGTACCTAATCCCCGATGTACCTAAGTGTTTGATGTCATCAGGTTAAATACAATATGCTAAGTCATTAGAAATATTTGATCTGAGAAATGACTCAAATCCACATCCTTATTCTATACTTTTTAGATATATTTTCAAAGAAAACATAGTCTCTTACACGTTTTGTAAGCTGTGAATAGTAATTGTAGGTTTTAGTGTATTAAGAGCTATATCATCATAACAGCCCATTATTGTCTTGGTTTTGGTAAAACTTTGAAAAATTTCTCTGTAGGTATAATACGTAAGTATAATGTAGGATTGTAATCCAAGACACATATTATGTATCTTTAATTAATTAAATATACAAATAATTTAAAATATGTTATGCATGAAAATAGAATAATAATATTGTAATACTTTAAAGATAGAATAATAATATTGTATTACGTTAAGACACAATTTTGTTATATTTGAATGTCAATAAGGCAAAACATACGACCAGACGACCTCGGTGGCGCGCCGGTAAAGCCAGCGGCTGCCGCGCATGAGGTTGTGGGTTCGATCCCCACGCAGGACAATAATTTGTGAGATCCACAAATTATTGTCCTGAGTCTGGGTGTTATATGTGTCCGTTAATTGATGTTTGTAAAAGTCCCCGCGACACAGGGCATGATCCCTAGTGCGGGAGTTGTCTTTTTTTTAATGATAATGATAGAGCACTAAGTATTGTAAAAGCTCAAGACCTCTTATGAACTTCACCTATGTTTAGTAAATAAATTGTTCTGATTACTGATTTCATGCTGACAAATGTATGACTTGTGAGAGGATCGAATCGACAAATGGACGTCAATGTCTAATTCGAGGGCAAACATCTTCTAGGAAATACACATAGTTATGCAGCAGGTCCAAGAGCCTTATTAATACTATTATAGACGTTATTGGCTATTCTGCTATACCCTCTCTTCAATACAATCAATGTTTTGGCAAATACAATTAGCCTCTTTGGCTTCCTCTGCTCCGTAGGTTTCCTTTGCCGCCTGTATTTGTGTCTGCGGTGAATTTGAATCTCGAATGCTAGGGCAATAGCTGTGAAACAGAAATAATTACAGTGTGCTTATAATGCTTGGTAGAGTTCATTGATTGCAAGAAATATGCAGTGCAATTAATTCAATGAAAATTATAGTTGTTTCACGGATAGTTTTCTAAAACTTCAGAGAGTTGGTAGTTATCCTTTGTAATATGAAATTTCATTTGTTTTAAAGATTCATAATCATTCCATATTTTTCAAGATGAAAACCTTAATTATTTACCGATTAAAAAATAATGGCAAAGTAAAGAACTTCGTTATGGGTATCCAGCCATATTCCACAGTCGCACAGAATTCAACTAAAAATATTTATTTTTTAAATGGTTAAGAAATTATTTAGCTCTCAGGTAAAAAAAAATGCAATTAATTTGGGAATCTCCTTCTCATTTTGAAGTCGATTAATAAATAAGTTTAAACATTTATGATTTCACTAGCTTTTGCCCGCGGCTTCGCTCGCGTTAAATTCGGGGTAAACCTGTTCCCCTTTCCTGGACACAGAAGAAAAAAAAAGTAGCCTATGTTACTCTCCATCCCTTGATCTAACTCCACTTAAAAAATCACAGTTTTGGAGTGAAAGAAAGACAAACAGACACACTTTTCCATTTATAATATTAAGTGTAGATTTAGTGCTTTTAGTTATTTATGTGCTAAACAAACTAGCTAAATCGTAGTTATACACAACGGCAACGTTGGTAAAACAGTCTGACGATTAATCCAAGGTACTTCTAAAGGCACTTGCGTTACAGGCGATTAAACGTAAATAGATGACGGTAGTTTACCTGCTAACGAGTGACCAATTACGAGCAAGCAGAATGCACCGCGTAGCATCCGCAATGATACCGGATCTAAACCTTTTGTTGATTCTGGTTCAGTCTATTAACAAAAAAATTTTAGTGAATTATTGGAATCATGGCTTTCTCTTAGTCGAATTTTGCGACACTAACGGGATGGTAAACAATGAAAGCGCATTATTAGTCCAAAATCATAACATCCCATTAATGTCCCACTGCAGGAACGGGCCTCCTCCCATGACGGAGGGATACTTGGCCTACTAATACCACGCTGGCCAGACGGATTGGTATAGGTTTAAATTACAAGTTTTCCTTCTTTTTATTTCGTAAAGATAATATTCACGGATAGTCCCTTAGTCGGTTTTTACGACACCCATGAGATGAGATGGGTGGGTGGATTCTTACTCCGTCACCACACGGTAAACAATAAAAGCGCATTATTAGTCCATAAACACCTAACCATATCCATTTGAAATTACATTTTGAAACTTAAAAGTAACATTGGCGTACTTTACCGGTGACTGTGCTGTAGTATCAACGATATCGCTACTCTGCTTATCACTCTCAGTAACAGGAGCAGACCTTCGAGCTTGTTCTGGAAGGTTCTTGTACTCGTCTGTCGTCATCTTTCCAACTATACCAGCTTCGAAAAGTGTCATCACACTGTGGAAAAAATGTTGGTTATTGTTATTGGTGTTTTTATTTTGGACAGGCTGTAACAATGGTTGATGGACATCAGCAAACGTAGGTAATGGCGATAGGGAATACTCTGAAAGAACTAACAGGGAACTAATCTGAGCCATTCTTTGAAAAGCCAGGTGGTAGTATTCGGACCGAAGTGGGTGTCTAAAGATAATATGTTAGGTATGGTATGGTTAGTAGAAAATCGCGTTCTGTACTCTCTATGGCGCAAGGCTTAAGTTTAAAAATGTTTGTATTATTATTAGTTTGATTGTTGCTTTCAACGAATCAAACCATGTATAAACATGCAAACATTGCTACGAAATATTAATGTATAGCAATAACACTCTTCTCTCACATTTACAGAACGCTATCCAGTCCCAAAGATAAACAGAACTAATTAACAAAATTTTATGGAATAGTAGTCACACTAAACAAAGAGATCCCAAGACCAAATCAAACAGTCATGTGCATGCACACAAATGTTTGGTTTGATTGCTACATGCACTACTCACTGCCACTTTAACCGGGCAATCCTATGCGCTATGTCAGTTACTTTGCATCTGTACAGTTCAATTACTTTCTGATTAGATTACGCAGCAAAACACAGCGTATAGCTCTTGCTATTATCCTTTGTTGGCCATTATGTGGATTTGAGTCTTCTAATAAGGCCCACTCTCCGTGTGGTGACAGATTAAGAATACAATATGTCACCACCCCACCTCATTTTATGTGTGTCGTAAAAACCGACTAATGTAAATATTATCGTTACGAAATTAAAAGATGGAAAACTTGAAATTAAACCCTATACCAATCCGTCTGGCCAGCGTGGTAGTAGGCCAAGTACCCCACCGTTACCGAGGAGGCCCGTCATTGGAGTACACATTGTAGCAATATTCACTTAAAGTGTTTTATTTATTATTAGAAAAGACAACTCCCGCACTAGGGATCATGCCCTGTGTCGCGGGACCTTTTACAAACATCAATTAACGGACACAAAGAACACCCAGACCAGGAAAATAATTTGTGGATCTCACAAATTATTATCCTGCGTGGGGATCGAACCCACAACCTCTTGCACGGCAGCCGCTTGCGCTACCGTCGCGCCACCGAGGTCGTCAGAGTGGGACATTAATGCGCTGTTATGATGAATAAGGCTTATAGTCAGCAGTACAAGCCAATTAAAAGTTAATATTCTAGGTATTTGTCACTTACACATTATTAAATGTCTCCAAATACGGACATCCTATCTGTAAAGCTATAGCCGAGTATCTTGTGTAGAGCTTTTCGCTTAAATGAAAGTTGTGGGAACCTGAAACAAGTCAAGACCAAGCAATGTATTTCTATTTTTGTGCGTTATGTTCCTCTGAAGGTAGTCTAAGCTACCTAAGAGACATATGAAAATAAAATAATTACAGAAAAAATAGGAAAAAGAGCAACTCCTATGTGGCAAGCCGTAACTCCAGGCGCTACGTAATGAGTTCTAATGTTGGTGGCAGATTTTAAAGGTTTGCTAATCATTACTGTAGTGTTCACCTCCAAAATTCACAGGATTCAATATTTACCTGTGGCATTATATTCATTATTTAAAAATGTATGAAGAAAATCCATGTGGCATTGTAAGTTATAAATTATAGTTAATTGAAATTCTTCCTACAATAATATGTGTTTACAATACATACCAAATCTTTCAGTATCATAGAACAGTGTTTCTCGACCACCGAGTACTGCAACTCTTTTGTGCGATAACAAGTGTCTGACACCAACTTCGACATTCACTACTCGTTGAAAGCGCTGTCGTCGCATCAGACGCGCTAGGCGGTCGTATACTCCTGTACCGTTCTGCGATGAAACAAATAATCTTATAATATTCCATGAATAACCTGCACGGCAATTCTCGTTCCTTAAAATCTTTAAAAATTCGGTTAAGTTAACGATTTTAAGGAACGAGAATTGACATTAAAACTTGAACGTTGATACCGATTATTCCGATACTTCTGCAATTTTGTTAACATGAATGGTTCAGAAAAATTCTATTAAAAACTTATTACTTTAGTCACTTTAATGAAATCTCTATGAAGCTTGTAAGTATCTTTTTTTTATCTTCTGCTCCTCTTTTTCGGGGACCCTCCATTATGCACTTCGACCCAATCGGATAAAAAAAAAGTATCTAATTAAAAAAAAAGCTAGTTTTTAGAAATTGGTCTAGTAATTATAAACAAACGCGGTAATAAACAAAAAAAAATACAACCGAATTGAAAACCTCTTTTTAGAATCACGAAAAGTTAACACTACTTACTTCCAAAATAGCCAATGAAGAACTGTGACTTTCAACCAAAAGTTCATAACCGTAATCTCTCATTGCTTCTTCAAGTGCCGGCAAGGTTCCTATAGGCTTTTCTCTAGCGGGTTTTGCCATCAGACTAGTAAGGTTTGCGGAGTACATGTCACCGAGTACATAGGTTGCTCCGAGCGAGATTAGCACGGAGACGAGTCGTGCCTTGTGAGTGCTAGATGGTTCTTTGCTGGAGGCTTTAATAACATGACATTATAAAATGGATAGTGTTAAAGCCGACCAAAAAATGTTTGCAAATACAAAAATAAAAAAAATCAATACACTTTACTAAAGGAAGTTTAAATAATCACTTCTGCTTGGAATGTATATGGAACCTAAAAAATAAAGGAATTACTGCAGTAAGTAAATAAAATGTTTTTTTCATGTTTTGTTTTAATTTTTCAAACGGACGCGTCTAGTCAGTACTAAAAATATGTAGCCCGGGTCGTGTTTCGCTAGTGCGTTGTTTTTTTAGGTGTATTCACTATAGGTGTAAATTTTATATAGACTTATATTGGATCAATGTTATTAATATAATATAAATACATCAGTTATTATTGATATGAAAGTGATAAATATTGTATTCTGTAGTAACTTTAAGTGGAACTTACATTGTCTCAAGAAAAGCGATGTGGTAAACCAGCAACAAGTAGTGAAGAGTCCAAACTGATCGCTTTTACGTTTCTGCCACAAAGATGGCGCTGCGATTACTACCCAAAGAGCTGGACCTGTTATAAGTAAAGTGGCACCAACCAGTGGCCACACCTGTGGATGCGATAGGAACTAACTTTATATCGAATCAGAATTGAGATACCTTAGCGGTTATAATTGGGTGATTAACATGGTTTTAGTAGAAAACAAGTAATGCAGAGCTGATGAGGTAGGGAGTTTTTCGAAAAAGAAGCCAAGTACCGCTGTTACAATATTTTATATTATATTTAAAATGTTATCTAGGTTTATTTATTAACAGTTGTTAGTAGATTTACAGTCATCAATAAGTGAAAATAATTATCCATGTAGGGTCTAAGAATGTACTATTCAATCCAAAATTTACACAAACCCAGATCCTAGAATGGCTGGCTAGTATTGTCGTGTAGGTCTAATTCCATGATACTTGTAAGATCGGAGGACGCCGATTTCTAAAGTGAGACACTAAAATGATCAAGGAAGGTTCTTCCTAAAACGGTTAGCGCCCGAAGATACTAACGGTCAGTTGGTTAATAAGCATAAAACGAAATACTTACTTCCCAACGAAAAGGTCTGATGACAGCTAAAGTTTCACTGAGCTTAGCTGGAGCATGTGTAAGAAAAGCACCAGAGTCGGCAAGAGTCAGAAACGAGAATTCCACAGCTTGTAGACGTTCCCAGGTCATCGTTACATCTCCTAGGAAAAAATCTGCTTTCTGTTGGGAAAAAAGTACGTAAGTTATTTATCCAGCTCTAAATCTCAGTGACACAGGGATTTTTTAGAATCATAAATTTAACGGACACCATCAACATTTCGATGTTGGTATCTCATGGCAAAGTACCAGCCAAGACGGGCTTTTATGGAAGATAGCCGTAACCCCTGTCACGACTTAGTGTGGACAAAATAATAACATACATTATAACTTGTTTAACAGGACATGGTGCAAAAGAAAATTTTACATCTCAGCAAAAATGACAAAAAAGCTAAGAGTATATCGTTATGCTTACCCGTTTCCATAACAACCCAAGAGTCCCCGTAAAAGTTCCATTGCCAGACACCCAAGAACCCTGGCTTCTGTCCGGTGGATCATAGTATCTGTATCTAAACAAAAACATAACTTAAACCTATTACAATAAAATTGAAATTTGATAATTTAAGATTGTTTGTCAAGTATTGTACTTACCTAAAATTGAGCTTCTTAGAAATTAATGATAGCAGTTTATCGTCTCGACCGCCTGTCACTGTGATTGTTGAGTCGTTGTTGCTTTTGATGAAGTACCACGGCGGAGCCTTTTCAGAAGAAAATAATTATTTTTCCTTTACAAGATTACGAATATTTATCATAACAACCCATCAGCGATCCACTGCAAGTTGGGGGTACTTTAATATTTCTTTGTTTGCATTATACATATAAAATATGAAACTGTTAAATCGGCTGTACGCCTCATAGGATTTGACGGACTCTGTTGTTTAAAAGAAGTCGAAGAAACCTAACCATTATTGGTAAGATGTGTAGATATCCATCCCATGTTGTCTATTCTCCCTTTAGTTTAATGTCACATGAATTACCAATAGTCAGAGATAGGCACTGTGGATGTGATTGCTTTCGCTGGCTACAGTACCTTTTCACCTACATACAGTAATATTTCCATACTACTGCTTGCAGGTGAATTAAGCAAGCACAGGTGTGGGGGGCACAATTTCTTATACTTACATGAAGAACAGGAACGCTGAAGGTCCTTCCCTTAAAGTCTCGGTATACCTTGCCAACCCGTGGAAGTACGGGTGACTTATACAAACGACCTGACCACCAATTAACAAGAGTCAAGTGATTTAGACGATCCGGAGTAGCTTGATTGTAGTATATTCGAAACCTATAAAAAGACAAGGCATGAATTTAATGTCTTAGAACGATTTTACAGATCATTTAAGGTACAATAATTTCGAATAAATTACATCTTCTAGAAGTAATATTAATTTAGATTTAAAACTATGTTTTGAACATTGCTTATAAATATTAAACGTGAACACAGATTCACTTTTATACTGCCGTTGTTTCCATTTGTACAAAAATCAGCTCGAAACCAGTGTAACCTGTGCCGAAACGTCATGCTAAATAAAGGCAAATACGATGCCGCTTAAGGGTCGTAACACACATATTAAAACGTAAAGGGATCGGCATCGCCTCGCCTTTTTCCTCGGTGTCAAACAGCGGCGATCCGATTACGTTACAATTCCGATTAGTGTGCGTTGTTGTTAGGAGTTTCATACAAATAATACTGAACAGCTCGAGTTGATACGGTTGTTCCGTTTTGATACGTGTGCTACGACCCTTAATCTTCCATTTACGTTTAATATGTATCTATAAATATTAAGATTATTATCATCATCATAGCAGCCCATTAATGTCCCATTGCAAGGACGGGCCTCCTCCGGTGACGGAGGGATACTTGGCCTACTAATACCACGCAGACCAGACGGATTAGTATAGGGTTTAATTTCAAGTTTTCCTTCTTTTATTTCGTAAAGATAATATTCACGGAGAGTCCCTTAGTCGGTTTTTACGACACCCATGGGATGAGATGGGGTGGTGACACACTGTATTCTTACTCCGTCACCATACGAAGATTATTATACAGTTTATAAATAGAAAACAACTTACAAAGATAAATATAACAAAAGACAATGAAGAATGACAGTCCTTATTGTACTAAGCTAATAAAGTAGAAAAATATTTTCTTTGGAGCTTATAAAATATGGTGGGGCCAAGTCTCAATCGGCGTACGGCCCAATCGAATTACAAAGTACGTGATTGTCCAGGACTTTGTATTCGTCGTGCAACTATTGAACTTCAGAGGAGGCGAAATGTAATTTTTAGATATACCCCCAAGCGAACGTGGGTAGCAATCAGCCTGTGTTGTCTTATACTGGCGACGAAGAAACTATTGCCGATATTTTTGTTGATAAATCAGCTGCCGGTATTATTAATAGTCGATGTATAAAAACAGAACTGAATAGCAAAGTTTTATTTAGATCTCAATGCACAAATTTCGGGCAAGAATTTCAGACCATTCTTTTTTATTTAGTTCAAGTAGAAAGGCAACGGGTGGTATACCTGCTATGGCATCACTCTGTCGCCACTACTCTACCGGTCTGGCCAGCAGTGTGGAGGAGATATTCAAGTTCAAACTACTTGTGAGGTTTTTCACTTGATTAGTGGATTTTCAGGCGGCCATTTTTTAGTCTATCACCAAGCCTACAAGATGAAAAAAATTTTCATCATGTAAGCTTGACAGATGATATGATGAATAGACCATTTAATGGTCTAGGGACCATATTGTACCAAGATCTGTAATGAACAGGAATCGAACTCGAGACCGAGAAAGAAAAATCATTCAACATAACTTCCATATTTTATGGATAAATCAAAATAAAAATAAACAATTCCAATTCTGTAAAGAAATACTGTAATGGAAATATTGATAATATAATTAACGATAATGAAATAATCGGGAGGTCCGCCAATATAATTGGGTTATCGATGGCGAATGTTGGCTTACCAATATTGACTACTAAATGAACTAACAGATATTTGCAACTTTTTTTAAATTACAGAAGCATAAAGAACGTTCTAATAAATCTTTAAATGCAGTTATAGTAATATAGCATTACATTAGGATTGAATTGACTTCTTCCATTTTCAACGAATTGAATTTATTCACTTTAATTCTTTCATCATAATCATCACAACAGCCCATTAATGTCCCACTGCAGGGACGGTCCTCTACCCGTGACGAAGGGATAATTGGCTTACTAATACTACGCTGGCCAGACGGGTTATAGGGTTTTAATTTCAAGTTTTTCTTCTTTTTATTTTACGTAATATTCACGGATAGTCCCTTAGTCGGTTTTTACGACACCCATGGGATGAGATGGGGTGGTGACATAATATTGTATTCTTACTCCGTCACCACACGGAATAGTCTTTGAACTTAACTAAACCTGTAATGCCATGCAAGATAATTATTTGCGTGATCGATAAATGATTGTGTTGGGCTTGGATGTTCGCTGTGTCAGTTAATTTCATGTCTGCAAATGTCTCCACGACACTGCACTCGCTATCGCGGTATTTTCTTATGAACAAAAGGTCTTCATACATACGTCTTTATTGAAAGATAGAAAATACATTTATTCCTGCTGAAAGGTTAAGATACAATAAGAATACAAACAATTACAAATACAAAACAAAAATTAGGAATATAAAACAAAAAACATGACAAAGCCACATCTGTGCAGGAATCGCACCCTACTCAGCATAATGCTGCGACACACCGAACAGTATAAGCTTAGTCGCTTACAGTGCTGATTTTCAGTGAGGCCCATTATTGCCATTTTAATTCTCAGAATGCCTATTGGCGTGCCTATACTGCTTGCTAGAACGCGGTAGTCTGTTCAGTACATTACTGCTTTAATATGTCGTACCCATTGCCAGTTAACCTAAGATCAATAGAGCTATTTGTGTGTGTAACAGACACTAAATTATTCCATTTAGGTCAGGCGTTAAAATTGTACCTAATTTTATTTTAATTACGATCTTTCGTGGAACTAAAATGTTTATTAAAGTTATTTTTTGCTGGTAACATTTTAATTAGTATGCGAGTAGAGTTTTGTGTCGTTACTGATCTTGCTATGATAATCTAGACGTGAGCTTTGCTCAATTAACTAAGAGACAGGGCATTGACCTTCTGTCGTGGACACTTGTGAATATTCTGTTTTATACAGAACATTAATTATTAATTAACGACAAGATAGCATGGACCTGCCATGCTATTTTCGTTCATCACGTTTAAATGACTACCACACCTGAGTAGCGATTTTAATCCTCGCACAATGTGAACATTCGTGTATATGGACATGCCTTTGACTCCAGACTTATGCGATACATATACTTTTTCAAGTGACGGCCTCTGTGGCGTAGTGGTTATACAACATGACAGCTACGCAGAGGTCTCGGGTTCGATTCCCGCTCAATGCAAATCGTGTGCATGAAGATGATTATTTGCATTGGTCTGAGTGTTACTATGTAAAATATGTATGTATTTACAAAAAAAAAAGTATTAATATCCGTTGTTATGTTACCCATAACACAAGCAGGTAAAGCCTAGCTTACTTTGGGAACAGATGGCGCTTAGTACTGATGAACAAAAAAAATTCAAGCTTTATTTTAGTGACGCGCAAGGCATCTGATGTTTGACCAATACGATTGTAATCCAGGAACGGTGAAAACATAACGTTCAAGCGTCGTGATTAGCGTTATGTTGGTTCGCTTTTCATACAACGTTTACAAGACGTAATATTATAGGAAGGAGTTTTAGGAAAGGTGTGGTATTAGTAAAGAAAAAATAGTACTCACACTCTATCCCTAGGATTGGTAATGACAGCGATCTTCATTGCTTCTCGCATATTATTCAAAAATGTTTTAGTGACCTCGCCATAGGGCCAGTAAAACATATAGAGAAGGGTTCGGTGGATAAGATTTTTCTCGGTGAGCTAAAATGGCTAAAATACTTAAAGGTTTGGTATAAATTAGCGAAAACAACGAAAGGCGATGGAAAACATTGAAAGTTTCCGACTGTCACCTTATCAAGAACCATTTCTTTATCAGTTTCAGTTTCATTCATTTATTCAAAGTAGTACAACAATATTGTATCTTTTTGACGTCATCTAACACTACTTAATCTAAATTTAAAAACATTTCAAAGTTTAGAAAACTTTACCACCGCCTCCAAAGCGCTAGTAGAGAAGAAGAGGCGCAACAAACTCTACTGCTGCATTTTCTTGACGTCATAATTTTTACATAGGAGATAACTGTAATTAGGCGCTGCAACCATTGCATAGCATACATAACCATAACCAAGGATTATTCAATGATAAAGGTAGCGTCGTGATGTAGGTAGTACATAAAAGTGGGAGCACCAAATCACATTCATAAATAACTATCCAGTAGTAAAGACGTCGCTCAGCCAAATGACCCCTTGAATAAAAACTCAGAAGTGTATTAAAATGTAAATTTATTAATGTCAGGGTCGACCAGTCACCCCAAGTACCACCCGTTCACGAGTATAACGCAAAGGTCAGCCATCAACCCCCTCGCCATATTGTAGGGAAGGGATTGACCCGGCCTCCACGCCACCATAAGCAATGACATTATAGTGAGCATGACGAGTCCTGACAATAAGAGCAACAAAAAAAACTACAATTAGGGGAGATACAAATGGCAGAGGGACGCGCTTACTTCACATCGACCAAAGTAATTTTTTCTGCGAGTCCTAATTAATAGACCTATTTTAAATCCAGGCATCCCGGTCACTAACATAATTCTCAAGAGTGTAATATTCTTTGGCTACTAAACAACTTTTAATTTTTTCTTTAAATGAAGTAATCGGTAATTCTAATATCTCTACAGGTACTTTGTTATAAAGGCGTATACTAAGTGCCATAAACGATTGATATATAACACGACATATTCCTAAATATACACATTTTTCTCATAATCCTGATTTGAATTTGATGAGAAGTGTAGATTTGGTGACATAATGTTCTTTACCACATGCACAGTCGAGTAACCAAAAAGTTTTTAATTAATTTAAATACTATCAGAGAAAACCTGAAGCTCATTAGTCTTTCTTTGATAGTTACTTATACAGGGTGACCCAAACCTCGACGTTAACCCGAAACCAGGTGATAAAGCAAGTCACGCTGGTTATCAGAAAAATAAAAAATAAAACCTAAGTTGCATGGTTGTAAAGTTATAGGCATTTGTAATTTTTGTTTTGCTGGTTAACCCTGAATAATGCCTGTCTATACTTTAATAAAAAAAATAAAACCAGCTGTTCTAGCTTTCATAACAATAAGACTTCAGTTTTTACAAAACAATTAAATAAATTTATATTATTATTAATTTTTTTTTAATTTTTGAAAACCAGCCATGACTTGCTTTATTACCTGGTTTCGGGTTAACGTCGAGTTTTGGGACAGCCTGTATTTAACATTGATTAGTATCTTTTCTAGTAAATTCTTTGTCAGCGCGCTGTAGTTAAGGAGAAAAAAAAGTCTTGTTCACGACATCGTCTTAGTGTCTACAAAACGTTTAAGAATTTGACCTAAGAGTAATTACTTGTACTACAAATTAAAGTACGCTATTTACCTCAAACAAAATTTGTTCACATTCATTTGGCTCACAAAGTATAAGACTCGTTCTTTCTTCTGATGTATCTAGTGCTTTTCGTAGGAAATCAAAGTACTGGAACAAAAATAATTAAGATTGAGGTTTTTTCTATAAATACGTAGATACACATATCCGCGTGGTGACGGAGTAAAAATACAATATGTCACCACCCTATCTCATCCCAAGGGTGTCGTAGAAACCGACTAAGGGACTATCCGTTAATATTATCTTAACGGAATATAAAGAAGGAAAACTTGAAATTAAACCCTATACCAATCCGTTTGACCAGCGTGGTATTAGTAGGCCAAGTGTCCCTCCGTCACGGGAGGAGGCCCGTCTCTGCAGTGGGACATTATTGGGCTGTAATAAACGTAGATACATTCACGTCTAATTCTAATGGGTTTAGAGATTACTGAGCACCATCTGCTATGATCATTTCAAATTAAAATTGAACAAACGAGTCATGTACTCCTTCTTTCCCCTGACATCGGGTCCTTCAAACGTCGCGTCGTATGAAGAAATATTTGGCTGAGAAAGTGATTGCAACGAAATAAAATCTTTCTTGACTATTCGCACTTTTGATCATGCTTTGCCAACCATGTTAATATAAAAACGTGTGTTTTAAATCTATGCTTAATTTTAAAGCTTATTTTTAATTAAAGGCAATTTTTATTTACACGTTTTTGGCCTTTCTGCTTAGAAGATATTTAAAAAAATCTGATAGAGTGTCTGTTACGTAAAGATGGCGGTACGATTAAAAAAAATACAAAATCCTTTACTTTGAAGTTTACAAAATAGAGAGAGAACCTTTTCTTTATTTTCTGTAGTCACGATGTTTAAATTAATTATCTGTATATTGTGTTCATTTAACAGACAAAGTAATTCGAAGATATCTTGAGATCTGTAACAATAGAAATGTAAATAATTAGTTACAGGTTTAATTAAGTACAGTATAGTTACTAAGTACTAGTCTATACTAATATTATAAAGAGGTAAAGTTTGTGTGATTGTGTGTTTGTGACGTTGTAGGGGGTAATCTCTGGATCTACTAAACCGATTTCAAAAATTCTTTCTGTGTTGAATAGTCCATTTATCGGTATTTAGTATCATCACGCATTATGTAGTATCACGCTATGACTAATAGGAGTGGAGAAGTAATGAAATATGTTAAAAAAGGTGACGCGTTTTTTTCGCGGCCTAACGAAGTGGGCACGGGTCAGCTAGTAATATTATAAAGAGGTAAAGTTTGTGTGTTTGTGACGTTGTGGGGGGTAATATCTGGATCTACAGAACCGATTTTAATAATTCCTTTTGTGATGAATAGTCCATTTATCGGAGAGTGTCATAGGCTATATTACTTTATACTATGACTAATAGGACTGGAGCAGTAATGAAATAAGATTAAAAATGTGACGCGTTTTTTCGCCGACTAATGAAGTGGGCACGGCTCAGCTAGTAAAATATAATTTAGTTTAAGCTTAGTTATAAAAGAAAATAAAAGTTTTAGTTTGCGTAATTGTTTCTGGTTTTCTTAAGTTTTTATTAAGGGTTGAATGTAGCTTTTGAAGCTCGTTATTGCGACCAGCACCCGCCAGGAATGTTTGAGTAATGCTGGTCTTCTTGCCATACTGACTTTTTATGGGTGAGAGAGGTATACCGAGGTTTTTTACTCGGTACCTCGTACTTCCATTATTACTAAAACAATAACAATCAACTTTTTATGTTTGCTATCTCTGCTTTTTGCGTTTTGCCTTACCCGACAGGGTCCATAAATGATACTTATGTTTATATATTACACCTTGTAAATACTTATGGGCTAGGCTAGTTGATTGATTGATTGATTGAAATACTTATGGAGTGCATTAAACGGTTTGAGTTTACACAAGTTTAATGATAGTAAGACCCAAATGATAAAAAATCTCCGCGACACAGGGCTCCATTGAATTAACATTATTTGCATCAAATAACCAAAGCTTATTTTAATACAATTTTCCTCCAGAAATTAATACAAAAATGAAGACCGACGAAAGGGGTAAAATTGTTATTTTTACCTTACCTTATGTTTGTAGAGTTTCCTCTTACAACTGTTATGCTTTTAGTAGGTAGACCTTCGGCTATATCCTTGACAGCCACAGTGAAGTCCGAAGGTAGTCGTGTCATTATGTTTGACGTTATGTATTCGATATCAAAGAGACATAACCGCTTGAGTGCCACCCGCTCGTAAATAAAAACCCGTTGAGTGCCAATCAAAAACGTTATCGCATGACGATCGGCGCCCCGTCTGATAAAAGTTTAATTTATGAGCTTTATTGTAAGGAGTTTAATTTCAAGTGCTGTTTTTGTTTAAGCTTATGAATAGGGCTATTCTATTGTGTCAAAATTGTATACATCTGTTGAGTCAATGTTTGTACAGCTAAATGTAAACATAAGTCATTGGAAAAAAATACTTTGCATGAGTATATTTTAAACTTGTAAAAACTTACCAACTGTTTCTACAAGACACTTAATACAATATACACGCACACAAATTCCCCACAAAGTCACTAACACACTTTAAAACGCAAACTAAACTAAATTAAAAACATTTTATCACAAAATCTTGGGAGTGACTTCGCGCGAAAGCCACTCGAACATAGACTGACATTTGTGAATTTATTTCTAATACTTTTTGTTCTTATGTTGGCACGGGGTCATTTTAATTGTATAGGATAATATGTCTAGTTTAAAATAGAAGGGACAAAAAATGAGCAAAAGCACTAGTTGGAAAGAAACAAAGCTTATAAAACCCGACTTAAAAAGAACACGTCTAATAGGGACGATCGTCCCTTTAGGCACGCTACGGGTAAAATACAAAAAGGGACGATCGTCGCTTTTGGCACGCAAGCGGATAATATGCCGTTTGTGTATAGAAGTAGGAGGAATAACTTCATGTTATTTAATTCAAAAACTAAAAAATTACTTTGACAAAACAAGCAATTAAGCTATTTAGTTTAACTATTGGAGTAAATTAAAACACGTATTTTAGCGTGTCGGTGACGAGTTAATAATTAGCACTTTTAAAAGTTAATTAATGCACTTATACTGAAATGGAAATGTGATTACGTTACACAGATAAAGGGTGGTATGGAAAATACACAGCGGAAAAGGTCAAATGGCAAAAGGAAATATGGTAGAATGTGGGCTGATGATACTATTGTAAGGACAGTAAAACCGAATGGATTAAAATGGACAAGGTCATAGCAATAATTATAGTATTTGCCAAACTATCCCGAACTTGCACTATGGATACTAGACGGCGAATAAAGATTTGAAATACTTTTGACATATATTTGTGTACTTTTTTATTATGGCACACAAATATTTGTTTTTAGCGAAAATCGAACCCGAGACATTAGCGCAGTAGTCACATTCTATTAATACCACTCCATAGACGTAAAAGGTGATGTAGACCAAAGAGAACTTAAAAGGTTTTATATACCACAAAATCAAATAAAGATAAAGAATTATCCACACTCTCACAGTAAGAATATCCTTATAAACGTGTGTAAAGATAATAATATATTTCACTCAGATTATCCAATCAATTGGTTTTCGAGTACATTGTTCATCAATCGAACTCTATGAACTGTATGAAGCCTAATTTTTCCTTCTAATATATTACATATTTCTTAGGTATAATGTGCTAATAATGGTAGAGATTAATATAAAGAACTGACAATACTCTGATCTTACCTTTAGTGCAAAGTGAAGGAAAGTAATGTATTTATTACATTACAATTTTTTTTTTACCTATAAAGCTTAGGTACGTGTATAGTCCGGAGACGCGGGTTCGAGTCCCGCCTCGAGTATCAATTTTTTCCATTGACTCTCTTCTTTTCGGATTTTTCTAGTTATAACTCTTTGCTCTTCGTGGCACTCTAGAGAACAAGCGCGTAAGCTGATTTTGTTATTTCTTGAATTTCTACCAGGTGGAGTGATACACGTTGGTCCATGACCGATGGAGACAACTCGCTAGGTTAAGGGATTCCTGTGACTACGATCCTCAGTAATGAGGACCCGACTAGAGAGAGAGAGAATCTATCGTTTTAATAACTAGCAATTGTCACTAAAGATAATGTCTTCATATTTATCAAAATAAAATTACTGTGACTTCCTACCATCATATTGTGTAAGAATTGAAATTCAACAAGCTATGTCATGTCATCATAATTATATGTTTGAGTAGGTATTTTAAAATCCTCTTTATGTTTCTTGAATTGAGGATTGATTGAAATTAATTACGAACCGTTATCCCCACTTTAGATAACTATAGGCAATACAGTAAAACTATGTCCAATCTGTTAATTTTCCATAATCTTTGACATTACGCAGCGAAGTATATCGGGTCCCCCCGCGGGTCAGTGAATTGGCATTTGACGAGTTAAGTGGCTACTTTTACTTTTTCATCGGAAGGGCTCACATGACCGATGGTTTGAAAGCTTTACCGTGTTGCCTTCTACATTGAACACCTTTGGGTTTGGATGGCGTTATGCGACAGTCATTTACTTCTTCTATGACGTGTATTTGTTTCAAGAATAATTTTGATAGGAAAAATCAGTGTTTTATGTGAGGGTTTTAAAGTTTATTTTAGTTTTTTTTCGGGTATGTAAAGATTTATGGTGGTAGCGTAATTTGAAGTTATTAATTTTGTATTACAAGTATTGATGGAATTATTCATGTAACCTTTTCGATGTATATAGATAATAGTCTTTGATGAATATAAAGTAATAAAATTACCTTAAAACATGTAATGCTTGTTGAACTGCTAAGCAATATAGATTTACATTGAGCAGAAAATAAACCTGAGGCATTTGCGTAATAGTTATAGACTATAACCATGACGGCAGAGACAATCATTATTAGATGGAGATCTAGTCTATCCTCTGGGATATTTCAAAGCTATAATTAATATATATTACTCCGTGTGGTGACGGAGTAAGAATACAATATGTCACCACCCCATCTCATCCCATGGGTGTCGTAAAAACCCACTAAGGGACTAACCGTAAATATTATCTTGAAAAAGTAAAGAGAAGGAAAACTTGAAATTAAACCCTATACCAATCCGTCTGGCCAGCGTGGTATTAGTAGGCTGTTATGATGATAATTAATATTATGTTTCAAAATGTTATTGCTTACTACTTATGGAATAATATCATCCATAGACATGATGTGAAAAACTGACAACTTACGCTGAATTATTGATATGTACAAAATATCACAGGCTGACCTATAGAAATTAGGTCATAATATCATCATAACAACCCTTTATGTCCCACAACAAGAACGAAAGAAAGGAGGTTTTACTCTTTTTAGAAAAAGAAATTAGTGTCTATTTCAAAGAACTACATAGATGTGTATTATTATACTCATTTTTACACTACTACGTGGCGTCGGCGTTACGACCACTGTGCCTTCTTAGTACTCATCTAAGCAATAGTGTTAAAATGTTACTGTGTCTGATAGTTGACTCATTTTACAATTAAAATAAGCTCAAAGAAGAAAATATGTGATTTCAGCCCCTAAAGGGGTAAAACAGGGGATGTTACATTGTAAAGGGATAGGAATGATTAACCTTGATTGTCATAATGTAGCCGTAGCTTAACATTTGTAAGTCGAATACCTTATTTAATATTATACCATTCCATCAATTCAGTGCATACCTGACGGCTGTCATCTCTGTATGTGAACTCGTTACAGTACGCATACATACCTATGTATATACCTACCTATACAGAGGTGTGCATTACCGTTGTATCACAGCGCCACATCCCGTTAGGAGCACGCAGGAAACTCTACTCCGATTCTGTTGGCAACGACGAATACCACCTTACGGTGTTTGGTGTAAGTGTAAGATGCTTTGCGATTTAATCGAAATGTTTTGTGAAATGATCATTTAATATTTTTACTTATTTGATAATAGAATTTCCCCAACTTGAGTTTTTAAATTTGATACATTTATTTATTGTTTTATTTTTTTATGTTACTCATGCTGGACCTACATTCCTTCTTATAAATACATTTTTAATGATGACTTTCTTTTTTGCTCTCCTTTTTTTATTTCTTTTCTTTGTTTTTACTTACTTTTGTGTGAAACTACTCTTTTTATTGGATGAAAGCTTTTTCTTCTAATTTTATTATAAACTAATATATAATGTGGTAATAGATTGACACCCATAATAAGAAAACAAAAATATGTTCTCTAATTGGTGAAAGATTACGAATACACGGTGTCTCATACTACAGGGAGCCAACCACAAGCTCTTATAGCAATATTATTGTAATCTTACTTAGGCTTTTCGTACCAGGAAGTGCTTAAAACAAGCTTATAATAATATTGAAATAATATTGGTTTTTATTGAAACAATATAGCAATATTGAAACGATATTGTTTCAATATTATATTGTTTTAAGCACTTCGTGGTACGAAAAGGCTAAGTAAGATTACAATAATATTGCTATAAGAGCTTGTGGTTGGCTCCCTGGTGTCTTTAAAACTGACCAAGCAAAATGGAGAAAAACTTATCTCAGCAAAAAGAAAAACATATGACATGATGACAAACTCAAAATGGTAGGGTTTGTTTCGAGTTTTATCGCATAATTTTAATATTTTTGTTAGATAGTCCTTGGCCGTAATTACAAACAGCCTTAACAAGGCTTCATAATGTAGAAAAGTGCTTTCTTCCGTTGTTCACCAAACATTTATCTCATTAAAAATAAATTCATTATTTCAATTCGCAAGACCTTCTAATTTGCACCATACCTTCCTTCATTCAGGCTCAATTAAGCTTTGTGTATCTCAATTTAAGGTATAATTTCGCATGTTGCGATATAGGTATTTTACCCGATATTAATATTACAAGGCGGGAGCATGTGGGAAGTGTATAGTGATAATGTTTTTCGAGTATATTGTTAGGTTAAACACTTATGTAAGCTACTGTTTTTTCTGAATTATTTATATTTCATATTTTGTTACTTACTTTTTGATCGTTGTTTTAATACATTTTGGATGTAAGTAGTAGGTACTTAATATTTATTTTAATATTTAGTGACGGGCTAAAAGAGAAAGATATTAGGTTTAAAAGGATTGTAGTTTATGGCACCCGGTAGGCTTTGCATATTCCTATGGGAATAGGCAAGATAATAATCATATAATATGTAATTAATTTATAATTCATAATAACCATGTGGAGTAGTTTTTGCGTACCTGCATGATTGTATTTATGAATATTAATATAGAGCAATCTCGATTTAAAGAATCGGAGGGAAACTGGAAAATATTCGTTATATCAAGTAGTTCATTGAACTGAGGTTTGTTATGTTGAGGTTAGGTGGGTCTAAAATTAGTTATAAAGATAGTTAGATAGAAAAATATATATGAATAGTTTTATTCACCTCATCATTAGGTACTTATTTTGTTATGTACTTATGGTGTCGTGACATGAATCACATACTATAGGATTAAGAGTTATATTATTGGTGGTAACCTCATATAAAGGTTTTGGGTTGACAAAATTCCTTAATTATAGGTATGAATACTTTTTCTTGATAGGCCTAGCAGGCCAAAACTTTTTTTAAAGAGAGACGTGTGATCTAGCAGTGGACTAATTACGGCTACTACTTACCAAAAATAACTTTAATATTTTTATTCTATTAAAATAGTACAAGTTTTTAAACATTTCTTTCTTTTGGCGTAGTGGTCTCGGGTTCGATTCCCGCTCAATGCAAATCTTTGTGTGCTTGAACATGATTGTTTGCATTGGTATGGGTGTTCTCTATTTATAATATGTATGTATTTACAAAAAAAAGTATTTAAGTATTTTTATCCGTTTTATAGTACCCATAGTACAAGCTTTGCTTAGTTTGGGACTAGACGGCGTTGTGTGAATGAGTAAAGAATATTTATTTATTTATTTTCTTACAAAACTCATATAATTTAAGTTTACAATTTAACCGCCCCAGAGATCTAAATGAATGTCTCATTATCCTCTATTGTACAAAGGACATAATATTAACACTGTTTAGGAACGTATTGCCGTACTTAAGCGAAGTGGTACAATTAGCTTGACTGAGCATTTGTGTGCGTAAGCGGTGATTAGTACTAATTAGGTTTCCACCTGGTAAATATCTTGAATGTTTGCTCATTTTTGGTAATTTTTACTTTTGTTTTATTAATTCTTATAAATGTCATGTCATTTTAAATTTGTTGTATGTAAGCTTATGTCAAACTCTTCTTCTATACTTTAATATTAAAAAGAGGTAAAGTTTGTGACGTTGTAGGGGGTTATCTCTGAATCTAATGAACCGATTTAAAAAAATATTTCTCTGTTGAATAGTCCATTTATTGGGGAGTGTCATAGGCTATATAGTATCACGCTATGACTAATAGGAGTGAAGCAGTAATAAAATATGTTTAAAAAAGGGACGCGTTTTTTTCGCCGTCTAACGAGGTGAGCACGGGTCAGCTAGTATGGTTATATATTGTTTTTTGTCACCTTTAGTTATTTTATATAGCTTAACGAATGCTATCACCACAACAACAACAAGAACCGAAGAACGGAGACGTCTATATGAAATACCGCTAAGTGGTCACCTTAAATAGGATAACCTCAACGATATTAATTAACCTGTTTCCTATAATAATTAGTGCTTACAGCAGTACTTTCAATTAACCTACATAACATCTCTTTCTAAAACTCTTAACACAACCTCCATGATAGCTCCTAACTCAGTAAAGGCAATAAATAAATAGTGGCGCGGTCATCGGTTGCTCGCTAGAGGTACGCTCGTACGAACAAACTCATCTACTAAAAGCTTTCGACAATATACTGTGACAGTTTACACTGACGTTGATTCTTATATCCGTCAGATATTTACGGGTTTTGTAAATAGTAAACTCGAAGGATAGATTAGGGTACACATATAACGTAACGTAAACGGATCGGCATCGCCTCGCCTTTTTTCTCGGTGTTAAACGTCAAAAATCCGATTACGTTACGTATCCGATTAGTGTGCGGTGCAGTAAGGAGTTTCATACAAAGAATACTGAACGACTCGAGTTGATACGGTGACGTTCCGCTTACGTTACGTTATATGTGCTACGACGCTTATACGTTTTAATTGTACTAAACAGAATGTTTTTAAAGTATTATATTATGTATCTAGCTATTTTGAATTGTCCGAAGCGAAAAAACAACGTTTTGGGTTTAATATTTTTTTAAATATTTTTTACTTTTAATGACAAAAATAACATATTAATTAGTAGAGTTTAAATACTAGAAGCTGATGCTCTGACAAAGCAAGATCAAAGAAATAAAGATGCGAATCAGAGAAAGCTCGCTTAAGTCCGATTTACACATCCACAAGTACAGTAGCGAGTTAAGTAGTAAGTTGTTGATTAAGTTGATTTAAATAGATCTCCATCGTATTTTTTGGCGAGTTAAGTACGAAGTAGCCGCCCCGTCTCTTGCGTCTCGCCAACTTAACTCGCCAAAAAATAGGATGGAGATCTATTTAAATCAACTTAATCAACAACTTACTACTTAACTCGCTACTGTACTTGTCGATGTGTAAATCGGGCATTAAAGAGCAATAAAAACTGTGTTGGCAGTGAAATTTTCTGCTATTAACGGAACACTGAGTTTAAGAATCATTTCAAAATCGGACCTGTTAGTAATTAATACTATTTAAGAAATAAAAAACTTACGGAATAAATTTATTAATCAATTAAAAACGTAATACGTAACAAATAAACCGTATTAAAATTAATTTTCCAACTACAGTAAAACGGTTTGTTTTTTATAATTTGTTTATATAAAATGTACTAGGAAAACGGTAGAGTAACATTTTTCAATTCGCCCTGACCATTGTAAAGCCCTGTGCGGTTTTATACCGATCCATCTGTAAAAAACTTTGTACAATACATTTCTATGAAACAATTTGTACTAAATGGTTTTAGATTTACGGTACACGGTACTTTGTAGACCGTACAATATTATAATATCCTTTAAATTATAACTTTTAAACTAGCGCGTTTCATTATTATTATATATTATATAAACGGGATATTAACGCGCATTTTAATTTACTTTTATGTTACTTGACGTTTTGGCACAAGTTGCACTGGCCGTGGTCGCAAGCTGACTGATTATTATAACCTAGTCATACTTAATGAATGAATGAATGAATGAAATAATTTATTTGCTCAAACATGGTATAAAAAATAAAGATATTTACAAAATTTTGTGCGCATGTTCTGCCATATTTTCGGCGTGCAAATGTACAATGTCAATAAAATACATACAATCAGCGTCATGTTTATACAACTTACAATTATTATAAAATTAGGGTTAACAATGTCAAGATCAAAAAATAAAATAAAAAATACCATGTTACTATTACTACTACAATTATAAATCAATGACACAAAAAATAATAAAAAGGAATGATGTCCGTTTTTGAAATAAAAAAATAAAATAAATAAAAAATATTATAATTTGTCCTCCAGAAATTCTTTTACAGCGTAATAGTTTTTATCTAAAAGCAATTTATATAACGATTTTTTAAACAGTGTCGTAGGAAGCTCGGTTATGCTTTTAGGTAGATGATTATATATCTGTACGGACATAGAATATGAATTTCTTTTACACAAGCTTAATTTACTAGGTGGTATACATAGTCTATTTTTATGTCGAGTCCGACTATTCTCGCGGTCGGCAAACCTCTCATATAATTCTGGATGGTGCTTTACAAAGTTACATATTTCTAAAATATATAGACAAGGCAGGGGTAAGATTTTTAGTTTTTTAAAAAGAGGTTTACAACTTTCTAAGGGATGAGCACCACATATGGCTCTAACACATTTTTTTTGAGCTTTAAATGCTCTCTCTACTTCTACCGAATTTCCCCAGATTATAATACCGTATCTGAGTACTGAAGATACGTAGCCATTGTATGCAATCAAGGCAGTTTTTATGTTGACAGTTTGACTGATTCGTTTAAGAGCAAATACATAACAATTCACTTTAAAAACAATTTTGTCTATATGTGCCTTCCAATTACAGTGGATATCAATAGTTATTCCCAAAAAAGAGCAATCATTCGCATTTGTAATGTGAGTATTGTCTTGGTGTATGTTAAGTTCTTTTGTGTGTTTTGTGTTATATGTTGAAAATTGTACAATGTTAGTTTTAGTTGTGTTTAATTTTAGATTGTTACTTTCTAACCAAATTTTTGTCTCGTTTAGGGCTTTGTTTATGTCGGATTCGAGTTCTTCTTTGTTACTTTTCACAATTAATGTTGTATCATCTGCGAACAGTATGCAATCTGAGCTTAATGCGTTAGGTAGGTCGTTTATGTACGTCAAGAATAGAAGAGGAGAGATTATACTACCTTGAGGCGTACCATATCCGTTTTGTTTGAAGGATGATCTAAAAGCTATTTGCTCGTTTTTGTGAACTCTGTTTATTTCTACACACTGCGATCTTCGGTCTAAATAGCTTCTTATCCAATTATTTGCCTTACCCCGTATTCCATAACAGTAAAGCTTGTTTAGTAGCGTTTCATGACAGACATAGTCGAACGCTTTTGTCATGTCAAGAAACACGCCGGCTACACTCTGTTTGTTGTTGAGTGTTTCTGTTACATGTTTGACCAAAGTGAAACATGCCAGCGCTGTCGAACTGTTTTTTCTAAAGCCAAATTGCTCCTTCCTGAGGACTTTGCATTGTGTTAGAAAGTTCTCTATTTTATTGTGCATGACTCTTTCAAACACTTTTGATAATATGGGTATAAGAGTCACGGGTCTATAATTATTTAAATTGGTTTTCTCTCCTTTTTTATATAGTGGCTTAACTATTGATAGTTTCAGTCTGTCAGGAAATATTCCTTCTATAAGAGATAGGTTTACAATATGTGTTAATGGAGATACTAAGCTTTGTGTACATGCTTTAATTACCCGGGTATTGAGCTCGTCGTAGCCCGTTGAGTTAGTGTTTCTTAATGATAGTATAATTTTATTAATGTCAGATTTATCCACGGGAGTGAGAAAGATGCTCTTAGGGTTTTGATGTATATTTTTTTTGCAGGTATTTGTGTTCGTTTGTATGTTTGTTTGTTTATTGGTTAGTGAAGTGTAAAAGTCATTAAATAAGTTACATATATGGGTGGGGTCATTGTAGGTTTTGTCATTTATTACTATAGATTCAATATCATTTTTAAAAGCCATATTATTTGTATTTTTTTTAATAATTTGCCAGGCGGCTTTACTTTTATGTTTTGCATTATTAAGAAAGGTCATATTACTTTTTTGTTGTGCTGTACATATACATTTTTTTAAAATTCGTGAATAGTTATTATATATTTTCTTGTTTTGTTTTTATTTTCTTTGTAAAGGTGATATTTTAAATAAAGGGACCTTTTTTTCACACAACATTTTTTTATACCTTTAGTTAAGAATCTATTTCTTGGCGTTTTTTCAGTGACCTTTACCCTAATCTTAGGAAAACATAGTTCATAAAAAAGGGTAAGCAATTCATGCAAAGTGTCAAAGGCACTGTTTGTTGTATTGCATTGGTAAACTTCAGAAAACGATAAGCTTCCCAGGCAGTTTTTGTATTTAGTAATGTTTTCTTCACTAAGTTCTCTTACAGTTTTGAACCAGAAACATGGTTTTTTTATAACCTTGAAGTTTGTCTCTATTTTACTACTTAATAATTGAGCTGATTCATGGTCTGACAGTGCCAAGTAATGTATTGCTGGCTGTACATCCTGAATATTACTAACTATTAGATCAATGCACGAATTTTTTCGTGTGGGGCGAGTAATGTGATTTTGCAGGTTATTATTTTGTAATATAGATCTTAATGAACAAGATGTTTTATTTGTTTTTAATATGTCTATATTCCAGTCGCCGCAAATAATGATATTTTTGTTGCCTTTTCTACAAAGCCTATTACTTAATATCTCCAAGTTGCTCAGTTAAGTTGACGTAAGACAACTCCCGCACTAGGGGCAGAGCCCTCAAGAACTATTGTTCTCGTGACGCGAATTTTATGTGGGTAATCATAACAGCCCATTAATGTCCCACTGCAGGGACGGGCCTCCTCCCGTGACGGGGGGATACTTGGCCTACTAATACCACGCTGGCCGGAAAGATTGGTAGTAACAGGGTTTAATTTCAAGTTTTCCTTTTTTTTATTTTGTAAAGATAATATTCACGGATAGTCCCTTAGTCGGTTTTTACGACACCCGTGGGATGAGATGGGGTGGTGACACATTGCATTTTTACTCCGTCATCACACGGAGTGTGTAAAATTATTGGACACTAAGAACATCTAGGCTAGGGTCAATCATATGAGGATCACACAAATAATTTTCATTCGGATTCGAACTAACGTACTCGCGTTCGGTAGCCGATGGCAGGGTTTATTCAACCGCCAGCGTAAGAAGAAAACATAACAAGAGTCTATTTAGTAAACGATACATTCATTAAGTTAACACGCAACTAATTTGCGGGTATTACTCAACATTATAATTGTCTTACAAGCTTTTTCTTATATAATGAGTAAGTCATTATGGGTACTAGACAACGGATAAACATACTTAAATACATTTTTTTTGTAAATACATACATATTATACATAGAAACTCTCAGACCAAAGATTTACATTGACCGGGAATTGAACCCGAGACCTCTGCGTAGCAGTCACGTTATATAACCACTACGCCACAGAGGTCGTCAAAGTGGAGTTACAGAGTAAAATACGTGGTGTTACTATACTTTTAATTTAATAGTTTGAGTATAATATGTTTTTGTCCGTGTGGTGACGGAGTAAGAATACAATATGTCACCACCCTATCTCATCCCATGGGTGTCGTAAAAACCGACTAAGGGACTAACCGTAAATATTATCTTTACGAAGTAAAAAGAAGGAAAACTTGAAATTAAACCTTGTACCAATCCGTCTGCCCAGCGTGGTATTAGTAGGCCAAGCATCCCTCCGTCACGGGAGGAGGCCCGTCCCTGCAGTGGGACATTAATGGGCTGTTATGATGAATATGTTTTTGAATGGTATACTTATCTTTACAACAATTTTATAATCTATACTTATAATAAAACTGTAGAGAGATCAATTCTGTACATTGAATATATGTTAAAAATTAATATTGGAGTATGAATGGTGATCGATACTAATGCCAAAAATGCAATCAATAATTTTTTTGTCTGTCTGTCTGTCTGTCTGTCTGTCTGTCTGTCTGTCTGTCTGTCTGTCTGTCTGTCTGTATGTGCACGCATGGGTCAAAAACTACTGAAGGCATTTTAACCAAACTTGGTACGATTGTAGTCCATACTCCTGGGCAGGTTATAGGCTGTATAACATAACG
The DNA here is from genome assembly GCA_905475405.1 of Schrankia costaestrigalis. Classification (NCBI taxonomy): domain Eukaryota; kingdom Metazoa; phylum Arthropoda; class Insecta; order Lepidoptera; family Erebidae; genus Schrankia; species Schrankia costaestrigalis. The sequence goes on along the minus strand of FR997829.1, from coordinate 18,873,832 downwards.
CTAAGACACATAGAAGCTGAGCAGTGACGAAAAATTTGAAGCAAGTCGGTTGAAAAAACGCGCGTTCGAGCTCTTATCAACGCATACGTTGATCATACGCCAAAAATATGTATTACAAAAATAATGGTCTTCAAAAGATGTACAAAAAAGTCCTGAATAATATATATCTATCTTTTATATATTAGCCACAATAACGTGTTTAATCGTTAGGGTTTTCTTCAAAGTGTATTAAATACAAAAATATATTGTAATTTGCATAGACATATCTTTTTCAAACTCCCATATTTCAAAAGAACACCTTAATATCTTATTCATAAAATTTTTTTATAGAAATCGGTTTATAAACACACAAGATATAGATGAAAGAAAATTTCCAAATGTCGCCGCGCCAGTATGAGTACGGCTGTATGTTTGATTTTTGTTTAACGTCCGAAACGGCCAACCGGTGCATCTATATAATTTCATTCACATTGACTCTTAATGCGAACGGACGTGGTTCTTATTGACTCTTCTCGGAATAAGCGCGCTTTAGATATTAAAATACATAGATACGTAGTTTTTAGGTATTAAGTTTAAAGTAGGTAATCTATCTATCTATCTATACTATAATAAAACTGTAGAGGCCGAAATGTCTGTTCTTTTCGAAAATTCAGATAAAAATTATCTATAAAATCTAGAAAAAAGTCAAAAAGCAACAACACTACACACTTACAATTTTTAGAATTAATGTCTATCTGTCTGTCTGTCTGTTTGTTACCGCCTTACCACTCATCTTTAAAACGAATTAAAATATAATCTTAAGACCAATACATTGTATTGTAGCCTTTCTTATTCGGCTTAAAGTGAGGTATGTTTCATCAAAATCGGATAAGTATTACTCGGGATATCGCTAGATCTCTTCATTAGAACAGTCCAATAATACAAATCAGGGGTCATGAAAAATGGATTTGGTTCAATGTTGAATGAATTTAAATTTCGTTTCTTTTGTTCACGAGATGGCGTTACCAGTACTAATCATAAAATAAATGTGTTTTTAAATAATCTATAACTATTTTATTATTAAGTGCTATTAATAAGTTATTCCTTTTAAATGTTAATAAAATTAACCATGAATCGTATGTGTAATATCAATTATAAGTCTTATTAAATTAAATCAATTATAAGTTTACTTGATTGTTATATTTTTGTGTTTTTCGTAATTGAAACGCAATTTAATTAAATATAAATTGTATTAGTAAGCTATTAATCTAAAGTGTCAATTATTCTTTTGGTATTCATTTAGTTTAAACTGTAGTAGTTACTGGTCAACGTAAAAGTATGCAACAGACTCCATCTGTTTTTATTAATGTAAATAAATACAAATACAAATAAGCTTTATTAGTTAATCACAGGTACAAAACATCTGACAAAAATAAATAGTCTTTCCCTGTATTGCTAATATTGGCGTACAAACTTCATTTTTTAAAGTTAAACTATACCTATACTTAATCATACATATTAAATTGAATTAAAATAACATTCCTTTTCTCACAATCTTATTATAACTGCAATTATAACACACTTATATAACTATTTAATAATTAATAATATATGGGTATAATATAACAGACAACATAATAAGTAACACGTTTTTTCTTTATAAAATCATTTTACACATTATTGCTATTAATTTGTCAACATTAAAAAAATACAAAACTGACAATAAAATATAGAAATACAATCACAAAACATTAAAATTATTGTTCAAAGTGTTTGTGTTTTTTTAAGTAGTTATTTTATTAAGTAAGTAATTCAAAAATACTGCACGCAGTTTATCTATAGATATAATAACAATAATATAGTCGAGTCTAAGTGTAGTCAAATATTTTTTGCTAGATGGTAAGAAGGTGTTAGGTACAATAATTTATTTCAGCAATTTTTTTACAAAAGACAACTCCCACACTAGCTTTTAAAAATATCAATTTAACGGACACAAAGACTAAGGACAATAGTTTGTGTATCACAATTGTCCTCCATGGGAATCGAACCCGCGACCTCATGCACGCCAGCCATGTAATGCGACGGCCGCGCCACCGAGGCAGGTAATTCTGCCGCACCGCTAACGTGGCGTGCAAATGTATATTTATTCATAATTAATTAGCGATTATCCATGTGGCGACGGAGTAAGAATAATGTCACCTCCCCATCTCATCCCATGGGTGGCGTAAAACCGACTAAGAGACTATCGGTGAATATTATCTTTACGAAATAAAAATGAAGGAAAACTTGAAATTAAACCCTATACCAATCCGACTGGCCAGCGTATTAGTAGGCCAAGTATCCCTCCGTCACGGGAGGAGGCGCGTCCTTGCAGTGGGACATTAATGGGCTGTTATGATGAAATAAGCGATGTCATTTATTTTAACTTACAAATTTGACAACAGATGTCATTGTGCCTGTAACGTCATTTTCAGTATCGCGGTGTTAAGATTTTCCTTGAAAGAATGACGTTCGCTCATGTCTTTCAGTTTAAGTTTAGACGCAGTCTTCATAGATCTGTCTTTGTAAAGGTCTGTTTTTGAAAAGGTTTTGGTTCGTTCGTTAATTTTACAATTTGTTTGTAGGTATATCTGTTTATTATAAGGTTTAAAAAACGATTATTCAGTATTAAATCGAATTGCGAAGTAAGTAACATCCGCCACGCGAACGAAGTCGCGGGCACAGCAGCTAGTCTATACTAATATTATAAAGAGGTAAAGTTTGTGTGTTTGTGACGTTGTAGGGGGTAATCTCTGGATCTACAGAACCGATTTTCAAAATTCCGTGTTGAATAGTACATTTATCGGGGAGTGTCATAGGCTATATAGTATCACGCTATGACTAATAGGGGTGGAGCAGTAATGAAATATGTTTAAAAAAGGGACGCATTTTTTTCGCCCCCCACCGAAGGGGGCACGGGTCAGCTAGTTAATATTATAAATCTTGAAAGTTCTACATGTAGTTATAGAGTTAAAATAAATGGTGTTGCAATCCCATCTCTTTCTGTGACTGACGTAAAGATTAGGCGTAACGTCCTAACGGAAACTAAAGAAAGAAAACTTGTTATTGAGCCCTTTATCAACCAGTTTGGCCAGTGTGGTAGGTAGAGCAAGCTTCCTTCCTCCTGAAAAAAATAATTGTCCCACATGGGTTTTGAACTCGCTATTTTAATGAACGGCAGTCGCATAAACAACCATCAACAATAAACTGTGTCAGTAGGTAACGTATCTATTCCTACACCATAAGCTGTTTAGTCTAATTATTCGTATTTTCATAATATACTTCATCGATGCTCCGCTCATAATACAAAAAGTTATTTACACCAGTTTAAACAACACAACTAACAAAAAAACCATAAACAATTCCTGAACGTTCCAGATCACATTCTATTCTCAAAGCAATACAACAAACACATTCATCCATTTAAACTTTTAAAACAATAAATTTATTCCAGAAAATGGAGTTAATTGTTTTAAAAAAGTTGTGGCTTCGTTGTGCACCCGCCCGGGCTGCGGTTCAGCCAATCTGCTTGAACGCTAGCGGTTTATAGAAGCCCGGTACATGGGAAACAAACTATTAAAGCCAGCTCTAAATATTTTACGAACTAATTAAATTACTCAATAATTTAGTTTTAAAATATGAATGGCTTTCGTTCGTAAAGTATGTTTAAATTTGTATCAAATTATATAAGGAGAGATTCCTGCGGTAATATCTCTATTAGAGAAGTTCTTAGTGTGGCTAACATAGTTTTAAAATAGAGTATCAAATCTTAAAGAAAACGTACTTAATAACTTTTTTTCGTGTGGTAAATTAAATTACGTATTTTAATAGTTATCAATTATCTGCCTTTGGCATTAGCAGTATTTTGTTATTTTGATTGCTGTATTTATGTTAGTTTTATATCTAAACAACATTTCGTATAGGCTACTAAAACTATTAAAGTGAACATTATAAAAAGGAATTACTACTAAGAGCAATATAAATAATCAATACTAAAAATTTTAAAATAAAAAGACTTTAAGCGTATTTTAATAACATTTAAAGAGTTTAAATAAATATAAGAAATGAAAAATGATTATTTTTCTAAACGTAGATATTAAAAAGTGCGTGCTTGAGATCACAAGACTTCGCCTCAGGCAAGCCGCAACGTTGTGATGTGGACCGCCTTATGCCTGGCTACTGTATAAGGGGTACAAAAAATGAGGACACTACGAAATAAGTATTATTAGATACTTTATTATTTTTGTCACCAAGTAAGTCAAGTGCTTTCTCATCGTACATGAATGTAGCCTATTTTCATTCAATTAGGTATCCTAAATTTCTGTTCGAGAGGTTACTACAACTTCTCCATTGTTTGTCTTGGTTAAATATGTCGTAAGTTCCAAGTTTTTTTGGGACTTCGTCGTAAATCCCTCAGTCGCAATAAAAAAATCTGTCACCGTAAAAATATAACTCTGTAAAATATCTGTATCAAGTTATATAAGAAGGAATTCAGTTATTACATGAGAAATACTGAAGATATTACATTGAGAATTGCGCAACTAGTCAGACTAATAATACTCGAAGGCGAACTTTTCTTCGCCAATACGATGAAAACTTACAAATCTTTATATGTCATCATTTCTGTCAAAAGACATCCACCACTGGACATAGGCTATATGTGAAGACTTCTTATTTTTTATCGATTTCAAATTTTAGATTTTATAAATATTTTAGCAAAAGTACATCCTTAATATAACTATATATAACGACTTCCTCGATTTAACAAAGTCTTCGTTATACCATTTAATTGTCTATAAGAGTCAATCTATACTATAATAAAACTGTAGAGGTCGAAATGTCTGTTCTTTTCGAAAATTAAAAAAATTATTTATTTTTATTTCAGATAAAAATTATCTATAAAATTTAGAAAAAAGTCAAATGGCACGAAATTACAATTTTTAGAATTAATGTCTGTCTGTCTGTCTGTTTGTTACCGCACATCTTCAAAACGAATTTATATAGTCTTAAGACCAATACATTGTATTGTAGCCTTTTTTATTAGGCTTAAACTGAGGTATGTTTCATCTAAATCGGATAAGTATTACTCGAGATATCGCTAGATCTCTTTATTAGAACAGTCCCATACAAATCAGGGGTCATGAAAAATGGATTTTGTTCAATGTTGAATGAATTTAAATTTCGTTTCTTTTGTTCACGAGATGGCGTTACCAGTAGTAATCGTAAAATAAATGAGTTTTTAAATAATCTATAACTATTTTATTATTAAGTGCTATTAATAAGTTATTCCTTTTAAATGTTAATAAAATTAACCATGAATCGTATGTGTAATATCAATTATAAGTCTTATTAAATTAAATCGATTATAAGTTTACTTGATTGTTATATTTTTGTGTTTTTCGTAATTGAAACGCAATTTAATTAAATATAAATTGTTTTAGTAAGCTATTAATCTAAAATATCAATTATCCTTTTGGTATTAATTTAGTTTAAACTGTAGTAGTTACTGGTCAACGTAAAAGTATGCAACAGACTCCACCTGTTTTTATTTATGTAAATAAATACAAATACAAATAACCTTTATTAGTTAATCACAGGTACAAAACATCTGACAAAAATAAATAGTCTTTCCCTGCTTTGCCAAAATTGGCGTACAAACTTTATTTTTTAAAGTTAAACTATACCTATACTTAATCATAAATATAAATTGAATTAAAATAACAATTCTTTTCTCACAATCTTATTATAACTGCAATTATAACACACTTATATAAATATTTAATAAATAATAAAATAATATATAGGTATATAACATACAATATAATAAGTAATCTGGTTTTTTCTTTATAAAATCATTTTACGCATTATTGATATTGAAAAAATACAAAACTGACAATAATTATAGAAATACAATCACAAAACATTAAATTATTGTTCAATGTGTTTGTGTTTATTTTATTAGGTACCTAATTCAAAAATACTGAACGCAGTTTATCTATAGATAATAATAATATAGTCCAGTCTAAATTAAATCAAACATTTTTTGCTAGAATATGGTATTTAAAAGGTGTTACAATTTGGTGTTTCAGCACTTTTTTTATAAAAGACACATATCCCACACTTGCGGGGGCTTTTAAAAAACATCAATTTAACGGACACAAAGAAAATCCAGACTAAGGACAATAGTTTGTAGATCACACAAAATTGTCCTTCGTGGGAATCGAACCCGCGACCACATGCACGCCAGCCAGGTTATGCGACCGCCGCGCCACTAAGGCAGTTAATTCTGCCATAACGTGGCGTGCAAATGTAATTCATAATAAATTAGCGATTATCCGTGGTGACGGAGTAAGAATACAATATGTCACCTCCCCATCTCATCCCCAGGGTGGCGTAAAAACCAACTAAGGGACTATCGGTGAATATTATCTTTACGAAATAAAAATGAAGGAAAACTTGAAATTAAACCCTATAACAATCCGACTGGCCAGCGTGGTATTAGTAGGCCAAGTATCCCTCCGTCACGGGAGGAGGCCCGTCTTTGCAGTGGGATATTAATGGGCTGTTATGATGAAATAAGCGATGTCATTTATTCTAACTTACAAATTTGACAACAGATAGCGTTGTGCCTGTGACGTCATTTTCAGTATCGCGGTGTTAAGATTTTTCTTGAATGAATGACCGTCTGTCAGTATGAGTTTTGATGCAGTCTCTAAAGATCTGATCTCTAAAGATCTAACATCCACCACGCGAACAAAGTCGCGGGCACAGCTACAACAGATGGCGTTGTGCCTGTGACGTCATTTTCAGTATCGGGTTGTTAAGATTTTTCTTGAAAGAATGACCTTTGCTTATGTCTGTCAGTATAAGTTTTGAAAAGGTTTTGGGTCGTTCTTTAATATCCTAATTCGTTTGGAGTATATTATTTCATTACGAGGTTTAAAAAACAATTTTTCAGTATTAAATCGAATTGCGAAGTAACATCAACCACGCGAACAAAGTCGCGGGCACAGCTAGTATAAAATATACCTTTACACTGCGAACATTTTTTGCGAATTTATAACGAACTAGCGGCCTGTCCCGGCTTCGCACGGGCATTATTTTTCCGCTTTTGTGTTGAAAATTTTCCTAAATTTTCTTTGCTATATACCTCACGGAGCCCGAGACCTTTCCAACGAATGCAAAACCGAGGAAATCGGTTCGTGCGTTCTGGAGTTATAGCGTCAGGAAGGAAAACCCGACTTATTTTTATATAGTAGAATATTCAACTAGGTATACACGTTAGCCAAATGGGTTGGTATAGCTGAGTAGTATGCTTATTTGTGGTCTCTTGACCCACGGGATGAAACGTAGTGATGACATTGTAAGGTAACTATATAAAATAAAAATTATAATTAAAGGAAGGAAGTAGAGGCGTGCAAGCAGCGGTCAGCCTAACAAATAGTCCTTTTGAACGAATTACCTAAAATAAACGATTGCATATGATGCAAAATGCCTACACTCAATGTCTAATACGCAGGCTGCCTATAAAGTTTTAATCTCTATAATGTTAAATACGATAAAAATTTCTTTAAAAGGAATAAAATAGCAACTTTAAAGCTAACCTATTTTACTATCTGACCTATACCAATAAATTTAAAGTACATCTTTTAAAAGCACACCTTATATAAGATACAAAAAAATAAATACTAACAACCTTAAAAGTTTCCTTTAGTTTCGCTAGAAAAGGCTTCGTCGATCCCATCCGGGCGGCAGGTGCTAAAACACTGCGTTAAACCGACCAAAACCGGATACCGCCGCACTGACACCATGTTGCGTAGTTGCTAAGCCTTGTGTAGTCTCACTTATTTAAATATTGTTTAGTTTTGCGGAGAGATGTAGGGTCTCTTTGCATTCTCTACCGCATTTATCACGGGAGTGCTCTGAGGAGTTGTTCTGGACATTGCCTGCAGCTGAATTTCTCCATAGAACAACTCGCAATCGATTGTCCTCCCATCATCATCACCTTGATGGTTGGCGGTCATCATCCACTGTGCGATTTTCGCTAAAACTTCCTACCGCGAACAACTTTTTTGTGGAACAAGCTCGTAATATTCACAGATAGTCCATTAGTCGATTTCTGCGACACCCATGGTATGAGATGGGGTGGTGACGTATTGTATTCTTACTGGGTCACCACACGGAATACAAAAAAAATAAAATGAAATAATTTCTTTGAAACGTACATAGTAAATACGCGTCCCATAGTGTAGACAGAAATGTCTTCAAGAATCTCACTTCACTGGTTCTAAGAGTCCAAACTATTGCTTACAGAGGCATGTAAACAAACCTATACAAATATATTAACAGCAGTATATTCTTGCTTTTTACTACACTACTTTCTTTTAAAAGTATTCTTGACCGTTTGTTTGGTGAGCGTAAGACTAACTGGTGAGTTATTTAACTTACTCTTTTTGTGATGGTCTTTGTATTTAAGAGGTACTATTGTTAATTATGTCATGAGTATTAATATTATGTTATGAATAATATATAGTTTATACAAACGGGAGTTTAACGCGCATGCTATTTACCTTTATTCAGCATAACGTTAAAGCACAGGTGGCACTGGCCGTGGTTGAAACTCATACAGGGTAGAAGACAAATACTTAAATGCTTTAAAAAATAATAATTAAAATAATAATTTGAAATGATTTTGGTCAATACATAAATTAAAAAAAGCTTTTTTTAAAACACTTTTTAGAAACGTTCATTGTAAATACGCGTCCCATAGTGTAGACAGAATGTCTTCAAGAATCTCACTTCACTGGTTCTTAGAGTCCAAACTATAGCTTACAGAGGCATGTAAACAAACCTATACAAATATATTAACAGCAGTTTATCCTTGCTTTTTACTACACTACTTACTTTTAAAAGTATTCTTGACCGTTTGTTTGGTGAGCGTAAGAGTAACTGGTGAGTTATTTAACTTACTCTTTTTGTGATGGTCTTTATATTTGGGAATTACTGTTGTTACTTAATTACGTAATGTCTATTTAAAAAAAAAAACAGGGATCAGAAAGTGTTTTTTTAAAAGCTTCTCTCTACTAATGGCTGTAAGTACTGCATGGTGGAGGAGTTAACTTTCCTGATTTAGTCCTAAATACTAAACTTATAAAATTGCTTACAGATGGGCCCTTTACTTAATGTGATCAGTCCTGGTCGACCTTTAACATTACCTTCATACCGATGTGTAACAATATAATTGTTTCAATAAAAAGCTAGTACTCATACAAAACTCTACATTACCTATAAATGCAGGCCGAGATATAAATATACTTTGCTCGTGAGTCAGGGAAACCAAGTAACCAGAGAACGCCTTTTACAGTAAAAAAATGAACACGTCTCAATGAAATCACCGGGAATTGTGCATGCGGGGTTAGCCAGTAAGTGGTTGTTACACAAGTAAATGTATACTGTATGTAAATGAATAATCCTATTTGTAACTGTGGAATTAATCGTTGGTTGACCTAATAAAAATATATAAATAAATCATACTTAAATATACATACTTAAATAACGCACCATATAGATGCATGAAAGGTCACTTAATGAAGAAAAAAAGACGTTGTTTTCATACACCAAACTTTTTAAAAACTTCTTCAAAAGTATCCAAGAAGGAAATAATCTTATTGTTAATCAGAAAACCCTATCACATAAAGGTTCAAAAAGACCACAGTTTTTTTTCTTAATTAAGATCGAAGGCACGATACCAAAAAGTTTGGTAAACCGTTCTTACAAGCAAACTTTTTTATCTAGAATCTACACCTTTGGTAAATTCAGTTCAAGTTCATGATTCATTAAAGGTTACAGCTAAGCTTTTCTGATAATAATCTGCTTTACTCTACATAGTACAACATTTTCTGTACTGATAAGTCTTCTTGAAAACTTGGTTTACAGACTACCAGTACCAAGTTTTTTTGATTTAGGAAGTACCATGTTTTCTTTATAAACAAATAATCCTCAAATAAATAAATAATCCTCACACATTCACACAACGCCACCTAGTCCCAAACTAAGCAAAGCTTGTAATATGGGTACTAGACAACGGATAATTTTCTTGTAAATACATACTCGTACATACTATACATAGAAAACACTCTGACCAATGCAAACAAGCATAATGTTCATACACACAAAGGTTTGCATTGAGCGGGAATCGAACCCGAGACCTCTGCGTAGCAGCCATGTGCCACAGAGGTCGTCAAATGGAAAAAAAAACTTTGGTTTAGAGACTACCAGTCTAACACGCTGGTCAAACAGGTTGGTATTAGATTTTGCGACAAGTTTTCATTTTGTTACAGGTTTTGTTGTTCTCTTGCGTTGCCAATTCAAAGATTCGACACCTTAGATTAAAGGTGCGTTAGGCGGGGCATGAGGTACGCAGAACAGATAGGGTATAAATGTACTGGAATGGCGACCGCAGACCGGAAGACGCAAAGTTGGTTTACCTGACACTCTTTGAACCAACGCACGACCTGCGCAAAACCGCATGCGGTATAAACAGCAAGTGGATGCTTAAATAAAGAAATATACCTCACTCTTTCACACAACGCCATCTAGTCCCAAACTAAGCAGAGCTTGTAACATACTTAAATACTTTTTTTTTGTAAATACATATACATAGAAAACACCCAGACCAATGCAAACAATCGATAATATAAAATTCAGTAATGGACGTTTTTAACTAATATGTTGATTTATTTATAAAGATCCTTTTTCCTTTGTCACAGAAGAGGCAACGCACAGCTTTTAAGCAACGAACTAAAATGATTTTCATTAAAAAATCTTTTGACACTACCGTCCATACATACATACATAAATTCACGCCTTATCCCGTCCGGGTTAAGCAGAGACGACAGAACGCCACTTGTCACGATCCTGGCAAACAGATTCAGCTACTAACTACCGTCCAATTTAATCTAAAATCAAAATTGATCTCCAAAATATACTTTTCCAAACATTTACGTAATAAAATATTTCATCATTTGCAATTAATGGCGTCTGTTTATATAGGACGAGGCTAAGCCGTCAAACTAGAAATGTACTCAAAGAGGCTTTCGGACGGTAAAGAGGAATCATGACTAAACGATAATTACATTTTGGTCCTTTAAATTAAACTATTGAGTTGTTTTTGCTCTACTAAATGTTATTGTAAATAACATTTAGCCTGTAAAGCTGTTCTATTATATTCTTTACTTAAAGTATTATCGTATTCAATGTTTAGTTTGTTAAGTAAATTGTTGATTATCGGAAAGTATTTTAAGTTATTTAGTAAGTTTTAAGTATTGGTTATTTTGCTATTTATACAACAAGCAGTCCTAGTGCAGGGACTAGGAACTATACTAACGTCTCTTAGGAACACAAAATTCTAGGCTCAAAGCAGCAGTAGTTTTTGTATTCCCTCTACTACTTGCAAGGAATCTGAGGAAACTCCAGAGCCTTTCTGCGTTAGGGTTAGATAGGCTCTTACATATATAAAGAACTACGAACGAACCACCCTGGCCTTTATAATATCACTTTCTATAAATTATCGTTTTCTTAAATAACAATATCCAACGTTTGACCAGTCACTTTACAGTGCAGTAAAGACAACTAAATCTAAACCCCGCTGACACCACAAGACATTAGATCCACATCACATTGAAGGTCAACACCAACAAACATGAACAGACAGATCAACGCGGCCGCCATATTGCGTAGACAGCGCGCTCTGTCGCTCACACTTTGAATACCAAGTGCGAGGATTTATTTTACTATACCTACAAAGATATGTCGCAGTCAGCGTGCACGCGGCTATCGTCTTTGTGGTGAAGCCGGTCATGTCTTATGTAGGCCATGACAATAGCTATTTATTTATGTGTAGGGTACTGTTTTTATGAACGCAATTTAATTTACTTGTGTTTGTAATAGAATCTTGATACAACCGCAAAAGACTCTGGGTAATCTCCAGAATCCTTGCGTTAGAGTTCAATAGTTTCCAATACATATCCCAATGAGGAGGTCATTCTGACCGTTATTCTATAACGGTTTTTCTATATTATTGCTTTCTTATATCTAACGTTTGACCAATACAGTTACCAAGTAAACCAAAACCCGCTGACACAACAGATCCACATCAACTAAAGGTCAACACCAACAAACATGAACAGACAGATCAACGCGGCCGCCATATTGCGTAGCCAGCGCGCTCTGTCGCTCACACTTTGAATACCAAGTGCGAGGATTTATTTTACTATACCTACAGAGCTATGTGGCAGTCAGCGTGCACGCGGCTATCGTCTTTGTGGTGAAGCCGGTCATGTCTTTACTAGGCCATGAAGTTAGCGATTTACTCATTATACGATGAATTAACAACAATACAGAAATATTTAGGAGACACCTATGTTTAGCAAGTCTATGATAATTATGATGATAATAGCTACTCTATTGATGAAAGTAATTTAAAAATAAAACGTTTTTTAATTGTATCTTTTCTGATAGCCTTCTAAATGTATTTTTAAACGAACTTAGGTAATCCGTTTATAGAAATAGCCTAGCCTACTTGTATAATTATGATCTGGAACATTAACTATGTTTTCAATAACCTGCATAGATCATTTTTATTTTTTTTTGAAATTTAGAAAACTTACAGCTAACTTATACAGTAAATATAATGGGTACACAGGAGATGGCCAATTACAAGTTTTCACTTTTAACTAAATTTATACATGATGATACGGTAAGACGTTAAATAATCCATACTAATATTATAAATGCGAAAGTAACTCTGTCTGTCTGTCTGTCTGTCTATCTGTCTGTCTGTCTGTCTGTCTGTCTGTCTGTCTGTCTGTCTGTCTGTCTGTTACTCTTTCACGCCTAAACGGCTGAACGGATTTCGATGAAATTTGGTACAGACAATCTTTAGACCCTGAGAAAGAACATAGGCTACTTTTTATTAGCAATCATATTATATTTTGCTTTCATAGAATTTTGGCGTCACGTGATCTGTGACGTCATAGAATTTTGACAGATGAGTCGTGACGTCACAGAATTTTGGCGGGAAAATATTTTTTGACAGTTGAGTCGTGACGTCATTGAATTTTTGACAGATGAGTCGTGACGTCACAGAATTTTTGACAGATGATTTGTGACGTCATATTATTTTGGCGGGAAAATATTTGATACCTCTGTCACTTTTGACAGCTGTCAATTTTGACAGATAGGCGTGACGTCATAGAATTTTTGAGAGATGAGTCGTGACGTCACAGAATTTTGGCAGGAAAATATATTTTAACAGCTAAGTCGTGACGTCATTGAATTTTGGCGGGAAAAATAGTATTTAAACAGCTGAATCCTGACGTTATCACAATTTGGCGGGAAAATAAATAGGTTTGTACAGGACCCTCGGTGCGCGAGTCAGACTCGCTCTTGACCGGTTTTTTAGCTGTGGGTCTGATATATCGAGAGAGCTTAAATTCGTAATTGTCAACTTATTTCATCATAACAGCCCATTAATGTCCCACTACAGGGACGGGCCTCCTTCCTTGACGGAGGGATACTTGGCCTACTAATACCACGCTTGCAGACGGATTGGTATAGGGTTTAATTTCAAGTTTTCCTTCTTTTTATTTAGTGAAGATAATATTCACCTTATTTGTTAGGCACTAAAGTGACACACCTTTGCTTATCCTATCCTACTAATATTATAAATGCAAAAGTTTGTGAGGATGGATGGATGTTTGTTACCCTTTCATGCAAAAACTACTAAATGGATTTTGATGAAATTTGGAATAGGGATAATTTAGAAGGTAGTTTATGGTGTAAAATAACAACTAAGCGGGTAATACCGCGGGCATCAGCTAGTATCACATAAGTATGAAAATTACAGGGATGTTACCACTTAATGACTTGCAGAACCTGAGAAGAAATTAATACGCAATATGTTTTTTGATTGTAACATCGCCTCTACGAATTTTAATTCGATTCCAGATTTGACAATTTCAGTGTAGCAACGTTATGACAAGTATTAAATAGTGACGTTGCGAAATTATTCGATATGGAAATGAAATATTTCCGGATCGATTCTTCTCGTTTAAAATTAGTGGTATTTTTAGTTTTGACGATTAATTAACGATCTGAGACTTTTCTTTTATAGGTAATTGTGTGTGAAATGAATAAAAACTGTGATCATGGTGTCTTAGCCCAGCATACTCACAATAAAATCTTGATATTTCATGAATGCCAAAAAATGGTTCTGAAATAGTTATAAATAGTGCGAAAAGGAAAAAAATAGTGCTCTTATACTTACGAAATTACAGCCATTTTATGAGTCACATAAATATTGTTGAAATAATAATTTATTATGCCTATAACCACAGAATATAAAAATTAAATATGAAATAAATAGTATTAAATATTATTTCCGATTCACGAGCATTCACGAAGGACTAATTTTGTATCCTAGGTAACCGATATTGTATTGTCATCCCCACTAGTGACAGCCGACCATTGACTTTTTTATTGACTGCAATATTTAATAATAATGTACTACTCAATCGGTAAAGCAGACTGTGATACTCTGCTTTATCAAATCAGTATACATATACGTAGTACATACTGCATAAGCACACGAAAATAGGCCTTAAGGTGACGAACCAATAATTACCTTAACTGTACATAAAAAAAATATTGTAAATATTTTTATAAATTGTCGCCGTCATCGCTTTCGCTATCGCTGTCACTTTCTGTAACATTTATTATAAATGTGTCTGTGATATTGTCAATTAAAGTATCTAGCCTACACATTTTTTGCTCTTCTTTGACAATATGGGATACGCATTTAGACCATTCGGTAGCCGTAATTTTTTGAATGCCTTCCTGAAATAAAGTTCTCACGTCTGTCAATTTGAAGTTTTTATTATTTTGAGCTACATGCCCCTTTACCTGCGCCCATATCAATTCGATAGGGTTTAGCTCGCAATGGTAAGGGGGAAGTCTTAAAACAGTGATCCCATGTTGTGCTGCAATTTCATCTACAGCGTACTTATTAAAAGACTCGTTATGTGGAATCAGTTCTAAAAGCGTAGCTTTAACCATATCTGGTTCGTAATAAATATTTTTATTTAAAAGCCAATCTTGAATTTCAGCTTTTTTCCAGCTCATTTTTGGTGCCGTTTCCAATTTTCGGGAGTGGTAAGGTGCATTATCCATCACCACAATTGAGTTTGGTCTTAATTTTGGTAAGACTCCAGCGAACCACTCCTCAAAACAAACTGCATTCATCTCATCATGGTAATCTTCACAATTTTTCTTTGCTTCAAAAATCATGAGCCCCTCTTCTAGGAAGCCTTCTTCACTACCTATATGGCTAATTATGAGACGTTTGCCTTTTCCAGATGGATTTTTTAATCCAGTGGTCAGTCCCTCCAAAAACGCTTGTCGAGATGATGTGACTTTCATGTCCACCCAAGTTTTTTTTACAGTATGACCTTAAAGTAAATATAGTACATTAACATTCAATATTACTATTAAAATGTAAAATGTATATAAATTCATTTTGTGTATAAATGTTAGCCGTACCTGCGTTAACCCAAGTTTCATCTTGATAATATATATGTCTCCCTTCTCGTCGAAACTGACATATAGATCGCAAGTAACGCTGTCGCCAAGTTATTATATCATTTCGATCAATAAGTGTGCTCTTGCGTGACCGTGAAACAAATTTAAAATTAAGATGTTTCAAAATTTTTCTGAGGGTGTCTTTGGAAATATTGGGTATTTCTGGATCATCGTTCATCACTTGTAAAATCTAAAATAGTAAATTTTATAATAGCTTGGAATCATTACTTAGGTATATATATAAAAGATGTACTTAGGTTTAAAATAATACAGTGTGACTGATTGACTAACCTTTGAAATGGTTGGAGGTTCATTTCGGTAAAAGAACTGATGAACAATTCTTCGTATTGCAGAGAATGTAAATTCATCAATTTTATCTTTAAAACTTCGCTTTGGTCCAGATTTTTTAGGAGGAGTTGGCGGCGCACCTTTATTTACTTCCTTCAAAACGTTACAAACAGAGCGTGAGGTTATTCCCAATATGTCAGCAACTTTGCTCATACATTCATTTTCTTCCACAACTTGAAAGGCCTCCAATTGCGAAGAAATTTCATTTTTCACGTATTTGTAGGCGTTGCGGATCATTACTTTTTCAGTAACAGTGAAAGCTTTTCGTGGACGTTTTTTTCTTGGGGACAAGAAAACATCCACGTCTTTTTGTGATGTACTTGGCTGAGGATCCATTTTGATGGAAAACCAAAACAAATAGTTGACAAAAAAACTAATATCGATTCGCAATGAAATAAGATAGGTATTCGTGCAGTCAGGCTGGGAGAATGAAGCCGAATGACACTATAAACAAAATGACGATAGCTGCACGAGCGCACACAGGCTGCCAATACTAAAATCTATCTAGGCTCAATAAGTTTTGTTTTTAATATAAAAACATAAATTTTAACTTTTTATAAAATAGAGCAGCGATTACTAATTAATAAATTATTATTATGAATAATTATGTATTTATTTAAATAAAAATCAATAATTTAGTCTTTAATTGGCAAACTGCTGGCACACACACTTATTGTTTATCGATTTTTGTGTTCATCACTACACTATTATATGTGGTATCATTATTTCACAAAATGACAGTAGCTAATGTCAAATCAGGAATCGAATTAAAATTCCTACTATAGTTTTGATTTTTTTTCTAATCTAGTTAAATGGTATATTTTAAGCACAAGTTCAAAAGCATGACAATGTAATCAAATATCTTATATCGTAATATAAAAAAATCATAAAGTGCATGATATAGTCGGCACTGAACCCGCAACAAAAGAGAACCAACTTGAGTCCAAAGGAAAACATTGTGTTTGTTCTATTACCATAACACAGTTATAATAAATAATTCTCACAAATTCACACATCGCCACCTAGTCCCAAACTAAGCAAAGCTTGTACTATGGGTACTAGACAACGGATAAACATACTTAAATACTTTTTTATTATAAGTACAACACAATTTCAAAAATATTCTTTTCCATTTTACAGTTAAAAATGACAGATTACATGGTAACTAACAATTATTTCAGACCAAGCCACCAGAAGGGATTTATTCCCGGAATATCTGGATGTCTGGAACATAATTCTTTATTAGCAGAGAGTCTAAAAGATGCCAGAGCAAATGAAAGGCAAATAACAGTTTGTTGGATAGATTTAGAAAACGCATTTGGCTCAGTACAGCACGAGCTTATGTTATTTGCACTGCAATGGTATAACTTTCCGCCAGTAGTTTCAGAAATAATAGCTAAGTACTATAGTAAACTTAAATTTGTAATTGCAACGAAGGACGGACATACAAAGCCCCTAAACTACAACGTGGGCCTGTTCCAGGGTTGCTGCTTATCTCCTATAGTATTTAACACAGTAATTAATATACTAATAGATAACATAACAATAGATGAAAAAAGGTGGGGCTATCGGTTTAAGTCCAATGGCAAATATACAGAATCCATTCTAGCATTCGCTGACGACCTAGCGATACTTACTCGGAATCCAAAGCAGTGCCAAGAACTACTGCGAAAGGTTGATGAATTCTGTGAGTGGACTGATGGAATGAGAGTAAAACCTAGCAAATGTTATTGTCTGTGTTTAGGTAGACGGGATACGAGATATACTTCATATGACCCCGGTCTCACTATTGGCGGGGAAAACGTTTCAATAATATCAGAAACCGTGCCTTTCAAATTTCTTGGTAGAAAGATAAACGATAAAGGTCGCTCTCTAGTACTAGAGGATGTCGTCAATAGTTTCATAAACGACATTGAAAAGGTATACCATCAACCGATAAATAACGTAAAAAAAGTCTGGATATACGACAACTATTTAACATCACGTCTCAATTGGCCTTTCCTTGTGTATGATTTAAACCAGAACCTCTTGAAACAATTAGATGCTAAAGTGACGAAAACATTGAAATCGTGGCTAGGGTTAGCTCAATAAGCAGACTCTTCTGCTCTGTATCGAGACACAAATAACTTTGGGATGAAACAAAAAAAACCATCGGAACTCTACAAACATCTAAGAGTCACTAAAATGCAAGTCTTATCAACATCTAAAGACGAAATTGTAAAATCCATCCCAACTGATAAAAATTCATCTGCGCTCGAGTCACGGTTACAATTCCACAAAAAGTTCATGATAGGCGCACAAACTAGTAGAGTAGGTCTAGGAAACACGGAAAGTCAATCGGTCAAAGAAATTATAAAATCTTTCTACTCTACTATCACGAATGTCCAAAACGGCATTGTTAGGTTCCTACCAAATTTGGATAGGTAGAGGACGGAACATGGCAGACAGTGAAGGTGACCGCTAACGCGTTGTAAGGGGGCCTCCTTAAACCTACATCTGGGTCGTAAGTCCCAGACGCTGTTACGCCAGTGTTCCGCCCTCTATCACGCGATGGACCCGGCACCCGCACGGAGAATCCATGGAATGCTAAGATTAGGACTTATCATACCTACATATTATACATAGAAAATACTCAGACCAATGCAAACAATCATGTTCATGCACACAAAGATTTGCATTGAGCGGGAATCGAACCCGAGACCTCTGCGTAGCAGCCATGTAATATACCGACTGCGCCACAGAGGTTTTAAGTTATAACACTGGTTTTTACGACCAAGCGTTTGAGTCGCGTTTTTCCTAGCCGTACTATAAATCTGTTGCATCAAACATTTCCGGGTAGCGTTTACGGCTTAGAAAATGTTCTGTACTACATTTGTTTACCCCGAAAAGCAAGTATTTTTTACAAAACAACTTTGCTAAAACTTCTTCGTAGTATTAAGGTAGACTTAATAACATTTTTTTAAATTTATTTTTGTTATTACACACACATACATACATAAACTCTCGCCTTATCCCGTCCGGGGTAGGCAGAGACGACAGAACGCCACTTGTCACGATCCTGGCAAACAGATTGTTTTTTTGTATGATTATTATAGTCTTCTGAGCTACTGCAGTCTTTATCAACCCATTAATATCCTACTGAAATAAGGCCTCCTCTAACGTTGGAACGAGACTCAGCCTACCAATGCCAAGCTGGCCAGATGTATTACTCAATATTTTATTCATAAAAATTTTAATGTACGTAGTATGGTGTTAATTAATTTTATTTTATGCCTAATGATATTTTTTTTACTAAAACTGTGTCCAACTCAAAAAAAAGTTTGAATACTGAACACAATACTGGTCAAATTTTATCTTCTTATTAAAAAAAACATATACTCATTCATTTCCTAAACATGTTCGAAACTCAAACAGCATTAACAATTATGAACAGCTACAAATGGGGTTGCCACGTAATTTAATTTGTCACGTGCTTTTGATCCCCTACTAATTACTCTGACATTTGTTATTTACGCCATTTTATTTTCGTTTATGTAATTAGGTATCTCCTTATTTCTATTAAGTTTCAATGACAGAGAAATGCTAATTGATTGATTGATTTTAGATAAACGACTGTTAAAACAGATTTTTTTATTACTGGACCAACACCGAGACTTTTAATTACATAAAGTTAGGTAAGTAGTGGTCATTTATGATAATTAGCCTCTGAGGAGTAAATTGAAACCACGGCCTAGTACTGAGAATAGGCGCATACGTATATAAACAGTTATTTTATTACCCTGTCTATTAAACTAATACTTAAAACGCCAATTTTAATTGTAGATATTTAACGTTAAACTATTAAAAATCACCTTGGCATTTTGACAACTGGCAACATTCATCCTTTTCTGATCCTATTTTCCAACCAAATGCTTTTAATATACCCTTGTTCAACAAACCGAATTCCAAACTCCAATAAGGTTTTAACAGACCGATTTGTGGCATTACCTGTCAAACGCAAGAGGTCCTGAGTCCCCATGGAATGGTACAAGTTATGACAATTGCCCCCACTGGGCAAATTAAAAGGGAGAGGGGGCAATGTTGAGTAAATCGTCGGCCGTGATTATCACTTGCATGTGATCCCTAGAGTATGTGAAGGGCAATTTTTCGGGGTAATAGTAGGTCTTTAATGTAAGTGGTGTGCGTGAATTGTGCTAAGGTTCTTGTTAAAGTAACATGCTCTTTGTTGTAGGAGTTGTAAACATGTTATTTTAATAGGCATAAAGAATATACAGACTCAGAACAATTCTCTATGGATCGCAGAAACTGTTTTCCTTTATGGGATTTAAATTTGAAATCAGTCTTGTGCACGGCCGCATATCGCGACAGCTAATTTTAAAGTTTTTTTATTTCGTAAAGATAATTTACGGATAGTCGCTTTTTACGACACCCATGGGATGAGATGGCGTGGTGACATATTGTATTCTTACTCCGTCGGCACACGGAAATTATTTTTAAGGAGCCATGATTTAATATCCTTGGTCTTCTTATACCACATTGGTAAAAGGGGTTGGTATTGTGTTTATTTGCCAAGTTTTACTTCTCGTATCGAATTTTTTTCTTATAAATAATTTTTGCAAGCTTTCCCTTAGTCGGCTTTTGTGACACTTTGGGATTAGATAGGTGATAACGCCATAATTATATTCTTAATCTATCATCATTCTGATCACATTTAAATCAAAACATTAAATCCGTACGTTATCTTTTTGATTAAATATTGCCATTACTTTCAACGATCAGTAAAAAGTAACTATTAAAAGTAAGATATCTTTTGCGGTTGCCATTGAGTTTAAAAGTTACCTTTCATTGCACTAATGATGTGAATTTACCGAAGAGTTAACAAGAAACAGCCGGAAGTTGTAGCAACTTTTAATATTTTGTACATTAACATGAACTCTTCGGTTATTAGTAGTTATATGCCTTTCCTGAAATTTCGTTACTTCGAAGAAATTAAACGTATTAAAGCAGTATGTAAATTATCTATAAAGCTTAGGTTAGGGTGTGGTGACGGGTTCCGTGTGGTGACGGAGTAGGAATACAATATGTCACTACCCCATCTCATCCCATGGGTGTCGTAAAAACCGACTACGAGACTATTCGTGAATATTATTTTAACGAAATAAAGAGAAGGAAAACTTGAAATTAAACCCTTTACCAATCCGTTTGGTCAGCGTGGTATTAGTAGGCCAAGTATCCCTCCGTCACAGGAGGAGTCCCGTCCCTGCAGTGGGACATTAATGGACTGTTATGATGATGCTATGTGATGTTACACTCTATCTCTATAGCGGAGCATAGCATACCAGTGAATAAAGAAACCATAATCCTAATCCGTCACGAAACATACAAGAGAATAACACAATATAATAATACAATACAGTAATATATGCACTGTACTGCGTATTGTTAAAGTTAAACAATGCACTGCTTTAAATTATATCTAAACATATTGTACTGCAAGTTTTTATCTTATGCCATATGTGAATATTAATAGCGGTTTATATTGTTATACAAACGATTATAACTAGATTGCGCTTATTCACGCTATGGCTCTTAAAAGAAAACTTTATAATAAAAAACTTGTGTTTTATGAAATTGTAAAAGTATGGTGTCTTAAAAATATATAAATAAATAAATAATCCTCACACATTCACACAACGTCATCTAGTCCCAAACTAAGCAGAGCTTGTACTATGGATACTAGACAACGGTTACTCAAATACTATTTTGTAAATATATACCTACATTTATACATAGAAACACTCAGACCAAAGCAAACAATCATGTTCATGCACACAAAGATTTGCATTAAGCGGGAATCGAACCCGAGACCTCTGCGTAGCAGTCATGTTATATAAACACTACACCACAAAGGTCGTCGAATTAAACGTAAATGTTGTTTTATAGCCTTAAAATGATCAACCTGATGGTAAGTAGTAACTACAGCTTAAGAACGTTAGGAATGAGAGTACACAGCTATGCTGCTGCTTACCCTGAAACATAACCATATATGCCCCACTTTCTGGAAGGGCCTGTCAACATTTATATTCGTGTAGTGATGAAATAAGAATAGGTAAGGAATGTCACCACCAAATCTAATTTAAAGAATGATATTACTGTGTTCTTACTTATCTATACTATCTAGCAGATATCAACTCGTACGGCCAGCATGGTATCTTAAGGCCAAGTGCCCCGTAAATGGGGACGGCAATGGGGAGGCACGGAGGGAACCCTCCGTGAAGACTTGCGGAAGGTCGTCCTCACAAATAAGACATTAAAGAACCGACACATAACTGAAAGACAAATTACGTAGTCTATACGAAAAACTATTAATTAGCTAATTCACAAAAAGTTGTATTGGTTACTTAAAGTAAATATTACCAATAATAAGTAACCGCAATAAAAATAACTCAAATATTACCAAAATTTTGCACAAATAAAAACATCATTCATCAGAAAAGTAACATTAATATTATTTCGTTACACAAAATATCAACGAATTTCCACTCAATGTTTATTTTCACTGTAAAATTAAATTTACTCTTATTTATGAACGTTGTATGGGCTCTTCTTAGATGACACTGGGGGCTTTACTAATTAAATCATCAAAATCGCCTCACTATAAATCACTGGGAACTGAAAGCTACTAAACAACCCCAGTGAATCAACTTTAAACTAATTTATAAACAAGGAAGACGTTATTATGAACACCATTGAGTGGCTCAACAAACACTTACTATGAAGAAATAGGTTTAACGTAATTATTTAGTCCAATTTAGTGAATTAGCTTGATAAATGTGTTCGAATTAGCGTTTTCGTAGAGCGATGCGCGCGCCGTAGCCCGTAGCACGTCTACGAGTGCTACGAGAGCTCAGTGTTACCGCGCCGGTCGAGATAAACGCTACGTCTCGTACGTGCCACGCGATTTGAACGTTTACGTATTAGAACATACGTTTCATTTTTGTGCGATTTTTTTTGTGGTTTCAGTGCTTGTGTTTTGTGAATGTGGTTGTGTTTTTTAAATAACTTATAGAAGGTAAGTTTTGGATAAATAATTAAAATTTAATTTAATCTAGGTTTTTAATTTAGGATGATGATAAAACCGCCTTTTTGATACTGTTTGTTCTGGTCAGTTATTAAAATTTCTTTGATACTTATAAGGCTTTATTATATAAGAGAAATGAGTTTACTCATAATACTAAATCTTTTACTATATAAGACAAGACGCCTCAAATTTATTTATTCCTGTCATTGATTGATGATTCCATAAGATGAATCTGTTAAATTCGGTTACATTCTTATTAAAAAGATTTGTGTTTGGAACTAGCTAAGTACCTATTCTGAATTCAAATAAAATCGTTACA
This sequence comes from Schrankia costaestrigalis, assembly GCA_905475405.1. Lineage (NCBI taxonomy): Eukaryota > Metazoa > Arthropoda > Insecta > Lepidoptera > Erebidae > Schrankia > Schrankia costaestrigalis. The sequence goes on along the minus strand of FR997829.1, from coordinate 18,850,430 downwards.
ATAAACGTTACTATTTAAAATTCGAATGTAGATTTTTTCAAATAGGTTTAAATCGAATGTGGAATGTATTTTTTTTTAATAGTTGAAATTCGAATGTTTATACTTGTATACAGAATGTTTGTAAAAAGACACGAAGGAAATTACACGTGCCTTTATTGAATCCTGTGGAATCCCACAGGGATCAATGTGGAGCCACATTGGTGTTAGAATAACAAATAAAACTCTATATCGATGGAAAACGTTGTTTAGATATATAATATTTATATTGCTACCGTATTTACTTTTGACAGATAAAATATTGTACCTTTAGAAATATAACATAATATTTTTATGTACATAAAATGTTTTTATATTTGCTTGATGCCAACAAACCAGGTAGAGAATGGTATAGGCTTTTGTGTTTAGATTTTTAATTTCTGTTTTTGTATAAGAATGTCAGAGATATAATGAGTAAGAGTCTGGGCAAAGCACATGATATTTTTTTTAGAAAAATACTGAATAAAAAATAAGAAATTAATTTTATCATTTTACAAAGTCCAAGAAAATTATACTTTTGTGCTAATTCTACAAATAAGTTCATTTGTTTACAAGTTATTATTTGATTCCAAAAACATGAGGAGATTCTCAATTCACTTATGTATTCTTTATTTTTGTTATCAGTAAATACTTGATCATTTTGAAATGTTTTTATACACTTGTATACTACACAAGTTTTAAAGTTTAATGATTTGATATGTATTTTTTTGTTTATTTAGTAAAATATAAAATACTAGCTGATCCGTGCCCACTTCGTTAGGCGGCGAATAAAACGTTATTAAGCGTCCATTTTTTAAAGATATTTTATTACTGCTCCACTCCTATTAGTCATAGCGTGATATTATACAGTCTATGACACTCCCCGATAAATTGATTATTCAACACAGAAAGAATTTTTAAAATTGGTTCAGTAGATTCAGAGATTACTCCCTACAACGTCACAAACTTACCCACACATAACTTTTTTTTTTACCACACGAACTTTACCTCTTTGTTATATTAGTAGAGATGAAGAGTTGAAATGATCGAAGTAAACGAAGATGCGTATTATAATCGTAATAAACGTTCTCTTATTGTAGTATACTAGTGATATGGCTAAAACACGGAATGTGGTAAGAAGATAATATTTTAATACTAATTCAACTAGAACTAGAAACACTTAAATAAGTATGTTAGAGTATTTTTTTTAGATTGAAAACTTGTTTATGGAATCTTACATCATTACTATTAACTCCCACATGATTTTTTTTATGATTTTAAATTTAAAAGTCTAATAAAGGTAGAGAAAAGTATATAATTTAATTGAATTATATAGTGAAATTATTTATACAAACTTACAATCACGCCTCGCAACTTCAAGGGTGGGTAAAAACCACGTTTTAAAAACGTTTTATGCCTCATCTTCATTCAATTTTTTTTACTACGAATTTTCCGTCTCTAGCAGATGTAATAAGTATTAGATGAGGGACAAAGAGATGTAAAGACTCTCTTAGTCGACTTTTACCACATTTGCGGGAAGAAAGGGGATAATGACATCATATGCTCTTGACCAATCACCATACGGACAGATTTCCTTCAAATAATAATAGTAAAAAATTATAACAAACTGCTAATGATAATACCTAAACTAACAAATCTTTTTTGACTAATCTACTGAGCCCAAAGTCCGCAAAGGACGTATGTTAATAAACACACTCAATCTACAAAATGATTGATGTATATTACTTACAAAGGTAATCCTTAGTTATTTGATGACCAACTAAATATTCTTTAAAAATAATAATATCACATCCTACTCCGAAGGTGTCGTCAAAGGGGCCTATAAGTATCTGAACACACTACGCCAAAATTATGCAACTGAAGTTTGTCGCGTTTAAATGATTATAACGCGACGTAATTTCGGCTGTTGTATCGTTAGTCATTTAAAATTCAATTTTAGCCTAGTGTATTGAGACACTAAGAGTACCTATAACATAATAAATATATTTTTCTGTCAAAAGCTCATTAAAAAACTCTTTTATTACTGGTTTGAAAAGCGTGTTATAGAGCAAGCTAATAATTATGCTTAAACTAACAAATCCTTTTTCGACTAATCTCCTCCGCACAATGTCCACAAAGGTCATAGGTTAATAAACAAACATAAAATAAACATTTTCATATACATCATCGATGATTGATGTATATTACTTACGGAGGTAATCCTTAGTACCTAGGTGACCGACTGCGAATACCAAAAATATTCTTTCCTATTTAATTGAGGCCTTTGCCCTGCAGTGGGACTGTATAGGCTAATAATAATAATACAAATGTAATTAATTGTGAAAAATGTCAATAAAGAGAATATTTTAATTGTGGAACAAATGTATTTTCTCCCTCGTTAATATTGTATCCTTAAAACATAGTGTAAAGAAGCATTTGGTGATACCGGCAAAGAGATGACAGTAAAATAGTGTTTTAGGTAACACCCATTGCCTTTAATTTTGACATGTACTCTCACGCTTTCGATCAGTTTCGATATAGTTTTAAGCAGATTATAAAATATGCGAAACTTACAACAAACTGTCTGAACAAACAAATCCTTTTTTGACTAATCTACTCCGCAAAGGTCGTAGGTTAATAAACAAACATAAAATAAACATTTTCATATATACATCGTCGATGATTGATGTATATTACTTACGAAGGTAATCCCTAGTAAATGTGTTCGTTAATTAATCACGAGTGTCCCCCAGTCCTCTGTAAACGATACCTTTGTCAGTTGAGAACAAATTGTAATGAACTCATTTTATATGTAAAGGGTTATTATCATCGTACCTACTAATATTATAAAGATGGTTTGACAGTGTGTATGTTTGTTGAAACTCTAAGATTAAATAGCTGGATTAATTTGTATTTAATTTGAGGTAGAGACCATGAATTAATAGTTGCGATTATTAATTTTTACAAACAATAATAAATTTAAATCATTTTAAGACCTTAACTAAAAACGTGATAAAAAATTTAAACTCGGGATAGGACTCCAACCCAACTTGCATCATTTGCCGCATTATGCACTAATGTCTTACTAATTAAGCATGTTAATAAAATTCAAGTCTTGTTTTAATATTTAATCAGAATTTTTAAGACGCTACTTTGAAAATTTTCGAGTTGAATTCGGCCGTGGCCAGAGGGGCGCGCCCCTCGGCGCGCGAATGAGACGGATATACTCTCGCTCACGCGCCGCCGCGCCGTGTGCGCCGTCGCCGTCGTCGTCCCGCCGGCCCCCAAGGACACGTTATCGCTCTGTGCTATAGTACAAATATATACAGTATTTCAACTTCGTAGAAACGGACGAAACGTGAGTTTATACCTACACGCTCACGATCGCGGAGGGAACAGTCGCTACTGTGCCGCAGTAACGAGCGGACTGTGTGTTATAATTTGAAACTAATTATATTATTCATATGTCAATTTCAAACAAACATGGCTGATATAAATACCTACCTTACTAAATGACTTAGGTATTTAATATTATAATACTTATAGTATTTTGTGTATATCACGAAAACGGTTTGTTGTACAGTCACGAGCAATAATATGTACACATTTTCACATTTTGTAATACAGTTATCTAAAGTCCTGCTAATCCAAAATTAAAAATTCAAAGATTAATTCTAAACTGTACGGAACCTCTTACAATTACCGAAATAATTTTGGTATTCTAATGTCTAAAGTCTATTTTTTTATCTCAGATACTAAAATGACATTTCATGTGTTGCCTGTTTTTTACAACTAATAAATAGTGATGCGATACAGCCGGTACTTACCGATTAAAATATAGGTTAGTTCTACCAATTACGGTAAATAGAAACTATAGGCTGTTTTTTGTTTGGTAAGCCAACCAATTGTTGGCACCTTATGAGTGGACTTCGTGTCAGACTAAAATATAAAATATCATAAAATGATAAAATACTTTAATCTTTGCTTATACTTAATCATTATTATGTGATTGAATAGTATTATATAAATATTATTAGCACTAATGCCAATAAAAGGATTCTGATAAATTTACTGTTGCTATGTTGACACATGAAATAAATAAAATATGGTAAAAATATTAAATAAATAATATTTGAACTTGAATAATCATACTTAACTTTCTTTCTTTTTACTCACTTTTTACTCTTAAGTGCCAACAATTGCAGGACTTCTAACGATTAGGTGGTTTACCCTAATTTGTTTTATATTATACTAGCGGTCCGTCCCGGCTTTGCACGGGCATTATTTAACCGCTTTTCTGTTCAAATTTTTCCTAAATTTTCTTTGCTATAAACCTTACGGAGCTCGAGACCTTTCCAACGAATCCAAAATCGTGGAAATCTGTTCGTGCGTTCTGGAGTTATAGCGTCAGGAAGGAAAACCCGACTTATTTTTATATAGTAGATTATATCTAATTTGTTTATATTATAAAATTACGAAAACTTTAAATTGAAATATGCGCCAATGACGTCATGCAAGAAATGATAGGGATGGACATAGAAGGAAAAAAGAGAGAAATTCATTAGATCAAAACGCTTTACCGAAAATATGCTCTAGTAACAGTCAATAACGTTGACTTTACTATTTGTTTTTATAAATATCTAACGACTATTTACTAATACAAGAGAACTGATATGTCAAAGTAGCGTCATGATTTAGCTGATGTTTTGTTGTGCGATATTGAACCTAATAGTTTTATGACATGCAACTAACATTAACTCTAGAGATGATAAAGCCATTTAGTTCTCGACTATACTAACAACCGTAAATATTTTACAATAATTACAACACGAATCGAATCACAGGACAGCACTGTTTCTTACAAGCTGGCTACATTATTTTTACGTTTGACATTTGTAGTTGTCATTTTAGTATCCGAGATAAAAAAATAGACTTTAGATAAGTGAACAGATAGTTTAAAAAATTTGACAATGTGTACATATTATTGCTCGTGACTGTACTTAGGTCAATAATAATGAATATTTAGCCCCCCTTTATGTAATCCCCCATGCGTGTCTTTCACTTTGATCTAGGTAAATTTAAGCAATGACATCGATGTCTTTTTTTGAATGGATTGGTCACCCATCCATAAAGTGACCTCGATGCCTTTATTTTGACATTAAATAGATCTAATAGACCTGTTTAAAGTTTGGTTTTGGTTATCGATAAATTCAATTTCAAACAAACATGGCCAATATAATAAATACAGCACCCGGCCGTAAATATTACACATCGACTTTTTCTCTGACTCTCTACGAAGCCGAAATTGACCGATTGTATTTTTCTATAGGTTGATATGCAATATAAACGGCCCGGTACTGTACCTACTTTACTGAATGACTTGTTAAGTACCTTCTTAATATTATAATTTAGTATTTTATTTATATCACAAACATGGTGGATATAAATACAAACATATATATGTTTCTTTAAATTAAATGTATCAATCATAAAACAACACGGTTTTTACAGAACACTTCCTAATTATTTAAATATAAAATAGAAAAATAAAAAGTATTAATTTACAATTACAAAACTAAATGGAAACACAAAGTAGATCGCATGTTTACTATTGTTTACGTACCGCGCACCCGTAGGCATTTATAATAAATAATCGGCCCAGTTTGACTACTGGTTATACTGTGACGTCAGTCCGCGGGTAGGTAACAGAAAATTCTGTTACAGAAAAACCTACTATCTACCGGTCTATTATGTTTATACATGTAGCCCCTATTTTTTTTTTTATTTACACCCGCGCAAGTTGTTATGAAGGCACAAAGCACATCCAGATTTAGAACAATAATTTGGGGATCACAAAAATAATTTGACCGCCTCGGGGTATCGGTCGCAGTGCACGAGGTCGCGGGTTTGAATCTCACGCAAAATAATAGAACTTTAAAAAAAATACAATAGCCCCGCTATGTATTGTCCTGTGTCGCGGGGTATTTACAAACATTTACTTAGCTGACACAAAGAACATCCAGACTCAGGACAATAATTTGTGGATCGCACAAATAAAATTGTATTACGTGAGATTTGAACTCTAGGTGATTTTCCACCAGAGGGGCGAGACGAGGCAAAATTTGAAATCTTTATGTAAGATGAACCGTATTGCTTAAGAAATAGAGTATATATTAACTTTGTAACAAAAACACTCGCTTCTCGCGATAGGCCTATTGTTGTTTGTTGCTACTTTTTGTTTGTGTAAAAATGAACCGTATTATTTTTCACATAGAGTTCAAAATACATTAACAAGAAACACGCATGTCGCGATGTCAATTTTTGGTGGAAAGAGTTCGGTGCGATTTCAATTCTCGTCTCGTCTCGCCCAAGGTTCTGGTGGACTCTTCATGCTGACTTACGATTACCGATTACTGCGCCCGCCACTGCCTAAGGCAGACAGTTTTTTTGTGTGATCCACAAACAACAGTCCTGAGTCTGAACGTTCTTTATGTTCGTTTGTTTCATGTTTGTAAACGTTCCCGCAGTAGAGTGCATGAGAGTTCAAATCTCACGTAAGAAATTTTTTTGTGTGATCCACAAACAACTGTCCTGAGTCTGGACGTTCTTTGTGTTCGTTTGTTTCATGTTTGTAAACGTTCCCGCGGTGGAGTGCATGAGAGTTCAAATCTCACGTAAGACAATTTTTTTGTGTGATCCACAAACAACTGTCCTGAGTCTGGACGTTCTTTGTGTTCGTTTGTTTCATGTTTGTAAAAGTTCCCGCGAAAGTAAAAAGTATTATTTAGATCTTATCAGTAAGTACCTACCTACCTAAGCTTGCAAATAAAATAGGTACGTAATATTATTTCTTTGATTTTTTCAGTTTTACACAGCTCCTAGGTATTGTCGCGGAGACTTTTACAATGAACATCCTAACTCAGGACAGTAATTTGTGAATCGCTCAAACAACTTTTTTGCTTGTATTCGAGCCCGCGACCTCGTGCACGCAAGCGACTACCGCGACCGCGCCGCACTGCCCGCGCCACTGAGGCCGTTTCAATTACGTGATCTTGACGAAAACGGTTATAAAACTTATAACACTTGAGCATATAGTTTTAAATCGCTTATATAAACAAACGCTTGCATTACCAAAGGGTCAACAGTAACTAGGTACTTAGTTGAGTTAAAATAAAGTAACTATATAAAGTTAAATTTTACGATACAATGTTATCGAAATAACTATTATAAAATAATACTATTATTTACTTACAAAAGAGAACCAAAGTATTAATAAAAACTTAGGTATAAATATTTTAAACCTAACCTATATATATTTTACCTACGATATAAAATTACGCGATAAAATTTAGTACGAACGGTGAGTCGACATGCACAGGTCCGGCGTCGAAGAGGGCCATCGCCCGACTGATTCGTCGACCGTATTCATTCTGTATCGATCGTTAACTAATCGGTATAAGGTCTAAAATTACGATGCGCCCGCAACGATCCAGAGCGCTTTGATATAGCTAAAATCTTATTTTCTTAATTAAACATTATAGGTTGTAGTTATGTAAATGATATTCTACAGTAAGACTAATATTTATGTTACGAATGTATTTGAGTAATTCCTAAGCATAATGATAGTGTACTTTCCGTTATATAATATGTAAAAAGCTGTTTTTTTAGAGGTGTTTTCAAAATTAAATATGATCGAGCCAAAATCAAGCTATCGCGTTTTCGTAATTACAAAAAGCTAGTAAAAGGTATCAATTTACCTATATCAAAATTCTAGCTTTATTGGTCTTTTCATATTCCTGTAGTAGTTGATGAAAGATAGTGCATTTTGTCAATGTATCATCTTAAGTATATACATAAGTTAGTTGCAGTTAAACTTTATTGATTAAATAAAACTCAATCGTATATATATCATTTAACTGTATTTCTGTGACATAGCGATCGAGGTAGAGCGAGGATTGGATCCCCATGCAAAAGACATACAGATAAAACGATCTGCATATTAGTGTCCTGAGTTTTTTGGAATCTTGAAATTGATATGTTGTAAAAGTTTTTGCGAGCTAAGTCTCAGTGCGACATTTCCAAAAAAGGAAAAAATAAAGAATATTTGGGTATGTTCATTTATTTTGGAACTTATGAAAGCGAATATTATAAGTATAAGACCACTTATTAATAGAAAAAATATAATATAGCATGGTCACATTACTTAGCAAAAAAGGGTGTCAACTTCAGATTTTACTGCATTGCATTTTTATAACAATAATATTTTTTCTTCAGTATATTTCATCCATTTTTTGACAAATGATGTTCTTGTTAATTCATCACTGTCACAAATAAACTCGAGTTACCAAAAAATATTACAAAATAAAGCTTTATTTTATGAAATAAAATATTATGTTGAGACTTCAAATTACTTTATTAAAAATGACGTGTAGAATCCATGTTGATGAATACGTATAATACGGAGATATGGGTTTGTCATGAGTTCGGACCATGATACATTTTTTTACGTGATCTGCCAATGATTTTACTGAGTCTGGAAATTGTTTGTGAGCGTTTTTGTGAAAGTAGGAGTATGTGGTAATCTTGACCAGTAATGATTAAGTTAAATGCAGAGCTTTCCTTTTACACCAGAAATACTTATTAAGCAGTACTTGTAGTCTTTTCGACACCCTACATGACACCTTTAGAGCCTTACCTTTTTAAATACTACTCAATTAGTGTTTTTTTGTAACTTTTGCCACAGCAGATATCATGAGGCCCTCTTAGTTAATAGTATAATTAAATACTTAACAAACATAAACCTATCTCAATTTTAAAAACCATAAAAAAAAATATATAAAACCTATTTGTAACAAAGATACGTAAAACATATCCTTAGGCATAGACAACGTCGTGGGCCGTCCTACGCAAATTGTTGTACCTGGCAACATTATAAGAACACATCTGCTCTCTAAGGATAATTTACATTGTTTAAATGATATAAGTATTACAACAAATTACTTGTAAACTTTATTTTAGTCTTTTGTATATATTTTTTTACAAAGCTTTGTATAAGTAACATCATAACAGCCCATCAATGTCCCACTGCAGGGACGGGCTTCCACCCGTGATGGAGGGATATTTGGCCTACTAATACCATGCTGACGAATTGGTTTAGGGTTTTATTTCAAATTTTCCTTCTTTTTATTTCGTTAAGATGATAGTCCCTTAGTCGGTTTTTACGACACCCATGTGATGAGATGGGGGGTGACACACTGTATTCTTACTCCGTCACCACACGGATATAATTTAATAATATCCTCATTTTTTATTCGAGTGTTTCTAGCACTACTTAAGGTTTGTAAAAAGAATAATTTAACAATTTTCGTATTTTTATATTATTCCCTAGTCAAAAGACTTCTTGAATGTAGTCGTTAAATATTTAATAGGACTGAAGCTACAACCAATGATCTAAGACGTGCCCCAGTCGGTGATTATATGTACTGACTATTAACATTTCACACAACGCCATCTAGTCCCAAACTAAGCAAAGCTTGTTCTATGGGTACTAGACAACGGATAAACATACTTAAATACCTTTTTTTTTTGTTGTAAATACATACATATTATACATAGAAAAAACCCAGACCAATGCAAACAATCATGTTCATGCACACAAAGATTGGCATGAACCCGAGACCTCTGCGTAGCAGTCATGTTATATAACTACTACGCCACAGAGGTCGTCATTATATGTGCTGTCTATTAAGAACCGAGTATGGTATGCACGCTAAGTTATACGCTGCTTAAATATTTATTTCAAGACGACTCAATGGTAAATTTTAATGGTTAATCTGTCCTAAGACCATTACGAATACGTCTGTTCAAGATAGTTTTAACAGACACTTAATTCCTAAAATCCCGTAACAGCGGATTACAGAGCTTTCATCTTAACAGGCTGTCAATGTCCCACTGCAGGGACGGGCCTCCTTCCGTGACGGAGGAATACTTGGCCTACTAATAAATACCATGCTAGCCAGACGGCTTGGTATAGGGTTTAATTTCAGGTTTTCCTTTTTTTTATTTCGTACAGATAATATTCACTGATTACAGAGCTTGAATAATTAACAATTTCTTCTCAAAATACATGCCTATTCTACCGTATTTATGAACAAAAACAATACCTATTTCACCTTTCATAACTCACCTAAAACGTACAGTTTGACTACACGAGAAACACAGTTAAGCCCGATGCGCTACGGACGCACGTAAAATCCGTTTTACACAGAAAAAGAACAGAACTTAGGACAAATACGTAATAGTTTTTCGTGTATACATTCAACATGGACTATTGGATTTCACATTCAAAATGCATCCTTTATTGAAGCTGGTTTTTGGCAGCTTTCTATGAGTTTTTTACTTTAATTTTGTGTAGTAGGAGGGCTGTATTCTTGTTGATGGTCTTGTAATTGAAGTACTTTACAATTTGATAATGGGTTTTATACTAATAACTGTAGATTTTAAACATTACTATGGTGATGAAGTAATATTGTGATTTTTAAAGCGACTGAGTGATCACTACTTAAACCTTACTGTCTCTGGGTGTATTAATGCTCGCCGAAAGCCGATTTCCGTAATGAAACGGTCATAGGCTTTGATGAAGACACCATCAGGCTATACATTACGTATATTCTCACACAATTATGGGTTGTGTGTACCTAACACAACCGTAGCATGTAGGCCTAGCTTTATTATGAGTACTGGACAATTGGTAACTATACTTAAGTCATTGTTATTGCTAAAATAATAAGTATGTAAATTGTTCTGGATCACAAAAAACATAATTTTAAAACATTCCCCTTCACCTCTTTATAAAATTTAAAAAAGAAACAAAAACAAAAAGTTTTAATCTAAACGTGTCCTAAAACAGCTGATGCCCAAAATATGCATGTACAAACTTAGTTCTCTATCAAAGAGATACCAAACATACTTCCCTTAAGAAACCGAAGACCGAAATCTTTTCATGACGAAAACTCGTCAGAACTTCGTCGGCGACGAGTTGTTAACAAACTTTTGGACGGTGTTACAAAAATTTATAAATATAGATGAGTCCATGTTGTATAGCAAATTTGGGAGTCGTGTTCTTAAGGTGGGACATGTCATTTTAATGCTTTTTTTTAGGGGGAAGTTTAGGTTTTTTTTTAAGATTTAATAAGGGGATATATTTATGTTGATAAAACTTAAACTTTAGCGAAAGTTTAAATTTTAAGTGATAGAATGTCGCTCAGATTGGCAGGTTGTCAGTGCCAGAGGTATACACTAGACCATATAAATTCGAGACACTGTGTTGTGTATTATTAATATTATAAGTAAACATCCCATTACTGCAATGAAAGATAATAACAAAATGATGATTTGTTTACAATTGCTAGAATGCAAAATTAGAAAACACCTCATATTAAGATCTTTACAAACCAATTTGGCTTTTACTAAACTCATTTAATATATTTATATATTTCGTAACACGTGGCGTTTTGTCGTTTCTGCTTACCCCGGACGGCATAAGGCGTGAGTTGATGTAATTGTATGTATTAAATAAAACTTCACTCGATAGTTAGTTTGATCAATTTTCGTCTATGTCGTGGGGGCTATTTTCCTGTCTTACTACTAGTAGTAAGATTTGAAATAAGGGAATTTTACAAACATGAAATTAACGAATATAAAGGACATTTAGGATCGAGATCATTCCCGCAAACCTGGGACCTGCAGTGGGACATTAATGGGCTGTTACGATGAAAATAATTTATTATAGCCTAAAAACGTTGAATAAAACATTAAAAATACATAACTTCTAACAACAAAATTACATAACAGTGTAAAACCATCCAATTAAGACAAGTTATTGACTTTTAAAGCTAAAGACAAACCCTTGACAAAACTCGGTCAAGATACCTTTGATGACGAACGCAATTAAACACAGAATTAATTTTATTAAAGGTTATATTCTCATTTATATTGCTTAACTTTTATAATTAGTGACGGGATCATGAGTTCAATTTAATTTATGTAATTACTCTTGTATAAGCTTACAGCTATGAAACTAAAAAGCTTTATACGATACTATAATAATATAAAAACAATAATTTTAATAATTATTATTTAATACACATTTAAAATTACATTTATATTCTACATATTTACAATAACTCATCATTCCCCTGCCCTTATCCCAATTTTATTTGGGGTCGGCGCAGCATGTCTTCTTCTTCCATTCTTTCCTATCAGACGTCATATCACAAATCACACTCTTCGCAGCCATATCGTCTTTCACACAATCCATCCATCGTTTCTTTGGTCGTCCTCTTCCCCTATATCCATCCACATACATGTTCAACACCTTTCTTACCACATGATTCTCATTCCGCCGCATAACATGCCCATACCATGACAGCCGGTTGCCACGTAGTTTTTCTGCTACCGGTGCCACTTTCAAACTTCCTCTTACATACTCATTTCTTACTCTATCCGCTCTCGTAACACCACACATTCCTCTTAACATTCTCATCTCTGCAACCTTTTTAGTTATTGTATATTTACAATAACTAAAAAGGTTTTATTAGATAAAATATTAATCACTGTAAAACGATATTAAATACTTTACACTAACCTGCATTGCGTTTTAGTAGGTACTTTAGACTACCACTCAACGCTATTTTGAACTTCAAAAATGCAGTAAGTATTCAATTCAAAATACATATAAATATGACTATGTAGTTAAGAACTAAAATTACAAAATGTCATTAGTCAAAAATCAATCAATCATAACAGCCCATTAATGTCCCACTGCAGGGCCGGGCGTCCTCCCGACGGAGGGATACTTGGACTACTTATACCACGCTGGCCAGACGGATTGGTGTAATTTCAAGTTTTCCTTCTTTTTACTTCGTAAAGATAACATTTACTGTTAGTCCCTTAGTCGGTTTTTACGACACCCATGGGATGGGATGGGGTGGTGACATATTATATTCTACTCCGTCACCACACGGACAAAAATAGATTTACTTAATTGAAATAGCTAACCGTACTTACGAATGTTAATTACTAATCAAGGAAATTAAAAATAAATAATTCAAAACAGAAGACAAAGTAATAGAATGACAATAGTACAACGCTATACGACAGCTAGACGCAACTAGGAGTACCAATACTGATTTTCATTAGAGCTCGTAGTGAGAATAACGTCAGACCGCTAGCCAGGTCTTCATTTGCTTTGTTTTCGCTGTCACCTTTTGTGAGGTGGAAAAACTCCAAAAAAATTGCCCCACTTTTGGTATGGACAACCGTAGGCAGAACTAACTAGCAGAATATAAAAAATAATTTAAAAGTACTAAAACATGACTCTTTCAAAAATGAAACCCTATTGTCACTTCAAATTCCAAAATTGGTTTTGACGGTTGGGTTATTGGAAGACGTAGTGTCTTTCGTCATTTTGACTGGTCATATTAGTTAACATCCTAATATAGCCTATGACATTCCGACGAAGACGTCATTAGTCTTCAATCACAAATCAAATCGTATCTCTTCTTCTAAACTTAAACGTAAATATTGCCAAAAATCGTTTAATAAATACACGGAAGTTATTCCGTTATCCTGAGACAGGAAAAAAAGAAAAAAACAATGACTTTAGTTAAATTGGTGGATAGACATACTGCACATAACATTCATAGAAACATTTCACTCACACATATAAATATGTATGTGAGTGTGAGTGTTTGTTTACTTTCTTCCTTATTCCGATTGAGTCAGCGATCTTATCGCACTATTGTCCGATTTATTTAGTAGTAAGATATCCAAAAACCCACGCAATTTTTGGAAAGAAAATCATTGTGTGAAATCTTTGATAAGTTATGTAATTAATTAGTAAAATGGTATATCTTTTAGACTATCACGGTATATAATCATCATCATAACAGCCCATTAATTTCCCACTGCAGGGATGGGCCTCCTCCCGTGACGGAGGGATACATGGCCTACTTACACTACGCTGGCCAAACGGATTGGTGTAGGGTTTAATTTAAAGTTTTCCTTCTTTTTATTACGTAAAGATATTATTCACGGAAAGTCCCTTATTTTGTTTTTACGACATCCATGGGATGAGATGGGGTGCTGACATATTGTATTCTTACTCCGACCCCACACGAAGATAATATTATCTATTAGCGCATGTGCATGTATGAGTGTTTATGACTATGTGTGTATGACTTTATCATTCTGACTTCATAATGTATCTTCAATACGTTATGCAAGTTCGAAAACTACGTACAAATTAATAATAATGTGTGCAAAGCTGTGGTACAAGTTTAACTTGTGAGGTTACATGTTTGTTGCTTTTGTTTGTGTGCAGAGTAACTATCAGGAGTCTTGATGTTTAGATATATGAAATCTGTTTCTTTTAAAGGTGGCCAAAAGTAAGAGAGATGTTTTTTTTGGGTTTTTACGATGCTTGGATACATGAAATTGTAAAGGTGTCCAAAAGGAAGACAGATGATTTTCTTGGGTTTTTACGAGTCTCTCTAAAATGTCTAAGGGAAATGAAATTATAAGTACCTTATAACTCTTTCAAGCTATGCAACTGTCAGATTTAAGTATTTTATTTATTTATCTTCTGTTGGTTAAAATTTATGCACACAATAAAATTGTTGTACAATGGTAAGCTTAATGCCTTAAGGCATTCTCTTTTAGCTTACCTTTGGGTGATGCAGAGAAAAGTAAATTGATAGGTGCAATAACGACAATTTAGTTAAAAAATTAAATAATAAAAATACATACTAATTTACTCAATAATTGAATTCTTGAGGACTGAATGTATATATCTACAGGGTTGTTTCTGAAAATATGTATGTGGTGATTACTGGAAATATAGTAGGTGCGATTGCAGATATACTTATGTTATATAAATAAAAGTTCTTTTAACATAAATAAGTTCCCTGTACTGAGATGATCTTATAATCCGACCAATGATGTCCACAGCTGAATATTGGTCAGGCGGTTATTAAAATATTAATAAGCTATAATAAAAAAATATATAACACTTATACGTTTTATGTTATTCTAAGTTATCTCAAACACAATACCTCAATATAAAAGTTGTCCGATAAAAGTTGACGTTCTATTGTTTCCTTAAGACATCTCTCTCTTTGTGCCCCCACTCGAATCAAGAGATGTTAGACTACTACTACACACCAATATAAGTATCTACAACTGTTTGTTTTAATAGATTGAAATATAGTGAACAACTTACCTTAACATTTTTACTTAGTTTAACTATTTATATTTATCTATATGTAATAGCAAATGGCGCTTAGCAGGCAAAGAATACTTCTTAAAATAAATACGGCTGCCTTGGGCAATATTACTGCGTGATGAATTATTGTAATTAATATTGAATATTAAACTCAACGCAATTGTTTGATATACAAATAATTGCGTTGAGTTTATGTGCATTTCATGTCTATAAAGGTGATTTTCCACCAGGGGCGACATGAGGAGAGGTAAGGCGAGAATTGAAATCGCACCGACCCTTTTCCACCAAAAATTGACATCGTGAGAAGCGTGTTTCCTGTCAATTAATTTTATACTCTACTTGGGAAGCAATATGGTTCAGTTTTAGACATAAATATTCAATAGTCGCCTCGCCTCGTCTCGCCCACACTGTTTCCACCAAAGATTCGCTGCGAGAGAATTGAAAATTTGCCGTCCATATTTCAATTCTTGCCTTGCCTCGTCTCGTCTCGCCCTCTGGTGGAAAATTAGCTTGAAAGTACCCGCAAAACAGGACTCGATTCCTAATGGAAAATTTTTAACAATGTATTATTCTACTTCAATAACTTAAAAATCTATTTCAATAACCAAACCATTCGCAAAAATCACCTACACACCATGAAAACCCAATGCATTCACATTAGACAAAGGCAGGCTCATGAAGCGTACTAAAGGGCAGACGTTACTACATGTTACGGCTCGTTTGCATGCATTTTTAACAGAAGAGTCATTCAGTTGTGTCGCGTACTCGTTACCGACGGAACTGAGTCAAGGGGAAGGTTCCCTGTTCAAAATAATTAGGAGCCGACTCTAATGTACCGCTGTTTTGGACATCATAGTATGTTTTGTGTTAGAGATGTTTTGTTTCGATTTTGTATTTGGGTAATGAGTTTACAATTGGTTTTCATAGTTATTCAAATATTACATAAGTAAGCGGTCGTGTATGCAGCTGCAGTGTATAACGATGCAGGTCCGAACCCTGAGCAGTACAATTCTTTGTGCTATCCAAAAAAAAAACTATGTGCAGACTTGTCTTTAAAAAAATCCTACTAAAATTATTCACAATTTACAAAGCAAAATAAAAAACAATTGAATAGAATTCTGAATTCAAAAATACTAGAAAAGTTCTAGCCAGATTGATTTGGTTTCAACAAAAATCAAAATAAAAAAAAAAACAATTGTGAATAGTGTGTTATGTTCTGTTGCTTTATTGAATTGTAGCTTTTGAATTTGGAATTACCTTAAAAATACTCTCTTCAATGTAAAAAAAAAGAAAGATTAGAATTCTGAATTCAAAAACACTAAAAAGTTCTAGTTCAACCTTGATAAGTTTAGTAAAAATAAAAACTAAAAAGTATTCTATATAGAAAAATATAAAAAATATACGTATTTTAGTTTAGTAGAAACATGCATAAGCTAGTTCTTACAATCGCAATGGGTACGTACAAATTGCAGGGCGCCTCGTAGATAAAAGCGCTCTCTCAAAGCGAGTACAAAAGGTGTCGGCAGTCTTTGTGCAGTCAATACGGGACGAATGACGTGTCGTGCCTTTTACTACGTTTTGTTGGGTTAATCGTGTGTTATGTTCTGTTACGAAATTGTACTGTAACTTCTGTATTTGGATTTCTTTTTAAATGAACTGTACGTTGCTTTTGACGAAAATTTTTGGCCAGATCTTTGTTTGAATTCAGTAAGTGCACAAATAAGTTTCTATTAACGGAATAATTATGTTTTGATTGACGAAACATAATTATTCCGTTACTTTGAGGCTCTCATTACTACATAAAAATTGTGTAATAATCAGAGCTGCACACAGATTTGAAACTCGAAACTCATTTTCGTCTGATAGGGTAAATAAATATAAATATTATTTACACGCTATCTAGTCCCAAACTAAGCACAGCTTGTACTATGGATACTAGACAACGGATAACCATACTTAAATACTTTTTTTGTAAATACATACATATTATACATAGAAAACACGCAAACCAATGCATACAATCATGTTCATGCACAAAAAGATTTGCATTGAGCGGGAATCGAATCCGAGACCTCTGCGTAGCAGTCATGTTATATAACCACTACGCCATATAGGTAAAAGTAGACCTAGTGTTCCACTACCACTGCAGTAGGCCCGTCTCTACAGCGGGGCATTTAAAAACTGCTACAGAATTTAAGCTATATTGGAATATAACTTAAGTAAAAGTAATTAAAATATCTGCGACGAAACTACCTGTAGTAGAACAAAGGCAATAGTTATACAAAGTTTTAAAACATTTTTAGTGCGCCGCAACGATATTTAATTAGTCCTCGAACTCTTTAACTTTAACTTAAAAGTATGGTAGTGAGTTTGAAGTACGTTGTAGTTTAATAAAATGTTAATTTAACTATGTATGTAGCTACTTTATTTTAAGTAATTTATTATCTTTTTATGGTTTGATCATGAAATAGCGGGGGGACTACGGGCGCGGCAGCCGAGTACAATGTTGGAGGTTCTAATTCATTGCATGACAACGTTTTGTGTAATACAAATGCGTTGTTTTTTGCGTCCATTAAATTGAAATTCCCCTGTGGAAGACATAAATCCTAGAGCGAAGACTTCTAAAAACTTAAAAAAAACCTCTTAGGTATTTAAAGTTGGAACCGAAGGATAAAAATATTATGAATGAATTTAGACGAAGCAAAGAAGGCTTCGCGCTGAGTAGTCTCTGCCTACCCCAATGAGAATAAAGGCTGAATGTAGGCACTAGCTTTTGCCCGCGGCTTCGTTCTGGTTAAATTCGGAGTAGTAAAAAGTAGCCTATGTTACTCTCCATCCCTTCAACTATCTCCACTTAGAAAATCACGTCAATTCGTCGCTGTCGCTCCGTTTTGCTGTGAAAGAAAAACAAACAGACAGACACACTTTCCCATTTATAATATTAGTATGGATGTACGTATTTAAACTATTCTCAATTACTTTCCATTCTACCGTATAATCAGACGAAGTGACTCAGTTAATAACTGACAACGTAACGTTTAAATTTCAACGCATACATGGCTGCACTGCAAAGGACAAATTTGAAACATTGCACTCGGATGGTGTAATGGTTAGGCTCACATCGGAAGTCGTCGTGAATTACGACTAGCTGTTACGTAATATAATGTTGCGCTCTGATGGAATTTGAATTTATACTCATTTTAGATATGAAGAAAGAATTAAGGAATTCATGGTTTAATGTGTGTGGAATCTAAAACCCCAATAATATAATCTATCTAGCAAAACAAATAATAAGTAACAGCTCATCGTCGGACTAAACATCAGAATGCGTAAATCCGTTTGAGTTAATTTTACACAGGCAAGAAAAGACGGATTATTTATGTTATGTATTATCTTATTAATTATGTTACAAAAAATTTTTGTAACATTAATAATACACTAAAACTTTTAGTAACTTTCTTCTTCTTCTTTCGAGTCGTAAAGGCACACAATGCAGTACCATCGGTGGTCAAATGCAATAACTAGTAGTAGTTACTACTTAGTAACTTTAATAATATATAACATAAATAAGTAGTTTTTTCTTGCCTGTGTAAAATTTACTCAAACGGTGTTACGCACTCTGATTTTTAAGTCCGACGTATATCCCAATGCGGAAAATGTAGTCTATCTCCGTGTGCTGTCTAAGTAAGATGCAACTAAACAAACTTCAGTTACATAATATTAAAAAAAATCTTAATACTCATCCTTATTGGAAGACCTTATTGAAAACTCATACATTAAATATACATTACAGAAGAATAATTTTACACTCTAAATTATTAAATTAAATTAAATATAAGAATTATTAATTTATTACATTGAATCATTAAATATATTATGTCAAACCAAGTTATTAAAATAAATTAAATTGCAACATTATAAATACAACATTGGAAAAAGATAATTTTTAATGCAATTATAGGACATACCTGAGAAGTACCATTTCTAACAAAATCATTTAGTAATAACTTAGTTCTGAGATTACAAACGTACAAATAATACAATTAAATTTTTAAACGCTTCCTCTTTTTGAAATAGCTTAATTAATAAAACACATAAGTTTACATAACGGGTAGGTGTTGTTGAAAGGAAAAACCTTACAGTTATTTACACTGCCTCATTTTTAATATTAATTCTTCTACCGAAAAAATAAAAGCTTACCCGCTGTACAGGATTTTAATTAGAATATTTTGGTAACACTCATATTAAATAGAAAAATAAAAAGTAAGTAAACAATCAAAATTATATAATTATATTAAAATGGGTAACAGTATAATCTTACTTTTACAAGCTACAGCTTTTATGAGCGTATAAAATAGTCACAAAACTACCAATAAACCAGAGCTTTAATAAATTATTAACGATATCCCATAGTGTACTTACATAAAGAGACTTTTAAATCAATTATTATAATTTTCTAATTATAAAAAACTGATGCAAAAGCATTGTATAAATGCAATAGAATTTTACCAGTTTCCCCCGATTATGAATTCGGGGGTAGAAAATACCCAGTTTCCCCCAATCGGGGGAAAGTATTCGGGGGAAACTGGGAATAGACCAATAAAACAACAAATCAGCTGACAGCCCAAAAGTTATGCAAGAACACATCATACGCTCAATTTCCTTTTTGAACTTTGACAAAGAACTACCAAACAGTTTGGGCAACTATGGACGAATAAATAGTCTAGCAAGTATATAAAACAGCCACGCCCACATTTGCACGACAAAAACGATTGTCAATCGACATTGTACTGTCTACATCAGAACTGACACTAGCTTATTCTATTTAATAACAATAGGTCAGAGAGCACAATAGACGAAGTTCCCGAACAAAACCATTTGCGACGTCGCTTTGTACTCACTTTATGAATTGTCTACAAGAACTTTTCAACAAAATTTTAAACAGTATCCGGTTTAATAGAGAATACCACAATGGTAGCAGATATTGGTTTGAAAGCTTGTTGCTTCTTATTAAAGTGTAATTGCAATGGTAATTTTCTTAATCTCAGAATACGAGTGGCTGGAAAGTATGTGCAGTTAATGCCTCGCTGCAGCAGCGGGTTGCAATGTACGGAGCTAATTTTCGAATTAAATCTCTTGCAATGGAAATAATTATTAGATTCGAAGTATGTTACATTGTTTATAAAGCGTATAGTTAAGATGGTGTACAGTTAGAGTAGCTAGTCTTTTATTTAACTTTGACTCTATCCCTTATAACTGCAGAAATGTAGCATAATTGTGAAGTGTGATATAAGTAACTAGCTGACCCTTGCTGACTTCGTAGGGCGGCGAAAAAAACGCGTCACTTTTTTAAACATATTTCATTACTGCTCTACTCCTATTAGTTATAGCCTGATACTATATAGACTATGACACTTCCCGATAAATGGACTATTCAACACTGAAGAATTTTTAAAATCGATTCAGTAGATCCAGAGATTACCCCCTACAACGTCACAAACTCACTAACACACAAACTTTACCACTTTATAATATTAGTAAAGATTTATTGTGTGTATGGAGACTGTACATACATAAAGTATTTTTGTTTGTTTGTCGGAGTGTGTAGAGATTTCGTTAGTGAATAGCCATTGGCATGGTGGATTTGAACAGAAGGTATCTATTTTGTATTTTTTATTTCATTACATTGTAATTGTTTGTAAAACTTTTACGACGCCCACGGAACGACAAAGGTTGACAGAAACGGACAATACACCCACAGTTTTTGTACTGTTCTTAACCAATTCATAAGACAGACATAGGATTATTGCTTACCTATGTTGTGTTGCCTACATTTTTTTATTCAGTATTTTACATTAATTTCAGTAAAGTATTTTTTAAATTGACATCATTATTTTTCAAATAAAAAGCATAACTTTTCTTTAGTAAAAATGCCCTGTGGCTCTAGTGAAAAAATACTAGCAAAAATACCGTGTTCAAGAAAATTATTTGATGGTAAAACAATTATATTCTGCTTGGGATTCAAAGCCGCACATTAACAGTCTACCGCAGCCATCTTGACACCAAAGCATTAGATATGTATAGCAGTTATGTCATCAACATCATCATAACAGCCCATTAATGTCCCACTGCAGAGATGAGCCTCCTCCCGTGACGAAGGGATACTCGGCCTACTAATACCACGCTGGTCAGACGGATTGGTACAGGGTTTTATTTCAAGTTTTCCTTCTTTTTATTATGCAAGCAGTTATGTAAAATTTTACTATGTCAGAACTTCATCAACGGCTACAACATTGAAAAACTAAAACAAAAGAAATAATTACATAGGAAAAAGCTAGCAAATGAAGCAAGACTAGATTAGATCATTGCCACTGTTAAGCCACTCTGTAATAAGAGATGTTGCTCTCGAACAATGTAAACGTCATTCAACTTTCAAAGACTCCGCTTGTCTCTTGTTTAAGATTTCTTTTCATTTGAATCTAACATTACAGCAACTTTGTTTGTGAACGGTGTACTTACTTGTTGAAGTGTGATTTCAAATAATTATTTGTTTGACAGGACTAGGAGAATAATTAGCATTAATGTAGGCAATAGTTTAGTCAAGCAAATTCTTTTGTTTATAATCAGTTTTAAATATTATTAAGACTATAAAGGACGTCCCCCGATCACTTGGCAATAAAGGCCTATTCGGAAAAGGCGCATGTTGATTGTTGAATTCTATCCCTATCTATCTTACCTTTATTTTTTTTCTTCTTTTCTTTTTTTATTTTAATAACCTTTAACAAAATTATGTTTAACTGTGAGATCGTTGATTCTCTTACAATTTACATTTATACTTTTATATAATAACAGTAAGTAGGATAGGATAGGATATTAGTAGGAAGGAAGTAGGATTATCATCTAAACCAAAATTCTTCCACTGTTAGTAGGAGACCGCCTTCAAATATAATGTTCTTTACGTATTTCTGTGTTGTGCTTCCCTCATGTATCGGCTTCTTACTATTATGCTTGGATATATTTCTAATATTCTATATCAAGTGCGATATTGGTTTACTATTTACGACATAACACATTTGCATACCGACCTTATATTAAGCCAGTGTATTCGTTAACCGAGATAACTGACTCGATTCAATTGACATCCGAAATGTTTTTCCCGGAATATCGTGCACTTGCTTCATACTAGGTGGCTAAACATACATTGTATACCAGTGGCGAAGGGTGGATTTTTATAAAAGGGAAGCCGAAGATTCCGTGGACTTTTGTTCTACTTTATATTACTATTATTCTGTAGTTCATAGGTATTCGTGAGAAAATGTTTCGATTTTACCTAGTTGTCCCGAACTCATAAACTTAAAATACGAAAATGTTTCTCTGTTTGGAAGACTTCTTTGATCAATTAGATTAATTGTTTATATTGCTATATCCTAAATGATTCTACATACCTACTTACTTACTTTTAGAATCTGAGAATACTGTCTGTAAGCCACTTACTTATACGTATCGAAATGAGATAATTGTATTAAAATGTTTCGTAAATCCACAGCGCCGGCGTTTCTTATATTTATAATTCAATTTCGAGAATGATGTTTTATCGCACATCACATAATAGGATAGTCAATATAATATAACACTATTAACCTGTCCCTTATAACAACAAACTATTAAATTTGCTGAAAACAATACAAACAAGTACTTACAAAAATATTCCATAGGATCCCAACGCACTACGACAAAAATAAAGTCAACCAATGCACAACACATAATACACAATCATAAATAATTAAACATACAAATTTTACTACTTTAAACAAGAAAGCGAATTTTATAACCTATTTGCAGAAAATAAATACAAATATCTGTTTTTTCTTCAAATGGTCCTATCGTTTACCGATGATTCTGCCAAAGTCAAGACGCAAGCCGTATAAAAATATAAAAACAAATAAATATAATTAAAAACTAAAAATTCAGAAGAAAGGCTGATTTCTATCAGATTTAAATAATTGATAAAAACAAAGGAATGTCAATGGCAAATTAAGTACTTAACGTGAAATGAAATGAAACTTCGTTACAATTGGTCGGTCCACTGGTTGCAATAGTGCTTTCTCGCTCTCGCAATGTTGTAGTTGTATCTTTTATCCTTGTCATAAGCCGATGGCCACCGGCTTATATGGTACCTTAGATCGACGAATACAAAGTGTCACGTGACCGTACGATTTCCGTACAGTCTGTTGTACTGGATTCCTAATTTCGCGACCGGCTTACTGCGCTCCGCGCATGCGCGCTTTAAGTACTCTCTGACTGAACCATAACAAGTTGTTAGTTGACAACCTTTAATTACAAGATGGCGTTATGAGTACGTAAATAATTATATTGAAAATTATTATTACTGTAATTATTATTGCGATTTACGTAAGAGAATACTTTTTTGTTTTATATTATTTTGTATTGAGTGGATGTTGCGTCATTGATTTATAATTGATTAATAGACAATGCTAAGCGGTTTTTGCAAAGGTAAGCCGGTAGGAATCGAGTTATATGGACACTTCGCCACTATTGTATACATACATTTACATTTATTCCACATCAGAATGGAAATGAAAGGGGGGGTTTCATTTATTGAGATTTTGTTAGTCACAGTTGAAGGTTTTGCAACAAACTTGCTTGTTGAGAAAGTAAGGGGTCTTTGTGTGTTTTTAGTAGGGATTTGTTTTGGATCTGCTGGTATCCTACAATGTAATGACTCTGTTTGGTTCAAGTTTTCAGTTTAAGGATCATTGTTGCTGGATAATAGACTTTATATAGTCTGTAAGGAACTGTTTCTTTGGTTTTATCTCGCAGAGAGATGCTATGAAATAAAATTTGCCTTTTTTTATTTGGCTGTGTTGTTAACGCCCATGGCAAAAATGATTTTTTTCCCTTGTAGATAAATTTTGTTTTAAAGTATAGGCGTTTTTTGCATTGTCATTATTTGAACTAGCAAGGGTATCGCTCCACTTCAAGAGGGAGCCGCCGTATTCTTTTTTGTATTTAAAAAATAAATATTTAGGAATTTTTATAATAACATAAATAGGCTACGTATTAAAAATTATTTTAATTAAAATGATTTAAAAAATCAGGAACATTATGCCTCAAAAGTTATAAGTCACAGCAACATGGTATGTTCGAGTATAAAGCAAAAATAAAAATACAAAGATTACTTAGAAGCTTATTTGTTACTTAGTCAAACACAACTTCTAACGACATTATTCAAAGTAACATTTACATCCAAGTGCAAAACCCAGTATCTGTAAAAAATAGAACTAGTAATTTATGGATATGTATGTCTGGTCTGCTCACTGTGACATGAGCTAGGTCTTCGAAGTTCCTAAAATATTATTTAAAGTTTAATAAAATAAAAATTATTAATAAAAAAAAATAACATTATGCTCCAAAGTATTTAAACCAAAACAAAACCATCTTTTTTGGCAAACAAAATGATGCAAACATGTCTCAAAAGTTCATCAAACACAACATCTAACGACATTATTTAAAGTAACATTTACACCCAACTGCAAAACCCAGTATCTGTAAAGCATACACACTAAATTATATGAAATAGTACCACACAAACGATTCAACTGCACCTGCAACTAAACTGACCACTAAACCAGTTATAATTCTACATAAATACTAACTTAGAGTACCTAAGTGAGCTAAGTTGAATTCAAGATTAAAGCCTCAGTTTAGACAAGTAGAGGTTAATTCTAAGCACGATCTAAGCATGGTTTAGAACTTACTGTTGAATGCAATTTGGATTGAGTCCGCAAATTATACAGCAATCTTAACTTTTGCTGAGATTTTGGATTGATTAAAGTTGAATTTGAAGTATAAGTACTTGAAATTAACTTTTTGACTAAACTTAAACGACTTAAGTGTTGGTTAATTATATGTATACGTAATAGTTTTTAGTCTATTTGTTTATTTAATAAATAAAATAATAAATAAATATTCCTCACACATTCACACAACGCCACCTAGTCCCAAACTAAGCAAAGCTTGTACTATGGGTAATAGACAACGGATAAACATACTTAAATACTTTTTTTTTGTAAATACATACATATTATATATAGAAAACACTCAGACCAATGCAAACAATCATGTTCATGCACACAAAGATTTACATTGAGCGGGAATCGAACCCGAGACCTCTGCGTAGCAGTCATGTTATATAACCACTACGCCACAGAGGTCGTCAAACTTATATCGTTGCTTACTGATTTTATAAATATTTCCAAAGCTGTTCAAAATTAGAATTGTCATCATACCCGGTTGATGTCCCACTGCAGGCACGGTTTTGAAGTTAAGTAATTCCTTTATTTTAGTAGATACAATATCTACGAACTTTCATATATTTTTGACACTCATTAGATGAGATTATGATATATTGCTAGTATGAATTTTCCTTCCATCACCACAATAAAAGGTACAAAAATTCAAGGTATTAAAATAAAAAAACAAAATGCGACAAAACAAACGTAACTTCACTTACACTCCAAGATAATTCTTCGAAATGATACGTTAGAAAAACAGGAGTAACACTTACAAAATAAAACAAACAACACTTGGCACTTTTACCAACAAATAACTTTACCCTTACGACAAAAGTTCACAAAAACATATAATTCACATCCTAATTGGCCTTTTTGCAAGAAAACTCTGTTGCAATCACGACTGGTACGACTCGAATACGTTGTTTTTATTAAATATAGCTTTGTTTTTAGTATTTGTAGTTGTATTTTTATATCTGACTTCCCACTGCTTCGATAGCGTTTAAGTAGGGAAAATAACCACTGTTCGCTAGTGTTTATACTAGTAATAAATTTATTATGTGTAATGGATTTGCTTACATTTTATAATGATTACAACAGCTGTAGAGACGGGACTCCAGCAGTGGTACTTTGCCAACCAGTACCCCAAATATTCCTTATACATTGACAATACGCCATGTAGTCCCTACACAAAGATGTACTAGAGATACTGACCCTTGTGATTATCATTACTACCTACGACCGTCGCAAGTCTCCAGAAAGTTGAAATATACTTCTTGCTCGTCCCTGCAGTTGAACTTTTGAAGTCTAAAAAGACTTATCTCGCTGGACTCGTTCTGAGGTCTGCTTTCAGGTCAAAGTAAATTCACCTCGCACCACATACGACCAACATAAGAATTGTTTTTTGCATATAAAATTCAAATGAACACAGAAACGCTCGCTTTATACATTTCTTGAAATGCACTCGTAGAACAAGACCACAGTAAACAAACAATAATAACTCCACAAAACACACAGACTGTTACTCTAAAACTTGAGTAAAACAAATACTTTAAACTCTAATTGGTCTTTTTGCAAGCAGAAATTTCTACTGCAATCGCAAGTGGGACCATTTAGCGTTGAAAAAAATGGGAGGTTATACTCAAAAGGCCGTGTTCCAACGGCGTACTTTGCAACAATGAAATAAAATTAATGCCTTGCCCCGATGGGCATAATTAGCACCCACTACCTTTTAATTGGGCCTCTTTACTTTTGAAAAGAATATTCTGTTTCGTTTTTCATTGGAATATTAAGTGGAAGAACTTTATCCTTCATACTTTGTTATGTTTTGTAATTAATTTATATCTTGCCGTACAGATAACAAACGGACTGTGTTAATTTAATGAACACGTCACCATGCAGCTCTCATTCATTGACTCAAGTCATGTGTCCACTCTCTGAGTGATCCGCCTACCCTGCACTTTCTGATGAGTCGTGTTTTCTGAATCTTTCTGATTCAACAATGAAAATCAATGATACATATTCTTTTTAATTATTCCCTAAAACAATCACTTTATTGTTCCTAAGATTGCGGATTTCAATTTTATGCAGAACAAACACAAGATCTTTATGAAATTAGTTGATATTGTCTGTTCAATGTCCCGTATAAGGATTAGTCCTAAATTGGTAATTAAGATGATAAGTGACGGAAAAATAGGATTGACAGTGTTTCTTTGTCATAAGAACTAACAAATCTATTAAATAGTTAAATAATAGTACTAATAAATAATAATAATAATACTATTAAATAGTTAATAGTTAATCGGTATCTATTAAATAGTTCAAGTAGTAGGTAGATTCAAACGAGGATTCAAACATGTTCGAGCACAATAGGCTCTACACTACATAGACTAATACTAAACCCCTTACTCATAATCGCCTCTTAAATTTAGTCACTGTTTAGCGAGATTGTTATTAGCAAAACCAACCTTATGGCAAACAAAACCGTAAGAATTTAAGCTAATCAATTGACTAAAATATAAGAGGCGTTTATGAGTAAGGGGGTAAGCATTTAGAAAATGTAAGCACAATTTCTTATTCCTACGAGACTAATATAAAAGCTGTTAAATAAACATATTACATGTTTCAGGTATCCATGGATTATCTTTATTATACTTGAAACCAGTAAAATTAATGTATTATTCCTCTGGGCTTAATTAGTGACTAGTGCGTTTAATTAGTCCTGTTCCGTTTAATTTTTATTATGTTGGCAAAGTATTTTAAATACTGAGATTTATATATGAGACTCAGTCTGGTGTATTCTTGGGGGATTACTTTTTTGTATAATTTTTAAGTGCTAGTCAAAATGGTAGTAAAGCCCGATTTACACATCGACAAGTACAGTAGCGAGTTACTTCGTAGCTTCGAAGTAGCCCCCTCTCTCGCATCTCGCCAACTTAACTCGCCAAAAACTAGGATGGAGATCTATTTAAATCAACTCAATCAACAACTTACTACTTAACTCGCTACTGTACTTGTCGATGTGTAAATCGGGCTTAATAGTTACGTAGTAGTAATACACAGTATAGTAACAGTTAGTATATTGCACATGACGCTACTAAATATAATAAGGTGTCTCGAAGGCGTTTTAACACACCTACAAAGGAATATGGAGTTTTTTTATATTTCAGTTGTTTACTCAAACTAATTCATAAAGGACTAAACTTTACATATTAGTAAAAAATATTTTAGTGAGAGATATGTTACTAATTTGTACTAGTGATACTAGAGATAGTATGAATCGTAAAATTAATATTGGTGTCCTATACCAATCACTTAAAATTTACCCACAATTGTGGGTACAATGTATCTATTTGAACCCTATAATTGTCTTTCGTGTTAGTTGTATAATGGATATCGCATTAGATTTTGGGTTGCAATCTTCTGTTTAATATTCCCGTTTTACTAAAGGAGGTGTATATGTGAATACGGTAAGGTTGCGGTATTGTTTCGAATACTTCTCGTTATTAAGGATATAATTTGTAGGTGTTGAAATAGATGTGAGTGGTTTGTAACTTGTAGGATTGGATTATGATAGGGTTTGGTGGTAATAAATATATTATATTTTCTGAGGTGGTTGTTGTATTTGACTTCCATGAACATAAGTTAGATTTCTGCTCAACGTGCTACCTGAAGTTCAACCCCGTTGAACGCAAATCTTTCATAAAAAAACAGTGTTAAAAGACTAACGTTTTTTGTTACTTTTAACCACTTTCTAATAATGTCAAGAGAAACCTGGTTTTATGTCCTATTATATTCATCCTATTTTTAAACTGGACAAGCTGTTGTGGTTGCTTGATATTAGAAACATAACAGCCCATTAATGTCCCACTGCAGGGACGGGCCTCCTCTCGTGACGGAGGGATACTTGGCCTACTAATACCACGACCCCCTGAATTACAAGCGCATACTGCAACCGCTAAGCAACTATGGCAGTTAAGCTAATGTTTTTTTGCATGTGTCATTTACATGAATAGTTTTTAGAAATTCCACATGTTACTATTGAAATCTAACAAAATATTTTATGAAATGACTGAGTTTTATAAATTGTAAAAGGTAACAAGGGAAAGTCGGCTTAAAATACATGCATCGAATTTGCAAAAGTATTTTGGTATATTTATTATACATTTTTATTTTTTTATCATCATCATCATCATCATATCAGCCAATCAATATATTATCCAATATCGACGTCCACTGCTGGACTTAGGCCTCCTCCTATTTTTTTATAATTTTGTTTTATTTTGCATATGGGTCGGGATTTTTTTCCAAATCCAACCTTTTTTTTCACTATTGGGACTCCTGTAAATCAGAAAATCAACGAATTTAATTAAAAGAAAAATGAAGGAGTTAGAAAACTATACTTGATGAACAATTTCTTTATAAAATTCTTAAGCTTTTTGAAATTGCACGAATAGCATTATCAAATACAGATGTAACCTCAATAATGATGTCTAAAGGTTTACACAACGTGATAAATAGGCTTGTAATTTTAAATGGAAAAAAATGACAAGGAAGTGGTGGTTTTAAAAAGCATTTTTTATAAATAATATTTCATTTGAAACATTTAAAAGCAGGACATCAAATAAATTGTCAGCGTTCACAAAAGTTGAATCGTTTATAATGTTACCGTGCAATTACATGAAAAATGGACTCGCCCCGAACAATGGCCTGATATATAGCTCGGAGGTGGGATTGAACTGAAGAATTATTGTTTTATATAAGTACTAAGTCAATCTTTATTAAATATTTTTATTACTTTTTGTTTTACCTTTGGTAATATAGCGAGAGTTGTTTTTATGGATACGTTGTTGGACAAGCAATGAGACGTTCAAGAACTGCAATGGAATAAAAAACATGGCACAAATGGTTGGGCGTTAGAGGCAGTAGCACGGATTTCTCCAAAAGACTTCAATTATAATAATAAAGTTAAATTCAAAATATTTTAATGGCGTAAATTATACTAAAATATTTTTAAATTTCTAACCCATGACAACTTTGACACAATTATGTTCTTTTTTTAATAAAAAAAAAACAAGATTTAATTATTTATAACATCCAATTTCTAAATGCAACATCATTTTCAAAGAGCCACAGGTTTATACGTTCCTTACTTACTTTAATATCAAATTAAAGGTTAGCCGTATTTTCCAAGTTATACGGGTATTCTTTTCATGGGACTTTTGTTTGTGAATCGAAGGGATAACTATATTTTAAGGTTAAGTAAGTTCTTAGGATCTTTATGGGTATTGGTTCCTTATATCGGTTTTCATATTTCCGTGGCCAATTTCATTCACCTTACATTGTGGTCAATGCATTTGGGATTTTTTTTATAATTGCATTTATTGGACTAAATAGCATTTTTGTGTAACTGATATACAAGTTACTACATTTATTCAAGAAGTAGTAGATTTCCTTGGTTCTCTATTGTCGTAATAGACTAAGAACAGATGATGTTGGGTGAGGAAATAAGCGGATTCGCTTTTCCCCTTTAAGTAAAATATTTGTATGCATTACTGTATTACATTACCAGAGCAGTTTGGTTTAAGTGTAACTTTTGAACAACAAAAACAGTATTTATATTACAGTAGCATTGGCCCGCGGCTTCGCTCGCGTTAAATTCGGGGTGGCACTGTTTCCCTTTCCTGGACACAGAAGAAAGAAAAGTAGCCTATTTATGTTACTACCTCCACTTAAAAAATCACGTCAATTCGTCGCTCTGTTTCGCCTTGAAAGAAAGACAAACAGACACACTTTCCCATTTATAATATTAGTATGGATTTATCTGCTTAGATTTAGACTAGATGGTGCTGAGAGAGTAAAATTAAATAATGATTTAATAATTCTTTACGATTAATAAACACTTGAATCACGTCAACGTTGAGACATTGAAACAGCTATTTGTCAACATTGGTTCGTAATTAAGATGGCTGACTGTCATCAATCAAACTAGATTCGATTGATTTATAATCTTAGTACAAGTATTTATTTTCTTAAATCTCTTTTGTTATTATTAAGACGTGTGTAAGACTCCGTGTGATGACGAAGTAAGAATACAATATGTCATCACCCCATCTCATCCCGACTAAGGGACTATTCGTGTATATTGTCACGAAATAAAAAAAAGAAAAACTTGAAATTAAACCCTATACCAATCCGTTTGGCCAGCGTGGTATGAGTAGGTCAAGTATCACTCCGTTACAGGAGGAGGCCCATTCCTGCAGTGTGACATTATTGGACTGTTATTATTAAGACGTGTTGGGTGCATTCATAAAGATTTGTGTAATTATATTGAAACATTTTACGACTTTCAAAGGAAGATCAGCGCTAGTTATTTTTAACTGGCATTGCTGATTTGGGACTGTTTTGCAGCAACATTTTAATTTGTATACTTCTTTTTTTTTTTCCACATGTACCTATACTATTCTATGTAATTTTAAGAAAGCTTTGTTGTTTTTGTTTTGCTGCAAATAAATTGTTTTTTCTTTCTTTCTTTCTTTCTTACTTTTGTCATGGCTCAACTCAATCCGCGATTCTTGCCTATCGACTTTTATAAAACGTTCTGGGAATATTAAATAAACTAGCTGGTGCCCGCGGCTTCACTCGCGTGGTAGCCTAAATGTTATCGTACAACCTAAACCTATGTTCCAATTATCATCAAAATCCGTTCAGAAGATTTTGCGTAAAAGAGTAACAAACATCCATTCATCCATCCATCCTCACAAACTTTCGCATTTATAATATCGATACCGGAAATATGAATTAATGTAAAGGACATTTTGGCGAAAATAAGTTATATATATCGTTGAATTCAGAATTTCCTGCTCTATCGATTGGTGTATTTAAAATCTTAATATCTCCAAAAAAATGTCCTTTACAGTACATATTTTTCTTTAGCCACAGACAAATTTTTAAAAAAAACTTGCTGTATATGACACGTTCAATATTTTTTTTTATAAAAACTAACGTAAGTCTCTTTGCACAAAGTATTTGGCACTTACATTAAATAAAAATTGAGAATATTTTACAACAGGTCACATACGTTATTGCATCATTTGAGATATTTTAAGTATTGTCCTTTACATTAGTGTTTCGTAAGAAGGTATAAAATACACGTCCCTTACATTAAAATTTGCCTTAAGTTTTCATAGTAATATTTATTTATTTTTAAACATTCTGCGAAAATGCAAACAATTATACATGCCAGTAGATAGCAATCATGCTATCCTTGAAAGAAAGATTAAAGAACTCTTTATTTAGTTAAATAACATACGATGTTAGAGGGTGACAAAATGGACCATTGCATAGAGAAATAAACTGAAAGAAGAGACACAGTAAAGGGTAAGGAAAGGGCAAGAGCCTTGCAAAGGTTGTGACCAGTAGCCTAAACATATTCTTATCTTTTTTGTATACGAAAAAGCTACCAATTACAGTTCTCAAGTATAATAATTTTAACAAAATATAATGGTATAGTCCCAAAGAGGTCATAAAACTATTTTTTGTTATCTTCCTTACTTACTTTTATTATAAGAAGCCGACAAAAACCTATGGTGTTCCTCTCTCACTCATTAATAGCCATAACGCACGAGAAGGCTGGCTTACTCAAACCACCACTGCGGGTGATGGTCCGCGTTTGCGGGACCCAAAATAATGGAGCACAGCCATGCGCTTCCTCCTTAAAGTAGCGTACGTGGTAAACTACGCCGTCCTGTTTGGCCTGCAAAGACTTTGCGCCATTAGTTTATCTGGCCAAAGTTTGCCACCCGCAGGCACCGCACAGCTGCTGGAGGTCGTCTTTAACCTCCTATTACGCTTAGATCTGCGGGCTGAGAGAGATAAGTGACTGCTCGCCCTCCCCATTTGCCGCTTCCTTGACGAAAACCGTATCTGCGAGCAAAGCGACGATGATACCCAAACACTCTCGCTTTGTACTATCGAATTGACTAGCTCTGGAAAGGTAAGGCTGCCCTGATTGCGTTGGCTAATTCATTGGGCGGGTTGTGCCACTATGTGCAATCTGCTTACGTATGGTGTGCTGAGTCTCGGCGCCGTTACTGTATCTTCTATTATCTTTGAAGAGCATTACTAAAGATAAGCTTAATGACACTCCTACAATTTGGTTAAGTGCAACGCCAAGTACACTTAGATTTGCGCGTTTAGCACTAAAAGACTCCCATTTTGCCATAAGTTTAATAGCGGTAACTGCAGGATTAACTGAACATGTCAGCGATGAACCTTCGATACGATTTATACACGTAAGCCTTTCATCAAGAACAAGGAGCATCACTACTTCTCCAGAGCAGCGGTATCTGCTTTACAAATCGCAGGCTCACAACTGTGGGATAGCTCTGCAAAGTATTTCACGGAAGCCCTATACTGACGGCAGCGACATGCATATCACATAATCGATATCGACCAGATCATCAATCACGTGGAGTCACTACAACTTCGCAGAGATGTCGCGTTTCTTAGTGTGTTCTAACGCATGTGCTACAGAGAGTGCTCAAAAGAGTTATTTGATTTTGTCTCTTCCTCTACTTTCATTACAAAATCGTTTGTGCTGGTCTACGATGTCATTTTCAGACTATCTGTCAGATATCATCTTGCAACAAAAGGTTCGGTTTTCTATGCCAAACAATTGAGTTGGAGAAAAAACCGTCAGTTCATGTGTTTCCCTCATCGTATGACATTAATAATATTTCAACTATGACAAAGGCATAGTAGTAGTTTATAATTAATATAGTATAAAATATTATTATGTAAATTTATAAATTAATAAAGTAACCGTTAAGATACCATTACTTTAAAAACTCTAAATATTTTAATTTTTTATGTCTTTTACATCAATGATTCTCATTATACGAATTCCTTTAATGTCCTTTACATTAATAGTCGCCATTGTACTTATTTCTTTTATGTCCCTTACATCAATGCTCTTCATTGTTCATCTAAAATTTTGTTAACGTATGTCACCCGTATTCAATGTGATTTACTGTAAAGGACATGCTATCTTTCAAACTATAGGTTTTATTAGTTTACTGTTATTTTAGCTGTAAAGAATACAAACATCTAAGAAACTTTGTCCTAGACACTTTTTAAGTACAACCCATAGTTAAAAAATTGCAATCAGATTTGTGAGAAAGAAATCTTATTTTGGCTCTCCTGAAAACCTTGATTTTGTCCTTTACATTAATTCATATTTCCGGTATCGATATGTGTAGGATTATTGGTTGTAGGATACTTGATTTGAGCACCGTACATACATACAGCATGCATATTAATCTTTCTGCCTAGCAACTATGCATTTTTTTATTTCACAAACATCAAAATAACATGAATTAGCTAAAGTGCTCGGGCAATTTTTAAGTGGAGTTAGTAGCATAAACTAGTTTATAAAATACACAGAGGTTATGTGAACGTATCGTACCACTTATGCTTTTTGCGGTACGAATTAAATTGCTATGACTAGAGAAACCTTTGATCTGCGTACGATGTTACTGATACCTCACGAAACAGAGATGTTCTTGCTGCTGGCTACAATGGTTATGAGAAAGCAATGAACCCTCCTGAAGGGCACTCCCCTTTGAAGAACCGATAGTCGATGGTAGGGAAGATCAGGAAAAGCAACTCATTGAGAAACGCGAGAAAAGATGTTTCGTTCAACGCTCTTAAACTAAACTCTCGCCGCGAAATCCTTGGAGGCACCTATGAACTTGCAATTGAGTAAACATGTAAAGACGTTTGCCTTTTTTATAAAGTCACGCAATCGCAATGTAGCCAGTACAAATCGTACTACGTGGTCTAGTAGCCTTGTGCACAGTACCCGAATATCGAAGCGACCACACCTCAAAACCGCACCAAAACTGTTCCCTATTAAACATTGTTAGGATCTCATACTATCCATTGTTTGAAAGCAACTCCTATTTGATTAAATTCAATAAGGATTTAGATGTAAATTGTGACGCCTAAGGGTCATATTCCCGTGCTCGGTAACACGGTGTGTACATATTTAGTTAACTGGGATTTGTGTCAGTGTGACCGTGGATTATGACCCTTAATAATGTGTATCTTGATACAATATACTAGCGGTCTTGTAAAAGGCTTTAGCTGGGAATATTATCGTTTATTCATTGTCATAGAAACAAGGTTTTGTGAAAATTATGATAATACTTCCTTTCTTGTTATTTGGTTGTAGCTCTGTGCCTGTCCTTACCTTATTAAAAAGGATCACAGTTTTTATTTAACAATACAGAAGTTGGGCTATGTTTTTGGCGGGTATAATTATGTATAGGTATATAAAAGGGTCACGATAGATAGAATATAAACCCACATAGGCAAATGTTCGTGCGAAAATCAATGGCCTCTTTTAGATCAATTAGTTAATAATAGTTCGATGTATTATTAAACTTTATTATTATACAACGAAATAAATTGGTCATAATAAACATTCAGTGCAAATGTTAATGAACATTTGTTACAAAGTCAAATTTAGGTAATTGTCATCGAATGTATTATGCCTATTTCTATTTATAGCTATGCAACTTTAAATTAAATTTGAAACATTTTACACATATTATAACCATGAACTTCCATGTACCTTAATCCCTTGTAATAAGCTACATTTTCGAATGAAAATGTAGACACAGTTCGATGTTTTCCTGTACTTAAGTACTTTATAACAAAATTAGTATAAGTGCGTGAACTCGTGCTTACATCAGTAAAGTATAAATAGGATTTCTTGTTGTCTAACATGTTTGGTAGGAAAAACGAATGTTCGACGCTACTTACATGCTCGCATGATTTGTATGAAAACAAACGAACGTACTTTTAATTATGATCCCTATGAAAACAAAAAAGAAAAACTATGCTCCAATCTAAGTAGACAATGATTATGGTCTTTAGGCGAAGTTAAAATCTATTTTTAGGGTAGACTCATCTTTTTATTTAGATATGAAGTCATTCTAGATAGACGGCCTCTGTGGCGTTGTATACAACATGACTGCTAGGCAGAGGTCTCGGGTTCGATTCCCGCTCAATGCAAATATTTGTATGCATGAACATTTGCATTGGTCTGAGTGTTTCTATGTATAATATGTATGTATTTACAAAAAAAAAGTAGGTATATAAGTATTAATATCCGTTGTTCTGTTACCCATAACACAAGCAGGTTAAGCCTAGCATACTTTGGGAACAGATGGCGCTGTGTAGAGATGTCCGTGAATATTTATTTATTATTTAATAATATATAATATCCGTGTGGTGACGGAGTAAGAATACAATATGTCAACACCCCATCTCATCCCATGGGTGTCGTATAAACCGACTAACAGACTATTCGTGAATATTATCTTAACGAAATATAAAGAAGGAAAACTTGAAATTAAACCCTATACCAATCCGTTTGGCCAGCGTGGTATTAGTAGGCCAAGTATCCCTCCGTCACTGGAGAAGGCCCGCCCCTTCAGTGGGACATTAATGGGCTTTTATGATGATGATTTAATATTAAAAAAAGGTTTATAACAAAGACCTGAACTAGTTATACTAGCAGTTGTGTATATCAAGTTTGAAGTACTTAGGTAATAATAATATGAAACATCGCAGGTAGTTGTTACTTTGACACAATTATGTTGATGAGCACTGAACAAAGTTTCTACACAGAATAACTCGCTCATATTGCTGTGTCAGCTGTTCTGTTGTTAATTGCTCAATTATTTGTATAAGTATTTTAGTACTTATTTTATTTGATAAAAGGTTTATATTACTAGATTTTATCGTAACTCACATAGAATGTTTTGGTGATTCGATGTAAAGTGTTGTCTACAAAAAGTGACATTTATTCGCTATACTTTCTATATAGTATCATCATCATCTTAACAGCCCATTAATACCCTACAGCAGGGACGGGCCTCCTCCCGTGACGGAGGGATACGAGGCCTACTAATACCACGCTGGCCGTACAGATTGATATAGGGTTTCATTTCAAGTTTTCCTTCTTTTTATTTTGTGAAGATAATATTCACGGATAGTCCCTTAGTCGGTTTTTACGACATCCATGGGATGCGATGGGGTGGTGACATATTGTATTCTTACGTCATCACCACACGGAGATACTTTCTATGTAGTAGAATCGAATAAGCGTGTTTCTGTTTGACGTTACACACCCAGTGAATGTCGGTTATTGCGACAATTTATAGCCTATCTGTTATTCTGATGCATATAGGCTTTTTTCAACAAAATTTCATCCATATCGTTCCAAAAAGTTTTCATGTGAGAATAAATTTTTTTTCTTTTACGTTAAATCATCGACGACCTCTGTGGCGTAGTGGTTATATAACATGACTGATACGCAAAGGTCTCGCGTTCGATCCCCGCTGAATGCAAATTTTTGTGTTTATGAACATGATTGTTTGCATTGGTCTGGGTGTTTTCTATGTATAATAATATGTATGTATTTACAAAAAAAAAGTATTTAAGTATGTTTATCCGTTTCTACTATTCATAGTATAAGTTCTGCTTAGTTTGGGACTAGATGACGTTGTGGGAATGTGTGAGGAATATTTAATATTTATAATTAACAGAAATAAAGAACATCTAATTCTAAGACAATTTACTTCAAATTTACCCTCTTCTCTTATTTAAAAAATAATTGAAACACTAAATTTGACGACCTCCGTGGCAAAATGGTTATGGTTGGTATTGTCTCGGGTTTGATTCCCGCTTAAGGCAAATCTATGTGTGCATAACTATGAGCATTGGTATTTTATATGTACGTATTTACAAAAAAAGTGTATGTATGTATATAGTTGTCTAGGAAATATTACAAGGTCCGCTTAGTTTGGGGCTAGGTAGCGTTATGTATAATATTGTTTAAGAAATATTCTTCTTACAAAAGAATAGTATTCATATCTTTTTTACTTATTAAATATAATATTTTGTTCAAGGTTCAATAATATATTATCCGCAGAAAAAACGAAACAAAAATATTGACATAACATGATCTTTTTTTCCTGCTCATATTTACAATGAAAGCATAACATGGTAACCAGAGTATCGGTTATAATAACCTTTTGTTTTTTATAATATTCGATACCTCTATTGAATGATAATAATAGGTCTTTATATTCTTTTAAAACATAATATAATAATATTATATTAATAATTTTTGTTTTGTAGGAAACATAGGATATTACTAACATCTAACAAAAA
The DNA here is from genome assembly GCA_905475405.1 of Schrankia costaestrigalis. Taxonomy (NCBI): domain Eukaryota; kingdom Metazoa; phylum Arthropoda; class Insecta; order Lepidoptera; family Erebidae; genus Schrankia; species Schrankia costaestrigalis. The sequence goes on along the minus strand of FR997829.1, from coordinate 18,812,075 downwards.
ATATTTATTAATTGTATTATTAATAAGCTTGTGAACATAGCTCCAATTCAAAACAGCGTATTTTAATTGTGACTTCTTCCCTGATACTTTTTTTTCTTTGTTTTAAATACAATAGTTAGCTTAAATGTGCGCCATTACTTATAACAAATTTCATTCTATTATGTTTAATAATTATTGAAAAATCTAAGAAAACGTTAGTATGAAAAATCTAACTTCTGATAAAATCTTTATACAAAACGGCAATTTCATAGGTAAAGACCTAATACATATTTATAGACCTATACAACACATAAGGAATTATGTGCAATTGTTACTGTGCTTTTGTGGAAGGGTTGTGGCTTTTGTATGGCTATGGAACTTACCAACATGTACTACTTAAATATTACGCGAAGTCACGGTCACATATTCTCATTTAGTCCTACTTCTTCATCAACACATTTACATAATCTCATCAGAACATTTCAATTTCAAAATAACCTAAGCCCTACTCGACCGTGATGGCTTTATTACCTTTATTCAATTTGAACTTACTATCTGTGAAGACGGTACAGTAATTACTATTCATTCGTCCATTTTTTATGTAATTCAGAGCCGGAACATATACAGTCCCTTCCTTTAATATTCTTCCAACTACACAGCTCATACATAAATAATCTGATAAAGTAACAAATCCAATAAGGGAAGCCTTACAAAGGAGCATATTTTTATAAAAACAAGTCACATCTCATTACCTACTATGAAACTCGGTTTTCCCTATATCAGCTAAAAGCTATAGTTTCGTATTCCATACAAATATCTTTTTCTGAATCAAAAATTCACCGGGTCACGGTACAAGCCCGTTTTTACAGTCCATTACCTTTTTTCATCGCAGCCAAGTTAAGCTGATTACCCTTGAAGCGTCGATGCAAATCACACAGCTCTGGATTGTTGCGATGTGATAAAATACGTCTGGCTTAATAGTAGAGGGTGATGTATGCGAGAGTACGAGTTTTACAGTATTGAATTGATTTTGTAATTGGTTTTTGTGTTCGAGGAGATAATGATTTCGGAGTTCAATTTCCAAGAGTTTTTGTTGTGTATATTTTTTATTGGAAAATACGAGGTCGCGAATTAGGAAATAACAATATTGTTATTCTATACGGGAATTTTGTTTAGGTATATTGAATACGTTAATTTTGTATAGCAATTAATTTAGGATTCGAATTTTGCGTGAAATTGATACGTAGGTGTAATTTTGTGATGGTAACATATTCGTTTATATTTTTTTGAACACATATTCCATTCAATTATAGGATACGAAGGATATTTGGCCTCAATGTAAGCATTAGAGGATTACACAAATAATTGTTTTGCGTGGGAATTATAACTGCGACCTCGAAGTTGCAAGTGAAATTACAGGACTATAAGACTAAACTTCTAGCCGGGGTGAGATGCACCATACCTGACGTCAGTTAGCAGCAGTTTCCGTCCACCAGCAAGTGAGCCTCTTGGTCGTCTGGCACTTTAAAGCAATGATGAAATGTGATGATGAGAGAGCCAAAAAAGGAAAACTTTATTAAAAAAAAAAAGGTTTTCCCTGAGGTTTATTGCAAATTTTTATTCTAATATTAAGATGAAGGAAATTGCACTATTTAATAACTACTATTTTGTAAAAAGAAACATACATGTTTTTTTTTCTAAAAATAATACATATATTAACGGTTTTTTAATTAGAACATTTAAGTAAGAGAGCTGAAAAATAACTAATATAATTGTTATACAGCTTTAGATATAGAAGATAACAAAGTCTAACGTAATCAAATATCTCTGCCTCACATTTCTAAGCTAAGGTATATAGAGATATATTATTAAGATATATCATATATTTGGACATATAAAATGTTATCGTTTACGATCTTCCCAAAACAGTCACGGTAATACACAAGAAAACAATACAGACATGATCGATCGTATCTCAGAAACTAGTACATGTTTCAACGTTGGAAAACATACTTTATATAATAGGGTTAAGGTTCAATTTCACTCTTGGATGATTCCTTTACATCGTATACATGACAGATAAGTTTTGGTTTGGAGTTTTGGGTTGACGTTGTCGAACTAAATATTAAATCAGTAGTATAAGTTTGTTTTGTGTTGTTTATTTACAAATAGTTTTTGCGCTTGCTATTTCGTGAAATTTAGGAAACCTTTTAAAATAGTCTGATAAAAACTGCATTTAATTAGTACTAAACTGATACACAGATACTAAAAACTGAAAACTTTTATTATGAATTCCTTTGCGATGTTAAATGTTAATTTGTTTATATTGCAAACATAGTCTTTGTCACATTTTTTCATTTCCATTTAAGCGCGCTAAAGGTAATCAAAGCATAGGTTTTTCCTGTTTTATAGTGTGCGTGTTGGTAAATTTTACTATCACATAATTATTAGACATTATTTTATTTCTATTCTTTTAACGGAGCGTCTAGATCATCTTTTATGTTTGATGGTAGGTGAATTGATAGCAGACACTATCCACTACCGTACAATCGAGCCAAAAGTTCCAAAACAGTCAACTTGCATAATATCGTGTTCGAGGATCATCATCCAGTGCACACGTTTGGTTAGACCAGGCAAGTGATGGTGACGGAGTGAACTATTTCATCACTATCGTTGCCTTATTTCCCGGGCTGTATTTGCTTTTTCTATCTGGTGGCAATTCCACTGCAAACTACTGCTACTGAGTAGTTAAGAAGTTAAGTAGTGACTTAATAAATGAATATAGACCTAAATAAATAAATAAACGATTCTCACACATTTACACATCGCCACCTAGTCCCACTCAAGCTATACAAATCTAGTACTATGGGTACTAGACAACGGATAAACATACTCTAATACTTTTTTTTGTAAATACATACATATTATACATAGAAAACACTCAGACCAATGCAAACAATCATGTTCATACACACAAAGATTTGCATTAAGCGGGAATCGAACGCGAGACCTCTGCGTAGCAGCCATGTAATATACCGACTGCTCCACAGAGGTCGTCAAAAGAAAAGTAACTAGCTAAATAACAAAATTACAAAACATTTAGGTGATGTTCTCCCTTTCCATCGCTACCCTGCCGTCTTAGAAAAGTTGTCAATCCACCGTGTGAGGTGTCCATGAAACTTTAAGCACCACAATAGGAAAATTGCAAAATTGTAGTAACATTTCTAGCTATTAGGTATTTGTTTGGTAAACACTGCAAATACTCGTCGATGTATTTTAAACCTAAGACACGAGGTACAACAATACTCAGTGGTATAGAGTACACTCACAGAAATATACATTCTGTATCATTCTAGCTTTGTCATTTGTTGTTGTCAGTTTGTGTACTACAAGTTGTCTAGTATTTGCTTCTGTAACAAAGGAAACACTAAACTGAGCATTGTTTGTTGTTAATTTTAGGCTACTATGGACGTTTTGATGAATCTATCAGGCAGTCATTTTTTCGTGTCTTATATAAATACAATAAAGTTTGCTTCAGAAGAAAGTAAGTACTGCGATCAATGAGTAGTATAGAAGTTTAGCTGTGACTTTAATAAAATATATAGAAGGAAAGAAAAGTAATTAAGTAACTAAATAGCAAATCTATAATAGCATAATTATTAAGTTTCTACTAAGTAAATGTTAAGCTTTTGCTAAGTAAACGGTAGTGGGAATCCATGCATTCTTAACCTTCTACACGAAGTACAACACAGTATTACACTCACAGAATATACATTCTGCATCATTCTAGCTTTGTCATTCATTGTTGTTAGCTTGTGTACTACACGTTGTCTAGTATTTGCTTCTGTAACAAAGGAAATACTAAACTGTGCATTGTTTGTTGTTAATTTCTGTTGAAGACCTCCTGTGGATATTTTTATACAGCCTTGTACTGGCTATGTTTTATTGAATGCTGTCCTGTAGTAAACGCAATAACTGTCTTAGGTTTTGGATGTAAATTGACAATCAAGGTCTTGGTCCTTTAATGAGTAATGCGGTTCATTGTTGTACTATAACAAAATGGAGCGTTTATAGGGCTCACTAGCGCCGCCAATTGAAAAAAAATCATAATGCGCAAATAGAATAAATAATGTTAAATGTTGATAACAAAGTCTTGAGAAAAGGCAATAAAGTATTTAAATAACACCCTCTCAACACTTTAAATGTTTTTCAATCAAAAAATTATTGCATTATAAACAAAAACGGCCGTTTTTTTTTCGAATGCGAAATTTAACTACTTAATTAAAAAACATTTAAAGTGTTGAGAGTGTGTTGTACAAATACTTTATTGCCTTTTCTCAAGACTTTGTTATCAACATTTAACATTATTTATTCTATTTGCGCATTATGATTTTTTTTCTATTGGCGGCGCTAGTGAGCCATGTAAAGGCCCTTAGGTCAAGTAACAAACTTTTATACGAAGGCGTGTGATTACACACATTTGTATCTTTTGATTTCCAAATTTTTAATAACAATACTTTGTTAATACCATCTCCCATACTAAACCTAATTTCCCTGTCAAGTGTAAAATTATTTCTTATGTTGCCAGCCTCTGTGTAAAGTATTCTACTAACATTGTGCGAATACTCCAGACAATATTAAAGTCTACAAAATCGGTCAAGCTTTTTACGCTATAGAAAATCACAATGAAACGGACATTGATGTGCAGGACGTAGGAGCTATTCCCATAATGGTAGTTAATTTTAAACAGTATTTTGTGGTATAGTTCTGTTGTCAACTTTTACAATAACTCTCCTATTTTTGGAGTCGGGTAAAAAACATGAAATTGAAAAACATGTGTATTTTAATGTTTCTTTAACATACTTTTAATACTATTCTCCGTGTGGTGACGGAGTAAGAATACAATATGTCACCATCCCATCTCATCCCATTGGTGTCGTACAAACCGACTAAGGGACTATCATCTTAACGAAATAAAAGAAGGAAAACTTGAAATTAAATTAGTAGGCCAAATATCCCTTCGTCACGGGAGGAGGCCCGTCCTTGCAGTGGGACATTGATGGGCTGTTATGATGATACTTTTACTAACAATAATTTGTTAATAACATCTCTTACTAAACCTAATTTCCCAGTCAAGTGTAAAATTATTTCTAATGATCTCAGCCTCCGTGTAAAGTATCCTACTAACATTGTGCGAATATTTGAGTCAATATTAAAGTCTACAATATTGGTCAAGCTTTTCACGCTATAGAAAATCACAATGAAACGGACATTTACGTGCAGGACGTAGGAGCTATTCCCAGAATGGTAGTTAATTTTAAACAGTATTTTGTGGTATAGTTCTGTTGTCAACTTTTACAATAACTCTCCTATTTTTGGAGTCGGTTAAAAAAACATGAAACAATTCACGATAAGTTACGTCATTTTAATTACACTTTGACATACTTTTAATAACAATAATTTGTTAATATCATCTCCCATACTAAACCTAATTTCGCTGTCAAGTGTAAAATTATTTCTAATGTTGCCAGTCTCCGTGTAAAGTATTCTACTAACATTGTGCGTATACTCGAGACAATATGGCGTACAAGCTCGCACGGAGTGAAATGAAGAATGTAAATGAGAACAATGTATGCGTGAGTTACATGCTACATTCATTTATCTTATCGTTCCTTTAAATATTTCTTATGATTAAGCTGACTTACACGGTTTCAAGAGCGGGTTTTGAGGTTTATTTTTAGTATTGTTTTATTTTTATTAAGTCTTGTACTTTTGTATAATAAATACTTCACAGATGCTGATATATTCCATTTACTAAAGAAATATTTAAAATAGTAGTAGTAAACGAGCTCCACCAAACGGTTTTTTTGAAGTAGCTTAACATAACACAACACAATATACCATAAAATTACTTATAATATAAGAAACACGTAGCATGACATAGTACAGCATAGCACTACACTCACTACACACAATATAACACAAATATCAAAACATTAAACTATTAAACTACATACTCGTAAGTTAAGATGTAAATAGATTTATAATAGTTTAAGCAGTTAATTGTCTAGATCTAAGTTCATGATCCTATCACAGCAATGTTTTTGGCAAATGTGTGAAACCTACTACCGACTGTATCAATTATGCATTATACAATGTAATAACGTTTATTTTTCCAAATAAATAAAATAAAATAAAATGATAAATCCTTTCATAAATACTTTATTTTTTAGGCTATAAAAGTCTTATTATTAACACGGGTATTAACACGTATATTATTTTGGTAAATATTTAGTAATAATTTACCGTTTAGGCTCTCGACGTTTCGCCCAGGTTACACCAGCCGTGGTCACGAGTAGACTGATGCATCGATGGCACACACAGCTCCATCTCCGAGGTAGACGATTTTCTTTCTACTCTCATTTTGCAAATTATTACTAAATATTTACCAAAATAATATACGTGTTAATACCCGTGTTAATAATAATTATATAAAATTAAACAAGAAAGTTTTAAAGTTAATATAAAAGACTTATTAACAGTTTTTTCATTCATGTCAACGTTAGCTGTCTTTTGGCTGACATTATAATGACTACTTCAGTCTAGTTTTGCTTGTTTAAAAAACACAGGAGAAGGAACAAAACTCGGAAAGGCAACAACAATCCCTAGATGCACAGATGACCGCAAAAAGTTTTTTTATAATACCTCCTAAAACACAATAGTCTCCAGAGGCCAAAGTGGAAATAAGGAAATATGAGTTGTACTGATATTAAGAGTATTTTTCTGTATCGCAAGCACGAGATACACCAAAAGAGTAGGTTGTGACAATTGGTTATTGAGACGATCGGAATCTTAATAAACATAAATGTAAATAAATGAATATTCCTCACACATTCACACATCACCGTCTAGTCCCAAACTAAGCTTACGTAAATACTTTTTTTTTGCAAATATATATGTCACAGGGAAATGAGGAAATCAGGGATTTCACGAAATCACTAGGGATGCTTATATTTTTGTTTGTAGATTAAAAAACATAAGGATTCCAACTTTTATAGGTTAGGTTAGGTTAGAACTGTGACCATAATGCACGAGGCGAGCGAGCGAAGCGAGCGTGCCGCGGCAGCGGCCGCCAAAGTGCAAGGCATTTTCGTCATTTACCGGGATTTCGTGATATCCCTAGTGATTTCGTGAAATCCCTAGGGATATCACGAAATCCCGGTAAATGTCGAATATTCTTGATTATTACGTCTTCTTACTGAAAATGTTTAGTGATATGACAAAATACTAATATAACGTCAGTGATATGTCATTTTACTAAACAAAATCTAGTGAAATGTGCTTGTACCAACATTTATCTTGCTAAATTACGGATCAAAGATAGCTCGATGTGTGAGTGTGGTTTGGATGAATGTTCCACTGATCATATTTTTTTCCAATGTCCGTTATTGCGCTCTTTATTATGATTACATTTCCTCTCGTATACCTCTTCCTGTTAATTTTAATAATATTCTTGACGACCTCTGTGGCGTTGTGGTTATATAACATGACTGCTACACAGAGGTCTCGGGTTCGATTCCCGCTCAATGCGAATCTTTGTGTGCATGAACTTGATTGTTTTCATTGGTCTGGGTGTTTTCTATGTTTAATATGTATGTATTTACAAAAAAAAAATAGTATTTAAGTATGTTTATCCGTTGTCTAGTACCCATTAGATTTTTTTTTTAAATTACTTTTAACTGTTTCTTCGGATCTGTACTAACATATTGAGCGAATTAACGTAGGTAATAGGAAAAGATTTAATAATATCATAGTCAGAATGTTATGTTTAGTTGATTGAAACTTTACTGGCTAAATAAAAGTAAGTACACTAGTTGATTTGTAACTTTGTTTTATTTAGGGACTTTATTCATCAATAGTCGTAATTTAATATAGTATTCTTTGTTTCACTAGATTTTGTTTAGTGAAATGACATATCACTGGCGTTATATTAGTATTTTGTCATATCACTAAACATTTTCAGTAAGAAGACGTAATAATCAAGAGTATTCGACATTTACCGGGATTTCGTGATATCCCTAGGGATTTCGTGAAATCTCTGGTTTCTTCATTTCCCTGCGACATACATATTATACATAGAAAACACTTAGACCAATGCAAACAATCATTATTCATGCACACAAAGATTTGCATTGAGCGAAAATCGAATCCGAGACCTCTGCGTAGCAGCCATGTAATATACCGACTACGCCACAGAGGTCGTCATTAATACGGGGATAACGAAAATACGAGAGTTTACTTGACATACAATGAGGTCAAGTGAGTACTTATCGAGGATATACTGAAAATACGCTTAGAGAACTTTCCTATCAAAGCTATGATGACCTAAATTTAGGAAGTCTAGATACTTGTTTGTATCCGTGTGGTAGCCACCGACGATAAGAATACTTTCAGGATGTTACCAACCCAGGTCTTAGCGAGAAGGTCGCAAAAACCGGAAGAGATAGTACGCTAGAATGCAACAATATCATGGAGCAGAAATTTACGAAAAGGGGATAGCTGGCCGATAGTTGAGGAGCGCGAAAAAGTTTTATACTTATATAAAACACTATAAGCCATGCTTGAGAATAGAACAAGAAAGAAAGGAACGTGTTGAACATGTATGTGGATGAATATAGGGGAAGAGGACGACCGAAGAAACGATGAACGCATTGTGTGAAAGACGTTATGGCTGTGAAGAGTGTTACTTACACACACACACACACATACATACACACACACACACACACATATTATGAAATACTTACATTCTAAACATATAAAGGATACATAAATTGTAAAACAGTAAGACACTACTAATAAAAGGTTTTTAAAAATAATGAGACTGTCTGCTGAGTGCTATTCTCTGAGATACAGGCCTAGCCTACTTCAGAGAATAGAGTCAATGCCTATTGTAAACCTTCCTTTACCACCACATACTGCTGTTTTGTGTATTGTATTATTTACTTTAGACACCTAATTTTAGAATTTTAATACTACACTGTAAATCTGTTGGTGAGAAATAAACAATTTTTATTTTATTTTTTTATTATTTTACTTGTGAGATGACATCCGATAAGAAAGTATGAAAGAAGAAAATATGCTGCGCTGACCCCAAATAAAATTGGGATAAGGGTAGGGAAATGATGATGAAGACATGCTGAAAAATAATGATAGTATTTAACCCATCATCATCATCATCATTTATTGGCCAATGGACATCCATTGCTGGACATGGATCTCCTCCAAATATAAGCACCGGATATCTTGCCATACTGATTAGGTCGTCGGTCGACCTTGTGAGCGGCTAATCATAACAGCCCATTGATGTCCCACTGCAGGGACGGGCCTCCTCCCGTGACGGAGGGATACTTGGCCTACTAATACCACGCTTAATTAATTTCAAGTTTTCCTTCTTTTTATTACGTAAAGATAATATTCACGGATAGTCCCTTAGTCGGTTTTTACGATGGTGGTGACATCTTTAGAGTATTCTTATTCCGTCACCACACGGACAAAGCGGCTAATAGGTAAAAGTAATTGCAACGATTTTGATATTGTCTTTATTTGATAGAACATAAGTTAATTACAAAAAGTAACAAGAAAGAACTATCAAGTAAAATAAATCTAAGGGATCGAAGAGAGGTTGCTAAGGGTAGGTGAGTTGTCGTCGGGCGCAGCTATAAATAAGGCGAAGCGCCAAACCGGCGGGTAATTGTCGCCGTCGCTACCTAATTAGAAATTATAGCGATTGCAACTAACAAACAACGCTTTTAGCTAATTTATTAGCGAATTTCGACAATTGCTATTTGGTACTTAGCGACATTTTAATTTATAGCCACACAATTTTAGCTCGGAGTAAAACTTTTAATGTTGTATTTTATGTAAACGTTTATGATTTGTGTGTGTTTTTGCTTTTATAATTGGATTGTATATTAATTAGATGGTACGAAAGTTACATAACTTTCTTAACTAGATAAAAAAACAATTTTAGAGATGAAACTGTAATGTGTTGGATATTTTTTTCGAGATAATTGAATTAAGATGTTTGATATTTTTTTCTATATTTCTTCTTCTTTGAATTAAGACAATAATAACGAATGTAATACAAATTATGTTAAGAACATTGTTTATCTCCATCAAATTAGTTTACAAAACATTTGTTTTGATGTTGAATTAACAAAAATACAGATAAAATATTTGTAATAAGATTGTGTAGGTTGGTTTATGACTTGTAAATTTGTATCAAGATAAATAAAACACTTTAAAACGAAAGCTTGATAATTAGGACAGTCCCCGCGACATCACTTAACTGAATTTCTCGTTTCATCATTATTATCATCATCATCTTATCAGTCAATGAATGTCCACTGTTAGAAATAGACCTCCTCCAAAATATCTCCACATTGTTCGTTTTAATCAATTAGCCTATCGCAGACCATTGCTGGACATAGGCCCCTCCCAACACACTCCAAAGAACGTTCTGCGCCGTTAAAAATATAAAATGTTAAGTTTATTATAACAGACCATTAACTGGAGGAGGCCCGTCCCAGCGTGTCCCACTGCTGGGACGGGCATCCTCCAGTGACGGAGGGGTACTTGGCCTACTAATACCACGCTGGCCAAACGGATTGCTATAGGGTTTAATTTCAAGTTTTCCTTCTATTTATTACGTAAAGATAATATTCACGGATAGTCCCTTAGTCGGTTTTTACCGATACCCATGGGATGAGATGGGGTGGTGACACACTGTATTCTTACTCCGTCACCACACAGAGAAAATGTTAAGTTATCATGATTATATAAAAATAACAATCAAATGGCAATTAACCGCAGATACATTAAAAGACACGGCTAGGACTGTCAATTATCATGGTTTAACGTAACCATTTTTTTGTATAAAACCGCAGAATTCATCGAAAATCCATCACGTTAATGTACCCAATATTAACATAAGTAATATTATAGTATTTTACGTTCATTTGCCATTATTATAGATAGTTTTGCAATCGATTAAGTCTGATTAAGTGGCGATTCACACATCAGTGGGTTGCGGTTCTCTGATGTCAATACCAGAAGTTTAAATGTTGTCCTATTTTACATTCAGCATTGAATGGGTTAAATGTCACATTGATAATTTTACAATTCTACTAATATTAACTTTAAAACTTTCACGTTTTATTAAATATTATTCTTATAATATTTACGGGTATTAATAGGTATAAGTATTTGATAAATACTTCAACAAAATACCTTAAGACACTCGACGTTTCTGACTAACAAATACCTATTCGTGTTAATTACCCTTAAATATAATAATAAAATCCTACTAATATTATAAACGCGAAAGTTTGTAAGTACGAATGGATGTGTGTTACTGCTTAAAATATTTTGACGTGATTAAAAACTGCTTAATGTTCTTTATTGAAACTTTGCAGAAATATACCTATAGCATCAGAATAACACATAGGTAACACTTTGTAAAGATTGTGTTGATAATTAAAGCTTCTATTTAAAATACTAATCCTGCGCAGACAGTCGCAGGTACCACCTGATACGTAATAATTATTCATTCATTTTTCATTCATATCAGCACTGTTGGACGTAGGCCTCCTCCAAACGCTTCCACCCTGAGCGGTCTTGTGCCTCCCTTATCCATCGGCTTCCCGCCATCCTAACCAAGTCGTCGGTCCACGTAATAGGTATGATTAAATGTATTGATGAATTTCATTGAAAATTATTTGCAATTATTACTAAAAGTATTGTTTGATTTTAATGATGTTGAAATAATTAGTTAGCTTTCCTCTTTGATCATTTTGTGGCGTATTAAAATTTAATTATATATTACATAGAAAAGGAAATGTTTACATTGTCAGTTGTTCTAAAATGACTTTTACTATACCTTGTGAAAAAAATTAAATTTTACCGATATTACCAAATGAATCAACACAGTACTCAAACTTTAGTTCCTTGCTAGCAGTTCATTCTCTGATAATCTTTTGACTGAGGAAAGCAGCGGTTTAGTTGTGAGCGTGCATCGCGGAGGTTTATGGTTACCACCGCTATTCATGTGGCTCTTTAAAATTAGCCGTTTGTACGTTTGCCGTTCGCAAAACGCACGGCAGCCGTACGGCACAAAACGGCCAAATTGAAAGAGCTCTAGTTCATACTTTATTTCCTTTCAGTTTAACAACTTGCTTGTCTACAAGAAAAAAGCCATATCGAAATTCAGCAAATTTATCAAAACTGACAATAAATTAATACTTGTAGACGACGAAGTGAAAAGTGTAAGGCGCCAACCTACTTGAAAATAAAATAGTGGAACGAAAACGATAGCTTCGTACAAATTCTTTGAGTTATTACCTTATACCCATGCTGTTCCTATTGTTACACGGTTTAATGGGCGGAACTTAATGCACGATTTTATTGTAAAGTTTTCAGATGTTATTCTCGAAGAGGGATGTTTTAAGTTGTTAAGTAGGTGGGGTAGGAACAAGGTTTGAGTTATTGTTTTCTCTTTTTGTTTATTTGTTGTATGATTCTGAAAAACTGTAGAAGTCTTTGCAGTGGGGCATTTATGTGTCCAACATTTACGTCAGATACCCTGATTTATTAATTTATTAAGGACAATCAGTAGTTATTACTTTTTACATTTTAACATCTAACACTTACAACAAAGATGAATGCATAACATTTTAAGTTGTCACAGCATGCACCAAAAAGTAACACTAATATAATTAATATCATCCACAATGGACATTTATAATACCTGGGACCTGTACAAGTATATTTAGAGCAAAATTACTCTTCAATTTGCACGTCGGTTGTTACGATTGAGGCAGGTGGTCACAAGCACAAGGTCGTGATTTCGAGTCTGGGTATTCTTTGTGTCCGTGTAAAGGGTGTTGTTGTGTGTCTTTAGTAAAAGTTATTGTGCTACATGAAACAATGAGTGCAAAAATTGTTTAAAAAAAAATACCATGATCTCCTTAGTGCAGGATAGGTCCTCATTTTGTTTTCCTTTTCGCTCTTTCTCGTGGAGTGAATTTACGAACTATAATATTATAATATATTTATTTCTTTCTCCACAAAGATTACAAAGTTACTTACAGCTAATGTATAAAGTTAGACCTAGTCCCTTTGTGAGAGCTGGTGACACTAAGATTAGAACTTATTAATGAACAAAAAGTGACGATCTTTCAGAAAGTTAATTAAGTGTCTAATTATCAGAGTTATACAATATTTATTTTAAGTTGTAGAACCTTGGTTTACACTTGGTGGCTAACTTCCAATCTATTTACGTAACTAAATTAAATTTGCCGATGCTTTAAATAAAACTTATTAGGTGTGTTGGCTACGAAACGAGTATTAAAGTTTCATAATTTCCTTAATTCATTAAACTTAATATTATTATGTAAAAACGATGTTTAGATTGTTTTTAATATAATAGTTTCTATATTGTATGCAGTAAGAATTGTAAGTAACTTATATCTCATATTGAGAATGTCGTAAAAAGCGACTAATAGTCGCAAAGAATGAAAACTGACACAAAAATCAATTCTTACTCATCTGTTCATTTCCCTGTAATCCCTTTGTTACCAGAAAGAGGTAAGAGCTTGCAGAAGAAGTTTGAAAACGACGTTTAGTGGAATAATCGATCGTCGCTAGTCGCTACCAAGAAAGATGGACAGCAACTTGAACCCTTAATGATACCATAAAATGAAATTTTGACAGCTAGCACTGAAATCCCTAATAAGTCAATTTGAATTAATAATCCAATCAACAAATACATACAAACCATATAATTCGAACAGCACAATAAATCACAACTACCCACCTATTTTAATAGAAGGGCATTTGAACAAATAACACGTCACTTGTACGCGATAACGCTGTACCTGCTCCGATTTTCAAGATCCCATCTGAAATTGCCGCCGAGATTTATAGAGCATTGTTTCTCCACTGTTTTGATTTGTTTCTCTGCCGTAAATTCATGAATGGGTAAAATTGTCTTGACATTCTCGTAAAGATAAGTTAGTAAGTAGGAGGTGAAGAAATTGATCGGGTACCTATGTTCTGATTTTGTTCGTCTATGTTTGTTTTATGAGTGGTTTCATTGCTTGTTGGTTGATTAGTCTATTTGAGTATTAGGATGTCTATAAAAGGAGTTTGTCTATTGTCAATCAGTTAATATTATCGAGTTTCTTGTTACTGAACAAGAATATTGGTTACTTTTTTAGATTTAGTTTATACGTAAATTTTGTGTGAAAAAGCGATTATAAACAAAAAGTCGGGTCTGTGGAATTTGATTGTTTCAACCTTTGCGTGCTTGAATGTTCCCGCAAACGAATGTTTAGCGGTTTTAAATGTCAAAAGTGTGAAATATGGTTCGGTCGTGTCAGCAGTGGCAGGTCATTGCGCAATACCTAGTAACAGTTGAAAGTTATTTTATTGAAGATGTGTTGTGTACGATTCAAAGGCTCAGTACTATTTGATGGCTTATGGTGCAAAGTAGTTACAGTTCATGGCTGTTGCGATGGTCTCTGGTACCCGCCCAATGTAAGCCTTTATTGCAACACTAGCTTACTCGTGCCCACTTCGTTGGGAGGCGAAAAAAACACGTCCCTTTTTTAAATATATTTCATTACTGCTCCACTCCTATTAGTCATAGCGTGATACTATACCCTATGACACTCCACGATAAATGGACTATTTAACACAGAAATAATTTTAAAATCTGTTCATTAGATCCAGAGATTACCCCCTACAACGTCACAAACACACAAACTTTACCTCTTTATAATATTCGTAAAGAAAATTTTTTGTTTTGGTCTCAGTGAGAAGCAAGCTTAGAAACCCTAGAACTTGCTTTACTTAGTTTGGGACTAGATATAACAAAAGGAATTTTGAGCCTGATGAAAAGCGCTAATTCAATCCATCTATCGTCATCATTTTGTCCATACCCCATGGAGGCAAACCGGCTGATCTCCAAACACGATACCCAAGTGGTTACCTTTAAGGCGGAATCCACGTCAACTCAAAGGTAAAAAATAATTTTAGGGTAAATAATATTCTGGTAAGTTTTTAACCACATGAGCCTAAGCAGTAGACGTCTTAGAGCAGATAATAATATAACGAGTGGACGTCAATGGACAGATATATAAAGATGGTTTTACCTGTACTAAAATAAACCTAAGTTAAAAACATGCAAACATAACAAAAACTTTAAGAGCAGTGTCATAACAGCAATAAACGAAGTTCAATAATTATCATAAACTTCTCATATGTTTAAACAACGTGCTAACTCCGCGTCTTAAACACACTAACCTACTTGGCAAACTAGGTGCGCATAACTTATCCAAACTAAAAAGATCAGCACGTTACAAATGGTACATCATAAAGCTGTACACTTAGCTCTATATTAATGTCACACAGAATAAAAATGTGTACACAAAAGCATCAAGAACAATTGTGGATGTGCATTTAAAGTGAACACAGGTAGATGATAGTGTCATAGGCAATCGCGTTGCCTCGAGCATTCAGTTGGCAGGTGCACACCGAATTATACACATAGAAAGCGGAAAATAGCGAATTGAGGCGAGAATTTTGTGCGAAATTCCCCGCGATAACACCCCGTCCGATTGTCCGTGCTGACGTCTGGGAACAATATTCGCTCTGTTTTATTTCGTACATGAACATTGTTCTTTTGTAATGAAATGTAGTGTGCAATCGCGTTTCATTTACTAAAGGAGTGTTATTGCGGAATTTTGTCGACATATACTTTCTTGATTATCTAAGTTGGACAGATAGATAAATGTTTTGATAGCCATACAATACACCAAGTTAACAATGGTAAAACTGCAAAGATTTTTCTTAAGTATTTTATTCTTACAGGAAATAATTATAAAAATTTTAATACATACATACTGTCGCTCATAGCAGTCGGATTACGCCACTGAGGTAGTTAGAAATTTACGACTGACTTTCCCACCTATCGCGCCTTCGCACCTTCTACGTGAAAACTATAAATAATTTTCATTTTTTTAAATTAAAAGTATTTTGCGTATTTCCTTCTTAATTTACAGCCAATTGCTAAGACTGAGCTAGGATTCTATACAGTCAGCATCATATAGATTCCAGCTGTTAAAACCCTGAAAACATTAAATAAATTAAATAAATTTGCAGTGTCAATAAAAATTACCAATTGTTTGCTGAAATAAATATAAATTCTTACTGTTGATATTGTTTTGAGGATTTTAATAGCTGCAATCTATATGATGCTGACTGTACGTACTCGTACAGTCAGCATTATAACAGATTAAAGTAACCAAAAGGCTAAGACTATAGAAACAATATTACAACAATAACGTCATTAGAAGATCTGTCACGTTGCTCCCTTACAATACATAAGAAACACCAAATAATATTACCACCAGCGTGCGTAGTTTAACCTAATACGAGAGACCTTGCCCGGAGAGATATGAAATTATCTAAAGAGAAACCTCACAAGAAATAACGGAAAAAAAGGCGTCGAATAGGAAGTAAAAACCTTGTGTATTTTACTCGTAGAAGTTACAATATGCTTCGGTCTGCCAATATTGTTGGTAACGTAAGATATGATGATTGCTTTAACGTTTTATGAGGGGATTACTTTTTGTTGAAATATATTTTTAATTTCATCGAAACGTGAGCCACATAGCCCAGAGATGTTATTAAGCTGTTTACTTCAGCAAAGTAAATTGAATTTAGTAAGCCCTTTAAGTCTTTTTTTTTTTTTTTTTTTTTTAACGCCACGAATGACGTCGCCTGGGCAGAACTCGCCCAGACTACCTCCGGTCTATACTTGGGAGGAGGTGGAAAACTCTCATGAGTACACCGAGGGAGGCCCTATGTCCCTGCGGGTTATGCCGAGACTCTTACCGGCTAAAAACCACCAGACCTACTACTCTGTTGCCCTATGGGCTGCTAAGCGAATCGGAACGTCCCCCCCAGACTGGGGTCCGGGGAAGCGTTTCTTAGATAAGCGTCGCCCCATTGAAGGGGCGCCCACTTGATTTTCCCTAAGAGAATCCTACTTAGAGAGTCATGATTGAGCGCGCACTGCGTTCAGGTCATGTATAAACTAACAGAGAGCTTAGGGGGGACCTAAGGGATCTGAGCTCTGACAAGCCTTTCCAGATCGGAGGACAGGGTGTCCGGTGAGTCCAGTAGGACATTACGAGGCCTTCGTATGACATGAGGAGTAGTGGGGTTAGGGAGAACGGGGGTGTAGGCCACCGCCTCCCTTATGAGGTGATTTGTGTGCTCCTCTGCAGATTTGAAGAATCTATCAGAGGCCTGTTTTATGAATGTCTGTATAGTGGGCATTCCGATGTCCCGGTGCAGGTCCGCGTTGCGAACATACCACAGTGCGTCGGCCGCCCGGCGTATGAATATGTTTTGTACTGTCTGGAGCTTCTCCATAAGGATTGGGCTCGCGTGTGCGAATACAGGTGATGCGTATGTGAGTACTGGGCGTATGCAAACCTTGAAGATAGTTCGCTTGTTTCGTAGTGACATTCTACTGTGCCTGCCAACCATGTGGTGTAGCCGGCCGAGATATGAGCGTGCGTTCCTGGTCACTCGCCGTATGTGCGGCCTGAACGAGAGGGTTTCGTCCAGTGTGACTCCAAGATACTTGACTTCGCGCCGCCAGGGTATACGTGAACCTAGCAGTCGCGGGGGGTCGTCGGGCCTACGTAATAGTGAATTCCGCCGCTTTACATCGAAGCGAACCGCAGCGCTCTTGTCTGCATTCACATCTATGCGCCACTTGCGAAACCACGCGCCCAATCTGTTGATAGATGGTTGAAGCTTACGCACCGCCGCTGCAATAGTAACACTATTACAGTACAAGGCGGTGTCGTCTGCGAATAACGACATCTGTACCCCGCTTCTGAGCGAAGGTACTGGTATATCATTTGTGTATGATATGTATAAGAGGGGGGACAGGGGGGAGCCCTGAGGTACGCCGGCCGTGATAGACCGAGATGTCGATAGGGTACCTTCGTGCCTGAAACGAAAGGTCCTACCGCTAAGGAAGGAGGTAATTAATCGAACCATCCGATCGAGCAGGCCTAACAAGTATAACTTGTATACCAGCCCGTCGTGCCAGACCTTGTCAAAGGCCTTGGCGACATCAAAAAAGACTGCCACTGTCTTCCTCCTTTTGGGGTAGAATCCGTCTAGTGCGTATTCCACTATACGGTGTACCTGTTGAGTACATGAGTGGGCGGGTCGGAAGCCGAATTGATGGGGGATAGCTATGCCGCTGTCGAACAGATGATCTCTCAAACGAGATTGCATCGTTCGCTCGAATAGCTTGCCCATTGCCTTGAGTAGGCTAATTGGTCTGTGGCTACTAGGGACGTTGAGGGGTTTACCAGGCTTTGGTATGCCTATTACGATAGCCTCTTTCCACGCAGTGGGAAAGTGACATAGATCGTAACAAGCGTTGAAGATGACTGTGAGAACGGTTAGCACTTGGATGGGAAAGTGCTTGAGCGTCTTGTTAGAAATGCCAT
This sequence comes from Schrankia costaestrigalis, assembly GCA_905475405.1. Taxonomy (NCBI): domain Eukaryota; kingdom Metazoa; phylum Arthropoda; class Insecta; order Lepidoptera; family Erebidae; genus Schrankia; species Schrankia costaestrigalis. The sequence continues at coordinate 18,793,494 of FR997829.1, read as the reverse complement.
CGGCACCCGCGGCCTTTCTAACCTGTAGCTTCTTGACGTGCGAAACAAGTTCGTCCGTCGTAACCGTTATGGGAGGGGTCGTGAGAGGGAGAGAGTTCCTGTTACGGAGTTCTTTCTCTACTGACCGGAGATGCGCTGGGTCGCATGGTTGTTTAGAGGGGGAGCACTGATTAGAGATGCTGTCAGCGAAACATTCGGCTTTTTCCTCGTCTTCGAAGGCTATAGTGCCATCTGGACGAGATAAGGGAGGGATTGTTTGCACTACGTCACTACGAAGGGCTTTCGCCACTTTGTAAAACGCTTGGTGCGACGGAGATATTTCTTGCATGAGATTGCCCCATTTAGCGTTCCTCAGGTCTGAGAGTTTGGATCTAACCAGCCTTTGCAGATAGTTCGCGTCGGCTCGGTTAGAGGGAGTGGGGTAACGCGCAGCCCTTCTAAGCGCTGCGTTCTTAGCCTTTATCGTGTTTCGGATATCCGCCGGCAGCTGTGCCCGCCTAGGCAGGTTGACCACCTTCGTATTATCTTCCACAGACTTGGTGACTAAGCGTGTGAATGAATTTACTGCTTCGTCGATCTTCTCCCCGCTATTCAGCGAGTCAGGAGAGAAAGCAAAAGGAGAGTCGGGCTCGTCAATCGCAGAGGCGAGAGACCTAGTGACCTTATCCCAGTTAACAAAAGACTTGGTGGGAGGGGCTGACGGTTCGAGCGGGCCTAATACTATGTGTACAGGTCGGTGGTCTGAGCCCAGGTCGTGTAGGGTTTCTACAGACCTTAAAGGTAGATAAACACCTTTCGTCAAAGCAAAATCTAAGACGTCGGGTGCGTAAGCGTTAGCGCTAGGATAGTGCGTGCAGTCATATGGGCTGATAACCTCCAGCTCAAATGCTTCCGCAATCTCTAATAAGGCTCGACCGTTTGTATTTGTGGTCCTACAATTAAAATCTTTGTGTTTAGAGTTAAAATCTCCAAACAAGATAACGTGATTACCTAGCGAGAGGAGTGCTTCAAAATCACTTCTCAGGGGGAGGTTACCCGACGGTATATAAACGGACGCTATGACTAGGGTTTGGTGACCTATCATAGACAACCTACATATAGTTGCCTCCATGTTGGTGAGTGACGGAGTGTCCATGGGTGAACAGTGTAGCTCCCTTCGGAAATAAATAGCTGTGCCACCGCCATTATGGCCTGTGGTTCTATCATTTCTGAGTAAGGAGAACTTGGGAATTGACAATCCTTTCAGGGAAGTGGGTTTGAGCCACGTTTCCTGGATAAGGAGTAGGTCAACCCCAAGATTCTTGACGAACTCTCTGAGCTCGTTGACCTGTGGTCTGAGGCTTCGGGCGTTGAAAGAAACCAACGACAGTCCCTTAGGCTTGATGCGCCCCGTGGTGAGTGCGAGTGTAGCTGGCGTGTTATGTGCGTGTGATGTGTGTGTGTTGGTGTCCATGTTAGTGTTAGTATGTGTGTGTACCTAACTACCTATTGGAAACCTAACTTGTAGAGTAGAGTTGCGTGCTCGTCTAGCAAGAGCGCCAGAGCGAGTGGGTCAGTGATCTCGCGGTACTTGCGTGCAAATATTTGCACCTCCGCGATGCTGATGCCGCTGAGTGCACTACGGATTGCACCTAGTGTGTTGGAGGGGGCTCCTGAGCCTAAGCCGGGCTGGGAGGATGGGATGGGAGTGGGGAGGAGTGCCGGTTTGGGCGGCACTGGTGTCACCTTCTTCGGGCCCCATGCTAAGGCGGGCCTAGTACCCGCAGCGGCAGGGGTGCTTTCCTTTGCCGGGAGGCTCGGAAAGTTCCTTTCCGTCGCGGGGGGAGGGACGGGTTTGGACCTAGATGCCCTAGATTTCCTAACGGGGGTCTTGCGCTGGGGGGCGCGGGGGCAGCCCATGTAGTTGGCTGTGTGCCCGGTTTGGAGACACAGCACACAGGCGGGGGGAGAGGGAGAGTCCCTTGTGCGGGCGCACTCCTTTGTGAAGTGCGGGTCTAGGCACTTCACACACCTGGGGGGAGCCGTACAGTTAGCCGAAGCATGTCCGTACATTTGGCAGCGGTGGCACTGCCCCGGGGAGCCGCGTCGGTGCGGTACCTCGACCTTGAGGCCGGAGAGTCCGCACACGACTAAGGACTTTTCAAGGCGGAAGATGTCTCGCGCCTTGTGCTCGATGCCACTTGTCATGATGACCATGACGAGCGAAACAGGACGGCCGGAGCGGCTCTGCATTTTATGCACAGCCTCGGCGGGAAAACCCTGACTAACGAGGTCGTTGAGGACGGCCTCATTGGAGATTTCGTGGGGAATACCACGAATCACGGCCCTCACTTTACGCTCCTCAGGGAGGGCGTAGGTGTGGTACGGCACGTGATTGACCGTGAGGTATTGTGTGAGACGACGGAAGTCGTCGACTGTGGGAACATGAATTTTTATAGCCTCCCCTGTGTTGGAGGCGCGGGAGAAGTTAATTTTCTTCTCCGCGAGGGTGCGGGAGAGCGCATCCCACTTGGTCTTGTCCCTGAGGAAGACCGGTGGGGGGGGCTTGACCTTTGTCGGGAGGGGGGCACAGCGTGAGGCTGGTTTCCCCGATGTGGAGGGCGCAGCAAGGACGGGTGTCGGCGGGGCGACGGTGTCCTGCGCGGGCTGAGATGGCTGCGAGAGTTGCATAAATGCAGCAATCACAGGGGGCGGGGTGGGCTTAGTCCCAGCGGGGGGGGAGGTCGTGGGCTCCTCCTCAGAGCTGGCGGCCCTGGCGGATTTACGTCCTTTACGACGCGCCTTCCTGCTTTTCTTCACTGTTGTGAAGAGTCCGTCGCTGTCGCTGTCGACGAGCGTGGACGCGGGAGAGGGGGAGGCGGAGCGCTGCGAAGCGGTCCTTTTAGCGGAGGGGACGGTGGACTCGAAGTCCATGTCGTCCTCGGAGTGTACGGTCGTGGGAGTGTGTACGGGCGCGGGTGTTTGTGCGCGCGCGAGTGTGAGTGCGGGTGTCGCGGGTGCAGGTGCCACGGTCGCGGGTGAGAGGGTCACGGGCGCGGGTGTGGACACGAGTGCGGGTGTCGCGGGTGTGAGATTGTGTGCTGGTTTGGCGAAGGAAGCCTCAAGGGCGCGTATTCGCTCATCGTGACTCTTCATGATGTTTGTGTATCTCAGTGTGAGGGTGGTGAGTAAACGAGATGACGATTCCTCTGTCATACTCAGTCCTGAGGCCTGCATGTCATTAGTCAACATCACTTGGATGTCTTCCATGACGGCAGATGCGTCCCCCTGCGCGAGCAGGGAGCGCTTACGGGAAGTACAAAGGGAACGAACAATGACCGGCGCCCTATTGGTCGCGGGCCTTCCTTCCCCCTGGGCGAGTCCCAGTGCAGTGGGGTCCGGACTCTCGGTATTAGTCCCAGACCTGAGGGGCCGGGGACGAGCTACCTGGGGCTCAATCGGCTTCGTTGACACCGTTAGGTTTCCACCAATTACCCGGAAGGGGCCAAACACTCCTTAAAATTTACCGTTTAAACGTTAGTCTGCGTTCTTAAAAGAACACAGACGCTAAACGTTTAAATGATAACACACGGAAGTGTGCAAAGTGTACTTACCGCCCAAGCGGCGGTCCGACGAAACAGCCTCGACCGATGCGCCACGAAGTCGCGACGGCAGTTCGGTAAAACGGGCACGAAGGCAGCGCGACCGGGGCGACGCGGACACTTCGCGAAACTCGATACTTCGGAAAATGCGTGAGCGATGCGAGCGCCGAGACATGCGTCTCAGGCGAAATGACAAAGCGGAATCGTTTTCCCCTTTAAGTCTTTTTGGATTCTTTTTTATGATAGTTTAGGATGTTTTTTGTGTTGGGTTTTAATATTTGGGTAACGCCATCTAGTACCAAAGAAAGTAAGTAAGGTATATAAAATAAATAAAGAAATAAATAATCCTCACACATTCACACAACGTCCTCTAGTCCTAAACTAAGCAGAGCTTGTACTATGGGTGCTTGTACTATGGGTACTATACAACGGATAAAAATACTTAAACACTTATTTTTCGTAAATACATACATAGAAAACACCCAGACCAATGCAAGCAATCATGTTCATGCACACAAAGATTTGCATTGAGCGGGAATCGAACCCAAGACCTAGCGTAGCAGTCATGTTAAATAACCACTATGCCAAAGAAGTCGTCATGTGGTCGTCTATGGATGCGACAATGGGTAGACTTATCTAACTGCTCACCATTTTGTAAAATTTTTTTTTTTTTACTTTCTTATAAACACATAGACACAAGTTACTTAGTGACGGGAAATTAGCTGAGTTTAGTACTAGATGGGGATAAGTGAATACATTTGTTTGAGTCTGGTAAATGACCTACTTTATACATTTTAATCGTTTACCTTTCTCTTATTATTATTTATAACTCTATCGTTACCATGCTAAATGAGTTATAGTATCAAGTATAGTTGAGTTAATTTCCCTTGTGTAGGACCCATGTCCTGTAATAATTGCGATTTCAAATGGGCATACCTTAACAGTATTAAACACTTCAGTTAAGTAAGTAAAATGTATGATTTAAATCATCCTGTATATTAATACAAATAAATGTTTGTATAATAAGAGAAACCTTGCCTATTATTTTTTTTGAAAAAAAGATGCAGGTGATCAAGGAGCCCTTCCTTGATTTCGTTCAGCCCTTATCATCCCACTGCTGGGCAAAGGCCTCTCCTCTTGATTTCCACAATTTCTTCCTTGATTACCTTTTTTAATAAAGTCTTTCATACTGTCACTACGCTCTTACATTTAACGGAGACAAAAAACAGTTAGGCGTAGCGCAATGATTTGTGAATCTGCGACCTCGGGCACTACACCCGTACACGACCACTGGGCGACCGAGGTAATTAGTATTGACAGTTTTTTTTTACCAATTCACACAACGCCATCTAGTCCCAAACTAAGTAAAGCTCGTACTATGGGTACTAGACAACTGATACACATACTTAAATACTTTTTTTTGTAAATACAAACATTACATAGAAAACACCCAGACCAATGCAAACAATCATGTCATGCACACAAAGACTTGCATTGAGCGGGAATCGAACCCGAGACCTCTGCGTAGCAGTCATGTTATATAACCACTACGCCACAGAGGTCGTCAATGTTAAGTAGCCTCTTAGTTGACGTGATGGCTATATTAGGAGAGGGTGTGTCTTCTAGACATCCAGCTATTAGTAGTCCATTGCATCACTTTTAAATTACCAAAATAATAATAGGCAGTACAATTTTAATCATAATAGAACACGGTACAGAGTATCCCTCGGCAACAAGGCATGAGTTAATCCATATAAATAAAGATAAAAATATTATCGTTATGAAAACTGCAACGTTAAGTTTAATCATAGAAGTAAAATAACGATAACTGATTACATTGAATGTTTTAATGGCTACTACAGCACTAAAATGTTCAAGCAGCCATCGTTAGATGTAGTTCATAAAAATAAAATCGCGATTGCTCTACAATGTGGTATATGCCACGTATCCTTATATTCGAGGAGGTAGCTATGTCTGAGCAAATATTTTACATTATAGTTTTATCAGCATGTCAATTCTCGAACCTAAAATTCGGTTAAGTTAACTTTTAGTTGTTAAATTGTCACACTCTAAATAAAAAGATTACAATTGCAATAGCAAAATCATGACAACTAAAAGTTAACTTAACCGAATTTTAGGTACGAGAATTGACATGAAGGTGTAATTTCGTTTACAAATTTTTTTTGGGGTTATGCACTTGGCTGACATTCAACCCACCCTATTAACAGCTGATGATTATCTATATATATAAAACGAGAAACTGACTGACTGACTGACATATCAACGCACAGCCTAAACGGCTTAACGTAGGCACTTGAAATTTGGAAGGATCGTAGCTTAGGCATCGTAGAGGTGCACTAAGAAAGGAATTCCCGAAATTCCTACGGGAACGGGAATAAGGGGGAAAATCCATTTGTATGAAAAATCTAAACCACTTTAGTTAGACGCTTGAAATTTGGCATGCAGGTACCTTAGTAAATATAAAGCTAAGTTGCTGTAGGATATTGGAAAATTCCCTCGGGAACGGGAGTTAGCGAAAAAAACATTTGTATGAAAAAATCAAAACCGCTTAAGTTAGACGCTTGAAATTAGGCATGCAGGTATCTTAGTAAATTTAAACCGCAGTTGTAATAGGATATTGCAAAATTCCCACGGGAACGAGTGTTAGCGGAAAAACATTTGTATGAAAAAATCTAAACCACTAAAGTTAGACGCTTGAAATTAGGCATGCAGCTACCTTAGTAAGTTTAAAGCTTAGTTGCAACAGGACATTGCAAAATTCCTTCGGGAACGAGAGTAAGTGGGAAAAAACATTTGTGTGAAAAAATCTAAACCGCTTAAGTTAGGCGCCAGAAATTAGGCATGCAGGTACCTTAGTAAATTTAAAGCTTAGTCGCAGCAGGATATTGCAAAATTCCCTCGGGAACGGGAGTTAGCGGGGAAAAACATTTGTATGAAAAAATCTAAACCGCTTAAGTTAGACGTTTGAAAATAGGCATGCAGGTACCTAAGATACCCAAATAAGCAACCGGAACGCGGCAGACGCGTGAGGGCAGACGTCGTTGATGGTCATGTCAAATATTGAATTTTACAGGCGCACTTTTCACTACGTCTCGGTAAACAACATTAGGAGACATACTGCGTATACCTATAAAAATATTTCCAATTGCAAGGAGTGCCTAGGTGTAAACCGGCTTCTTAAATCCTTTGCCAATAACTTTTACTAAAGGTAAAAAAGAAAGAAAAGCAAAGTAAATAGCAAGCACTTGAACTGATAAAGTGAGAATTCCCTTAATGCCTACAGATCTAGAAGAGCGTCTAGGATCTAAAAATATGTCTCCCTTTGCCCCTCCAGAGAAAGTGATGGCCTGAAAGATTTTACATAATATGGTGTGGCATTACACAATCGAGGCGGGTCCAAGTTATACATCAGTAGAACAGGCAGAGCTTTAATCTAACCCAAATGGCTCTATTCTTTAAAATAATATATTATTTACTTCAATGGCTTACTAAGTATATATAGGTATACCTATATATACTTAGTAAGCCATTTAAAGTTCTGCAAAACAGTAATTAATTGTGCTAAATAATGATTGTGCCTTTCAAATATTTAAACAAGTTTATGCCAAATCGTAACAGCCCATTAATGTCCCACTGCAGGGACGGACCTCCTCCCGTGACGGAGGGATACTTGGCCTACTAATATCACGCTGGCCAGACGGATTGGTATAGGGTTTTGTTTCAAGTTTTCCTTCTTTCTATGTAAAGGTAATATTTACAGATAGTCCCTTAGTCGGTTTCTACGACACCCATGGGATGAGATAAGGTGGTGACATATTGCATTCTTACTTCGTCACCACACGAATAATTTTCCCCTTTTTATGCCAAATGTGTTCTGCGAAATAAAATTTCGCTCCGTGGAGGGAACCCGCACTAAAGAGCTACCTTGGTCCAATGAGTGAAAAAATATTAATGAAAATAATAGTGCACGTTCAAGCTAAATAAAATGAATTGATTGATTGGTTGATTGAAGCTGGGGTGTGGACCGAGCGATGTGCCAATAGATATACTTACATGGTGATGACATCTGATGACGGTACTACACTGTTGATTCCTTAAATTCTCTTAAACGACCAGGAAAACCCTTTCACAAGTTAGGGATCAAGGTTGCTTTGCCTGTCCTACTGATGTGTAACTGGACCCGCCTCGATTGTGTAATGTCACCAGATTATGTAAAATCTTTCAGGCCATTACTTTCTCCGTAGGGGCAAAGGGAGAGACATTTTTAGAACCTAGAAGCTCCTCAAGACCGGCAGGCATTAAGGGAATTCTTACTTTATCAGTTCAAGCGCTTGCAATTTCCTTCGCTTTTCTATTAACTTTAGTAAAAATTATAGGCAAAGGATTTAAGTAACCAGTTTACATCTAGACACTCCTTGCAATGACAATATTTTACTAGGTATGCGCAGAATGCAGTATGTCCTATAATATTGTATACCGAGACGTAATGCATAAGTCTTTGCGGGCGAAGCCGCGGGCAATAGCTAGTTTTATATAATAATGTGATAACAACAATCATTTAATATAATTTCAGAACTTTTTTTTTTACTTTATTAGTCCACCTCATTTAAGCGGTGGAGCGTTTGTGGGGCAATGACGCTTACTTTACTTGCTTAATTTTTTGACGATTTTTTTTTTGGTTTACAAAATCTAAAACTGTTTGAAAAAAAAAAAACAATAAGAAGGCTAATTCTCGTAAATGTATTTATTTTAATTATATTTCGGTTAACTTTAAATGACAATTCTACAGTCTATATTTAGGTACCTATGGCGCTGTCTTATTGGTTTAAAAACTGTCAAATTTGACATAGAGTACGTTTCAAATTGATGAAGTTGAGATTTTTTTACAAGACCGTACAAAAATAAAATTTAATTTTCCTACGAGAATTACTCTAGGATAAAGTTCCTTCAAAAATCATAGCGCTGCCTCCTGTACTATTAGGAAGTGACATATATATTACATTGTTTACGATGACATTACGATGTTTTAGTATCAAATAAAATACGTATAACTATGTTCTTATTAAATTTACATGCATGGGACGATTTTCATTTGTGGTTGACGGTATTCCTCGCTTGGATATTAAAATATAATGTTTTTTAAATATTCATACATTTGTGTTTTGTAACAAAGTAAGAAGAGCAATGTTAACAATGTAGCACGTACTAGATTTTTCATAACTTATAGAAATAAGCCAGTAGTAAAGAAATAATCCCTGTGATACATGGCTCGATCTCTAGTACGAAAGTATTATTTAAAAAATAAAACAAAAAACAATGAAAATTGTGAAGGTTGAGGCCAGGATTTCATCTAAGTTATCTATTGTTTGCCCGAAAATTATGTGCCATAATATTCTTATGACAGAATTTCTTTTGCTATAATTTTATTAGACATAACGGCAAAAACAGCTTGACGGAGACCCGGAGTCTGCTACTTCTTGGTGGGTTAAATAATAAACCTAACCTATCTAAGTTGGTTTGATAAGTTTCTCAGTTTAAACATCGTTGAGTTATGGCAAGTAAATATTATGGCTAAGGACATTATGGCAAACAATATTAGTACAAATGAAATTATGAAAAATCGGGCAAATGCAATTCTGGCAAGTGGAGGTATACGTTTCATCTAGCAGCATTCTGAGCAAACGCCCAAAGATGTAGTTAAAGCGGCATATTTGAAAGTACTGTAATATACCTATCTATGTAAATAACACTATATCAATTTTGCCAATGTGGTATTAGTTTGACATGTTTCCTTCCAAAACTGTATTGAAACAATACTATGCACTAATGCACAATAATAGGGTGGGGAGACCCCTCACACGGTGGACCGACGACCTAGTTAGGACGGCGGTAAGCCGATGGATGAGGGAGGCACAGGACCGCAAAAGGTAGCAATACTTGAAGGATGCCTATGTCCAGCAGTGGACGTCGATTGGCTGATCTGATATGATGATGATGATGATGAATGCACCAATATCCTCCACATGTAGTTACAAATTATTTACTTAAAACACGAAATGAAACAACAGTTCATCTTAGAAAGCTAATAGCTAACCGTTGTTTACATTTTAAAGATTAATTACAATTTTAAAGCGAGTACTCTGACAACGAAATCAAAATTTAATTTAATTTAAACCAATTTATTCTTAAGCTCAGAAGGTACTTGATTACGTTTACAATTAAATGAATTTAAACTTAAAAATCCGTTTAAACGTAAATGTAGGACGGAGTAAAAATATAATATGTCACCACCCCATCTCATCCCGTAAAAACCGATTATGGGACTAACCGTAACTATTATCTTTACGAAGTAAAAAGAAGAAAAACTTAAAATGAAATCCTATACCAATCCATTTGGCTAGCGTAGTATTAGTAGGCCAAGTATCCCTCCTTCACGGAAGGAATGCCCATCCCTGCAGTGGGACATTAATGAGCTTTTATGATGATGATTAATGTAATGTAATAATTTGTAATGAAGGTACAAACACTCAAAAAAAAAAACAGCAGAATTGAGAACCTCCTCCTTTTTTGAAGACGGTTAAAAAGAAAGCAAGAAAAATTAACCTACAAGCGCCTTCATTGAGCATAAACTCACGGGGCGGTTTTTTAAATAACCTTTTTGCTTTTAAGTTTCTTTATAAAAATGGAAAATCTGCCTCGACCACGGCTGTGGTGCTATTGCATTAAAATGAATCGGTTTATTAAATGCAAATACAAACTTTGTTCCTACTAATAGAGTAAACATGGAAAAGATTATTGTATAAAATGAAGAAAGAATATGGAATAAAATGTTTTGTTTATGATGATAGTTTGTGTTGCAATTATTGTATTTTAATTAGACATAGTCATAGTCATTTATTCATAAACAATCAAGACAATTATGTTTAAACATACATAATAAAACAAAGATTACATTCATATTAAAACAATCTAAAAAATGTTACAAAAAAAAAAAAAAACATAGAAGAATAATAATAATATTCCTACCTAGTATACAGAACAAAACATAAATTTAATAAATAATTACCAAGTCTTATCTTAAATAATAAGTCCTAAAATTAGATGTCATAGAAATCATTCCACAAATATAAAATGTCAAAAAAAAAAAATAGTTCTTCATAACGACCAATGGGGAGTTATAGTGACTGCTAAGCAGATATATTTAGGTTTAAATTGCTGTTCAGTTCAAATTTTTGTGTAGGTAAATGAAAAATATCCGTGTGGTGACGGAGTAAGAATACAATGTCACCACCCCATCTCATTCCATGGGTGTAGTAAAAACCGACTAAGGGACTATCCGTAAATATTATCTTTACGAAATAAAAAGAAGGAAAATTTAAAATAAACCTTGTACCAATCTGTCTGGCCACCCTGGTATTAGTAGGCCAAGTATCCCTCCGTCATGGAAGGGGGACCCGTCCCTGCAGTGGGACATTAATGGGTTGTTATGATGATGAGATCACACATGAAAAAATACCTATTTGACAAACGATAATTTACTTAAAGGACAAAGCTGGAATCTCGTCTGTTTTTGACAAAAGCGTTTATTTGACTTATTGATCTAGGAAATCATCAAAGGATATAAGCTAGTCCTTGTAACAAATTAAACTAAACCTAACTAAACTAACCTTATAACTTTAGAGAATTTAATTATTAATGATGTTACGATTCTATTTTAGGAATATACAACAGGGTTCGACGACTTTAATGACTGTGGCTTTGTATAATTATGTATGTATATTAATAATTAAATTGTAATGTATACGGAATAGGGAAAGCTGAATGCTTGTGATATTGAATGATCTATCATTGTAGTAGATATTATGTACACACGGATTGGTATGAACAAACACTGATGACATGTTAGGTCTGATGACACACTTTCCTTTCACTTTCGATCTCCTAGCCTTTGAATGATGGAGTGATAGACATTTGTCTACAAAACTATTCCAGTGTATATGTATATATGTATGTATAAGGCTTAATATTGTACTTTTATAGTATCAAAATATATGTATTTTTTCAATGTCTACCTAGTGTTAGTCAATAGAGTGCACACTTCATCTATCTATAACTATCAATAGAAAGCAAAGAGCGCACTCAACCAATTTTCCTTAGTTAAGGAAACTCTTAACAAAGGCACATTCAAGCTTTGACATCATCCTTTTATACAAGAATTTGGACACTTTGTGAGTCTGTTAGTACTATGATATTTGATTTTCTTTTTCACTAGCCCTTACAGTCAAGGAACAGGCCTAAGAACAGCTGTTATAGGCCAATAATGGGCCAAAGCATGAATTTAGAGAGAATTTGAGAACTTTTCAGAATTTTTTTTTCAAATTTGGTCTAGTGATATTAAGGTATATAGGCGGTCTTACACAGGGATTTACTGTGTTTTACTGTTAAGTTACCTGTGTCTTGTGCTTTCTCATCTCATTAAGGTATATCGTTACATTCAGGTCTCCTGCCTTGCCTGAAAGAAAGAATTTTTAGCTCTTTCAAGTTTTATCTGATTGAAAGATGTGAGTTCTTAAGCAATTTATACTGGTTTGTAGCCTTAAGTTTTAGGACAGATTATAAGCGACACACCTGATGGTTATGTGTTAATCGCGGCGCATAAACATCAGACAAGACACTGCGTACCCTTCTTGAAATGAAATGCTGAAAAGTATACATACAAATAAGAAAAGATTTGTGGCTTAAACAGGAGCTGAACGGCCAATTTGATCACAATAATAAACTACAACAGGAAAAAAACAATTATTAACTATAGCAAAAAAGAACTGTCAATCAACCACAATGTCATCCAACCTCTCCAAAGTCGATTAAAAATCGGTTAAGATAAAAATAAGGTTTAAACTTCCAAACAATTATGATTACAATCATATCCAAGGAATGGTAAAACTTAATACTCTTATTAAAACTCGAGCCGATGTTCGTGTTCATTCAAGCGAGGGACGAGTCTGTTCTAAAGCTTTTAATCTGCCCAATAAACTTAGTAGATGTTTGATAAAAAATATTATTGGAGTCATATTATTGCCTTAAGTATTATTGGTTAACGTAAAAGGGAAAAAGTGTCTAGTAACATAGTGTCAACGAGTGGCTATAAGGGCTCTTTCAATTTAGCCGTTTCGTGTCGAACGGCAAAAGCAACGTTCGTTTGTTTTTATACAAATCTTGCCGTAAGGCCGTAATATTTATAGTGTCGAGCGGCAGCCATTTCTATTACAAAATAATCATCACAATTACCCCTGAATTTTTTTTTATATAATGTGAGGCAAACGAGCCAGCAGGCCACCTGATGGTAAGTGATCACCGCCGCCCATGGACATCCGCAACAACAAAAGAATCACAGATGCCTTTAACAACCTTTAAGAGAGAAGTACGCTCGTTTCTTGAAATAATTCTTACAAAAAAAGTAATTGCAGCTAACCTTACATACCCGTACCCAATTAACGAAATCCAAAATGAAATTTCCGTATGTAAACATTTGTATAGAAAACCATTTTCATTCATTGATCACTCACCGATTGAAAAATATCGTAGTAGCTAACCGCCCCTATTTAATTAACTTTCCCAAGCATTATGGCCGGTTTATACCCAGTTTTTATGCCTATCCGGGCATTGTGTGGACTCAATATCAGTTGCTTTATTGTCGTCGACAAATCGACTCGCTGTTCGATTCATTGTCGAGTGGTAGGTATAGTCGAAAACGAAATGGCTTTATCAGTTTTGACAAAAAATTCTATCATAATTCAAATTCATTAAGATCGTTATTTAATGTTTATGCGTGAGCTTGACGTCATTGGTTGACCGTATTCAAAACTATGCTTAGATTAAAAGTACAATCTATTTTAAACTTTCACTTCAACGCAATAAATAATAAAATCTACTAACACAATACAAATGTCACTAATTAAACTGTAGAGTTTGTATGTGAAAAACCATGAAAAACCATTAAATAATTTAAAACTAAAGTCAACTTGTTACTTGTGACATTACAAGCTTGTCATTTCAGAAAAACTAAAAAGGTAGAATTTAAATATTGGCTGGTAAGCCACCCAATTGTTGGCACCTTAAGAGTGGACTTCGTGTCAGACTAAAATACAAAATATCATAAAATGATAAAATACTTTAATCTTTGCTTATACTTAATCATTATTATATGATTGAATAGTATTAAATAAATATTTTTGGCACTAATGCCAATAAAAGGATTCTGATAAATTTATTGTTGCTATGTTGACACATGAAATAAATAAAATATGATAAAAATATTAAATAAATAATATTTGAACTTGAATAATCATACTGAACTTGAATAATCTTTAGTGTTTTCTTTCGTTTTACTCACTTTTAACTCTTAAGTGGCAATAATTGTAGGACTTCTAACGATTAGGTGGTTTACCCTAATTTGTTTTATATTATAAAATTACGAAAACTTTAAATTGAAATATGCCCCAATGACGTCATACAAGAAATGATAGGGATGGACATAGAAGGAAAAAAGAGAGAAATTCATTAGATTATAACGTTTTACCGAAAATATGCTCTAGTAACAGTCAATAACGTTGACTTTACCATTTGTTTTTATAAATACCTAACGACTATTTGCTAATACAAGAGAACTGATATGTCAAAGCAGCGTCATGATTTAGCTGATTTTTTGTTGTGCGATATTGAACCTAACAGTTTTATGACATGCAACTAATAGTAACTCTAGAGGTGATAAAGCCATTTAGTTCTCGACTATACAAGTTTTAAGATTTTTATTAGTGGAACTGTATATTTGGATGTTATAGTCCTTTATAAGCTGTTAGGGAATAAGCGATTAAGTAAAGAATACAATAGATTTTTGATTAAAAAACAACTTCAATCGCCGCTCAATGCAAATCTTTGCGTGCATGAACATGATTGATTGCATTGGTCTGGGTGTTTTCTATGTATAATATGTATGTATTTACAAAAAAAAAGTATGTATGTGTGTTTATTCGTTGTCTAGTACGTATAGTACAAGCTTTGCTTAGTTTGGGACTACCAACTAGTCCCAAACTAAGCAAAGCGTTGTGTGAGTGTGTGAGGGTTATTAATTAACATATCCAGACAAACCAATAGATTGTGGATCATACAAACAATGTTATTAACTCTTGCGTGGAAATCGAACCGTCGACTTCGTGGACTGCAGGAACTTCCGCAAAAGACACTGAGATAGTTGAATGAGATTCTTATGTATGGAAATGTATATTTGGATCGTAAAAACAGGGACACCTTTATTACCCGTTAACCAATCGATTATATGAAGTAAACAATCGATTTTACGTTCGTTATAACAATGTTTAGTTAGATTTCGTTGATGTTATCATGTGTCCTTTATGTTATTAGTTTGATCTATGTTATAAGTTATTGTATTGGTTTCTATTTGTTGTTGTTATATCAATGTAATCAATTTTAATTAGAATAATATATCATGTCTTTGTAATGTAATAAGGAAAATGAGAGTATGTTATTAAATGTATGGAGTTGTATGGAATTGTTTCTCTTGATTGGTTGCCATGTTTATTGTTTGAATATCGTTACAAAGAAGCAAAGGTCTTTGTTTTATAAATTTGTGTAAAAAAAATGTATTTGATTTCGTAATGCCATAGAATATACCTAAGCATTTTTTTATTTATTTTCCTAAAAATACAAGTCACGTTCCAGGGATCGAACCGTCTCGTCAGTGTCTTTTTGGATTTCCTGTGATGATTAGAATATACAGTGATGTTTAGACTTATTTTGTCTTATATTTAGTTATTATACATTTTTATATATAGGTGTGGTATCTCCGTGTGGTGACTGAGTAAGAATACAATATGTCACCACACCATCTCCTCCCATGGGTGTCGTAAAAACTGACTAAGGGACTATCCGTGAATGGAAGTTCTACTTCTTTTTATCTTATCGAAATAAAAAGAAGTAGAACTTGAAATTAAACCCTTTACCAATCCGTCTGGCCAGCGTGGTATTAGTAGGCCAAGTATCCCTCCGTCACGGAAGGAGGCCCGTCCTTGATGATTATATATACGTGGCGATGGAGTAAGGATACACGGTGTCGCCAGCTTAGTCCCTTCTGCAGGGTCGTCGGAAAAGTTGGTCAAGTGCATTTCGTACAAATTATTTAACGTTAAAATTCTATGTAAATCCATTTGGACAGCATGACATAAGTAGGCCATGATTTCAAGTTTTACTGGAGGTGTCGCGTCCCTCCAGTAGGATATAAATAGGCTGTTATATAATATAGTAGTCGGTAATAACAGGTAGTAGTCGGTAGTCTCCTTCCATAGCCCAATAACCTATCCCTCGAACATATTCATCCATAGACTTCAATTTTCAGATTCAAATTTCCATTGCATCCTTAGAGATGGACTACAATAGTTTTTGCACTCGGCAGGGATCATCTCTGGATGTAGCATATTGTGCGTTCAGAGATGGTATCTGCCCTGTGTATCCATTACAAGATTAAATATCTCTTAAAGGGCCTCTACGTCTTGTCTTTGGACCGATGTATGCCCTCCAAAGAACCGGGTCTCCAATAGACCCGAGTATTATGGAAAAGAGATTCATAATAAACAATATTTTATTTTTATTCAATGTTATTTTTAAAATATTATAATGGCTTCACAGAAAATCTTTAACAACTTTGACGTTTTCCTCCTTTATGTAATGGCTGAATTTTTATCACTCAAAGCATGTCAGTAAAGGGATCAATCATTTTATTGAGTATCGAATTTATAAGGGTGTCAATTAGGATCAGATGTCAATTGCTTTGGTTGTTTGCCGGTAATGGTATGGCGACTGCAGGGAACTATGCTTGGAGTGCCACGAAATACTATTTGATCTGTAAATGATTGTTCTGAGTCTCGATGGTCTTAGGTTCTGTTAGACTGATGTTTGTGTTACTGCATATCATACACTACTACTACACTCACGCACATATACAAGTCAAATGCTCCCAAGCAACAAGCCTTTAATGTAAATAAATGGGAAGTCTGGTCTCCGCGACATACACAGGGAATACTAGTGTGGAGTCCAGTGATACTGTTGAATTTGTATAGATATTACGTGAAAATTGCTAACAATAACATAGAATTGTACCTTGTTTTATAGAACACAATAAACTTACTATTATACATACTTATACTTATTTCATTTATTTTTTTTTATTTTTTAAAAGAGCACTCCCGCACTAGGGATTATACCCTGCATCGCGGAAAAGACCACTCCCGCACTAGGGTCTGTGTCGCGTGGACTTTTACAAACATCAATTTAACAGACACAAAGAATATCCAGACACGGAACAATAATTTGTGAATCACACAAATAAATGTAAAAATAATATGTTACAGTGTATAAGGGAAATAATGTGTTTTAGCAAACTTGATAGTGCAAGTAAATATGAGCGAAAATAGTTATGGAAAACAGTAATAATACCAAGATATTTATTATATATAATTCCTACAAAAATTATACTTTGAAAAAAAAAACATTCAAAGGATATAATTCTTTAATATAGAAAAAGAGAATATAAATAATACAACAGTAATAAATATTTCTGATAGATAATACAAAGATTGTCGACATTCAACTGCTACGGCGTAGCAGGGCCTACGGAGCTACGTGACGTTGCTACGCGACGTAGCTATCTGTTATCATTTTAAATAACTACAAAGGGAAAGTAGCGACAATAACTCTGTAGTTAATATTACGTTCAATAACAATACATAAAACGATTTCTATTATTTCTGTAGTTTAATCTTAAGATTTCTATGATATTTTCTTTACAAACATTTTCCTATTTTGTTTCTATACAAGTATTTGATTTTAGGCTCTTATTATATATTTATTATAAAGAACCTGTATTGTGTTTGATGACTCCATTTTATAAAGAGATAATCCTTAATATTCTATTCAACTAGTGCCTTCTTGAACGTTTAGTTGGGAATATAACAGTCAATTGTAATGATTTTACTAATAAAGTTTTAGCTTTGAAATAATAATGTCTTCTTTTTGAATCCCTTCATCAGATTCTATACAGTGATATTTGTTGGTTTACGGGACTAATGTGCTTAGCGTTATCCAAAGTAGTGGGGTAATAGACAAAATCGGGTGCCGCAGTACAAAAATGTTTTCATAACAGCCCGTTAATGTCCCACTGCAGGGACGGGCCTCCTCACGTGACGGAAGGATACTTGGCCTACTAATACCACGCTGGCGAGACGGATTGGTTTAATTTCAAGTTTTCCTTCTCTTTATTTCGTTAAGATGATAGTCCTTTGGTCGGTTTTTACGACACCCATGGGATGAGATGGCGTGGTGACATATTGTATTCTTACTCCGTCACCACACGGAGATTTGGTAGTTTACCGTCTCTGTATAGAAAAAAAACATTACCCCAGCTATACTACGAGTATAATTCGGTTGTGATGATATTTTTTTTTATATTTCTATTTTAAAGGTTTATTAATTTTATACAACTAATTTGAGTATTTTTGCTCTTTTTTTTTTTTTTTAAAAGGCCTACCAAAATGACTCTAAGGTGCCTGATGTTAAGCATCCATTAGAGTCCAAAAATGGCGAGCACCATGCCAGCTACAATAATTGTAGAGGCATGAATGTCTCCACTATGGCGGCTTCAGAAGATGCTTTTTCACGCCTCGCTTGAAGGAACCTGGATCGTAGTTTGAAGGAAACACGTGGGCTGGCAAAGAGTTCCACTGTTTGGTGGTTTTGCACATGTACGAAGTGCTGAACCGCTTTGTTCGGACTTGTATGGTTTCTACATTGTAGCGGTGGCACTTACGTCCGGCACGTGTTGTTCTGGATAAGAAAGGAGAGGGTGGAACCAGTTGAAAAAGTTCATCAGAACACTCGCCGTGGTACAGGCGATAGAAGGCCGCCAATCCGGCGATGTCCCTACGCAGCTGTAAAGGCTCAAGGGATTTGGATACTTCTGGGCACCCAATGATACGCACAGCTCGCCGCTGTAACCGATCAAGAGCATCTAGAAGGTACTGTGCAGAGCCATCCCAGAGGTGAGAGCAGTACTCCACGCAGGGGCGAACTTGAGTCTTATACAAAAGACACAGCTGCCCCGGCGCGAAGAACCTCCTCACCCTGTTCAAAACTCCGAGTTTACGTGATGCTGTTTTGATAATGCTCTCGATATACTCTTTGGGGTTAAGATCTCGGCGAATGTCCATACCAAGGATACTCAGGTTTCCTCGAAGCGTTAATTGAGTGTTCTGAAGAGAAGGAAGGGGAAGGAATGGAGACCGCTTTGCAGAAAACGCGCACGCCTGTGTCTTCTTGGCATTGAACTCCACCAAATTCTCTTCACCCTATTGAGATATGAGGTTCAGGACCCGGTCGAGCTCAATGACAAGCTCTCTCCGCTGTTCTTCAACATGTGCTTGCTTGGCCGCAGGGTGACCAAAAAAACGGCCATGTACTGTGCTATCATCTGCATAACAATGAATGTTCCCTAGGTTCAACATATCATTGATATGCAGAAGAAACAGCGTGGGCGATAAGACGGACCCCTGGGGCACACCGCCGTTTATCTTCGAGAAATGGGAGGCCGAACCGTCGCAGAGGACTCGAATACGGCGCTCATGCAGGAACGCGGAAATCCAGATGCACAGTTGGGATGGCAAGCCGTATGCGGGAAGCTTGGAAAGAAGAGATCGGTGCCAGACCCTATCAAAGGCCCTAGATATATCAAGGCTGATGGCCAGCGCTTCACCATGCTTATCTATAGCCTCACCCCAAAGGTGCGTGACGTGTGCTAGAAGATCACCCGTTGATCGTTTCGCTCTAAAGCCATATTGACGATCGTTAATTAAAGTGTGATCCTCCAGGTACCGCACCAATTGAGAGTTAATAATTTTCTCTAGCACCTTGCAGAGATACCTTTCCTACTTATAGTTTATTTGTTATAAACATTTTAAGTTTTACTTGTGATGACGTTATTACATGAAAGCAGAAACAAACTTCTGTTGAGCCGGGCGACAAGACATCCAAAGTAATTTATGTATAATGGTAAAAATGAACTCAATCTTGCGGTTTTTTGCGCTGAAAATATGATTTTATTACTTACCGATCTAAAATCTCTAAATGATTTTGGATTCGACATAGGTAAACTTTTACTTTACATACCGAATTGGACATCAATCAATAGTACCTATAAATCAAACAAAACAATATTATTTAGTTAAATGTCACGAATAATGTCACGTGAACCGTCAAATTAATTAAAAGGCACCTAAATTACACGATATATCGTTTAAAATGGTTGACAGAGCATTGGATAAATATTTTAAGGCCGTAAAATGTTTTAGTAAAATAGTTTTATAAGTTATAAAATGGTTCAAAATTGTTTATTTTACACTAAAGGGTTAGTTGGGTCTCATTTTAATGGTAAACGGTACTCTTGAATTAGTTATCATTAAACCAAAGGCGAGAATTAGTTTTCATATAAATTTAGTTAAGGATTTATGCACTGTAATTACTTTAAGTTATTTAAAAACAATCCTAAGACTGTAATACTAAAATCCGATGTTCAGATTAGCGGTGAATTAATTTCAAAAGTACTGAAACGCGAATCACGTTAGTGCTAAAGTACGCCACATCGATACACATAATTATGAATGCTTGTAATAATAGCTATGCACGTTAGTGTGAAAGTGTTCACACCGATTCTTGTCGTTCTACATCATTGTTATCGTGATACGTGTTTTACCTAAAATGCTTCTAAATGCTTCTTTTACTTAGCTTAAAGCAACTAATGTTAGCTTCGTGTGGTGACGGAGTAAGAATACAATATGTCACTACCCGACACTACCGAAAAACCGACTAAGGGACTATCCGTGAATATTATCTTTACTAAATAAAAAGAACTAAAACTTGAAATTAAGCCCTATACCAATCCGTCTGGCCAGCGGGGTATTAGTAGGCCAAGTATCCCTTAGTCATGGGAGGAGGCCCTGCAGTGGGACATTAATGGGCTGTTATGAAAGCAACCAATGTTAGGTTGGGGAATAATGTTACTATATCCTTTATTAATTATAAAAATATAACGCATTGTGTGAATCTGTGTAAAAAATATTTTCTTTCTTTATGGCTATATTAGGAATCTAAAACATGTTTCGTTTGTTACAGGAGGTGCACGTACTTTAAGCAATGAAGTTATAACTAGTTGCAGACGAGGGAAGTGTACTCGTGTGTTATAAGAAGTGGCAGTGAAATGTTTTGTCTGTATGTGGGACTGTAGAGTAACATGGAGACGTTCAGCTACGGACTTGTACTCTTCCTTTGGATAACTGGTGAGTTTGCTTTTTGGTATTATTGTATATACGAGTATAGGACCTAAGTATTGGTTTTCTAGCGAAGTGATATAAAAATACAAATATGTTTATTTTCACATAAAAAGTACAAATGCACTTACAGACTATATACATATTATTATCCTGTAAAATAACAACTAACATTTGTAAGTAGTATAGTGAACTCTGGTATCCAAGAAAAGATTTAACTTGTGTTATGGATAAAAATATAAAACTATTAGAATCTTAGATAATGCCGAAATACGGAAAGGGTTCCATTTGGTGCTAATACCATGTTAAGTAAGTAAGTGGGAATGTAATTAAATTTAATAAAAATAATCTGACTGATAAATCTAGGTCAAATAATATTTAAATATGGAAATTTAATATTTTATATAATTAAATAAATATTCATGTAGCGGAATTGTTGTAATCCATGGGTCGTCGACTTCTGGCAGAGACCAAGTTTGAGCACAGTAGGTCCAGAATGCAAAGAATACACATGACCATAAAGTTTGTATTCGCGAGAGTTCTCCTTTCAAATTGTTCCTGTAGACACAAGAATTTCTTTCATGCACAAAAACACTGGCTTTCATCGGCCATGATTCAAAACATGTATAAGTTAAGGGGATAATTTTTTTTAAAATTAGAATTTGAAACCTGCTTTTTTTACAAATAAATAAAATAATTTCAATTTTATTAAGAAACTAGTAGGTAAATGTAATACAAACTTTTTAATCATAACTTCGATAAGAACTAGAGATGTATAAATGTATTAAGAAAATTAAACATTTACAAGTTATCTCGTTTAAATTCTTGGCTGAGATCCACTACTTTATTTTTTAAATTAAGAAGTAGTTCGTACTAGAAATGATTTAATGTCAACTTATATCGTATTTCACTAAGAATTTAATATTAAAGTTCTGTGTTTTAATTTTAATGAATAATATTACTTAAATGGTGTTGTTTTAATATTAAAACTAGATTAAAGTCGTTTAAAAAACTTGAAAAAGGTATTTTAAAGTTTATAATTAATAATTCAATTAGAATAAAGTTATTTAAAAAACTTTTATAACTTTTAAACTATCGCGTTTCATTATTACAAATATTATATAAACGGCATATTAAATTATAAATTGAAAATAAATAAATAAAATAAAATGCGCGTTAATATCCCGGTATATCTTAGACATGTTTTCCTGCCAACCTTTGCTAAATACAGCTTCAAAGCAATCAAACGCTTTCTAGAAAAAAAAATGGTAATTAAAACTGTTTGTGGCAAAATTATAATTTTTACATCAAAATATTCACATTGTACAACTTTCCTGATATTTTTATCCTGGCGACACCCCTCACATTTTACTACTAAAAATTGCATTCCCTTTTACAATGTTTTTATCCTTGTAGGCTCGATAATAAAACTTTGAAACATGAAAACTTTTTTTACATTTATTTGACGTACTGTTTTAATCTGAGGACAAACCATGGATTTTTTTTTAGACTTTGCTATTAAAATATTTGTTAAGAATGTTGTAAAAATATTTTGTAATATAAACAATATCAATTATTAATATCATATCAAAATCAATTTCATAAATAACAATATATAATATTTATTTATAATCACTTTTTTTTTTAAAGCATTAAGTCCTTTTCAAAACTGGTGAAAAGTTCCTATTACTCAGTCCGGAGATAGAGACAACGAATAGTAATCATGACTTTATTGACTGTCGCCATTACCTTGCCAGTCTGGTCTCATACTTCTTTACTATTAAGGATGCTTAAGGAATCATTAAATGAAAGTTAGCTTCACAGTTTGCCACAAGATACAATTCCAAACCTTTCATTTTAAAACAAAATAGATATAGATACATTAAAGTCAAGACATTTTAACCAAAAAAATATAATAAAATATCTTCGAAAAAAGCTCAATTAAAGCTCAGAGAGCCATAATTAAAGAAAAAACGAATTGAATTCGCTATAAATTAACTCGTTTCTTAATCCGGAAAGTAAAAAAGCTTTTTAGTTGATTAACTTTTCAACGGTACTGGAGGCTCTCCAAGCACCATAAATCAAGCATAATACAATTAGAGCTAATGTTTGATTAAATACAGAAGGTTTGTACTGAGGCCACGAAATTTGCATATTGTAATAGCGATTTCAATTTAATTTAAAGTTTTCTTTCAAACCACGTGGGGGTAGACTTAGAGTACAGGTTGTCACCACATCATCATCAACTATTCGTTAATTGTCTATTAACGAATAGTTGTGCTGTCTTATTTGAAGTCTTATTCTATTCAAAGCGCCTTTAATGTGCAACAATTTTGTAAAAATAATTCGTCCAAAATATATTTTTTATAAAACAAATAGTAATTATAAATATTATTATTATTTAAAAAAAGTCATTAATATTTTTTTAATTATAATAAATTAAATCTTTGAAAATAATCATTTAACCTAACCTAACCATGGCAAATCTAATGATCTTGTGCCACCGATTCGATCGATTTCCCCATAACCCTTTAACTTTTTATGAGACTTTAAATAAATGTATCCTATCGTATCAGCCCTTCTCATTCCACTGCTGGGCAAAGCCCTAAAAAATGTAATTTTAAATAAATTATGGAATAAGTTCTTATTCTTGGAACAAAAAAAGTCCACATTACTGTTGCGTTTTCATAAGCTGAATACACCGCTTACTTCAAAGCTCCACTATAGGAGGTACATTTATTCCGCACCCAACGATTTCGTCTTTCTCTTAATCTATTGCTTTTAAACGTTTGAATGTAATGGGATGAATTATGTAATTTTATTAAACTTTGTATGGGTTCTTTGTAATACGAAAATAATACGAAGCTGTATGTATGCGTATTTTCACATTTTCATTGTTAAAGGAAAGACGTATACCTAATAATTACATATCAATTTTAGGAACGATTATCATCTCATTTGCTTCATTGAATTTGGGTTTGTTTATGGTTTCAAATTTCATGCAAGATAGTTATAAAAAAAAAACTTTTGCAGCAATTTTCATGAAGCAACCAGTTTATAATTATCGCCTAAATAAAATAAGTTTTTTTTTTAAATCGGCTGAGTTATCTGAACTCTAAGGTAACATACATTAAAAAAGAGCTAAAACATACACCTGCAAATCTATAATTTGAGGCAGGTACCTCTTAATTTATTCTCAACGCAAATGTAACAAGTACTTTGATAGTAGCGGGGAACACAGTTTTAATAGTTCAACACTTAGTAATCACGTTCGAAGATAGATATGCGTCGCTCTACAGATATTTATTTAAGAGTGTTATAGGGCTCACTAGCGCCGCCAATTGAAAAAAATCATATTTCGCAAATAGGATAAATAGTGTAAAATGTTGATAACAAAGTCTTGAGAAAAGACAATAAAGTATTTGTATAACACGCTCTCAACACTTTAAATGTTTTCCAATTAGTTAAATTTCGCATTCGAAAAAAAACGGCCGTTTTTGTAAAATGCAACATTTATTTAATTGAAAAACATATGAAGTGTTGACAGTGTGTTATATAAATACTTTATTGCCTTTTCGCAAGACTTTGTTTTCAACATTTTACACTATTTATCCTATTTGCGAATTATGTTTTTTTTCTATTGGCGGCGCTAGTGAACCACGTAAAGGCCCTTAAACACATAATGCTAAGCATTGACAGAATCTCTTATTAGAGACTCTCAAAGGAGTATAGGGCCTTTTACTGATGCAATACTAAGAAGTGTATGTAGGTATTATATGCATGTATGTTAGAGCTAAAGTTTATATGTACAGAGGTATAGGTTATTTAGTTTAGAGTTAGTGAATATAATATTTACCTTGTATACCAATACTTTGGTTTTAATTCCTAGTATACATAGTATGTTTGCTAGGTATGTATTACATACCAGTACTCGGTACCTAGTGACTAATGTCTTTATTTTTGGATGAATGCTTGGTTTACTAATACCGAGTTGTCCAGGTAATTAAGGTTGTATAGAATTTTAGTTGGATTTTATTTTCAATGGTAATATCTTCACACTACTATTTCAAGGTGAAGCGGAGATGGGTTACGGTAGATTTCTGTGGTTACGGCGAAAACTGTTACAGTAATATCAGGACGGGCCTCCTCTCATGACGGAGGGATACTTGGCCTACTAATACCACGCTAGCCAGACGGATTGGTATAGGGTATAATTTAAAGTTTTCCTACTTTCTATTTCGTAAAGATAATATTCACGGATAGTCCCTTATTCGGTTTTTACGACACTCATGGGTTGCGATGGGGTGGTGGGTGACATATTGTATTCTTACTTCGTCACCACACGGAGAACAGTAATATATCAATTACGAATGATGTTCTCAACCGATGTTGATGCTGTCATTAAGAGTATCTAAAAGAATTTCAAGACGTTTGTTGCTAAGACATATACTCCATCACCACAAACCCTCAATCGAGTTACACGCAGAATACAACATTGAGTCCCTTATCATTCTTTTATTCAGTCAAATAACAAAATAAAAATGTTTATAGACACATTAATACAGTCTCGAAACATCTCACTCAATACTAAAATCAAATCATAAAGGTATCAAAAGTTTTTGGGTACCCAAAAAAAATGTATATATTCTTTCCAATGTCCGATATGATTATTCGTCGTCAGAGGAACCAATAATTCGTTATACAAAAGTTTCTTGCGAAGTTCCCGGTTGGAAATGATTTCCTTTGACCCGGCCTCCGACATTATTAGTATTATTCTACGTTGCCAATATTACGACTGGATCGTGTCTAAACGTCAATTCTGTTAACTGTTTGTTTTGTTCGATAAAAACGAATATTAAAAGTAATGTTCAGTTCTTTCTTTTGTTTTTATTCGTGATTTCTTTTTTGTTATTGACGCTTTTGTAATTATTCTTTATGGCGAATATTTTTTTATTTAAGATTTGATTTGATTATATTACTAATATTTAGGAGCATGGTAATTTTTCAATTGATTTAGCTTAATGAAACGCACTTATGAGCCACTTGTATTTGTTTTGATTTAGTTACTTCGGATTACGGTTATTTTTTTACATAAGTTGGATTGCATCAGTGTGTAAAAGCGTCACAAACATAAAACTTTATACTTTTACTTTTTTTTTTTTTTTACTTTTTTTTTCATATTGTCAACATAATTGAACTAAAAACCTAAATAACATAATATAATAAACATAATATACCCAGACAAAACTGTACGCTTTTTCCGAATAACTTTTTGCATTTCGATATACTTTGACACTATAATTTAGAGGTATTAATACTTTAATGACAATAATATTGTCACTACATTTACTCTCTAACAAGTATCTAGCTGTACCTGTACCATTTGAAGGCAAATAAATTACGTTAACACAATTAAATGTACAAAATTTACTACGAAATGAAACAGAACAATGTACTATAATCATTAATTCTGTACACGTACTATTAGAATAATAGTACTAATTGAATATAAATGCTAATTCACTTGAGTGATCACTGTGAACTAATTTCGATAATTGTTTAAGCTTGTTCTCGTATTAACAGTAACTCTTGTTATTTGAAAATTTAGTCTTGTTTTTGATATACCTATTAATATTACAATAAAATGGATTTTCAATTAAAGATGAAATCATTTTTGAGATAATCATGTTAATTTGCTATATAGCTGTGCCATCAAGCCTGTAAAATTATGAAATAATATCCTACTTCCTATTCCTACTTAATATTATAAATGTGAAAGTTTGTATGGATGGATGTTTGTTACTCTTTCACGCAAAAACTACTGAATAGATTTTGATTAAATTTGGAATATAGGTAGTTTAGGGTGTAGAATAACATTTAAGCTACTTATAAAACGCAGGTGAGTGGGCATCAGCTAGTCTTGTAATTGCAACAAAGGGACAACGGGATTTTTCTTCCTTTGAATACGAGTAACTATTCCGTTTCGCAGTGGTCAACCAAGCGTTTAAACGCGCACTGTGTAGCTTTTTGGTGAAGACAATATGACGATGTTGCCAATGCGACGTTGTTGCTTGAATTGGTACTCGTTAGTCTATGTTGCGTCGTTGTTGCTTGTTAGCAACGTCATATGTTCATGATATGCATAGCTGTATCATGTTTGAGTAGACTTTCAGGAAACAATTTGTTACCGATATTGCTCAAAGGCCGATTGACCGGTAACTAAATTGTATTTTCTTTTCGTATCAAGATAATAGTAGTTAGTGTGTAATGTTTTTGGGAAAGTATCTTACATGCATATTGATTTTTACAGATAGAATACTAATTATTTGTTCAAAAAGTTATTTAAGTATTTATTCTAAGCTGGCTATCATGCCCTGGGACTCAAAGAAAGAAGAAACTTAAGAACAATAATTTGTAGATCGCCCACAGTTATGCGTAGTATTCGATCCCTCAACAACTTCCTCCTCCAACTTAAGTAGCAATTTAGTCTAGTCTGTTGTACGATACTCTTGAGATAGATGAATTAACGATTATTATTGCATATAGGTTCTGCTTTGAACTCTATACGTCTATATAGAATATAACTACATTGTTATACTTGAGTTGTCTTTGCATTAATCCCCCTATACCACCCCACTACGTCACACAATCAATCAACTAACAATACTCTATTACCTTAATACTAAAGTTGTTATAAACATAAGCATAATAATCCGCAATAAACACGTACAAGATAAAATAAAAAATAAACGTAATACAAAATGTGAATCACATTAAACCGACTCAAATTTTACGCTGATTGCATCGACGATACAAACACGACGTCCCTCAAGATTCGCTGCAATAAATCTGGGACGAATTGAGTTCAGTCCAGTGTTGTTGAAATACTGCCAGATTATAGAGCAGCGTTGTTCCTCAACTTAACACAAATATATACGCTATATTCAATATCGGACATCTAGATCAAAACTGCTTTAACTCAAAAATATCGAATTTGTAGTTATTGACTTATTCAAAAAGGCACAGGACAGAGCAAAGTTGAGAATATTAAGAGTTAATTGATGTCTGTAAAAGGTCCCCGCGACACAGGGCATGATCCCTAGTGCGGGAGTTGAATAAAGTAGAAAGTAGAAATATTGGAGAAGTCCTATGTCCGTCAGTGGACGTCTATTGGCTGATAACGGAGGTCATTAAATTCTCGTATCGAATACCTAAAAGGCGCTTTAACTCATTCAAAAATACTGGCAACCGATTAAAATAAATTAACATTATTTTACTTGAATCTATCTTAAAGTACCTTCCGAATAATGGAAGTAAATAGGTTAATCAAATAATCAACTAGCCTTTCACAGGCTACGGCTGGCATAGGCTTCTCCAAACACGAGCCACAGAACACGGATTTCCGCCTTCCGCACCAAGTTCCATCAAGGTATCTAATCCAATAAGCTTTACAAAAATTTAAATGACTAGATATCAATTGTTACTTTTTGATAAATATTTAGATCTCAGTATTTCTCCATTTCTGAAAAACCTAGTTTTTGAGTTACTTACTCTACATCTAAGGGTGCGATATGATATAAGATATATATGAAATGTTTGTCTGTATTTGGCAGTTGTATTGAGAAGTTTGCTAGGTAATGCTTCACATTTCAAACGCGTTATAAGTACGTCATCGTTTCCCTTGAATTATTATTTCCAAGTTTAAAGGATATCACCCAGTTTTGAAAGATAAATAACTTGATTTATTTAGGTCACAATGGGCCACTTATTATTGTTAGGATTTATAGGAAATGATTGGGGAATAATATCCCTTTGATGGTTTGCCGGAAAGTTTTCAATGACAAGACATTTTACAGAAGTTGTTTATATATTTCATCTGCAGGATTGATATAGATGAGTAATCAATTAGTGATGATTTTCATCGTCTTTCATTTTTTTTTAAATTTACCATGGTGGGTCTGCACTGTCATTGACGGAAAACATGGTCTGGCTTCCTGACTGACAGTCCAGCTAGTGTTGTGTATTCTCTTAATTTATCTTACTGATAAAATAAGAGATATCTCCGTGTTGTGACGGAGTAAGAATACAATATGTCACCACCCCATCTCATTCCATGGGTGTCGTAAAAACCGACCCTAAGGACTATCCGTGAATATTATCTTTACGTTATAAAAAGATTTAAAACTTGAAATTAAACCCTATACCAATCCGTTTGGCCAGCGTGGTATTAGTAGGCCAAGTATTCCTCCGTCACGGGAGGAGGCCCGTCCGACAAGTGGGACATTACTGGGCTGTTATGATAATAATATGATGATGATCTTACTGATACGATGATCTTCACTGATATAAATTAATGTAACAACCTGCCAAAAGCAGCCCTTTCTGCCGTGCTTTGTTCACCGTGGTATCAGCAATCCAAAATTGTATTTACAGAGAAGGTTTTTCCCTGCTGTGAAACGTTCATGGTTAGATGGAAAGAACAAAGCATTATATTAAATCGAACTTACCATACGGGTAACGTTACCAAAGTAAAAGACATTTTTTTGGTACCTAAATGACTGCAACTAAGTCTGACGCAGCCTTTAAATATAAGAAAACAAAAAATCGCTTTTCGCTGAAGACCGCAGTACACACAAGCGTATCACTGACGGGCCATCTAACCGTCTCCGGTTCTATTATTACATTAGTTTCGAAACTGACTACAACATAAAATGATATATGCATACAAGGAAATGTTTCGATACCTGTGTGTTACCGCCTTTTAAACATTTTCAATCCAAACACACATTTATTTTACTAATAAGTATTAAAAACGCAAAAGTTTGTAATTATCCATGAATCTTTGTTACTCTTCCACGCAAAAACTACCGAATGGATTTTAATGAAACTTTACAATAATCATAACAGCCCATTAATGTCCCACTGCAGGGACAGGCCTCCTCCTGAGACGGAAGGATACTTGGCCTACTAATACCACGCTGGCCAGACGGATTGGTGTAGGGTTCTATTTCAAGTTTTCCTTCTTTTTATTTCGTAAAGATAATATTGACGGATAGTCCCTTAGTCGGATTTTACGATTCCCATGGGATGAGATGGGGTGGTGACACACTGTATTCTTACTCCGTCACCACACGGAGATACTACATATACGTTACAATAATATAATAGCTTCCATAATATAATGTAAGCTATATATTGTAAAGTTTTAGTTTTGAACAACACATAGGCTATAATTTTTTAAGGATATTGTTTAAATGGTTTTAAATACGCAGCCGAAATCGCGGGCACCAACTAGTAAAATAACAGTTCCTATTTTACTTTAAGATTGTTGATACACACATTGCCATTATGTCGTCGTATGTGTGTTCTTTTCATATCGACGACCTCTGTGACGTAGTGGTTATTTAACATGACTGCTACGCAGAGGTCTCGGGTTCGATTCCCGCTCAATGCAAATCATTGTATGCATGAACATGATTGTTTGCATTGGTCTGGGTGTTTTCTATGTATAATTATAAAAAGTATTTACAAAAAAAAGTGTTTGAGTATGTCCCGTTGTCTAGTGCCCATAGTACAAGCTCTGCTTAGTTTAGGACTAGATTGCTTTGTGTGAAAGTGTGAAGAATATTTATTTATTTATTTTTCAGAGTATTTGTGTGTGTAAATGTGTGTGTGAGCGTTTTGCTCTATACACAGTTGAAGCGACCTACAACCACGTGACAATAAATTATGGTACCAATTGTTTCCTATGGCTGACCTATTGTGTACAACCATTTCATTTATTTAGTGACCATTTTGTTGAAATAATAGTCCCTTTGTGAAATAAAAGTGATTTTTATTGAGTTTTAAAATTTATTGGAAGGAGTGTTAATCTATGTGCTGCGGTGATGAATTAAGAATATAATGATACTACCTGGTTAATTTCATACATACATAAACTCACGCCTTATCCCATCCGGGGTAGGCAGAGACGACAGAACGCCACTTGTCACGATCCGGGCAAATAGCTGGTTCATTTCATCGCATATAATTAGTATCGAGACATGTCTACCTTGGTTTTTGTTTTTTCGGATCTAAAATTATAAATTGCTATACATTGTTCCCGGATTAATGCTTGGCTTTGGTCTTTTATGCCGCTGACAATAATAATAGAAAGTAAAATTATATTACATAATCAATATTTCAATGAAACCCGTTTCTTTATCAAAATTATAATACAACTTCAAAAATAATCTAATAAATAAAGTAAATTACTAAATCCAAAGCATATTTTTAGTAAGCAACTATCTACTATATAAAAATAAGTCTGGTTTTCCTTCCTGACGCTATAACTCCAGAACGCACGAACCGATTTCCATGATTTTGCATTCGTTGGAAAGGTCTCGGGCTCCGTGAAGTTTATAGCAAAGAAAATTCAGGAAAAATTTGAACAAAAAAGCGGGGAAATAATGCCCGTGCGAAGCCGGGACGGACCGCTAGTGTAGGTATAAATGTAATGTTACATAAAGTGTAGGCGGGGGCCGGGTGTTATGCATGATGTCGTCGGGCACAAATCCTACGCAGTACTACTTTTGTATGATCCACATTAACCCCCTTACTCATCAACGGCTGTTAAATTTAATAACTGTTTAGCAAAATTGTTATTAAACTTCGGCCGTTCAGAGAATGCGTTCCTGACACGTCGCGATTGAACTGACGCAGTAACTTTGTAATGGCGTTGCAGTTACGATAAAAATATTTTTGCTGGTTGTTTATCGTTTTAACTATTGATGAGCATTAAAACAACATTATTATATCAATAATTAATGAATGTTATAATGTTGTGTCAAACTGAGTGTCAAATAACTTGGTAAACAATATTTTTCTAAATCTACACTGCGCTATTACAAGGTTATGTCAGCGCTTTATATTTGTAGTGCTGTGCCAACAATAACAGTGAATAATAGTATCGTAATCTGTTCTTATCGATACAGTTATACTTTATAAAATAATACGTTTTGTTTTTCTTTTCAAGAATTTGAAAATAATGGACTTTAGAATAACTTTTATTAAATATAAAAATAAAAGTACATTAAATACAAAGTAGCATTTTTATATTTAGGTTGAAAATGGTAACCCCAAATGGCGTTATGGGCCGCCATTTTGTGACGCTGAAACAGTCGTCTGTTGTCGTTTCGTGCGCATAGACCACGTTCTTCAAGTGTTTGCGATCTGTTGTTATTTGACTTTGATTGTGTCTTATATTGCGTTCTTTTTACTTTTGGTGCATAATAATGCCTAAACGTGGACAAACATTGAAAACTGGAGCCCGTGAGTTAATTATCAAGCTGCAAGATTACTTTGAGCGGGAGCGGCAAAATGGCGGACCCCTGGTTCCTGTCGAAAAAGTACAAGAACGCGTCTCTCAGGCGCTTGGAGTTAGCAAACGAACGATTACAAATATTAATAAAGAAAAGTTCGGCTCTACTGGCATGGAAGATAATATTTTACGTACTCCGAAGAAGAAACGTAGAACTAAACCCGTGACAGATATTGATACCTTTGACGCCGATGCAATCAGAAATCATATATATGGTTACTATTCCAGAAATGAATATCTCAACAGGATGAAGCTTTTGGCGTCGTTAAGAGAAGCTGGACTGTTTAGCGGGGGTAAAACTGCTTTAACGAAAATCTTAAAAGATATTGGTTTTTCGTATAAAAAAACAGACAAAAGAAAAATTTTATTAGAACGATACGACATCATTTTGAAACGGATAAGTTTCTTGAGAGAAGCAAAAAAAATTGATAACTGGGATAATGTCGTGTTCATTGACGAGACATGGCTAAACGCCAATCACACGGTTTCCCGTTCTTGGACGGATGATACACAAGCGTCGACGTCGAAAGTACCAATGGGTAAGGGGGCTCGTCTGATAATATGCCACGCAGGTACTGCAAAATACGGCTTTGTGGAGAACGCTTTACTGGCATTTCAATCAAAAACCACAAATGACTACCACGAGGAAATGAATGCCAGTACATTTAAAGAGTGGTTCCAGAACGTGCTTTTGCCCAGCCTACCAGAGCCTTCTGTAATATTGATGGATAATGCCTCCTATCACTCGTTTCAAATACAGAAACCACCTACCCAAGCTAATAAAAAAGAAGAAATGGTTGCTTGGTTACAAGCAAAAGGCATTGACGCAAATATGCAGATGCTAAAAGCAGAGCTAATTAAGTTAGTGAAAGAAAATAAAGCGGCAAATGTGCGATACGAAATCGATGAAATGGCTTTGGAGTACGGTCATC
The DNA here is from genome assembly GCA_905475405.1 of Schrankia costaestrigalis. Classification (NCBI taxonomy): domain Eukaryota; kingdom Metazoa; phylum Arthropoda; class Insecta; order Lepidoptera; family Erebidae; genus Schrankia; species Schrankia costaestrigalis. The sequence goes on along the minus strand of FR997829.1, from coordinate 18,760,211 downwards.
GCGTTCTAAGAATTCCACCGTATCATTGCCAATATAACGCGATTGAGCTAATCTGGGCTCAAATAAAAGGTTACGCCGCCCGCCACAATACTTCCCCGCCATTCAGCACGAAAAAGATGATGACCCTGTTAAAAGAAGCCTGCGGGAAAGTCACAAGAGATGACTGGGCAAAGGTTGTCGAAAAGACTAAAAACCTGATTATGGAACATTTTGACCGAGATATCAGGATTGATTCTGTAATTGATAATAATATAATTATACATGTAGGCGAAGATGATGATGAAGACACCACCTCCTCAAGCGAATCGGAGTCTGATTAATATTCTGTACGCACATTTAGTTCAATGTACTTTATTCCATAGAAATACAGATTGTAACTTTGTAAAAAATAATAAATAAAACAATTTTATTATATTAATATTCCCTTTTATTGTTTCCACGTAAAGAACTAAAATATAAATTTTAAATGATTCCGCCAATTTAAAACGGTCTAAATCTAATCATAAAAATAACGCGGCGGTTCATTTTGGAGTAACGGTAACGAACTCGGTATAATGTTGTGTCCATCACTAGTCGTGACTAACTGATAAGTGTCAGGAACGCATTCTCTGAACGGCCGGATAATAGTAAAATCAACCTTATACCAAACAAAACCGTAAGAATTTAAGCTAATCAATTGACTAAAACTTAAAAGCCGCTTATGAGTAAAGGGGTAAATGATTATATATAGGCTGAATGTCTTTGTATTCAAAAAACGAATGAAAAAGGCCACGATTCTGAGTGAAAAAATTATCTTAAAAACAACAGACTACACATTTTTCTTAGTACAAATTTTGAGAATAGATTTATGCCCCATTGGGTTCTTCATCTTTTTCCCTTACGTAATATAAACTAAATTATTGAAATAACTCTCTTGGCCTCAACAATAATCCAATTACAGAGTGTACTCCCAAGACGTGCCCAAAATCTTTTTCAATAAAATAAAACTCGGTAACACAACAATTCGTTTTGTTACTGTAAGGAAATAAAACCACAGATCGTATACACATAACACAAAGTTATTTATGTATGTAAATGGCAATTTTGCGAGCTATTTGTCTCCTTGCTATATGTATCCGGGGCCGACGGATAGCTTGACGCAGTTTCCGCATGATGACGACACGAATATTTTTTTTTACTGGAAGGGATTATGTGTTGTCGTGTTGCAAATACGGCAAAGTCTTATTTAGTGTTTTACTGAATAGGGATTTGCAGTAAGAAAAACTTGATTTATTAGTACAACTTTAGTGCATTAGTTTGGGATAGTCAGCTATCTAGTTTAGATTTTACTTTTCTGTAAATGATTATTCTTTATTTTATAGAACAAATTAATAAGTATGATTATCCTTAGTTGAGTTTTATTACAGTGGATATGAGGGAAAATACTCCATGTAATATTTTTGTACTTTTAATTATTTACCACTTGAGGTTCTGCATTCTAGCGCTTAGTGCTTCCACCAAAAATTTACATTTATCATGCCCATGCCGTTGTGAGAAAATAACGCTAAGATAAAGTGATATCCGGAGTGCTCCGTCTGGTGACGGAGTAAGAATACAATATGTCACCACCCCATCTCATCCCATGGGTGTCGTAAAAACCGACTAAGGGACTATCCGTGAATATTATCTTTACGAAGTAAAAAGAAGGAAAACTTAAAATTAAACCCTATACCAATCCGTCTGGCCAGTCCTTCTTTACGGGAGGAGGCCCGTCCCTGCAGTGGGACATAAATGGGCTGTTATGATGATGATGAAAGCGATATCAAGGAAAAGAAATCAATTTCTAGTACATAACACATCCATAGCTAAAAAAAAAAGAAAAACTGATCCACATCAGAATAATTCACAACAATCATAATACGACAAACTAGATGATCAACAATTTATCTTTCCACAAAAAACGTACCAGCATTAGTCATGCTAACAATATGTTATTATTTTCATACTACGTCACTTATCTGTCACTTCTAGTCGTTTCTATATTGCCGTGTTGACGTGTTGTGACCAGAGAAGTGATGCATGAATATACTCGACGATTGTTTTGATACTAACAAGGCTTTTGTATACTATGTTGTGTATTTTTATATTAAGTTGTTTGTATAATAGGAATATATCTTTATAGAGTTATGGTTTTCGTATAGGGATGGGGTTAGAAAGTTATTTCGTGTGGTTAAGGAGAAAGAATACATGAACTGTGTTCCTTTCTTACTTAGAACAAAGATGAGGTTAAGCAGTATTCGCAGTGGTTTGTATATTTTGTTTCTGTGTTCGAAAAGATACGTGGAGACCACAAACAAGGCCTAGAAGGTGCGCTTGTTTACTGAAAGAAGGTCCTAGGAGGTTATCAATAATCTCTTCTTTTATTTAGATTAAGTAGGTAACTATTGTGTTTTATTACCTTTTATCTTTTTGGATGGAAAAGCGACTAAGTGTAATTCATAAAATGTAATATAATTTTTGAGATGCTTAACTCGTAACAAACTCGATTATCATTCAAAAAGGCCCATCCTTGAAAAGGTTCATATTATAGGGATTGATAAGAAAAAGAAATGTTAGCAAAACAATCTCATGATATTTTTCTTTATACGCACAGACACCCAACTTGTTCTTGCTAATGACATCAACCGATTACATTTATCACCATCACTGCAATCATGTACTAGCAGTGGGACAAAAACTGTTGATCAGACAATAAAGAAACTGCAAATAATGGTTATAAGCATAATATTGAAGTATCCAAGCAAAAATAGAACACTAAGACTTATTGTCTTTAACAATTAATAACAAAATTATTAAACAAACAAAATTGTAATCTCATTGATACAAAAATAACTAAAAAGCAAGAAATACTTCACGCAACGTACTAAATCTTTAATGGAACCAAATGAAATAAGAGGGTCAAGATTATTTCCAACTTTGTGCCTCCTTCTATAAATATTTAAATCACTTTCCGTCATTTGGCAACACTTATTGGAATAGTTAAATTAGATTTACGCGATCAAGAATAATGGCTAATGTGTTTATATTATCATTGCTTACGACACGGCGGGAAGCCGATGGATGAGGGAGGCACGGGACCGCACAAGGTGGCATTGCTTGGAGGAGGCCTATGTTCAGCTGCGGACGTCGATTGGCTGAAATGATGATGATGAAATGATGTATTGTTCTTGTATACTTGAATTGCAAATACATTAGGATTACGCGTTCTATGTGAGATATTGAAGTTGAGACTAGATAGTAAAGCAGGTGTATCAATAGATGAGTGAACTAACTTATGTAAATATAGTAAATCATATCTCTTACGTTCTATATTTATAATCATGCAAAGAGATAGCTTTACATCTATATATTTCCAACATAAACATATTGTTTTACAACAATCTTGTTGTAAAACAATATGTTTATGCCCCACTGCAAAGACAGGTCATGGCGGGAAACTTGGACTAATAATACCATGGTCGCTTGAGTGCTGACGTTGCTGGAAATATATAGATGTAAAGCTATCTCTTTGCATGATTATAAATATAGAACGTAAGAGATATGATTTACTATATTTACATAAGTTAGTTCACTCATCTATTGATGCACCTGCTTTACTATCTAGTCTCAACTTCAATATCTCACATAGAACGCGTAATCCTAATGTATTTGCAATTCAAGTATACAAGAACAATACATCATTTTATAATCCGATTGTTAGAATGTGCAGATCGTATAATGGTATTGCACGCTTGAATGCAGAGGTCGATGTTTTTAATGTCAAATTTTCAAGATACAAAAAGATCATTACAAATGCACTCAATTCTCAGAAGTTCCCGAGTAATTTTCAACCATAGTCATTATATTTCATTATATTCCATGATTCTCTGTTGTGCGTGAAAGTATAATAATATGTAGTTGTAATTTTGTTTTACTTTATTAGTTTACACGCTTGAAAATGCATTGTTACATATTTACCTAACGGTTACACGTAACGATGCATTTTATTGCGTATTCGTTGTTAATACTATCATGTTGTGTACACTGCCTTAGAATTACTGTCTAGTCAATATAATAAGGCCGCACTTAAATAGATTTTTATGTAAGGACTGTAATCTGTTTGTGTACCTATCATAAATAAATAAATAAATAAACGAAGCGCGGCAACTGTTTATGTGTAATATTCATCATCATAACAGCCCGCTAATGCCCCACTGCAGGGACGGGCCTCTTCCCATGACGGAGGGATACTTGGCCTACTAATACCACGCTGGCCAAACGGATTGGTATAGGGTTTATTTTAAATTTTCCTTCTTTTTATTGATAATATTGACGGTTAGTCCCTTAGTCGGTTTTAACGACACCCATGGAATGAGATGGGGTGTTGGTGACACACTGTATTTTCCCGTGTGTACTCCGTCACCACACGGAGAATGATGTGTAATATTAACAAAAAAAAACTTCTCTATTGTACGTTTATTTAAAAACCTAAATATTTTAGCCAAAAACTAAACTATAATATTTTGTCGCAACATTTCAGTAGCGTACAAAGCGGTTGAACATCAGACTGTTTTTGTACTTGCAACGTTATTCCTCATCAAAAGAGTCTTCCGCACAAAAACAAGTGAAGGTGACAAATATTTCTTTTCTTTGTAAATATTTTTCTCTACGATGTCATACGTCTTCTTTATCGTGTTGCGTTTATGAATATAAGGATTCATGCATTTTTCTAAATTATATGAATACATACATATTTTTGTTTGTATGTATACTTACATAAATATGATAAGTATAATAAAACATTGTTACGCTGCGCTATGGCGTTTACTGCTAGGAATCACTGATTCATAAGCTGTATTGCTGGGTAAGCAACTTCGGCAAGGTCATTCCTAAGATGACTGACAGCTAATTGCTATTTTATCTGCGCGTCTTAATGGTTTTCGATGCACGATGGACCGAGGAGCTAACTAGGGCAGCGGGATACCGATGAATGAAGGAGGCGCCTGAGGTGGAAATTTTGGTTGAAATCATCATTTTAGTCAAAATTTCAAATGCATCAAAGAAAAACAAAACCTATCACAATTTATACCATTTCGAAATAAACATTAAAATAGAGATGTAACAAACTAAAAATGTTTTGTAACTAAAAAATGTTTTCGTGAATACAAGTTTTACATTGAATTTAAGTGGATAGTATTTTGCTGTATAAAGTTGAACATGGACACGCAGTTTCAGAACGGACGGTCCCACAAACTATTGGACAATACACGAAATTGTTCGACATAACAGATTTAAACAGTGTCTCTTAGGTTTATTTATTATACATTTCGAACATGCTCCCTGAATTCTGTGCGAAGTTAAATAGCATTTAAAATTTAATTTCGTGTTTTATTTTATCTTGTTGGATGTTGTAGGGTCTGGATAAAGGTTCTTTGTTTGTTTTGATGTAAGCCTTTAGTGCTAGTATACAATTCTGACTGAAACAATTGTTCTATATACCTACTTTAGTAAATCTGCGGAGATGAAACAGACACGAAAATATTTGAGTTATATTTTATCTACTCCGTGTGGTGACGGAGTAATAATACAATATGTCACCACCCCATCTTATTATGCCATGGGTGTCGTAAAAACCGACTAAGGGACTATCCGTGAATGTTATCTTTAACGAAATAAGAAGAAGGATTTTATAAATTGATCATTTTATTCATTTATATTTGTTAGCTCCCTTGATTAATAATTTGTTAATCCGCAACACAACCCACACCGGGTTATGTGTTTATTACTTTAAGAAACAATGTATATTTAATTAGTTAAGAATCTAACATGTAACCGTTTTTTGTTCCAAATATAGAAAATAAAATAATAAAGTAGAAATAACTAACTCAAGATTAAATATGGTAATGATAACATAAATCTTTTACTTATCAATAGAGATGATGATAGAAATTTTTGTAATAGTACTTGGTTTACATGAGGCTCTGCTTATCCCCATAGGAGTAAGACGTGATAATATATACGTATGTACGATAAAAGAAATTGTGTCCTCAATAAGCATTTTAAAAGTTCACTCAACACAATTCTTTTCCCTGTTTCCTATTGCATTAATAAATAAAATCTCAATTCACTATCTCTTTCTTTCACATACGTCTATCTTTGTCCCGCTAGCGTCACCGTACAGGTGTAATGTATGGGTGATTTATCACGGCGGCCTGCTCAATGGCCCGAAAGCCTTTATGGACGAGCTTGCGACTGGTGAAATAACATTTTGTAATTGGTGGATTTAGAAATGTTACTGTTTCTTTAAAAGATTTTGTTAGCTTTTTTTTAAACTGTATAGCGGTGGTGTATGCAAATGCCGTTTGCAAGGCTTTGGATTTGAATTCCACGCAAAAAATAATTTGTACCTATCGACCTATGTGTACTTTTGATAATACTTTGTGTACGTAAGTCTAATTTATATAAGTCTCCGTGACACATGACGCCATTAAATCAAAACAAATAAATCGGTTATTGCAACACCCACGCAAGCAACAGCAAGTTAAGAATAAACTAAAAAAATACTACCATAATCGCAACCAATAAATAATTCTTCTATTTTCACCCACTCAATAAAATAAATAAGTATTATAAGTAAGAAAATGGTCGCCACACATCCGTATCGTTATTAGCTACCTCACAAACAAAGTTATTAAATAAACTCACGTAGCTCGGTATGAAAAATAATCTAATAAATGAACCGGTAACGAGCCACTGTTCATATTATGTTAGGCAGGGGGCACACTTGCTCTTCTTTGTTTAAAAAATGTTGTAAAAAGTCGTAATATTGGTAGCGTAGATAATGATAGTGCTTTCGTGGTGCTTTGCACAAGGTCATAGGTACAAATTCTTCATCAAATCAGCCAGTGGACGGTCACTGCTGGACATAGGCCTCCTTTAAATATATTCCTTACACTTTTACACAGCACCAATCTAGTCCCAAGCTAAGGAGAGCTTGTACTATAATTTAAATATTTAAAACATTTAACATTAAAACCAGTCAGACATAATCCTACACGATAAAATAAAAATGTACGAGAGGAAGTTAACAATTGTGACCAAAAATATAGCATACGTACAACAGTACCGATTTGCAGCACCGCGCCGTAATAACGGAGAATTCTATAGAAATTAAATATTACGTAAATGGCGTCCAAAAATTTGTAGTAAATTACAGAGTTGTTACACACGTATGCTAGTATCCTATAAATATAACGTTTAAAATTAATTACTGTCTCTTGCCAAAGTTTAGGCTAATAAAATTCGTTATTTGTGATAAATAGTTATAGGGGTATTTAAGTAGTAGTCTAGAATAATTGAAAGAAAAAATACTATGTTAAAGGCCTTTCATTTACTTTATCAAAAAAATTGTCTAAAACACAGCATGCCATCACCGTGTATATTATGTGTGTATTGACTGTGTATGTAGTGCATACTTATTTTCTTTGTTCCCTTTTACGATTTCCTCGGAATGATATTATGATTGTTATCTCCGTGTGGTGACGGAGTAAGAATACAATATGTCACCACCCCATCGCATCCCATGGGTGTCGTAAAAACTGCCTAAGGGACTATCCGTGAATATTATCTTTACGAAATAAAAAGAAGGAAAACTTGAAATTAAACCCTATACCAATCCGTCTGGCCAGCGTGGTATTAGTAGGCCAAGTATCCCTCCGTCATGGGAGGAGGCCCGTCCCTGCAGTGGGACAATAATGGGCTGTTATGATTATATTATGAGCTTATACAGACTTTATTCAATAAAGACAATAGAATAAAAATCTCTTTGAAATTCAGTTCAAGAGTAAAAAAATTTTAAAAAGGTATTGAAGTCAAAAGCAAGTACAAGGCAATCACGGCAGTTTTTGAAGCTTCAGTAAAGAAATATTTGCCAAAAGTGAAGCGAACGTAACAAGAAAATTTCGTTAGCAAATACTGAAGTGAGGAAAATTGCATATTGTCATAGCGCACAGAGAGAAACGACAAAGGATTTCGTCCTTAAACACATTAACACTCAGTAGTACATTTACACGTCGGTCTCACAGATCAAACAACTCGTATCAACGCGGTACAGTCAAGCCCAGTAGGTGTATAATCTCAGGGGGCAATGTCGCTTCGCAATCTCACACAGTTTAACATCACAATGGCGTTCTCGTCTGTATACAGTGCTGTACAGTCGCCGACAAAAGACATATTGTCTGCACCAGCTTCGCCGATCTCTACTTCGCTCGACTTCGATTGCATTCAATTGTTTTATACTGTAAATGCATTTCGATATTAATTTTTGAAATAGTAGTTTTGTTCCTTAGGACATTTTTGCAAAGTAATTGCTATCGCGCTAGTAGATTCGTGAGTAGCTCGAGTTTTAATGTAGCTCATTAAAACTCGAGCTACTCACGAATCTACTAGCTCGATATAATTTCGTGAACAAAATATGATCCCAAACATTTAGAAAAAAATTCTAATAATATGCTTGCTATATCTGCTTGCTACGACAATACACACTTTCTTAAACGAAATCTCGGATCTGGTGTCTCTTAAAAATAAAGGTACTTATAAAAAAATAGCTTAATACTAGTTGCAATGTAAATGTTCAATGGAACTCGAATTTTATTGTTCACACTACAAAAATAACATTTAGAATCTGAATGGAGTGATAGGTAAATGTTGGTGAATGCTTGTAATAGTTTTGTGGAGGATTTTATTTTATTTAGGTACATACATTTATATTTTTTACATTCAATACTGGAATCCCGTTGAAAATGAGTTTCGAGCTATTGAAATACATATTTCATTTATTAACAATGGAAAGCTTATAGGTTCGGGTAGATTATGGCGGGTAAAACTAGTGGTTATATTTTGTTATTTAATTTTCAATATTTGCAAATAACACGAGCTGTGTGTTGACTGGATAAAATAGTGATATGTATTTACTTCATTCTTTTTACACAATGAAAGAAATTATAAATATGAAAAAATCGAGTATAATGTTAATATGAGTATCTGTAACTCAGAGGGGTTTTTAAGTAAATTGATTTATATAAAAAAATAATGTTTCTTCTGTGAATCATCATTGTAAGCTGAATTTAAATGCAAGTCTTTATGTGCATGAACATGATTGTTTGCATTGGTCTGGGTGTTTTCTATGTATAATATGTATGTATTTACAAAAAAAAGTATTTAAGTATGTTGATCCGTTGTCTAGTACCCATAGTACAAGTTTTGCTTAGTTTAGGACTAGATGGCGTTGTGTGAATGTGTGAGGAATATTTAATTTAATTTATTTAAAAATTCGGTAAGTATTTGGCCTAGTGCTAGTCGTATTCCACCAAAACAGTTGCAAGATACGCTAAACATGGGAATTTGCGTTCTATAGTTCGTGGAATGGCAAGTAATCATCAAATAACTTCATTCCATCGCACTTATTCATTTACATGATTACTAACAGTATATTCCTTTTATGTAGTGCTAATAATCCCAGCTGATTCATCAATAAATATATTTACTGATGAAACAGATACACGCCTATTCAAATCATTGGATAATATTCACATCATATCGACCCTACACTTAGTAGGTAGGGGATTTAATAGTAGCGTGAATGTGTAAATTTAACTGCGAAGAGATATAGTTCAATATATCGTCGATATTAGCAATTTACATGCAATATCGGTTGAAATTGATGATGTACGAACTTTGTGTACCATTTTACACGCGAATTTTGAGCTTCGATAGTTATTTGGAAGGGTTTTTTTAGGGTTCGTGTATTAAGTTTTGCCTTTATTGAAGTGCTTCTGAGTTTTTTTAGGAGATCATACGAAGATATATATTTTATAGAACTGTTTAAATTGCGTGTATTATTAGGTAATTCATCGATCAACAAGATAAATAAAGATCAGAAATGATTAAAAAAACATTAATGAATACAATATTTAAATAACCAATTAAACAATAACCAATAAAACTTCTCCGTGTGGTGACGGAGTAAGAATACAATATGTCACCACTCCATCTCATCCCATGGCTGTTGTAAAAACCGAAAAAAAAGGAAAACTCGAAATTAAACCCTATACCAATCCGTCTGGCCAGCGTGTTATTATTAGGCCAAGTATCTCTCCGTCACGGGAGGAGGCCCGTCCCTGCAATGGGACATT